>JAYKKI010000014.1:9880000-10602500 GCA_039881145.1 Druceiella hillmani
AATAAAATAATAGCTCATGTTTTCTATATAATTTAAATGTGTTTTTCATCAAAACTGATTTTATTTCAATTGGATTTAGATTGAAGTTTTTTAGAATAAATAAAGTCAACATGATTACGACTTACTAAGCCGTAATCTTGTTAACTTTCTTTAATGGACCGAAAAAAACCTATTTAAATGTTAACCCTAACCTATATTTAGTTCATAGTTGTATTAAAACTTTGAAATGTGAAAATGTTATAATCTCAGCAAAACGTAAAGATTCTGCTTAAAATTCATAATTATCAACCGATACACAACTTTAATTATTTTTCTGATTAAATTTAAGATAACGTAAAAATTTATAAATGTAGAGAAATTAAACTAAAAAATAATTTAAATTACATAATTAAAAAGCATTTGCTTGCTTATTAAGTTTTAATGTACAAGAAATCATGGTATTTAAAAAACACGACATATTTTTGGAGAAATATTAGTTCATTTTTCTGTTTTTTTATTATGAAATATAAAAAAAAATGAGCGGTTGGAGCGATTTTATTTCCAATAAACTAAGAATAATAGATGATTTTTAAGCATGCTAACTTTTTCTTACATATTTTTAGGAAAAAATATATTTCTGATATATCTGACTTACGCTACTAAAGTTACAATTTTTTAAAAACCTTCTGAAAAATTACACAAACTACGTGCACGTTGAGATCGATCATACAATTATTTCAATATTTTAAATTTTTTTATCCCATTTCATATTTGTCACCTACGATGAACACAACTGCTGAGAATGGAAGATAACCAGTGTTCATTCCACGGCTATCTACGTCTAGTACATTTATTTTAACTATTATTTACATACGAACATACCATTAACTAGTATGATGCATTGACACAGAAAATTAAAATGTAAGAGAAAATTAAAGTGTGCCATTGATCACTCTTAAATATTTTAATTATATATTTCTTGCTTGTCATATTATTGATAGGATCAAATAAACCTATTGTATCAATATGACAATTAAATATATTTACATTGAGCTAAGAAATATTCAATTTAGCTCTGAAAATTTCGATGTGTACTCACATTGATAAGCAATAGTTTATTAAATTGTTTTTAGGATATATTCTTGCTGCGACTTTAAATAAATGTTCTCTTTAAAGGTCGTTAAGTTAATGCCCCATTGAGCTCATGGCCAGGGAATTGATAAGGTAAAACCTGACGCTGTAGTAGATAATTGACCACAAATGCATCCATGTATGTATCCACAAAGGGTCTAATAATATTATTTTTAATTAGTATAAATGATAGTGAAGAGAAAATGTTATTTTCTGCTCTTTCTGTATTAAATTAATGATTTCGATAAATACTTTAAATAAGAAATTTTCCAGAGGTTAATACATTGAAAAATTAACATGAAATTTATGGACGGCTTTCATCTTATATCAAAAAGAATTTTATAAGAGTATCCATTACACGAATTTAAGAATCGAAATTCGACTGAAATATACTTACTTTGTTGAAAAATTTAATAGGTAGGCGAGAGCAAGTTAATCCAGAATGCTGCTTCAAAATTTTAATTTTGCAACAAGTCTATATTAAGAAAGCTTAGAGATTTTTCCTTTGCAACAGGTTTATATTAAGCAAGCAATATTTCAATAATATATTAAACACTGATATCGATTACACAAAATATAAAATAAAAATTTGTTTGCCTTGTCATACATTCCATAGACTATTGAAGACGAAATATTTGAAATCACCCAAAATTCACAGTTCAAAACTCATTCAGTCAATCTACTATTTTAAAATTTTTTGGTGATGATCTCTCCTCTTTGCTACTCTTTGTCCCCCAATAATTGTGTTTGATATGTATTTTTACATTGATAGAATGAACCCAAAGAATGAATCACTTATCGTTGAACATAAATAATGAATCTTTGAATGTATTTATAATGCATAATTTAATTTATATTTAACATATATTATACATAAATTTACTCCCTCTCCATATAAACTTTAACTAGGATAAATCTCATACGTGCGCGAAATATTCCTAAAAAGGGTACAAAATCTTCTCTTCATTATTAATATACACATACGTAATGTGAAAATTTGTGTAAATGCTCTTAATATATGAAAATTGAGGGTCGGTACTAGTTTAAGAAATATATGGTGCGTCAATATAAAATAGTTCCAGATCCAGGTGACAAGTTCAGGCACCTGTGCTTGAAACTTGTCAGAGCATACAACTCAAATGGTAGTAAATAAATATATTGCAAGTTCAAATTCTCCAAAATGTTTAAATCGATTCACGGAGGAAGTGTATTTTAGTCGGAATTTTGTATTGAAATCCTGGCGTAAATAATATGCAGTGTTATAAATTAAAATTCCTTTCTAAACTATGTGTAATTGTACTTATATTTTTATGGACTACCTATAATCTTTAGTTGTTTAGAAATGAGAGTTATTTGAGACAAAATTGTTGCTAAACGATGTTGCTATTCATAGTGCTAGGCTGTTCATATTCTAATTGTTAAAGTAGTTGCATTTGAATACATTGAGAATATAGAAGTTTTTCCTAAAGCTGTTGGATTTTGTTATGTTGCTTTGAAAGTATTTTTAAACCCAAATCGTAGTTTAGAATATCTGAGAACTAGTGGGATCATATTTTAAATATATAATTGTAACGTTAAGCTATTATACTTACTAATTTAATCTTTTCTTCGAAAGGTCTAGATATAAATATTAACTTTAATAAAAAAACAATGACTCGATAATTGCAAGGCTCTATACACCACTTACGTTCTATTTACAGTTTTATGAAAGTAGATTTAGGCTACTTAGGGGAAAAAGTTTTTTCGAAACCTAATCTACTGAAGTTAATAATGTGTCTATTATATCAAAGTGTGTCTTTTTTTAACGTGCGTTTTTATTTCAGTTTAAGTTATATAAGCCTTTGCAATAAAGATCTCCATATAACCTCAAATTAATTATATACGTACAAAACATGTCCTTCGAATTACGTCAAATTCGTTTTCATGTGGAAAACTAAAAATTAGCGTAACTTGTCTTTTCTGAAATAAACCCTCAATACGTAAACTATGCGCAAAACCTAATCTCTCACTATAGCCGTTGGTGTAAAACTAATCACATCCCGTTGATTCAATGCTGAAATTACAATACACGTCATCTCATTTAACTTAATACATTACAGCACTGTAATACAACAATGGTCTTATGAGACAATGCCATATACTATTTAAATAACTAAATATATCAAGTCAGGTGTGCGCGTTATTCTTCGTTAATGCTAATTGCCCGCGTGCTCATTGCCCACTTGAAGATGTTGTAATACAACGAAACCTAGGTCGTGGTAAAGAACTTAAAGAAAGTAGAAATAATACTACATGACGTAGTTTCATTTAATTGTGACTAATGAATTTCTACAAAATTAACGCCAAATATATTCAATATCCGAAAAATTTTTATCAAATTCCTCACTAAAATGTGAAGTGAATGATGGGTCTGAATTCTAACACCTCAAAGCGCTTCTTGTGAATGCTTGAGTTGCTTGAGCTAAAAGTCCTTCTTGTGAATGATGACAACATTCTGGTGTACTTACTTCATTTTTAAACGTAAGAAATTATTTCTGAGCTGTAAGAAAATATTTTTAACGTAATTATTTTGGGTGAAAATTCATTTTCGTACAATGTAATTAGACTATGACTTAAATAAAAATGTTGGGTAGAAAATATTGAAAATTCTCCTTAACTTTTCAAAATCTACTCCACTATTCTTACAGAGCAATAAAACGTGGATGAAAAGTAAACAAAAGTAAATACTATAAGATGTTTTAAAACCTAGAGGAAGAGCAAAACAAACTATTCACCGTCTGGCTAACCGATCATTCACATCCCCGGTCCCCGAACTCTTAGGGCTCTGCACAACAATAATATTATGATAATAATATCACAAAATTGCTGACGGAATTAGTGCAACCTATAACTTTATAATGAAAATAAAGTTGGAGAGCTGGTTATTACCGCTGTGTACTGCAAATAGACGACCATGTGTGTAAAGTATACTGTTTATTTGTTTGTTGTGCTGTCGACCTTATCGTCAAGTTGGACAAAAATATTGAACGAGTTGCTAAAAGTTGGAGGAAATTTGTAATAATATATTTTAAGCATATTGATCCATATTGAATACCCATTTTTGAGAAATATTGAAAGTACAAACTTCCAATCGTTTATCTAGTGGTTGAAATGTTCATATAATATTTTGGAACTGTTCAGACTTAGCTGAATAAAACAATAAATTGACCTGAATAATCTGTTATCACTGAAGGTTTCTCTTTTTCAAGGTTTACCTTCGTTACGGTTATTTAGTTTTCTTAATACTCTGAACAAACATAAAGTAACATTAGTGATGTTATTGATCATTATCACATTTAATAAAAGTAAAGAAATTTAATGTCAATTATTATTAATAATTTCAAAACGAAAAACGACAAATTTGGTTTTAATTATAAAAAAATGTATTCATTATATAAAATGCGAAGTAAAACGGAACATGCATATGGATTCGTAATTGAATATTCGATAATTTATATCTTCTTTATAAATATAGACACATTTAATTTCAAAACTAGAAGTAATGAATGCGGAAATGCTGTCATCACATTTACAAATATTGAAATTTGATTATCCGGCCTCAGTTCTACGGACTTGGTATCATCCTCATCATCGATCACGCATGGTTCCGTAATTTGCTAGGAAAAACAAAGCTATAAACCGACGCTTGCCAGAAAGAACCCAAACCTCTCATCTATCTTTTAACCTGACAACAAATTAGCCGACTAGTATGGAGTAAGGGTTCTGACTATATATTGCATTGAAGATAACTAGAAAAAAAAACTTAGAACGAAATATTTAAACTAGAGTAATGATAATAAATAAATAAAATAAGCAATTAAATTTTGGAAAATATAAAAGCCACATTAAATTAAATACAGATATGTCAGGACTACTATTCTGAAGAAATGAATGTGTGAATTAACTATGAGATTAATAATCGAAATTTTCGGTTCGCGCTGGTAAGATAATTGCATGACAAAATTCCAACAATTTCTGGAAACAAGGTTGCACCAAAAGAAAAGAAACTGAGCACAAAGTAATTTGAAATTGAAAAAAAAATGTTTTATTTAAAAAAAAACTTTAAAATTTTCTTCTAACCGAAGCTTTTTATGCTTACAGTTAAACCAAGCAATTGAAATATGCGACTACACTATAATAAAACCCTGTCAAGCAATACAAAATGCCCGTGGTTACTATAATATATCAAGAAAATGTTGCCGAAAGCTTAAGAACTGTCAAAATATAATAATTCCTGACTCAGCGGTGAACTATATGGCGACAATAGCTACCAGCCCGGTTGCAATGAGGCACTCGGTCGCCTTAATGAAACTTGAAAAAAAGTTCGCCGCCTTCTGACTCATTATTTTGACTTGCGGAACTTTATCCCGAAGAATGTCAAGCAAAGTAATTTCATTACAAAATTTAATCTTTACTTTTCCTCGTTTAATTCGTTACCGAGATTACGTTTTGTTGTTTGTGTTTTGTTTTTGTGAACATTTGCTTATGGGGCTGGTTATTAGTTTTTTTTGTATTTACATGACATTTATCCACAATGGTATTATCAGAGTAAGTAATATATTTAGCATTACGTTTATCTGATTAAATTATACTTTATATGCCTTCTGCTCCATTTTATGACGGTTTCGCTCTGTTATTGACGTTCACTTCATTTTATAAAAAGTGAAATGTGTTATGTCACTATCTCTATTTGCTACAGGAAATAGTGTTTAGATGTTTATTTTTATTTAATATAAATAACTTTGTAAATCCCAGTAATATGAAAAATTAATTAACAACAAAGCGGAAACAAGTTTTTGCATTCTTTTTCAAAAAACAAGCAAATGAACGTCACTTAAATTGAAACTGTCCAGAAATCTTAAATTGTCTTTCAATCTTAATCCACTTACTAAATGATATGTCTCTGTACGATTTAAATATATGTGAAATCTTTTTTAAAAATACATTTCAAATAATTAATTTGTAATAGCATCTCTACAGCATGTTAATTGCATCAGTTTATCTCTATTACCTGTTATTTATTTCCAATCAAATCTCTTCTATTTTTATGTGAAATTAACTAAATTCTTCTAAACAAAATTTGATTTTATTAATTTGTTGGTTAGCATAACACGCGCATCGGTTTCAATATACGGAGAGAAATATCCCCTTGCTTTAAAAAAAAGTTACCTAAATATAAAACAATATAACGAAATTATAGAATGAAGTAGGAGCGATGATGAAGTATCGGTATAATTCGCGCACCAAAGGTTGTGAACTACTATCCACATGGAGCCTGTTTATTTAAAGAAACAATTAAATTTCTTGCAAAAATCTAAGAAAAGGAAAACTTTTAGCAACCTTTGTTTATAAACATTAAAGGTCTAGGAAGAACAAAAACAGTTTTGTATGAAAAGTTGATTTCCAATTTTTTATCACAATTTTTAGCACAAAGACGAAGTCAACTTTCATACAAAACTGTTTCTATCTATGAAGAACAAAAACAGTTTTCCATAGAAAGTTGACTTTGTCTTTCCGCTTATTGCGATAAAATATAAAGAAAAATACAGTAAGCCAGAAAACATTATAAACCCACTTCATTTTTGTGAAATAACTTCAATATAAACCTAAATGCGAGGATTTTATAATTCTTTATCGCGTATTAAATCGATGAATCAAAAATTCTATGTATTTCATTACACGCAAGATTGGAATGGAAAACTTCATTGCTCTGTATAGTTTATTTCATAGTAGATATCTTTGTTATTATCGTTGCATGTTAAGATATGGGCGTATATTTTCATCAACTGCAATGCATTGAGAAAATTAGAAGTAGAAAAATTTTCTTCATGAATAAATACGTTTTTTCCTTTGGTTTTATGTTTATAGTCAAATTTTCTTTTACTTTCTGACATGATTTTTATGTATTTGAGCGCGCTTATCTATATTCCATTAATTAATTGTGAATTATTCTCAGCCTCGGAAAAAATGTTAGAGTTAATTGACACACAAAAGTACCTCATAGATAAAATAGATCAATTAATCAGTAAGAAGGATATAATCTTCGAATTGCTGACGAAGTAAGTAGATTTAAATTATTCAACTGCTTTTTAATATCCTTTCGAATTCTGTATTGAACCAGTCTATGTTAACTAGCAGTAATAATTACCAAATAGGCATAGATGATCCATGGATTGTAAATAGGATTACTAATCTCCTTTCCATTATTTTATAATAATATACATTTATTAATTGACATTTAATATTTAAAATTGCAATATGGCTTGTAATTTACGACCTTTCGTGGATATTCTAAATTGACACGATAATGACATTTACGTTTTACTGGCATTTATATAATTAGTAAAAATTGTATAACTTAATATTAATAGAATTAATTACAAAAATATGTGGTATCCAAATTTAATTTTAATTCATTCGGTTAGTTCTCCTGATTCATACGTCTATGGTGTACTTAATTGCTCATGTTGTTTTTATATATTTTAAATATACTTTTACATTTGTTTTGTACAAATTGATATGATAGAGTACTTTATGTACTAATATCAGATAAAGTAATGATAATGACTACAACTAATGTTCCAATCCTTTCTTATGTCTCTTTGTCGATTCTAAAATTATCAGTAAACTAAGTTAATCAATAAGTGTTTTAAGTATTGACAGCTCTTTTATTTTATTTTTCTTCAAATAAATAGTAATTTGTGAACCAATAAAGCAATATAAATCTCTCAAAATGTCCCTAATGCTCGAAGGTATTTAAGCGGATTACTAATGGTAAAATAATGGTGACTAGTAACTGTACTGAATGGTCATTAATGGTCCCTTATATTAGAAAGGAAATTTATTGCGCAAAAAGTCACTCTTCTGAGATCGAATCAATTATAATAATCAGTTCTAAAATTTCCAAAAAATAAGTATGCTTTTGACTTAAAAATTAGATTATGCCTCCAATACTTTGAGAAAAATCGTAATTATATTATTATATTTTAATTTTTCTCCTAATTTCTCCCCGAAAGATTTTAATTCCTTAAATTATTAATTCAAGATTCGTGAGAAATATCGAATAAAATGATAGATTTAAAAAGTCGAAAAGATTTAGAAATCTATAATGATAAGGTTATTTTTGTCCTTATGAGGGACCCTAAACGTCATGACTTTTTTCCATAAAATACAAAATTGAACTAAAATTTTAATCTCCCTGGAGATACTTTTCCATGTTGTAATTTGTTTTAATACATATAAAAGGGTTGACTACTTTAGTCTTTAATATTTTCTACGTTCTAAAAATTCATTGCTATCGACTACAAATTAGCAAAATGTCAGAAG
Source organism: Druceiella hillmani (assembly GCA_039881145.1). Taxonomy (NCBI): domain Eukaryota; kingdom Metazoa; phylum Arthropoda; class Insecta; order Lepidoptera; family Hepialidae; genus Druceiella; species Druceiella hillmani. The sequence goes on from JAYKKI010000014.1 coordinate 9,888,476, forward strand.
AGTATAAATGTATGCGCCTATTATTGGAATAACCCAATATCAATTTAAGTAATTATTGTTGCTGGTATTAAGTAAGCAACTCTTGCAAGCTTCTACATTAAATATTCCCCTTGAAAAGACAAAAAGCATTGCCACAGAGTTGAAATCCAAAGTTATGGAAACCATAATCAATACTGGAAATTTAATGAAACTCTAGCAACGACTCTGAATGTTTATAATTTTTTTATAGATATACGACCTTTATCAGCATGTGACTGTTATTATAGGTAATGTATTAAAAGGTCGAAAAGTATATTAATAGTAGTAAAAAGTTTAAAGGAAATACAATGGATCCTTAAATTTGTATGTATCATTATGTGTGTAAAATATAGTTAACGAGAAAAAAAGTGATATGGAATGATTATAAAGAGAAAATTGCTCAACTCCTTCTATTTCCGTTTTTCAAAAATATAATACAATAGTTGAATCAAAATTTTTGACAGTAAATTTTGTAATAAAAAACAAATTTTTCAGCTAAGTAATAACTTTATTAACGTAAAAAGGAAAAAAAATTAAGTTTCTAATAATGTAAACGATTTTTTTGCGTCAATAGATGTGGAGCCCTAAGCTGTTTTTGCATCATTCCGGCATCTATAAATGTCATTATTCTATTCCAAAACCAGATAAAAGGGAGTTTAAGTAGACAAAAACCTATATTATCGTAATGTATTGTATTTGAGAGGAAGTTAAGGTGTGAATATTCCCAAATAACGACTGCTTTTTAATGATGTTCGTTTTTCAATAAAAATCTGATACTTTATTTTTAAAAAAAAATAGTGTTTCGATAAACATTATTTATTTTTCAACAGATTCCAAAATAAACTTAAAGAAGAAGATTTAATAATAAGCCAATACGAAGACGTGAATATGTACGTCGAGAATCCATTAAACACTTTTAAACTAATTAAAAGATTTACAGTGGACATTTCGTACTTGAAAAAAGAGCTTGGCAAGTAGACTTTAATAATATCGTTAATGTTTGTAACTTTAAATATTTATTATCCATAAAGTATAAATCCATCATAAACGTGTAAGTTCATGAAGATCTAGCAACACTAAGTAGATTAAAATTGTCTTATCAAATGACGCAAGGTTAAAATGATTACACTTCTTGTTATAAGTTCCATCTTGCTAGTCTGCTCGTTTACCTGACAGTTTGTTATACATGTTTTTTTGTTCACTTCACCATATACACAAAACAATTTTTTCTGGTCTTTTATGTAATTTCGCGATATCAAATGGATGTTTTTAATATTATTTCATAATTTATGTCATTAGAAATAAGTTGTTTTTTATTCGTCTGAGTTGTGTTTAAACAAATTATCAAAATGTGCCATTTTAAACTAAAATATCTTAACCGAGCGTTACTTATTTTTACGATAATTTTTTTTCAAGAATTTCATTTATAGGGCATCTTCTGAACAATAACGAATAATTATAGAATATTATCAATAAAAGGACCATGTTAATTTATAATTTTTAGCTTTTTCGAAAATCACATATGAAACCATTTTAAACAATACTAATTATTGAATTCGTTGTTATCATTAAAAGTTTGTTTTTTTTTTCCAAAATAATTAATGTTATTTTTCCTAAGCGTAAATATAAACACACAGCCTCATACGTATTGTCACATATAAAATATGTGATATATAAAACATGACTTGTAGCAATGATGAATATTATGATACGTAAAACTTAAGTCTATCAAAAGGCTATTTCGAAATTATGAAAAATAAAAACGACAAATATTTAAAAAAAAAAACAATTTCGTTCTAATTTCAATAAAACATGTGGAATATATTTTTAGAGTACTATAACTCAAGAAAAAGACATCACGTTCAAAATATAAAATTACTCACATTTTTGTCTGATCATCCGTTTGCACAACCCTTTTTTGTCAGAAATTATTTGATGGAGAAACTTGAAATGTGCCATATGATAAAGTATATCAACACACATGCACGTATATAATTAATACAAGAGGGAGGAAGGGGAGTGACGTAAAAGAACTTTTTTTTTAATTTCTGATTTAGTCTGGCATATAAATTAAAAGAGACTTGTCTTTTTTAAAAATTCCAAACAGGTCATTTTCAGAATTTTATGTAAACTACTTCTAGCGATGTTTCTAAGTACATGTTTCTCTTACCAATTACTGAAACTATAAAGTCAAAATTACGAGAAACAGTGTTACTAAAAATTTATGTCAAGGTTACAATGAAATTGCAGCAACGATATGATGCCATAGTTTCGAGAAACTCATGGTATTTTTACATACAGGCAAGGTACACCAGGCAATACACAAAATGCGTTCAAAATATATATTTTCAAAACTCTTGTCATATTTTCTCGATTTCAATTATCGTTATTGAAGACAAAGATTCACTTACTGGAATAGACTTTTGAGATATAAAGTAAAACGTTTTCAATTATATTTAAAATAAATTGTTTAATTTCCAAATTATAGGTATATTTCATGAAGAATCTTCAGGACTGACATACCCCGATGAAAACGATTTAGTTGGTTCTGTCGAGGGAATTAACCGTTTGCAAACTATTTATCAACTGAAGACGAATGATTTGTCAAATGGCATTTTAGATATATTTGAAAAGAGGTGAGTTAAGTAATTCGTAATAATTAACTCCAGTTCTTCACTTTACATAATACACTCACATAAACTTTTTGAACAGCTTTGGGAAATATCCATTATGGCTGAGTAAGCTTAATATATGTAACTTATCAAATCATTTATTAATGCATAGTTTTAAAGTTAGCCACTAAAACGTAGCCTTTCTAATGCAAATCTATATAATTAATCGATCTAATTTTGGAAATATAATACATTTTTTGTTTCGATGCCGGAATGCCACCCCTAATGTCTAAATATATTAAAAGACATGAACTATAAAGAAATTAATAACTTTCAAAATATTAATAATAGATACTGAAATGTATCAAATTCCGTAAAATGTTGAACAAAGCATGTTTCAAGCACTTATTAGCTGTTGCTGATGCGGTCGTAACGTAAAAGTGTTTTTTGGAAATATCCGAGTGACACATTTTAATTCAGTCTAGATCCATGTCCGCTCTACGAAGACAAGGTTTGTGACGCTTTTCTTGCGGTTATCTATAGATAGATAATCGCTGTGAATATATAGATCTGAAAGATAATAAATAAAATTTTAACATTATACTTATTTAGATTCAATTCTTTATACTGTGGAAATTTCACAAAAGTTAAAATTTATTGAAAATCTGCACGATAAAAATTAGACAAATAATAAAAAATGTTAATAGAAAGATAGAGCGATGGACTTGTTGGGAAGCCTCAAAATTGAGACCTCATTACGTGAATTGGAAATGCAAATTTTGACAAATATGATTTGCATAAGTATAGCCTAATGGCAATATGACTATATTGATGTAATTTTTATTTGACATACGTTTATACTGATGTCTTCAGACCAGCGGCCTTGTTCGAACAAAATCTTGTCTAATTTTTGTTCACTTTTATTTATTTCTTTCATTTTTATTATACAACTTTGTAGAATATATCATTTAATACGTGTACAGTATTAATTTCACATTTTCAACATATTTCATATTTTTACCATACCATCATTATCATTTCTATCTCCTTTAGTTACTGTATTTATAGTAAAATGATATACATCCCTATTTTTGTATTGTAATAAAATTGTTTATTATTATACTGACTTGAATTGACAAGTTCTCAGCTTGTGTATGTATATAAATACAAATAATTATATATTTTTTCCGTTTATTATAATCAATATAATCACCATCTTTCAGCATAGTTGCTATTTAACTCGATGAAATTTTTATATTTCTAGAAATATTATTACACCGCTTTTAAAAATATTTTCTCAATGCCCTCAAACTACTCGTTAACTGCAGCTTTGACTTCTTCGTGTTATAAAACTGTTTGTCCACATAAATAGGTTTATTTTTAAATGAGGAAACAAATGAAAGACGGTGTTCGCCATATTCACTTGATCGGTAAATATGATGAATGTAGCAGTAATTAGTACCAACAATTTAATATTTCATTCAGGATTTCAAAGAACGTGTGAACTGGAGCTTTACCCTGTTAAAATAAAACTCTTGTTGTTTACCTTCTATGCCATTATTGATTTCGCCACACAATTCACGATTGGTGCAGTTGTACATGAAGTATAATGATACACTTCGGCAGATAATCAAACATAATGAGTCCCTACGAGTCCTAGAAATCTGGTGCCATTATTTTTTTTGTCGACAAAATCAGTTTGGTTTTCTTTCGTGCTACTTATTCCCGTTTTCTTTATTCTTTTAACTTTAGAGTATAGTGGTGGATACAAGTTTTATCAGTAGTCACAAATCTGTCAACATATTCTTGTCAAACAACCTCTAACTATTTCAAACACTCGCGCAAAATCGTGAGTCCTTTGTGTTTTCATTCAACTGAAAGAAACCTCGGTACCCATATTGGAGAGATATTTAGAAAATCATATAAGATATACTCTATCTCAATAACCAAATCACTAATTTTTTCAACGTTTTCTTCGGTAGTCGCAGTTAGCGGCCGCGCAGCAAGAGCGTCATCTTTAATACTCTGTTAACCACATTTAAATTAAGCTAACCACTTTTTAGCAGTTCTTACGACGGGCAGAATATTTTCCTTCTATCGTGTCTTCATGGATAATTTTCGGTGCTAACCATTTTTTCAACACATGCTTTTTAATGGCAATGTGTTCAGTTCCCCTCATATTTAAATTTTTTTTCAAATATCACCAATTAAACTGGTGTGTTGCACGACGACGACATTATGATTTTCCTATGCAAGGCTGTGAACTTTTCAATCTCTATTATATTCTCGTAATTTTGTATTTCTCCGAATGAATTAAATTTATTCTACAAACTTTAAATTTACGTGTTGATTTTTGAGTATACCGATTTTTAAGTATACTGAGCAATATTTGAAATTTTTTTCTTTTTTTTATTCTACGATCATATTTCTTCGGGGATGCTCAGAGGGGTTTAAATTAAATTGTTAAAAGGCATGTTTATTTTTCATTTTTTTTATTTTTTTCCATTCGGAATTTGTTTACGAAACATTTTGTCCTTAATTTCCCATTCTATTTATTTACGTACTTCAATATACACCATTGACACATATGGCGGACTTATTGCTCTGAGAATAATGTATTATTTTAGTGAACCAATGTCGTCGAGCGACTGTGTAACCTTGGCCGAAGTACTATTAGATAAGGATCAAAAGGAATATTCAGAGCAATGGTTTTTGGAGTCTTATAATAAATTGTCACATCCTTCTTTGGCGGACTTACCAAAATTTGAATTACTGGATTCCATAGCTAAGAGCTTTTACGATATTGGTTAGTATAAATTTCATACTCTGATTTGCTGATAACTTAAAGAAAAAAAATTTAAATTTTCAAAAATTCATTTCAAAGTTTAAGTTTTTAAGGGATTCAGCATATATTTTTATATTAGTTATTTCTGTGAATAAAGAAATTTACAATTATGTGCCAAATACGTAGTTACCAATGAACGTAATCTGAAAGGGCGTTCTTACATTCGTATGCACTTTAAAAATATTTTGTGCAACGCCACAAAAGTAACAGGGAGTGTAATCTCTTTAAGCTCAATTTGTTTTTTTGCGCTTATATATTATGTAGGTTTAATTAATAAGCAATTAATGGAGAAAGATGCCTTTTCGAAATACTCAATTCAAAATACTTTAAATTTTTTCTTGTGTGTGTATCCGTTGTTTCTAACTTCTAACCTACAGGGGAAAGTAATAATATTACATTTAATTAAACGGCATTGTTAATAAAGATGGCAATAAAAATCATGACCAATAAATTTGAACTGATGAAAATTTTATGTTTTCCGTCGTTGATAAATAATTAAATTTATAAAGACTTGCCCTTCGCCGTAATATTAAAGAAGATATGCTTAATACTATTACCAAAATTTTACACTTAGTAGATTTGATAGTTACAAAAATTCTTTAAACAATGTACAAGTGGGGAAGTCGTGAAGTACAAAAACATGTTTTTCCTTAAAATGTTGAGTTAATTAAAGACCACTTCGTTGCCAATCAGCAAATTGGCAACGAATTGGTGTTTGATTAACTCAACATTTTAAGGAAAAACTAGTTTTTATAATTCAAGAGTTCCATACTTTTATATTATCGTCTGGATTTTATTGTTAACTATTATTTAACTATTTGTAGCTTTAATTTATACTCCAAATAAATAAGGTTAAAACGTTAATTACATCTGAAATACAATATTCTTAGATAATAACACATGTACAAGTAGATATCGGTTGAATATTTTTGTAGAATTCAATTTGTTAATGGTATTTTTATAATGTAAAGCAGAAAATAAAATTTTGTTACCATTCGCTACTACCATGTGTACCTACTATAAGTGACATTTTGGTCGAATTTTTTGGTATATGTTATTTCATTTTATGACACTTTGTTGCAACCAAATTTCATATATTCACAATTTATTACAAATGAATAAAAGATCAAATTTGCAATTTAATTAATATTGTACAACTATTACATAGGTGACGTGGAAGGCGCTTTAAAGTGGCTAATCGAAATTCAAAAAGAATTCCCTGACAATGTACAAAATATGCAAAGAATGAACGTGTTCTGGAAAGAGTTAAATGAGAAAAAATCAACTGAAAAGAAAGAAAATGAGGTAAAATTATAAACTTTTGTATCTCTAGATATTTGTGCAAGAGATCAAAATGTATCTCTTAATTTCTTGCAAGTTATTACTTACATTAAACGTAGATCCATTCCAGTAATTTTAGCTGTTGAAATTATGGTAGGTGAATTAAATTTTTTAATGTATTTTGACTTCGATCCTTAATTATTAAACAGTGAATTCCTTGAATACATAGTTTGTAGAAAGAAAAAATTAAAGATTTGATCATACTTCAACGGTCGGCATCTACAGTATAAGTGTCTTTGTGCCGTTTCCGAAATATTCATAGTAAAAGCTTAGTAAGATATATCAGATCCACGACCAGATTTATAACTTATCAAAAATGTTCCACATTACCCATATGATTTCGTTAGAAATGTATATCCGTTATCTAAACTTTGTATACAAATATGTCATTAACCAATATATTATATTATTCGTGGGTGCACATTGTCTTATGCGTAAAAGGATAAATTTCACAAATTACGAAATTGCCATTAATGACGTAGTTGTGCGCCAAAATTATTATTTCGTCACAATTTTATCTTTTCTTTATATACCTGAAAATATTCAAAGAGTAAAGGATAACCTTTCCTCAAGTATTGATTTTTTTAAATTTTGTGTACCAAATGACCTATTGATTCTCAGTATAATCTTATGCGTAACAGAATAAATTTCCGTCATATGATGAAAGGATCTTCAGTGCAGCAGCACGACGAAAATAATTTTCACTCTATATCCTATTTTGTTTACCCTATTTCCTACTTTTTGAAATCTTTATTCAAAATAAGTGTGAGGTAATTTTTTTTATTTAAAGTTGAACCCAATGTAATATCGACATCAAAATAATTAACCCCATTAAAGATTCCTTTCTATTTCTATAAAATATAGTCTTCTTGTTGTATATAAAATCTTTATTCTTGTTATTGTGAGAAATATGCCTATCTTTAACGTAGCATTTTTTTCACGTAAGATTTTTACCTATGAAATATCATCTTTAGTCTTGTTATTGTGAGAAATATGCCTATCTTTAACCTTGCATTTTTTTCACGTAAGATTTTTACCTATGAAATATCATCTTTAGTCTTGTTATTGTGAGAAATATGCCTATCTTTAACCTAGCATTTTTTTCACGTAAGATTTTTACCTATGAAATATCATCTTTAGTCTAGTTATTGTGAGAAATATGCCTATCTTTAACCTAGTATTTTTTTCACGTAAGATTTTTATCTATGAAATATCATCTTTAGTCTTGTTATTGTGAGAAATTTGTCTATCTTTAACCTAGTATTTTTTTCACGTAACATTTTTACCTATGAAATATCATCTTTAGTCTTGTTATTATGAGAAATATGCCTATCTTTATTCTAGCATTTTTTTCAAATAAAATTTGCACCAGCTTAATGCTTGTTTGCATTTTTCAATATTTTAATCATATGTTCTATAACGGAAAAATATTTTTGACTGATTTAAACTTTTACTTCAATGTATAGATATTATGCGTATTATACACATCTTTTAATTATTTATTTAATGTACTTAACATTCGAATGTGTTAATATATGTATTGTTTCGGAAATATTTTTCTTCTCAGAGTTCGGTACTAGATAATCCAAACGGCTCCCTATAATTGTTTGAACGTCATCTATCCATCGGTTCGTCTGTCTAACCCTCCCTCACATCTTTTGAAAAAGCTACTACATAAGATGCTGTAATTTGACTGCATTCTGTTTCATATCCTATATTTAAATAACTGACACTAACTAAAAAGAACTCTTTATGAAATAGTAAAAAGGTTAAGGGTAATAAATTTAGATTTTTGAGATGTTCACGATATTTATACACCTGTATCAAAAAATAGTCGAAAAAGGTCTAATAAATTACAATTTATTTTCTTAAATTTTTGATTTTTTGAGTAGTGTTGAGTAGTTTTTGAATATACCTAATTTTAAAAATTTTTGAAATAATATATTTAGTTATCATTGCAGAAAAAGAAACGTGGTTACCGTTATAAAAGATATACATGGATCAAACGGCTCAAAAATTACAAGATTTTTGAATAATCTATCGAAAAATAAACCTTGCATATACCTAAAATATTTTCATAAAACTTAGTTATTTATTATAAGCAATAATAATTTTGAAAATCGACTAAACATTTTTTAAACTTGTGCATCACTTAAAGTAAACATTTGTGATAACCATATACAAATCCACATATATACACGATAATTACATAACATATTTCTTTACAACGTTTTGAAAAAATGTGATAACATTTTATCTAAATCTCGTGTACCAATAATAAAATTTAAAACATTTTTTGATCTACTAAAAATTTAAAAATTTGTACATTAGTTAAAATAAGAAATTTGTGATATCCACAAACAATTTCATTTGAAGATTCACAAGAATTACATAAATAGGAAATTACTAAAAATGAGAAAACTTATCCACCACATAAAATGAAAATGTATGATAATCCCAAAAAGTTTTGCATAAGGATGTACAAGAATTATGTAATTTTTTTTTACTATGTTAAAAAATGTAGTCATTAAATGTTATATAATTCTTGTGTATCAATATTGCAATGTTAATAATTTTTTGGTCTACTAAAAATGTAAAAACTTGTAGATTATTCAAAGGGAAAATGTGTAATACCCACAAACAGTTCTGCATGGGGATACACGAGAATTGCAAAATATTTCGTTACTATGTAAACAAAACATAGTAGCAACGTGTTTTAAAATATATTTGTGTATCAATGATTCAATGTTGAACATTTTTTGGTTCACTGAAAAATGTGAATACTTGTCCATCACATAAAGTGAAAATATGTGACATCCCTAAAGAGTTTTGCATGAGGATACATGAAAATTATATATCAATGTGTTACCCTGTTAAAAAAGATACCAACAAAATATTATGTAATTCTCGTATATAATTTTTAGAAAATAAAAGAAATTTGTTCTACTAAAAAATGTAAGGACTTGTATATCACTTAAAGTGAAAATGTGTGATATCCACAAACAATTCCACATGGGGATACACGAGAATTACATACAATTTTGTTACTTTATTAAGAAATGTAGGAAAACAATGTTGTGTAATTCTTGTATATCAATGTACGAATATTGAAAAATTTTTAGTTTATTAAAAATGTCAAAACTTGTACATCACTTACAGTGAAATTTTTTTATTATTCTCAAACAATTCCGCATGGGGATTCACGAGAATTATTTAACATTTTGTTACCATGTTAAAGAACATAATAACAAAATATGGAAATAAAATCAGATAAATGTACAATTTTGCGTATTTTCAATTTCTCCAAAACAAATCTTTTTAAAGGGTTCATTTTCTATTTTATCGGATTAAGTATTAAGTTTTTAGTTTGGTAATACTTAACACTATTATAATGCTATTTAGTAATCTGTTTTATAAAACTGCAAAACAAAATAATTAATTTTTTTTTTTGCACGAGTACTGTTATAGCTTGAAATTTGATAAAACGATTTTGAGAATTTTACTTGGCCCCTAGATAATTTATTATCTTTTCATATTCTTAATAGTTAGATATATGCGGGTTAGTACGCTTAACACTACGCCTTTCAAGTTTATAATATGCCGTTCCAGTACGCTGGTCAATATATTTCAACATCATGCCCACAATTTTTCTGATAGACAAACAAATGAACAAATACTTGAGTGATACAAGAATTTCTTTTTTTCAGTTGCTAATTACGGAACTTTCTTATTAAAATTATCTTTATTAAAATTATGAACTAATTATATATCTAATAAAATTGTACGAGAGTGAATTCTGTATATGTAAAATATTTCTAAAATAGTTATCGATTTAATATATAGAATGTTAGTAGAGGACAGAAAACCTATTTTTACGATCTTGTATTTCTGTCTGTCTGTTCGTGTGTTAACTTGTTCTTCAATCACGCAAAATCTACTAAACGGGTTTTGATGAAATTTGGCATACTAATTGTATATGTTCTCGAATAATATATAATATATTTTTTTATCTGGATATTAAAGATATTAAAAAACACTCTGACTTTTTTTTACGTATTGTATTTATTCCAGATTTATTTTTCAGTACAGTTTATCAGCAGACGAATCAATGTTGCCCATCGAAGAAGAAAGTGTTGATCTATTGTCATTTGACACTATGTGTCGAGGAGAATACCAACCGTTATCGAACGTTACGAAAAGGTTAGTAAAGGATTAAAATAATGAGTATTTATAAATCTTTTAGAAAAATAGTTTCTTATGATATGCAATCTGTTAATAAAAGTAAAGTAATTATTTTATATCAGGTACAGTGATATTCGTGTATCCTCAAAAATATTCACCTGTTATTAGTAGTGTTTTAGTAGATCTCGAAATAGAATCGATATCTTTCAAATGTTAACTTATATTTCGTTATATATTTGTGTGTATGTATATATTTATCTTGGTTTTAATTTCTTCTAAATAACAGAATATTGGTAATCATTACATTCCATAGCCACACATAATTAAAATCAAGTTATAGTAGAAAAATAATATTTTATTTTTTGAAGCTTTATTAGTTACAAATTGAAACTGTTTTGAAATAATTTGAAAATTATATAACCATAAGAGAGTCTTCTAACAAGTGTTATTAATATTTTTTTTTGATGATAGAAGTTCCGTTTTTAGTCAACAGAAAGTTTTTTTTTTTGAAGAGAAAACAGCCATAATATAAAATGACTACCGCCATTTCGATCATTGGAAAATGGTTATATTTTCATTTATACCACTTTTATGTCCATTTTAGGTCTCATAAGGAAATGTCGAACTCGTATAAGACAACTAGCACGCCGGTCTCTCCCTACGTTATATTAATTTTTCGCAGAAATCGTTTGTTATAAAAACTTAAAAAATTACCACTGTCCTAAAGCATATTAATTTGCACATTTTACAATAACCAGTAATCAACATTTTGTGCTTGAAAATTTTACTAGAAAAAATTAAATACCAGAAGAATATTTAAAATTATATATATCGTTTGAATGGATTAGTTTTAAAGTTCAAAAATATTTTTTCTGTAATTTTATATATTACTTTTTCATAGATATACTAATAAATATGTTAAATATATCCCCCCTCCCCATTTGAACCACTGATTTGAAAGTACCACCAGAGATTTAAATATATGAATAAACAGTGGCTTCAGTGATTCACGTTTTAAATGATATAGGTAAATTATTATCTTAGTAAAATATACTACAAATAGTATAAAATAATACTTTCACGTTATATTTTTTTTATTTCAGTTTAAAATGCCGATTCGAAACAAAAGGCAAACTTTATCTGAAATTGCTTCCATTCAAAGTTGAAGAATTGTTCTTGGATCCCGAAATACTTCTATATCACGACGTCATAAGCAATTATGAGATACATCATATGTCAACGCTGGGCACCGACAAGGTTCGTTGTCTATTTTTACTTCATCTGAATTTTATCTTATTTTAGTAAATATTTTATTGCAAATAAATTATACTTATTTTGGATTAGGCCTGTTCTAAGGTTAAATTATTTGTAATCAAGAAGTGCGTGTGCACGAAATCAGAAATCTTGGACTTTTTTTTAACAGTATTTTAATGCGTTAATTACATGTCCTTATATTACACATAAATTATAATTAGTTTAGTTTAAATTCTAATCCAAATTTCTCCTACGAATACGCAGGAGAAATTTGGGATTACCACCACTATTCACCATCTGTGTGGAAATTTTTTATTAAATTTCCTGCGTAACTTTTCCTTATCATAACTTCGGAACCGTTTAAGATTTTACATATAATGACATCCGTTTTATTAATCTAAAATATTAGCAAAAAATATTTAATACTAAAAATTGGAAATTTACAGACGGCTTAACTTTATTTTTCTGTATGTTAAATAGATAATTTTTTATGTGAATGTGGTTTTAATGTTTATATCATTATTTATCTTCATTGCACGTCATAGAAATAACCAGGTGAAGTACTTGACGTAAAAAATATGTATTCTCCTCGAATAACATTTTTCAAAGACTAATCATGTATACATGCAACGATACGACAGAATAGGCATATCTGTACACTGCAGATATAACTCAAAGAGAAAAAGAGAACTAACATCATATATAGATACTAGCTTTTGTCTTTTTGTATGTCTATTTGTTTGCGTGTCATTCAAAAGCCATTGAAGACATCTTCACCGATTTTTAGCTAGTGGATTTTGTAGGACCTAAAGGAACATATATATTTTATTTTATTGCATTTAACGCCCTAGCAAGAAGATGTGTCCATTTGTAATTTCAATATATAGCCAATTTTATTAAAATAGTGCTTATTTTACAATGATTGTAGACATTATAACTACAAGATATGAAACAAGCGTGAAAATGGTCTCGTTATTATTAGGTTTGAGAAAAAAATTCAAGTTGGGGGTATGAAAGTGAAATCTGACATTACAAGTAGTCAGAGAGAACTTAAAACATTTGATCAACGCTAAATTCATGATGATTTAGCCATTTGTTTTTACTGAAATTTCCTTGCCTCATAATATTTATTCTATGCCTACGACAAAGTTAAAAAATTGGTTAAGATTTCTACATTCTATATATGTTTAAATGTAGACAAGTTCATCCGTCTTTATTTAATTTATTGAACCCGGCGGGTGGAACATTGAGTGTAATATACCCAGACTTTGGTAAATTGCGCGTTATCTTGAAAACGAACAGAAGAAATGCTACGTGTATTTAAGTAGCTGCATGAGAGGAAGTAAGAAAGTGTTGAGTATCACGGCTCAGTCCGGTGCCGTTCGGCAATTTATTTCGACGGGCTAAAGATTGACCGCGGGTGAGTGACGCCCACCTTACCGCTTTGTGTCACGAATTTGAACAATAACTTTTTCCTATTGCTTTTTCCTGTTTTAGTTTATTTTAATTTCCAGTTTGTTGTTTTATCTTCAAATAGAAGATGCCATTTGTACTCTTAAAACATACTACGTCTTTTAGACGAAGCTGAGACCGATTAATCTAGTGAATCTCAGTGAAATTCAAACTGATGATATTTCTCAAAGAATTAGTGAGAGTGACACAGAACAGTAGTTAAATAACGAGGAAGAGAAAGAAGAAGATGCTGCTAAAGTGGTGGAATACGAAACAGAAAGCGACAGAAGATACATGATAAAGAAGAATTATATTAAGTGGAATCGTTTTCCGGCAAGATCTAACATTGTGGAAATTACAGTGTTTGCCGCAATACAAAAAGAAATGACCGATGATTGTTTCTATGCAGTTTTGAATATATCTGGTATGAACAGCAGCATAACCTACAAAGTCACTAAATCACGCAGAGAATTTTTTGGCACTAAATCACGTCGAGAATTTCTTAGAGATTTAGGACTCCTTTTGGAATACTTACGAAACTTTGCAAAAGGATCAAAGATCAAGTTGAAGAGTGTTTTAAAAAACCTTCTAATGAAGTTACTACCCAGACCTATCAGAATATGTGAAATTTGTCTCACTAAAAAAGATCGAAAAACCAAATACGCTATTTTCATCAGACTGATTAGTTCTTTTAATGTAAGGATAACCTTCATTTGTTTGGAACATATTTTGTTATTCTAGAAAGAAAAATACTATTTCTTTATGTCTTCATAAAATATTTTTAAGACAGGTAAATAAATGCCATTACCCAATATTATAAGCCAAAATTTGTATCTCTGCTTTAATTTTAATAAAAAACAAATATGAAATTGTTCATTTTTCGTCCCTGATTTTAATATAAAACGTGTGTAATCATTAATCCATATTCGGTAAGGTAATAAATAGTTTAACACTATTTTTAATTTCACATGAAAAGGCCTCATTCACTCCAAGGTTGCTTACATCGATATTACGCTCCTAGTTATAAACCTAAGCCTTAGAATTCATCTTAAACCTTCACGTCATTTGAGTACAATAAGAACTAAACATCAAGGGCTTATATGCAAATGGTATACGATTGTAATTCTTTCCCTTTTATCAAAAATACGATAGACCTTCTCTGATAAGATTTATTTTAATTGTACGAACATATGTTAATCAAAACAGAAATGGGAAAAACTTTCTTGGAACCTTTTGATGAAGTTTTCGTCATAGTTGGGTATTGATAATATTTCTAAAATTGATGAAATATGGCCGTTTTCCTAAAACTGCGTGGAAAATATTTTCTTTGAAAATATGAAATTAAGATTCCATAGTTCATGAAATATAGTATGCGTCTTATGATAAAACCCTCGTCCGTTATACATGCATCAAATTTCGGCGCCGCAATGCTGTTCGCATATGTGTTAAGAAAATATATTAATTTCGTACTTCCATTTCTGTGAGTGCATACGAGTATGATGAAAATTTATTGAATTAAGAAAATAACAGCATTTCCAAGGAAAACATCTTTAAGTGCAGCGTCGTAATAAACGCTCATTGCTTATGACCACGAAACACATCTTCTATATATAGATTCACAACATATAATATTAAATTTCTAAAGAAATATTATTAAAATGAAAGGAATAAAACTTTATAAATTTGCATATTAAATAAAAATAACGTAATAAAAAAGGAAGAATATATATCAACGTATTAACTCTTTCAAGCATTGATTAAAATTACGAGTAAAAAATTATTTTTCTGCGATTTAAAAATTTACTAATATCAGGCATGTAAATATTGTTCATGCTTCTTTCAAAACTTAATTTCCTATTCAAGAAACCTCTTTCAAACCTTACTAAAGTTGTTCATATATATAGCTCTTATCTTGGAAACGTAATTTTCTGTTAAGTGGATGGTAACATGGAGATATATCACTATACTTTAAAAGATTAAGTAATAGTACCCGAACAGTATACTCGGGGAAAATAAATCATGAAAAAACACATGTCCTTAATTATATTGAACTTATCTATTTCCATATGCGATAATATTTTATTTCTGTAAGCACGTCCTCATTAATATGTACTGTTCTTCTTATACAAAAAATGACATAACACAAAAAAAATTAACTGAAAAAATTTGTGACATTTCTAGCAACATCGATGTGAAGTAGAGGAAACAGTTGACGGTGAGTCCGTTGCCCCAGAAAGAGTATGTCAGGGCTATTGGTTAGCTGATAACACAGATGACATAGTGAACAACATGGCAAATAGAGTTAGCCGTATGGTTGGCCTATCTTTGATGAATTCGGAAGATTTTCAATTCGTGAGGTACACGGCCGGCGGGCATTATAGTCCACATTACGATATGATAAAGGTAATTGTTGATATTATTTTAATTGAGATTTAAAGGCAATTAAAGTAACATGAAGTATGAACCTCGAAAGTGTAGATAATTTATATATTGATTTATTTAAATATTATATTAAAAAATATTTTAATCTAATGAGCATAAAAAATAATAAGCAATGAAAATAAATGCTATGCAAATGTATGACTAGAAATGTATTTCATATTTTTGCGTTGAGTGAAATAAATCTTTATCTAAAAAGTAAATCTCCCTACATTAGGCCAATCTTGCTACATTAGTCATAATTTACATGGGCGGTGAGGAGGTTCATGGTGCATCTTTGTTTTGATGAGTATTGCTGATTTCACAAGCTTCTTCTAATGCTTTCTCTATTAGGCGGCTGATAGCGTAATACGTGCATTACAGTGTTATGGATCTCGTCATTGTCTTGATCAGATCTGTATGAGTGGAGATACTCGCCCTTGTACTAGAAGTAAATCTAAGGCGATTTCTTTTCTGGAAATGTGAACAAAGAACTTCAGTACTGTTCATAAAATACTTTCATTAAAATGTAAATCTACGTTACCTCATTAATTACTATTAATGAATCTGACAGGAAATTTTTGAACCGGCATTTGTTAAAACGTTAATTTTTTTTATAACAGAAAACTGGAAAAAATATAAATGGAACAAATTTGAGTAACTCGGCTAAAAATCTTCGAGCGCTACTATTTTGATTCCATTTTTATGAGGAAGGATGCATTTTTCTCTGTCAGTGTCTTCGTCATTAATGAAGGATGGAAAGTAAAGTACCTACGCACAAATTAAAGAAATGATAAGCCAACAACTCAAGTTGTTGAATTTCAATACAATATGCAGGATTGACACTTAACAAAAATAACTGCGTCGGTGTCCGCTATTGCAATTTCTTTTTTTTTCTTCATAGGCGTCATCAAGTCTATTAGGGATTAATAATAATATTCGTTGATCTCCAGCGCCCTGTTCGCAAGATATGAGTTTCGAAACAGTGTGCAATGCAATCCTGCATGTTTAAACACATTTTTGAATAATTAAATAATTGGTAAATGGCAAATGCTCAATTTAAACCTCGGTAAACTTGTGTTAGTATTTCGTATCTTGGTAAACTTGTGTAAGTTATTTTTCGTATACGATGCTTTAGACAAAGTATTTACATAATATAATATTATACATATAATATTATTTTTTTGATTTAAATAATCACGAACGGAAATTTCTCAAAACACGCTGTTTTTTATGGATATCCTTTCGTCTAAAGAAGGAAAAAATGAGAAATTATCTTTGGTGCTAAACTGCATTTATATCATTTAAACTTTTGTAAATATCCGAGTGTAACGCAAGTTCTGCTCGTACTTGAGAGTTTTGTTTTTTGCTCTTATTGTCTACCAAGTCGTATTTCTATAAATAATCCATCTATTGATTTGACGTCGGTAATTATAGCTTTTGGCTTCAATTTTTATTTACATAGAGCCCACACAAAAACCCAAGTCATAACATTTACCACAAGATGTAAAACACATTCATCATCATTATTTAATTTTAAAGCCATCATTATGCTATATAGTATACTACAAACCAAATGATTACTAACGCCTAAATTTGTTTTACTTCTTACCGTTTCAGACGGAAGAAGAAACTGAAAACTATGACGAAATCATAGATGAGAGGATTGCAACCGCCATTTTTTATGTTAGTTCGTTTTATTGTACAAGTTATTTTTGAAAATTTTACAGTTGTATGTGATACTAAACATTTGTAATGTTATTATAAAATACATATAATTAAGTGTTATAAAACGCGGTAACAAAGCTTTTTCGTGATTTATGTCGATATGCCGTTTCCCTCCTCAGTAAGTAAATTCACGATTATTTCGATTGTAATTGGAAAATTTCAATTAGATGTTTTCCATCTAGTTTTCAAGTATCGTATAAATTATAATACATACCGTTTAATACTTTAATGCACACGTCTCACTTAAATTCATACTAAAAAATTCGAGCTACTTTGGCCGACTTTCACCGATCCCAACTTTACTAGTTTTAATGCACTAACAGAGGCAATGACAGAATTTACGATTGAATACGCGCTGATGGAATCTACATATATTTAGTTGGCGATACGATACACGAAAACTACTCAAATCACCGTCAACTCACCGCCACCTACGAAAGTCGTTTATCGGCATTGCGCTTTAAGCGTTATACCAAAATTGCCGTACAATAAGTCAGTTTATTCAGTTTTATCACAAATAGTATTATAAACAATCAAATAAACATTAAACTGCTTGGAACATCAGAACGATGGTAGTTACGTATAAATCATGGCTAGTTTTAATACATGGTTTATATAAAATTTTGTTTCAAGTGCAAATAAAATTCAATGGTGGCTATTTAGTAAATTGGAGTTCTCGTGCATACATTTTAACTGTAATTAGTTTAAAATTATATTATTTTATATCGATCATTGTATATATTGAAAATCCGTCTGAATATGAAAATAAATAAAATTTGTTATGGTAATGTCCCTTTTAACTTGACTTACAATGAGAGGTTTAAGTTTTATTTAATTATTAATAACACAGATAACAGAAACATAGATAATGCATATTATCTAATGATTTTTAAATAATCTGTTAGTATTATTATTGTTTCTCAAATATTTCATACAACGTTCTAAATGTCCAGGACACTGATATCGTTAACTGTTTACTTTTAATTTAAAAATTGGAGTAATTATTAAGCAATATTTATAGAAAAGCGAGCAGGTTTGTATTGGAAAAAATATGGTATATGTTACCTTTATTGCAAGTTTAACAAAAATAATTATAGTATTAAATGCCCGTAAATAGAATTTTTTTTATTTTCGCCTAACCTATGATTGAATATGATTTCTCGTCCCAATTTTTGGAAATTGATAATTAAAATAATTGAAAATGTTTCGATATACAGCTTAAAATATTTTATAGTATATTTTTAAAATATTTTATAGTACATTTTTAAAATATTTTATAGTTTAATAAAATGGCTTATTTGGGAATAAAGGACTGAGAAGATATGAAATTTTTTTCATTAAACATTTCACAAGTTGTACATAATCATTAAATAAAATTTCAGTTGGAAGACGTACCTCGGGGCGGAGCTACAGTATTTCCTAAGCTAGGAGTCATAGTTCGTCCCGTGCGAGGAACTGCGATTGTGTGGCGTAACCTCTTGTCCTCCACTGAACCCGACCTACGAACTTTGCACGGTGCTTGTCCTCTTATACGGGGTCATAAATGGAGTAAGTGTAAAGTTAACATGACGAAATTTTTATTTCTTCTCAAATTTTATGTTACCCGTTTGAGATAAATGAAAAAAAATAATTTTGTAAAGACTTCGAAAAAGTTTAACAAAACTAATAAATCATATCAGAATTTGCCATAGAAAAAATAAGAGGAAGGAAACAATTTTCATAGAGAGGATTTTTGAACACTGACATGAATTTATAGGATTTTAAGTAAAGAATTACAAAAGATTTTTATGAACTAATAAAATATATGAGAATTTGTAATAGCAAAAATGAAAGAAATGAAACATGTTTAAAGAAAAAGTAGTTTTTTACACTGAACAAGAATTTAAAGGATAAATAAAAGGAATACATAGTAGACATGTACATGAAATGAAAGGATATCGGAAATTAAGGACTATCAATTAATACTAAATTTTTAAACTGGATAATTTTCCGGTATAGGATCCATTACATAAATAAAATTCATCTTGAATAAATAGTAATTTCCGTGAATTATAGAAAAATATTTGGACATTATGGGACTCAGAAAGTCTTTAGAGTTTAATTCTAAACGATAAAGAGATAGACCATTTAATTTGTAATTTATATTCAGAGAAATGGTTGAAAAGCTGGAAACATAAAACTAAACGGGGTTCTTTCAATGTGTTTAAATTTATTTATATATTTTTTAAAACTGTGATTTTTTTCCAAAATATATAAATAAATAAATACAAAACGGAAAATTCCTTCAAATTTCTTATTTTTTATATTTTTGACCATTTTTTTATAGGCAGATAACAAATCAAATAGTTGGAATTAATATTCTCAATGAATTTCAATTAATTCATCGTACAAAGTATTTTTATGGTAGCTTATAGTAGATATACATTTATACATATCGATATAGGGTATAAAATACCTTTGCATAACATATCAGATAACAGACAGAAGATCAATAATGATTTAAATGAATGGAACAAACGGTCAGCATGTACATTTTTGAATTAAACTTTTAATATATGAAGATAATGTAATATAAGTTGTAAATCTATGTATATCTCAGTGATATAGTGAAAATAATTTAAAATGGTTTATTTTGAGCCATTTTCTGTTGTGTCTAAATCTGCATATTTATTGAAACTGTCAAACAGAACAAATCCTATACATGAAATATATTTCAGAAAAGTGATTGATTTCGTGCCTGAAATGATAATAGTGGTCAGAAAATCAGTTTTTAGAATTTTTGTCTCTGTCTATTTATTAGATCTTCAATCACACTTAATCTACTGGATGGATTTTCATCTTTAAGAAATTATTATCGTAAAACAAGGTATTATTTTACCATACCACAGTTATTAACAAAAAATATGTATAATTAAATTTGAGATTTTTTTATCTATTAAGAATTTCTTTATGAGTAAAGGTCTCCTCCATCTCATTCGATGACGCTGGATCTTAAGCTTTCTCCATTTAGTCCTGTCCAGACATTTTTATAAAGTCATCTGTCTATCTTCATAGCGGTCGTCCCACTTTCCTTTTGCTGCATTACTGACACAGTATCTCAATTAGATTAAAGAAGGGACAAAGAGGTCAGATACTGAAATGGAAATGGGCTGGACAGGGTACGATGATGCTCCATAGAAAATGTACAAACCGAGTGACAGTTTGGAATATCCCAAGAGGCAAAAGGAAAGTGGGTATATTATAATATATATATATATATATATATATATATATATATATATATATATATATATATATACATATATGTGTGTATTCTTTTGACCACTCTGACTGGATTTTTGGATTTTAGGTTTTTTGAGTATTAAGTTCCCATGATGTTAAAACAAATCTGTTTGTGATTCATAGAGTTTAGATCGCTGAACATTAGTTATAAATTTTTTGCTGTTCCAAAAAGAAGATAATATCGTCGGCGAATCTCAGAAATATATAATTTATATATTTTCGTTTGAGGTAAATTCGTTTTCGAGACCAATCCAAGTTTTTCATTATATTCTTGAGCACTGTGACAAATAATCTAAGAAATGATGGATCGCCTTTCTTGACACCTTTCCAAATATTTATACCAGATCTTATTATATTCAATTTAATTTGATTCACACTTTTGCAATATGTATATATCGTTTGATACATCTGCTCTTTCCAAAGGAGTGACTTATAATTTAATAAAGGTACATAATTAAATATTTTTATTTTTCCTTTCAGTTGTAACCAAATGGTTTCGCCAGGTCGGTCAAGAATTAAACTCTCCTTGTGACTTAAAGTATCAACCAGAAGAGGATATTTATATTTAAATATCAACATACATATAATTTTACTAAATAATGATTCTATGAAATATTTTTTTTGAAATGGAATTTTTCAGACTTTCTTTACTGACGATGGTTCATTCAAACTCCACCTGACTATTGCAAAAAAACAGTGTTTCACTATCACTGGCAGTAAAATTTCAGAAGAGTAGAATAACTCCGAAAGTACTTTCAAAATTATAACTTAAAACGGCAAATACCATCTACAGACCATTACAAATAGCCTAAAATTAGTTTGGTTCCAATCCATTTAGTTTACTTTACGTTTGATAAGAAATTATTTTTGAATAATTTTGCTGTAGAACAATTTAAAGGCGAAACAAATTTCAGAGCTCACAAACTTATTTTGCCATTTATTCCGCTATACTCTATTGAATTATAATAAATCCGTAATCAATTGAATGCCCTCTTTATGTTTTATAAGCATTTGATGTGCATATACTTACGTATGTGTGTACTTACGCGCATACAGAATTCAATGTATATCCATTAATATTTCTTTTGAAAACACTTTTCTCCTCTTGTCTTTATTACCTGCCTCCTAAAGTATTATTTTTAACATTATGTAAATATAAAAAATGTAGTTTATCAATAAAATGGTCATATTTCTTATAGTTAAAAGTATGATATGTGTACATGTATTGATTAATATTGGGATGCCGAGAATAAAGAAAAGTATCGGATTCATGGTAGACAATCATTCAGTCGGAAGCGTCATCACTCTCGAACTGATCTCGCTATACTAGCCGTTGATGTTACGATTGCGACGCATATATATGGTATACTAAGCCCAAAAGTAACAAGTTCGAACTATGTTAACGATGATTTTTGATTCAATTCCAATAACCGAAGTGATCGTCGTTATCGGAGACTTCGATATGCGGGTGGGCAAGGATAAAAACCGAGAACAGAGAAGAGACCATCAGCCAATTTAACCATACCAAAATTACTGACAGTGGACTGGGCCTACTATCCTTTGCCGTGATTATTTTACTATCGAAAACGCCCTTTTTCAACACCCCCTAGACATAAACTTACCAAGGAAATCCAGGTGGGCAGGATTCGGCGACAGTGGACTACGTAAAATAAGTGCTGAAATGAATGGCAGAATAAAATAAAGCCAAGAATTTTGACTTCGAACAATAACGTCAACTCGACAGAGAAATTCTGGAAAAATGAAATTAAATCGTGAAGCGCGTTTGAACCACTTAGTAGCAATGGAGGAAGCGGTGACTAAGGACGAATTTCGGATATTTTACCAAAATATCAAAAGCCAAATACCAAAATATCAAAGGGTAAGACAAAACGGCCAAAGGAAACAGAATGTAAACTAAAGGTGCAGACAGTCTTCCAATTGGAGCCTGCAACAGTGGAAGGAATTATTTCAAGCACCATCACCATGCATAATCACGACCCAAAGGAAAAGCCACTTCCGCAACTACTACCAATCTCTCCGCCAGTACTATCAATCTTTGAGGAGAAATTAATTTTTAATATTATTCCAACGTGTTAACTTTAGTGGGCTAAATTCAGAAAAAAATATATTGGTATAGAATTTTCTTCTAAATTACTATCGAATAATTTGTGCAACGCGCCGCACTGCACCACAGCAAATATTAAAATTCAAATGTGCCAAATAATATTCAAAATAATACTTATCTGTAGAAATTATATATACCTATTACATATTTTTAAAAAAATTATATTTTTCTAATATCATGCAGGCAAAAATTGTATAACAATGAAATATGCTTTTAGATAAAAAAAGTTTCATTACATAAGAATCTATAACGTAGATTTCTTGAATTTCTATCAAAGTAATAAAATATATATATTTATGAAAAACGAGAATAGTTTAAATATTAGTTAAAAATTAAAAAAGCGACTTTTCAACGTTAAATAACATTTCTGTCTACTAGTATTTAAGCGATATATGAATATTTAAATTAACATTTTGATTTAGCATTAACATTACATAAGTCAGCATAATACATGTTCTTGCAGATCTTGATGACTTTTGCACTAAAATCCCAAATTTAAATGTTGCATTAAAATTAAAATTTTTACAGCTAAATTATTATCCAAGCGTGGACATGGCTAAAAGCAACATTTACAACTTTGATCAGACTTTATACATGCATATGTTTTTTTTTTCACATAAATTTAGTTATATTTGACTATGATAATAAAAGTAAATATAATTTTTATGTCGTTATTAATTAATAACCGTGTAGTATCGAATGTCCTTTTTTTAATATAGTAGTAAATTTATGTATCGTACCTATTAAACGTAACAGAAATAAAAACAGACAGATATGAGACGACCCATGTCTACACTTCAACGGCTTTCATTTCAATAAACGCTTAAATTTTTTTGAATTTTTTTTTTAGTTTTCCAAAATAGCAGTTTCAAGTGACAAATTTTTGATAAAAATCCAATCGAGAAATAATACAAAACATGTCCCCACCGGATTTCAATACACTGTTTTGAGCTCTATGGAAGTTATAGTGTTAGAAACATACATACGTACGTTTCTAACAATATAACTAGATACAAACGTCGGATCGGCCCTAAACAACTCAAAAATCCTGTCCTGTTTTTTTCCGTTAGTTTTCCGTCTTTAATACCTAAACACACCAATAAATTCTAATTAAGTTTTGAGTACAAATAATATATAATTAGAACATAAAACATAGGCTATATGAACACTACAATGAACGAAAACTCTGAGAAAAATCACAGTGCGTGCAAAAAACTGAATATGTCGTTATTTATTTAGTTTTAAAAAAACAGTGAAACATGTTTATTTTAAATTATCCAGTTCGTGGGTTAATTATTACGTGGCATTTTAATCTACATTACTATGTAATATTTTGTACGACACACGGCACTACCCCAAAACAAATGTTGAAAGTCAGTCATCTTTTAAAAGATAAACCTTTAAAGAAGTATTTTTAAATTTTTGTAATATTAAGCAGGTGAGTCGTGAGCAAAAGCTAGTGATAAATTTGTATTCTGAGTTAAAAAACTTTTCATTTTCGAAACATAGTAAAAGTAAAATCAAAACATGTTATGTTTATTTGACATTTAAGTAAACAGCAAAAAACGATAATGTGATGAAGGCTTCGTTTTATGTATATTTTCCTAAAATTAGTCGACAGGCAAAAATTATCATTTGCTCTACAAGTTTATGACATAATTAATAGCTCGATTTCAACCTGTGAAAATATTGGAGGAATTTTTATTTGTGAAAATAATGAAATTAGCTAGATTATTACCCGTGTTCCGAAGTTAACGAACTGAACGTAATTTATGAAAGGGTTAATATATCGGTGTTGTTTTCATTGGTATCTATACTCGAGTATAAAATACACTTATAACTTTTATTTATTCACGTGTTTTTACCACAACAGAAATGAAAATAAATATAGTTGTACAAGATTAATTTTGATTTATGCTTTTGTTCTTTTTAAAAGGGAATTTAAAAAATTGTGCTGAATAATTTTTTTTTCCTGAAGAAAATTAGTATACGAGAAATTTAAAAAAACGATGGATATCATTTATCCTCATTGCTTATAGTCCTACTTTTATTTTATTTTTTGTAAATTGATCCGTAAAATTTATCTCAATCAGACTATTTATTCTCATACAATTTTATTATTTTGGTTTTCTTCTAATAAAAAGTTTGTAGTTTTACGAATAATCTTAATAAGAAACTTTTGCAGTTCCATGCATAATAAGGTATGCGAAATTGATCTTTAAGAAACCATTAAACAAATAAACGTGTGAAGTTTTCATGAAAATTATCCAATAATGTCAATATTGGGCAAGTAAACGAAGACACAAAGTGCAAACAGTGACGAGTATATAAAACTTTGCATTTAGATTAAGGATGATTACACTATTCTATCTAACAATGCTCGTTAGATATCTAACTTCTGAAAAAATCTGCCTAAAAATCTAAAAAGACTTTCCCTGACAAGGAATTTCCTTTCTGAAAATTTCATTTCTGGAATTTAATTTCACTGAAAGTATATTTAAAATAGTTTTAGAATAACAAAGCTCAACGACTTTCGTCATATCGATACACATAAAAAATATGAGATTTAGTTTGAAACATAAACAGCTCAAAATAGCATTTCAGAAATATTAAATTACAAAACGAACAACGATTGATTCATAAACCTTAAAATATTTTTCAGAAATAGATATGAATTCAACCACCATGGAAAACTGGTAAATTATATGAATTTATGTTCCAATTATTTTCTGAAAAAATGCTTCATAATTCATTTCACTAATTGGTTATGTTGCGAGGTATCATTTATTATAATATCACTTGCAAACATTTTCAAATTGGCGTTGCTGTTGGTGTTTGAGTAAATCGAGGTTTGTCAGAAATAAAAATCCTAAAAGACTATTTTCATAATAAATAATAATTTTGTAACATATTTCGGGAACATATTTCCTTACTATATGTTAAAATTATCACAGTAAAGCGTGTTATTATATTCTCACTCGTCAAGAAATTCAGCAATCCCATTGCTATTTGGACCTCTCTTTATTACTTCACTTCACTCTCCAGATAAACCGATCTTTCCCTCTAGAGATTTGAAATACGATATTTACATGTAATTGAATATTGATTGATATAGGTGCCTTAAAAGGATCAATACGATTGATGTAATCTAACTTATAAGAGCTACTAATAATTTCAGCGAATAGCTCTAGTTGAAACACGAAGGGGAGCTTCAAAATAATCCATGTTGCTTGAGTTTCATTTTATATAGACAAAGCATATAAAAATAAGTGAAATATATTTGTTTTATTTTAAAAAATTAACCCGTAATTTGTTTTTTAATTTTTTTTACATTAACATAAAAACATTTCTCTCATCAACTATGTTTTAAGGGCAGAAAATTAAAATAAAACTTTTATTGGTTAACATTGTTTTCGGGTCTATATTGAATATTTTCGTGACTAAATGCGTTTTTCACAAAAACGTTTTCAAAGGACACTTAAAAATGTTCCTAAATATTATTCTTTGTAAAAAGTAAATAATGAATATAATGATAACTAAATTTCCCAAGTCAGTATTTAAAGTTTTTCAAAAAATACAGCTTCGTTGATCCAAAATATACACACCACGAAATCCCCATAGATAAATAAAAGAAATCTCACTTATTTTGAAATATTAGTGGTATGAGTTATTTATATATATATATATATATATATATATATATGTATATATACATACATATATATATATATATATGTAATATATATATATATATATATATATAATAGTCCCACAAATGAAATATTCAATGAAAATATAATAATATTGGGTCCAATAGTTTTAGCACTTTTGAACATTTCTGACCTCTTTTTAGATCCGTCAAAGAATGAATTTTGAAAATTCCTAATAAGTTTTAAAACGATAGGGGTAAGATAAACCTATATATTTCTAATTATAAATCTTTTATTTAATTATGTTATATTTTGTGTTTTTCAATACTATAAAGTAAATGAAATATGTTTGTTTGCCTTTCTTTTACAACTTCTTCAATACAATTTAACACTTAAATAATATATATTCTACAATAAAATGTAGATTACACACAATTTATTAATACTTACTAATTATGATACAATTTATAGCAGTAATCAATAAATATAAACACTAAAAAATGCCTGCGAAGGAAAAAGTGTATCAACAGTCCGATATCGGATTCTAGCACAGTCACACGTATTCTAGCATAGCTTTATACTAAGCCAGGTACTCCATATTGCATTCTAGTATAGACATATACTAAATGAGAGGCTTAAGGCTTACTGGTTTAAAGAGATTGCGCCAGAGCAAGCTGGATTTAAAAAGGGAAGGGCACAGGTAAGCACACCCTCATTGTCCGGCGCATACCCTCAGATCATCGAAAAAACCAATGAGTTCAATAAACCAACGTATATTTGCTTTGTTGACTTTTCCAAAGCATTCGACTTTGTGAAATGGTTAGTCCTGTGGAATGCTTTGGCACAAATTGTCACAGAAACATCTTATACACCATATGCGGCATCTTTAAAGAAGCAGCATCAGTACGAATCGATAATGAACTGTGTAGAAACTTCCATGCAAGTTCAGGTGTCCGCCAAGGGTACATAACACAACACATTGTTTGTAACTAATCCCTATAGTACGTAGAAACTACTATTAAAGATGAAACACGTCATTACTGATCGTGAAAAAAAAACTTGACGGGAGTGACACGGATTGCCCACTGTGAAGTTATTTAACATGCCTTGGAGCATTAATCTTGAAAAGTGGCGGAGGATATGGAGAAATTAAAATATCATCAAACCACAAAGACCACGGTTGTAACAACCCTTGTTTTCCCCATATTTCTGTATGTTTTAGAGACTTTGACTTTGCGAAAAATCGAGAGATAAGAAAACAGATGCTCTAGAGTTGACGAAAATAGGGCGAGTTAAGGAAATAAAACTCCCCTATGAGGAAATTTTGAATAAGATAATAAAAAAAAATTAAAAAGCATGAAATGGGAGGATGTTATATACAACTTGATTCTCGTTAGAGTAAGATGTAAACTTCAATTAGTTGAAATTTTCTTTACGCTAGATGACGAAGGAATAAAGTTTATTCCTTAAAGTTCACATGAGGAAAATTCATTTTTTTTTGCTAAATTCCATATGTAATGTTGTATGTTGTGTTGTTTGAAGAAGCTAATTATAAGGATTACAAGAATATTATTTCGTAATTTTAGGTTTTAAAAAAGATTTATCCCATATTTCTGATACTACTCTACTCTTTTTATGTCTGTGAATGATACAACATAATATGCAATATATTTACGTTGTGAAAAATTAATATATTTAAATGTTTATAAGTGCTTAAATGTATACGTAAACCTCGAAATATGAGTTCTGCTCTTCTGACGGCATTATTAATGCAGGTATTCCAAAATAATTTTGCACTAAAGTACGTAAATTGCAGTTATATGATTATTTAGATTCTAGCAATGGTGATTAAACAAAAATAAAACGCATTATACGAAATTTAGGGAAAGATTCGTAGTGCCGTAAAATATCAGCAGCAATTTTTGATTGCATTTTATAGATTTCTTCAAAAACGTTGCGCTCTATGAGATACTTGAAAAAAAATATCCATTCCCAAGTCTTAAGGAAGGAAGTAAAATTTTTGAAAAATGGAAAAAGATAGTTTTTTTCTTTTTTAATTTTATCCATGTAATTGTGGTTCATTTTTTTGTAATATGTTATTACAATTGGCCTTAAAACAAGGTTTTTACTTAAAACAAGGTTTGGAATACTATAAAAGCCAAACTCATACTTGGTGTGTGTTTTCGCTATTATAAATATTTTATTTGATTTTTATCTATAAAAACTTAAATTATTTGTAAATAAAACTACGTCGGACATAGAAATGGTTACAATTTTTCCCCAATAAACGTTTCATCAATAACACTACGGATTTTTTACTTTAAGCACGAATATTCTAAATGAAGTTGTAAATATTTCAAGAAGTATAAAAAAAATTAATTTGGTACTCTACTTTGACTTTTGAAATAAATCTCTTTGACATTTAGTCTACGTCCTAAAACTGACCTCAAAATAAAAGTTCCATTCCATCTTTGCATTAAACTTCTGAAATTGATTCACCATTCCTTACAATTATATATGGGAGACTGGCAAGATGCATATAGTGTGGAACCATGTGTTACAAGAATAAAAAAAACATTCTTACAGAAAATGAAAAAAAATCCCTCAAAATTTAATGTCAATTTCCAATCAGGCAAATGAGAGGCCTTGTATTTCACCATATCCTTAATAAAATATACATCACTGTAATGTCTAGAGAAAAAATTAATGTTAAGGGCGCAAACGCACAAATTAATTCAGAGCTTATTCCCCATATTAGTATTATCAAATTCAATAATCCATGTAATGGTTCAAGAAAAACCTAACGAATTGTAATGAATAAATTAATTTGACTTCCGTCCAACAAGAAGAAATTATTTTTAAGTTTATTTTAGTCCACTGCAGAGCAAAGCAGCAATAGTCTCCTTTATCCTAACAGAAAGAATTTTCGAAAAAACTTTTTGGGGAGCCCAAATGTTACGATCACTTGTTCACCGACCTGCATGATTGCAGACAAAATAACTCTGAATCAGTTAACAAATTTTCAATACGTGCAGAAACATGTCCTTCACGACATTAAACCGAAGTAGCGGTTTCAAATACAGTTAGAGAAATATTAAAGGACCTCCTAGAAGCAGTAAAAGATCTCATATCCAATAGTTTCACTATGTACTTTCACCCCTACATTTCCCATATGGTATAATGCTGAGACGCTCTAACAATCAATGAAGCAATATATCTTGCAATATGCGATATACATATATATATATATATATATA
This sequence comes from Druceiella hillmani, assembly GCA_039881145.1. Lineage (NCBI taxonomy): Eukaryota > Metazoa > Arthropoda > Insecta > Lepidoptera > Hepialidae > Druceiella > Druceiella hillmani. Next base: position 9,918,640 of record JAYKKI010000014.1, read on the forward strand.
TATATATACACACACATATATATTTATATATATATATATATATAAACACACACATATATATTTATATATACATATATATATATATATATATACACCCATATATATATCTAGCCCCAAAAAAAACATGACAACGGATAGAATAGCCAGCCTTTGGGGCTAGATATTCTATCCGTTGTATCCACAAGGCAAACGAAATAAAAATCTTAAACTCATGAATGCTAATCCCACATAAATACTCAATTAACAGTGTAATGAGTTCGAAAATTACGACAGTGAACTAAATAAATATTCAAATATAATAAAATTGAATGATATGAAAACTTTTAATGACAATAAAATTCACAATATATTCAAAATCGTTTCAACAAGTAGATCTCTCCCACACATAAATATGAACACATGAACTCTTCATTTCTTACTGGGCATGGTTCACCAATCTGCATATTAAATAAATCTTCCGTCAATTCAATGTCAATTCTTGAGTATAACTTAATTTAAATTAAGGGGATAAACTCAAATAACGTTTCCATTTAAAGCACAGATCATTTCGTAATAAAATTACATGCAAATTATTACTCCATCTAAAATCACAAATTGCACATAATAGATCCAATAAACCTTCCCTACGACGGAATTATGGGCAAGGACTTTCTAATTAAATACAGTTTCCGAATAAATTACAATAATAATGATCTAGATTTTTTTTCCTTTCTTCACAGCACCGTCTTGTGCATTAGCGCTGCGAAAAGAAACATTGATAGAGCTTTCATGTAAAAATCCTTAGATCAAAGAAATCTTAATTTCTGACCAAGAGGTTTCCCTATTCCTATATGTAGTATAGGGAAACCTCTTGGTCAGAAATTACATGATAATAATCACGGAGACATATTTATTTTGAAATCTGATTTCATACTCAACCCATCTAAAGCCCATCGAAACTAATTCAGTTTCTTATGTTCAGAACTCAGACGTTATTGAGAGAATACAAGAAAGTCTAAACCTGCTCAGAATTTCCCTAAGTAACAAAGAAAGTGAGTACTTACTTGAATTATGCTCCAAAATCACTGACTATGTGCCATAAGAATCGCAGATTAATATATTGCTCAGTCAAAACTTAATCACGTCCTCATTATCATCCTGGTCTTCACTCGTATGGGTCATACCGAAAAAAATAGATGCTTTCGGCTAAAGTGAATGGCCTATCGTTGCAATTTCTTGATCTTGTATCCTACTACCGTATGTTTATTCTGGACTATTCTATTTTCAAGGTGATCTTCTATTTTCTGCACGAGCAAGCTAATTTCTTCTTCAAACATACTTTCGAATTCAAAATCCAGCCCATCATTAGCTTGCTCTCTTTTGTGCGCCGTATCACTTTCATCATCACTGTAATTTCAACTTCACTGTTTCCTTCTTGCAGTATATCTTCCGTTCCTCTGTCCGTAATTATTCTAAATACCATTATGAAATTGTAAAATACAAAAACAATAATAAGAAAGAAAAAACATAACGTGAAGTGTCCCTACCGGATAAAATACAATCATATTTACTTCACATATCCACTGTGACGAAGCTTACGTTTTCAAGTGATCGCCTCACAGGATGAACAGCCGTACTGCATCTGTTAGAAGGCACTTAAAATAACAAATCACTAGACAGCGCCGAAATAAAGATGAGTTCAATTTTACGGATTCTGTGGTGTTTTTACCCGGTAACTGCGACTCGGTAAATTCGCATACGTAATATTAATATCAGGCACTTTTTTGTGCTTAAAAATATACATACAAGATACTGAAATAAGCAAGAGAAGAAAACACAATGTATTTTAGAATTGTTGATATTTAATATATGAACATTTATCGAATCTCAATGTTTCTATGTAAATACAGTAGCACACACGAGTTACAGGAAGTAAGTTACAGAAAGGAAGCTAGTTGATAACATTTCCTCATGACCTTTTTGAATATATTTTTTCATCTACAGAATGAAAAAAAAAATGCCATGCCTCAAATGAATCATTCAGTTTTTTTAAATTAATATGTCTCAAATTACCTTTACACTTTTTTTATTAATGGTAATAGGTATCTTTTTATGTTGTTGAAAATTTCATTCCAGTAATTTTTGTGACATTGTTTAGTCTACTATAGTAAAGTTTACAATGATATTGACAATTTCGTACGTACAGCTTTCAAGTCTTGTTTGGAGCTTATGGTAATCTTGTAATACTATTCATCTAACCTGGCTTAAAACCTATGCGGACAAAATAATGTTATTTATTATTATATTCCTGATCATTATGGTTACACAATCTGTTTTGTCACGAGTCTTGAATTGAAATTTCTAACCTTCCTATTTGCACAATGCCTTAGTAAATCCGGCGCCATCTATTATATGCAGTATACATAAAGCATAATCACATCAATTAATGTCATCCTTGGTGCCCTTCGGGATCATCATATGTTTTCAATTAAAAACTTCAAGTCGCTGCCAATACCAGAAGTACTAAATGGTTTTGAGCAGTCAATCACTCAGTCGTTATCCATTCATTTATATCTAAGTTTAAATTTTGTTTTTGTTACATTTCTCAACTTGATTTGCCTTTTTTCGTCAAAGTGTGGAGAAATTAAAGTGTATGTGAACCTATAATCACAGAGATAGTTTATATTATAAAATTCAGGCTTTGTTTCGTAATTTCATTATTTACGGTGTAGTAAAGAAATTTATTTTTCTATATATATAAAATATTAAAAATGGAAAAAAAACTATCTTATTCAAAACTCTTAATTTATGTTATATTTTCTTAATGCAAATTCTGCGTAGTTACGTAATATTTTCCAGTTTACATCTTTCAAGTTTTAATGAATATTACAATTTATGGTTTGACATTTAAAAATACACTTATAGATATATTTATATATATATATATATATATATATTTTCATCTAGTTTGGAAACTAAGTATTTCAGTAGTTGAAATTTTATGTCGGGGAAAAACTTTCCTATTTATTGACCCATAAAACTATTTTTATTGCTGTTAATATAAGACCTACTTTACGTAGTGAATAAATGATTTGAAAAGTACTAAAAATATAAATGAACCCGAATTCATTTTAAACATAGTTTCTCTCAACAGAACTTCCTACAGAATAAATACAGTTTTACAGGAAAAATAAATCAGGTAAGTGTCTAGAATAATAGATATTTTGCCGTAAATATATCTAATGTCATGTTATTATTCGAAGTAAAATTGCTTCCGGAGAGAAAATATTTTTCAAATGGTATAAAAAGACCTCTTGATGTATCTTTTGTCATAAATTAAAAGTAAAAAAAAATACCAGATGAATGTGGTCATTAAGAAACATATCATAGCTGGTCGTTGATAATGTTTAATGTTACGAATATTCTACTTCCACATGAAGATTGAATGGCGACTCCTATGAAAAATTAAATATTACGTTTTACAAACTATTCCGACCTACTTCCGATCTGCAAGCAAAAATTATACCAGTAATTGTGTATCGTGAATAGCATGAAAAACATATCTTACTAACAAATGAAAAATTGTGTATTTTTAAAATATTAATTTATAAAAGACAAGAGATTTAAAATTCGGTTTGCCATGTGTCTTTATACAACTTTTATTTAGATTAAATGAAAAGAAGTGGCGTAGAAGTAATCACTTTATTCCCAAATATTTCCTTTTTTCTTATTAGCTAAAAATGTATTTCTGCTAATTTGATTATTTTTTAATAACTTTTTATTTTATATTTTCCCAAAGCACTCTTTTTCATAATGTGATATGTTGAAATTCAAACCGTGGCACTTAAATCTGGCCTCTTTTGATAAATTAATTTCGGTATCATTCAGTATTTATAGTATAACATCAAATGTTTTTACAAAAGAAACGATGTAATATTTTTAAGTTGAAATAGTAAGTACACCATTAAAATATTACAAGTAATATTTTGAGGGTGTACTTTATTCTGTTACTTGTTGTATTAGATGACTTCATTGGGATTAATTCAAACTGTATGAATGTTAACAAAATATGGTGAATACATTTTTATAACAATAACTGCTGATGTTACATACAATTAAACTAATAACTTCGATAGCCTGATCCTTAGAGATGCAGCTTACCAGTCAGTTTTGAGAGCCGGAAAAGTGAGGTGGTGTTTACTGTGTCTGTCGCTCATCATGGATTTCGAACAACGTGTGAACAATAAATTTTGATTCAAGTTACTAAAGAGTACCAAAGAAGCTCATATAATTTCAAAAGTTGTGTATTGTGATAATGTGGTGACTGTTTATATGCAGAATGAACGATTTAAAAATGGAAATACGTCGGAATAAGACGACCAAAGGTCGGGACGTCCTTCGATCTCACAAACGGACGAAAACTATTTGAAAAAAGCGTTTTAACTGAAGTTATTAGGTATTATAAGAAAACCAAAAATAATTGTAAATTAATTGTACAGATAAATATCGCCAAAAATGTCTAATTTCGTGATAACTAAATTGTTGACGCACGACGTAAATCTAGGTGTAGGTGCCTAACAATAATTCTATCGATAGAAAGAGCAAATCGCAGCTATTGCTGTTTATTAATTGGAAAATTTATTTCTCAACAGTCTCTCATAGATAGTGGAAATTGGCATAGCCACGATGATTTTTTTAAATTTCAGAAAAACATAAACGTAACATACGGTTGTGCTTGAAATTTTCCAAGTATTGTTTATTATTGTTAAGTGCAATTTACTTAGAAGTAATATAAGTAGGAGCAATTTTTTATTTTTTTTATATTGAAACTATTTATATTAACCAACCTATGACAATAGCATTTGTTCTTTCTTTTCCTTTCTCATACAATATTTTTGATTCACCTCTATAAAGTATTTATTATTAGTAATTATTTTTAAATCCTTTGAAATATTACGAAATATGCAATATTTCTTGAGTAAAGATTTGGTTTATTATATAAATAATTAAATTTAAATACAAAACAAAGTTAAATGTTATAAATATTTCCTTATCACTACAAATTTAAACAAAATTACAGATAAAGCAAAGAACAAATTATATGCAGTTAAGCTTTAGATTTTTTTGATATTAAATTATTCTGCACACACGAAACCTTAAAATTCATTCAAAATAATTAATTTGGTAATGTTATTACTGTAAAAAAATATTATAATATATCTATACAATGTTCCTTTTAGATTTTCTTGCGTAATTACAATGTATTTAATATTATACCCTATCAAAACTCTCCCAGAAAATTTCAGTACGAATCCTGCTTACAGGAAGGAGCTTTATTATCATTATTAAACAGGAAATTTAATCGCGCACTCAGCTGCCTCCTTAGTAATAAAAATGTATATTTCCACCGGGTATTATCAACGTCATTTATAATTTATTGTTGGGATTAAAAACTGTATAAATTTAACCGGTTGTTATTCTTATTTTTTACTGATATTTAAAGCAAAAAACACGTTTAAAGAAATACAAAATGAATTACTTACTATTATTTTACTACCTCTTTACACGGTACATACTCGTGTCTTGTGAAACTTATACTAATCAACTACTATCCGAAAATTATATTTCGTGAAACAAATTTTAAACGTTCGACCTCCCCCTATGTTCTCTGTAATTGTGCTTGTTGGATTAAGCCAGTTTGTCACATATATTCAATATAAAAAAGCGCAACGTTACGAGGGGCGGTTGAAAAGTTTTGAGCCTAAGGTATTAAAAATGCTGATAGAAACGCATAAAAAATTTATTTTTCAATATCATCTCCCTCTATTTCAATACACTTCTTACATTTATTAAAAAGGGCTTTCAACCCAGTCAAAAAATATTCGCCGTTTTTGTCTTCAAAATATTCGTTTACGGCCGTTTTTATTTCTTCGTCACTGGAAAATCTCCGTCCTCGGAGATCTTTCTTCAAATTTTAAAAAGAGGAAATAATCGCTAGGGGATAGGTCTAGTCTGTAGGGTGGGTGGTTGTTTTCTTCGAGTCCTGTCTCAGCGAGCGCACGCCTTGCAACTCGCGCAGTGTGGACGTGCGCATTGTCTTGCGAAAACAGAACCCCTTTTGCCAGTTTGCCTTACCTTTTATCGACAACAAGTTGACGCATTTTTGTCAACAATGCGGCGTAATTGTTTCCGTTCATTGTAGTATTTTTAAAAAGATAGTTGATGAACAAAATTTCTTCAGAATCCCAAAAAACAGTCGCCGTGAACTTAGAAGCCGATATTTCCACTTTGAACTTCCATGGCGGTTTTTCTTCCTTTTCTTTCCACTGTATTGACTCCTGTTTTGATTCCGCATCGTACTGTCGAATCCATGTTTTATCAACAGTGACAATAAGAGAAAAAACATCGTCAGGATCTCCTGCGAAGTTGATGCCGCTTGTCGAGCGGCGCGAGAATTTTAGGCACCAATAGCGCGCACACCTTTTTCATGTGTAAATGATTATGCAAAATGTAGCCGATTCATTCCTTGATTCGAAAAATCTTCTAGAACAAGTTTTTTTACTTTTTTTAATGTTTTCTTCGATAACGGCGATGTTGGGGCGTCCCGATCTGGGATCATCTTCGAGCGACTCCCTGCTTTGTTTGAACTCTCGGCTCCAACAATTTACGGTTGCAAATGAAGATGCAGACTTCCCTTAAATTGCTGATATCTCTTCAAATATTTCCGTCGGCGTTGTTCTTCTTTGTAAGAAATTTTATGACAACTTTTATGTACAAATTTTATGGACAAATTTTATATACTCCAATTTCGTGCAAAGTGCGGATGACTCGGACATGGTGACGTTTATGGTTCCGTTACTAAAAGCGTAATGATGATAATGAGATGAATCTTGACATTTATATTTCTTAGAATACCCGCAATTAGTGATGTGCTGCGCGAGTCATTAGTAATATTTAAGAGTACTTTGGCTCAAAACTTTTCAGCCGACCCTGGTACTTTAATACAACAATAACCATAGCTGTTAGTGCGTGATACAATTAACTAAATAATAACAGTATTTCCTTTCACAGATATGCGTTCATTCTAGGCGTTGAAGAGAGCGTGCTTTTCCAAAAATACCTGTCGCTATACGACTGCTATATGGACATTTCTGTGAATTTGTATAAGCTAATATCCGAGTGTGGGACAAATGCACGAAACAGTTCATTCCTCAAGTTGTCGACCAACAGGATATACTACTGCCTAAGTAACTGCTGTAACCACGCCTATTTTTTGGTCACTTAAAAATGGATTTTACGGAATAGGAAGAAGAAAAATTGGGAAGTCAGTCCACATGCCAAAAAACACAGGAAAATAATCTAATTAAGAATAATTTGTGGAAAGGTATAGCAAAAAAAAGAAATGAAGCAGTATATTTTCAGCTTCTTTATTACTTAAATCGTTTTTAAAACCTAGTATGTTACTTACAATTATTAATGGATTTATCTTTGTATGTTATCATACCTCTTATGCTTTTGGTACAATAATAAGAGGAGAAGAAAACACTGAATAGTTGGCCTGATAGATATTTTGTATCTTGTGACAAGAAAGGCAAAATTTCTGGTTGCAAACTTATCATTAATGATCTGTTTTACAATTCCATTGCTATGTGATTTCATTATAAGAAAAAATGTTGAATACTTGCGCATAAAATACTAAAGGAAACTTCATTTCAGACAAATTTAAATTTTGCTTTTGCTTTCTCTGTAACTATTACTAAAGCTATATTGTAAATAACTATTGTATATGATAATAATTTCTCAGATATGTTTTAGCTCAACTTAACATGCCGGGAAATGTTCCGTTGAAACTATTTTTAAAGTTTCTTTATATCGGGAAAAATGCAACTAAATTAATTTCAATGGAATATTTTTGTTGTAATTCCATGGAGTCTAAGAATAAATTTCAGATACACTTATTTGTATAGTTAAACAACAAAAAATCAAGTATACCTTGCGTACATAATTAAATAAGAATATCAACAATTTTAAATGAAAACATCAAGTGGACGAGCTAAATTGGCGTGGTTAACTAATGATATTTGTAATTAGGAGCTTATTAAAAAAGGGTATTTGGATCTGCTAATCCTAATAAAAAAATTAATTCCTAATATAATTTATATACTTATAGCAACTTACATGAAACAAATATTTTTTTATAATTATAAAAAAAAACTAATCAAACTTAAAAATTATCCTTCGTGGCAAACTATTTCTTTTTAGTCTTAATAATTGTTATCATAAATTCAATATTTTAATTATAAAGCACATTTCTTTTCAAGTTTATTTGTATATGATAATACCACAAATACCTTCATCACAAGAGAGTATAATATTTTTCGGTGACTACCTTTATAGATATTTACACTCAGCAATATGTATGGAATAGCTTTATTGTTATTAATAAAAATAATTAGTTCATTGCCCAAATATCAGGATTTGTTATCGAAGAAATCGAATGTCATCAGACCCGTTTATTATTTATGATACGAGAAATAATTGAATAATGTATTATAATGTTCACTTGAAATTTCACATATTCGATATTCTCCAAATAAAAAGTATTTTCCGTTACGTTTCATTTGAAGAAAGCCGAATACGTGGAAGTTCAAGTGAACTTTGTAATACATTTTTCAAATATTTCTCCTTCCAAAAATACATAATTTATACATAATTTTACATAATATTTTTGCGCTATTTTATGAAAATATTTTTGGTTGCTTTTTTGAATATTTTGATTTCATAGAAAAAGTTTTCAGTGTTCTGTATCTCAGAAAGAAAAACATTACCCTTATGAAACCACTCACGTGTCTATCTGCCCATCCGGTTTTCTCGAAAACTATTCGACGCAGGAACTTGAAATGTATTATAATAATAACAAAATATATATATAAATCCGTGCATACCTTAATAGCTAATACTTGAAAATATTTATATAAAAGTTTTAAAACGGGCAAATTAGGTATACCTACAAAAAATAAAATTTCGTGTTTCGCATATGGCGTCGTTTAAAAGGCTAGTTATAAGGATCATTTAAATACATTATACAATCTTAGATAGTAAATGTCTAGAAAAACAACGAAAAGTATCCAATGGTTGCCCTCCTTCTTGGTTGCCTTCCATTATATATATGTGTGTGTGTGTGTGTATATATACTTTATTTGATTTTGGCGCTCTCTAATTATCTGAATGCAGAAAATCATGTCGATCCTTTACTCCACCGCAATTTAAAAGAATTAATACACATTTATAGCATAAGTCAGACATTTTTCTATTCATCCTTTACTAACCATAACGTGCTTCCTTTTGCGACTGTATCAATCCTATTTACACAAATACAAGTCTCTAAACAAATTTACAAGTAAATTTAATTATATCTTTAATACTACATTGTATTTCTCGATGAATTTTCACGTTTCTAATTTCTCGATAATTAAAAAAATGAAATGAACCGCGTATTTTATAACGAGTGCCATATAAAGTCGTATAAATGCATGGTTCATTACGTAGTATATGGTATTTCCCACTCCTCGTATAAACGTAACAAAAATGTGTTACAGTACAGAAACGAAGACACAGTAGAGTAAAAATCTAACACATGCATTGTTATTTCCATATTATATTACCTTTATTAAAAAAAAATATCTATTTTTGAGGTTTGGTACAAAACTGAATTCATGATTTTTTTAGAATCAAAAGCTTTTAGAAAATATATGATTAACGATGTCAAATTGAAAAGCTCTTAAATGAAGTATTATGTATATGAAAATAACGTACCTTTCACCTTTAAACTAAACATAAATCTATTTAAATTACTTAAGGATCCTTCGACATTGAACCATATAAACATCTACACTGTAAATCTATTTTGTTTTCACAATTATTTCTTACATAAGGAAATTGAATTATATTTAAAAAAACGTACCTATAAAAACCCAGATATTTTTTCATAGTTTTGTGGGAAATTTTACCTTTGTGAGTAAAATAAGATAATGGGAAAGCCCAAATATATTTCTTTGAATATTTCTTTCGCCCAATACTTATTTTAATTTTTTTCTTGTGTTTCCTGGTTTTTTTTCCTGTTTCTGTGGTCATGCAAGCTTTTTGCTTATTTCCTTCATATATTTGCCTTGCGCATGTATAACCTTTTTCCAACAAACAGAAGTCACTACTATGTTACTAAGAATAACATTCATTTAATTTTTTACATCCACCGGAAGATTTGCATTATATAACCTTATAGAATAACATCAGTTTAATTTATTACTCTCACTAAAATACTTGCATATTGTATAAATTTCGAAAATATAATAAAAAACTAAATTGCATCCCTGCCATGAACTATCTAATGTAAACTATGGGAAAACCCGCGCAAACCCAGCTTCCGCTCGTGTGTTGTATAACATTTAAATGCTGTTGGAAGTTTCTAAGGTTCAATATGTAGGAATTGCCCACCAAACGATATTGTCATACAAAGAAACCTAGGTCGTGATCAAGTAGAATGAATACTACATCATGTAGTTTCATTTAGTTGTGAATAACAATTAAGTGATAATGAATTTCCACAAAATTAACGCCGAATATATTCAAAATCATTTAGGTTTTGCTAATTTCACACTTAACTTTATAAAAAAAAAATTTCATTCCAATGCTTGTAACTTACCAAAAAGAAATAATTTTTGAATTTCGGTGTTTTTTGTGAAATCTATTGGTATTGAGAAAATATAATAAATCTAATGGAAAATGATTATATTGCGATATCTCGATTTAATTAAGATATGTTAATTTCGTGACTTAATATTAAACTGTGAAATATATTTACTTGTATAAATTATGAAACGCTCTTCGCTGACGTGTCAAGAATGACATTTCTTGAACTGATCTTTATGAATAATTAAAATCTGTGATATTTTTGACAAATATTACTGATTATGAAATGTTTTTGATAAATATTGCTATTCACGAAACGTACATAGTATGTAACACATGCCGGTAATTCCGTGAGAAGCACAAGTAAAATTTTCACTCGCTTTCAACCACACACATGGATGCAAATACCTGTTACTTCTATTGTACGGAGCGCGCTTGAAGGCTTCGAACAAAATGGAACTAAACATGTTGACGTAGATGTAGTGTAATTCAGTATGACACAATAGTGCACTGTGGTGACGGCGTTTCGCTGTTTCGCTGTTTCGTTCTTCTCAAAATCAGCCACTATGGCTGCAACTAAATTGTTCTCTTACATAACTTTTTATGAAAAGCTATGCTGTAATATAAAGTACTAGTACTATTCACTTATTTTATCCTTTTCGATCGTAAAGTTAAAAAAAGAATCGTAATTTACGACCACTATTCTTGGGTTTAATTTAGCAAATTATTTCAACGATGATCAGCGTCAGTATCAAATTCAAGCAAAATATACATTTATATATTGAATGAATACTAACCTATTGAAAGCTAAAATAAAAATAAAATATATTACACACACCGAAATAAATAGTGTTCTGTAATATCAGAAATCATTATATTTCGTTAAAAAAAGTCTATTATCCGGAATTTCTCTCAAAAAGTATAATTTAATTAAATTGGTATTTATTGTATTTATGTTATGAACATCATACAACACTACTTCATAAAAAACAACCCACGCTGAAGTTCTGAAATAAAGGAATGTGGAATTTATTAAACAAAATGTAGACTGTATTGGAATTAACCCCAAAAATTAGTACTCTAAAACTGTGTGCGAAAAATTAATTTTTGATTTATATTGTTATCCCCTTTTTTTATATTCTGGTTAAATGTCGCTATGCAACTGTACCTTTTTTCCTTAGATGGAACCCGATTTTTATGCATAAATCTACTTAGGATTAATTTTCTATGTAACGTGAAATATTAAACTAAAGGGCTGAAATAATATAAAATTATAACCCATGCGAATTTCCAAAACCAAAAAGGAACATTTTTCAATGATTTGGCTAAATTTGTGGATTATGCATATTTCTAAAATCAATCTTTAAGGAGCTCCGTCACTACAAGTTCGATAAAAATATGTAGTATTTTTTGAAATGGCAGCATTGCTTATGTATTGTAAATAAATTAGCAATTACCTTATTTAAATAAACTTCTAGCTTCTAATCACTAAAAGAGACATCAGTACTATTAATATCAGCACTACTATGTAACATTATTTATTCCTTTCTCTTTTAAAATGACCTAACCATAATCTACAGGTGTCGAGTAGAATTTGAACAGCCAGTAATAAAATTGAGTCCCGTAATAAAACCACGTACGGCTACCCGACCCACAGTAATACGAGTTGTTTTAAGCCGCCAACAGTGAAGCACTTCCGTGTAGATCGCAACCTGTATCAAATATTGACGGAAACTCTAGAGCTTAATCCTTGCTTCGCCCGCGTTCATTCACCTCATGTTTTATTTAAAGATGTAATTTCCTGTACTTTGCTTTAAGATTACATGTTTTATTGTAATCGTTTACTGAATGAGAGCGTAAACAAGAATCTTGTAATCTGAATTGAGTTTCGTCATCGAAATTATGTTAATAAAAATTTAACTGAAAATATTGCTTTTGTTCCTTATAATTATTTCTTGATTTTATTAAGTGAGTTATACCTTTTTAGATGAAGTTAGTTAAAGCCTTTAAATCTTATTTCCTTTTTTAAAAGAATGCCCGCAAGATATTCGAAAGCCATTAATATATTAAGACATTATACGTTTTACACATTAAATCATTTTGCAAAATATGTTGAAAATTAAAAGACTATACTCCAGTGGTTTTGTGCAACTAAGCTATGTCAAGTTTATATAATATATCTGCCCTTGTAATCAAATTCTCCTTTAAGATATATTTATAAAAAAAATCGACTTAAAATGACTTAGTACTCAATTTAATTGATTTTATAATATTTTGGTTGAAATTAAGTAAACCCTATTGAACTTTACAGCAATTAGTTTTAAGATTACTCCCTTGTGCTACCTTATTCTACTTTTATTTACCCAACGAATAAGTAAATCAAAATAAAATTAAAAGTTAATCATGTGTAATGAAGCTTACGGATACGTAGAGCGTTGTTAATTTTAAGGTGGTACAACAACTAAATAATTTAATATAAAATGAAAGATGAAGCATATGTAATGAAGCTTACGAATGCACAGAACGTAATTAAATCTAAGGTAGTACAAAAACTAAATTAATTAATGTAAAATATAACATGTGTAATGAAGCTTACAAATACACAGAACGTAATTAAATCTAAGATAGTACAAAAACTAAATTAATTAATATAAAATAAAAAATATGACTTGTGTAGCGAAGCTTACGAATACGTCGAAAGAGATTAATTGTAATGTATAATTTTTAAGTATTAAATGCAAGGTCAATATAAAATTAAAAATATAACGTAAGAAATGAAACTCACAAGTATGAGAGGTTATATGACGGCATAGTACGTATTCATGTCAGTGTACTGTTTGGTTTTTAATTATCAAGGTAATATTAATTAAATCAAATTTTTATTACCATTCGCGAATTTGGCCTTAGGTTGAATATTTCTTTTAGAAAAGAATGAAGTGTATTCGTATGAAATTATACTAATATATTCCAAATATGTAGCTATTTCTAACAGGAAGTTTTTAGAATTTGACACCCGGTAAGAGACGAAGTCTATATGAAAGAAAAACGAAATAAATAATCTTAAAAAATCTAGTAGCATTTCGGTCAAAGAGATTCACGGTCTGATATTGTTATTCGCGATGATAATGAAAATTCCCAGTCAGTCGCCACACCGCAATGCACATACGCTCTGAACGGAAATAACCGCCGTGAAGCTAATCATATAATAATGCCAACGCTTCTCGTCATTCCGTCGATTGACCGGTGATTTTACCCTTCCCTCATTGGCTTTATTGTACGGTAAACGGATCTCAGCTGAAGTGAATTCACGGAGTTAGTAATTGGTTAGATATGGCTATGGACTTTAATATCATAACAGGTTGGAAATGGAAGTTACCTGTGATTTGTTAATCACGAAAAACGACGAAAGAATATCACAGAAAATGGATCAAATATTTGAAACATTTTGTTGAATTTCTCCGTGAATAATTCAAAGTAATTCGTCGTTTAATAATGGTTATTATATCTCAGTAGCGTGAATCAGTCTGGAAATTTTCTGCTCCGTTAACCGCTTCAGAAAAGTCATTTAACAGTCACTTGGTAGTTATTTGATTAGTTACTTGTTTGGGAATGTCAATTTCAATTACTATGATAGTATGCATAGATATTCCTTCATGACTAGACCTGGAGGAGGAAAATAAAACTTTAGAAAAATAAAAAATAAAGGTACCTAGGTAGATCATTCGACCGATCAAGAGATCTATGCATATGATTATTTCATATAACAATTTGAGGCCTGAAATTACATTAAGGTATATTTCCTTATTCAATGAGGTGGATTTACAATTACTCCGTATTCTCCACTCATATTTCTGTAAGATTAAATGCACCTAACTCAAATTGATTGTCACTTATAATATTTGGATATAAATGAAATTAAATTTCAATTCGATATACGTTTTTATTAAATACTTAATCGGTCATGACATAATCGGTTATAAAATTTAATTTTCTTATTATTTAAATATGGTAAATGGGTTATTACATTTTAGATATTCTCGTGTATTAAGAACCCTTTTGCCTTCTCCAAGTTGTTCCACCACTTTTAGTCTTCAGCATTTACCAATAAGCTATCGTTTTGTAATTTGATCTGGTTATTTGTATATCTATCTAGCAGTCTTCCTACTTTTCATTTGCCTCTTGGGTCTTTTCAAAGCGATTCTTGCCAGGCGGGCAACCCATATCCATTTCAGTTTTTGACAACGACTTAGGCCATCCATAATTTTTGTTTTTTCTTCGATTTCTTTACTCGTTATTTCGTCCAATCGTTTAAAATTTAGCATACATCACTTCGTTGCTCTTTAGTATATTCCAATTACTGTTTTTGTAAAATTTGTACAATATATTCTTGTTAGCGATCTATAGGAAAGATAAAACAACAGGCGTGAGTCCAGTGCTACCTTTGATTTACAAATCAGAACTCCATAGTTTGTTCCACGTAACATTTATACGCCCATTTACGTTTTCAATGTATCGAGATTTTTTGATTTTTTCCCTAGATACATATACTCTTATATGTATATAAAACAATTTTTTTCTACTAGTATATGTTTGTTTTGTACTTATTCTACATAAAATAATTCGGTAAATATGACCGTAATGTCGTCACGATTATTCCAGTAAACGTAATAATCGTAATGAAACTGTGGCCATGTGAACAATGATTCATTTATTTCAATCGCGAATATACGAGAGTGTGACCTGATCAGTTGACCAAATGTCAGTTAGAATCTTAATTAGAGAAGATAAATATTATTTTTATTAATGATTTTTAATTTTGATACAAAGAACAAAAGAACTAAATAATTCCCCGCTATAGCACAATCGAACGGGTATTTAAACTTTTGTAATATATATGTAAAATAAGCCTCTTGTCGCTGTAAAAAAAAATGTTTGACAAATTTTTTCAGAAAAACAATGGAACAATTGATTAAAAACAGGATATGCTGAAAATTCCAAAAAAAATTGTTGTAAATTGTTGGTTAAAAAATTGTTTTTTGATTAATATTTTACTGTTTCTCTATTACCCTAGTTTACGAATAAACACTCTAATAAAATAATTGATTTATGCGGCAATAATTTATCTTACAGAGAAATATTTTTATAAATTTTGTAATTTCCGTGAAGCTATAAAATTATACCTTTTGTGCTTACGTCTAAACCTAACTCAAATTGATTTTCAAAGCAAAAACAATTAAATACATAAGTAATGCATACGAATTCGAGAAGACATAAAAGAAGAACATATGTGTCAGTATATTGCCTGAACTTGTCGCACACATATTTAAAATTGATAGAATTTTAATTATATTAAAAATTACATATTTAAAATCCATAGAATTTTAATTATATTTCTTAAGAACTCCAGCACTGGGAGTTCAATTAAAATATATAGTGTTTAATGAAATTGGTGGGTATTATTTCCAAATTAGCTAAATTTTATAATCTAAACTAGTTTCTAGACTGAAGTCAAAAGAGACAGACATAATTATTAGTATGGCAATATTTCTTTCGGTATTCAAATTACCTGACTGTCGTTAACGGATGACAAGTAAAACTTGAACAATCGGTAATCTAAATGAATCTCATAAAAAACACATTTAACCCACTCACAATAGCACGAATTGTTTAATAAGGAGCCAACAGTAGCTCTTCCGCGAAACTCGCAATTTGTACCAAATATTAGGGACGAGAGCTTAATACTTGCTTCGCCTGCATTCATTCACTTCACAGATTTATAATATTAAGAAAATTCGCCTCATACTTTATTTAAAAATGTTATTTCCTGCACTTTATTTTGAGATCTAGTTTAATCGTTTATAAAAGTGTGTGTACGAAAAAGCTTTTAATCTGAATTGCGTTTTATCCACAAGTATTATGAAAATAATAATAACATTTGAATCTTTCATATTATACCCAATTATAAAATGAAATTCTTTCTATATATTTATGAAAATAATAAATTAAACTGCCTCATAATCAATTTAATTGAATATATGACATTTTGGTAGGAGTCATTTAAATATATTGAATGTTGCAGCGACTAATTTTAAGGTAGTAATTACAACGAACAATTTAGCAATGGAAAATCAAAAGCGTAACTCATGAAATGATACTTACGAGTATAAGAGGTTATATGTTAGCGCATTGCATAATAATTTTTTTGTATATATTTGCTTTTTAATTATCAAGTCTTTAATTAATTTTTTACTCCCAGTCACCGAATTCGGACTTGGTTTTAATTATTCTTTAAATAATAAATAAAATTTACCCGTATGGAAACAGTACGAAAATGTATCATAAACATTATAGCTATCCCAGACTGTAAATAATAAGTATCCAAATACACATGAAAGAAAAATAAAATAAAAAATTATATAAAATTTAGCAGCATTCGGAGGAAGAATATTCACATTCTAATTTTCATAAAGGCGGTACTAATTAAAATGCCCAGTCAGTCGCTCGTACTGCAATGACTGACGCACTGAACTAACCAAATTCGATAATGCTATTGAGATTTTAACGCCAAAGTTTCTGTACATTCGGCCGCAATTGACCGGTGCTGTTACGATTCCTTCATGGATTTCAGATTAGTTATAGAATAGACGGATCTCAGGTGTGGTGGATGTAGGGTTTTACTAATAGGTTAAATATGGTTTAGATTTAATGTCATTACAGGTTGGAAATCAAAGTTGTGTTTGTTTCACAGATAAATCCAATTAGCTATAATTAAAAAATTCGGTAGAGCATTGAAAATTAAAACTTTTAAATAACAAGAAAATATCAGAAGTAACGATAGTAAATATTTGATCTATTTTTTTTAATATTTTGGTAAATAATCCAGTATTCCATCATTGAGCAATTTTTAATATTCTGAAAGGCTTCACACTGTGGTTTTGTATCTTGAGTAGTTAAATGTGTACACTTAACCGCTAAACCAGTTGTATCTGGTATTATCTATTTGCACTTAATGCAATAGTATCACCGCAACCGATAATGTTAGATGCCTGAAATATATTCTAAAGTAATGATGCAATTATAACGGATTTACAGTTCATAAGAAAACTGGATTGCTTCCATTTTTGATATACATAAAGTAATAAATACTTTTTTTAACGAAAAAAAAATATTTTAGTAATGTTTTTAGAGCCCATTTCAATTGCTATTTATTTATTAGCCCACAAGTATTACAATTTTAATAACGTCCTAGCATGAGAAATATATTCTTATTAAAACATCATCAATAAAAATTATTATATAAAATTTAATGACACATAAATTTTATGACGTATTCTGCTTTGATTAACGCAATATTATGTGTTGCGCCCATTCTGGATATTTTTTTTTCCTTCATTGGTCAGATCAGGAATACGATTATGGGATTGGTAAGTAGTTCATTGATTGATCACTAGTTAGAGTAGTGAAAATTGAAATTATTACGTTGTTTACTGTTATCTTTGCTTATTATCAATACATTTTTATCTTTTAACATTTTTTATTTATGATGCATGCACATAATTGTTTAATATTTAGGATTAATTTATAATCTAGCAAGATAAAGGTTTGAAGGCATAATTAATGCATCTTCTTTAGCGAAGATGAACACTGACGTTGGGACTATTGTGTGACGACCAATGTTATTTCCATTAAAAATTGTCATAGCGCCATCTATTAGCCCAGCTTACACATAATACCTACGTCTATACACAAGAACAAAACCTAGAGAAGCGCTATCTATAGAAACTGCCAATAAATATCTTGCTTATAAAAGAATAAATCCTAGTACTATCAGCCCACGTCGTTTTTATCAGTATTCACGGTAATATAACCCCTATATAAATACTATTAGACGATGAAGTCACTTGTGCATGCAAATAATCTAATGGTAATAGTAGAAACCAAATAAAGAACGTAGAAGTATTATTATTTCCCAATAAATTATAGTCTAAAGTGAACATATATTTTGTCAATTAAATCGTTGCGGTTTGGCGACCTAAAAATGGAGACATTTGTATACAATGATAGTTTTGAAAATAAATTATGAATGGTTTGAATTTTTGTAAATTAATTTAAAAAATTACACCTAATTTTTACATTAAATATTTTCTCCGTATCCGTGCGTGAGCGTGAAGAACGTGAAAAGAAAAAGGAAATCAACGACAATTTGATGTTACAAACTTATCCCTAAAGAGTATTAACCCCTATTTACAAGCGGTTCACAAAGCGAAATATTTGTGCTCATAAACACAATATTATGTAAGAAATATTCTTAAATCTATGAAAAGCATAAGCCAAACTTTGATACCTATTCAACTGTATACCTGTATATGTACATGTACGCTGGTACTAGGTATGTATATAAAGCTGTATGCGTTTGAAATGAAATGAAACGACTGAGTGACCGGAAATGTTAAATTTCGTTGCCGCTGTTACGATATAGTTCAGTACGACACAACAGTGCACTGCGTTTGTCTGTACGCTCTTCTCAAGAAAGGAATGGCTGCGCCCAAACTGCTCTTCTACATTGTGTTTTATGAAAAGCAATTCTGTAGGGATATTCATAATTATTGTTTACTTGTTTTGTTACTTCAGTCCACAAGGACGAAAAATCAATAGGAATATACTTGGTCAATATCAATCTCAATGTTAAAGTGAAATATGTTTGCAGAATATGTATAATAAATATTAAGCTAATGGCATTTCAAATAAAAATAAAGTATATTACACAAATTGAAAGCAATAATGTTTCGAAAAATCAAATTTCTTCAAAACAAATTATTTCAACAAAATCATTATATATTTTTAAAAGAAATTTATAATCCGAACTCTCTTTTGATGAAATTTGAGTTAGATAAAGTGAAATTAAAAATATTAATGTAAAATGAGTCCCTAATCCAGATTTAAAAAAAATAGACGTTTAAAAAAAAACAGTGTATAAATTAAAAAAGGCAACAAATATTAAGAGGACCGGCGCCCAAAAACTACAACGTTAATTTTTTTTTAAAAATTACTTTCAAAGCCATATTTTTACAATCTTTGTGTTGCACTAATTTAGAGGTAAGTATTCTGTTAAGGTTAACGGCGATTTCCGTTTTTTATCAAGGGTTCTATGTCAATTAACGTGAGAGAGTAATGTTATTTTAAAAGTTTTTATAATGTTCAGGCGGCTAAGAAATTTAAATGAATAAAAGAAAAATGTAAAACATAATTATACATATGGGTTTGAAAAAATAAAAGAAAAATTCGTCACAAAATTTGTCTGAACTTGTCGATCATATTCCCTAAAAATTTTACTACAAAGAACTCCCTGAATTAATGGTCAATATATCTATATATTTCCATTGAAATTTGGGCTATACCATTGTATGTTACACGTAAATTAGCTCCTTTTTTGCATGTGAGTTTCTAACGTTTGGTCGTAAAAAAATGACCTTCATGCAATATTTCGTTCTCTATTCAAACTCTTATACACAATGTTTAAAGAGATTAGGGCGGATGAACAGCTGGTGATTTAAACAATTCACGTATCAAAAACACTCACAGTTACCCAACTTACAATACTACTTACTGTTTAAAGTGGCCAATAATGTGGTACTTCTGTACAGCCCGGGAACTGTATCATGTATCGAAAGAAACTCGAGAGCTTAATCATTACTTCGCCTGCGTTCATTCACCTCATGTTAAGTTAAATATGTAATTTCCAGCAAATTTGCTTTCTATCAGATTAACAATTTAGTGTGCGTACAAAAAATATTTTAACCTGAATTGTATTTCACAGTCCAACATTACGGTAATAGAAATTAAATTCGAATAGTTATAATATAGCTATACCTGACCATTTTCAATTCAGTTAAATCTTTTAAAACGAGATTAATTAGGTTCTTAAAACCTTAAAAAAGAGCAAGTAGAAACTTTGAAAATAACCATATTATTACGTACATCGTTTCCAGATTCCATTATGACGTCTCATTTAAAGTATTATTTTTCAATATTCAAATTAATGTTTCCCTGATATGTGCCCGCGTCTTCGCCAGCACAGACCTAAATAAAGTACTGATACTGTGGACTTTAAGCACTATCATAGCCCAATATAATCCTAGTCAGGCTCGATACGACAAATCTTCCCCTACCCTTCTCGCACCACTTCATTCTTCACCTTTTGCCAGGCCCATTTCGCCAATATTTGTCCTAGTGGGAAACTTAATTTCACGAGTTATAATACACATAGCGATATCTTTTGACGTACATAATAGATTTGTATAATATACTGCACATTTGTGAAGCGTACTTAACACTACCCATTTGTGTAATTTATTATACTTCGAATAGCTAGGTACTTTTTAGTTGTTGTTGCACTAATGCAACGAAAATTAATTTTTATTTAATTTTAAGACATTAAATTTGTATGTCTTCAGGACTGAGTGCGACCAAATAAAAACTATATTTTACTTCCCATTATTTTTCTTAGAAATCGATTCGAGTCGGGTCAGTAGTTTTTAATTAACCTTTAAACTTTTTATCTCTTACTTTTTATCAACCAATTCATTTTTTGATATATTTTCAATGTATAGGTACGCAAAGTTTACACTATTACTATATGTACAGTTTTCACTATATTTACGCAAAGTTTACACGATTACTATATTTACAGAACAATCGAGTGCAATAAATCGAAGCGAGGATAAAGAAAATAGAGAAAAGTATTTGGCATGGACCCAATGAATTAAAAAAATATGTTATTTGATATAAAAAATCTATTATATGAAAATGTATTTGCAATTGAAAAAGCACATTACAGACTCTTTTAACTTAATACCAATCTATCCTAATCTTATACCTTATACCCTCCGCTGTAATCAAATTCTTCATCGAGGTATTTTTACCAAGGTAATGATTTTATACTGCCTTTAATTACTTTAATTAATTCTATTTTAATAAAAACATTTTGATCTTTTCGACTAACACAGCGAATGAATATTTCAATGGAAAATCAATAATATGATGTATGAAAAGAAGCTTAGGAGTATGATAAATTGTATGTCTGTGTGGTATGTATATACCTCGAAGCACTATTTGCTTTTTAATTGTCTAAGAAGCTTACAATCTCCAGATTTGGTTTTAATTTGATTGCGTTTAATAATAAATTAAATTTGGGAAAATGCGTACAAAAACATAAAATTTATGATAACACTTAGATTTACTAACTCTTGTTCTAATATTTCTCCTCTTAATAATAATGAAAATGTCCAATGGGTCGCCGTTGCCGCAATGCACTCTCTAACGGAACTAACCGACTGCGTTTACGTGGGCGACACTTGCTCTTACGGTCACTCAACCGCAACTGGCCAAATCCGTTTTACTTCCTCCACCGGCTTCAGGTGCACTACATAATAGCGTCTATTCGAACAGAATGGATGTGGAAAGTTAATATAGTGGAGAACGATGGTTTAGATATGACTTGAGGTTTTAATTTAATTTCAAGGTAGGGGTGGATATTTTGTGTAATTTACTAATTTAATCAGTAAATATTTACACGGCTTTTTTTAGTTGAGTGCAAAAACAAATATCACACATAACTCTTTTTAACACATCCGATACTTGCCCGGAGTGCAGAATTTACCCAGAGTGGCGATACCTTCGTAGCTGTTCGCGGGTTATTCCCCCGAGGGGCGCTGAACAATGTGCGCAAATATCGTGTGTACGAGAAAGATGACAAATAATTATGAATATTATTTTTAATATCCTGACAAAAAAGTGATATTTTAAATTTTATTTTAACGACAAATATTTTTTAGTCAGGTAAAACGTCTTTCTTTGTCCTACATTTATTCCCAGATATCTTGTATATAATGAAACAGTTGATATTACTATAATATACATTTATCCATTTTCTTCAAAAGAAAATCTAAATTGTTCTTCAAAGTTACAATTTTACTATAACTGTTGAAGAACAAATTAACCTTTCCTTGTTCGCTCGTTGGTTCACAAATCAAGGTCTGTTTAGGATAACGACCTGATTTTTTCACAATTACGTTACTCAATTTCAATATTTAAATAGTAAATTAAAGTTTCGTACTTTTACTTTTGTATTGCATCATTATAATAATGTTTTTTATTTGTATAATATATTTTACTTCAAATCCATGAAAAATACAATGATAAAATTGTTTTCTGAAGATTAAATAATTCATGTACATTTCGTTAAATAAAATAGTAGAGATAATTATATTTACGTTGATTAAAGCAAAGATCCTAAGCAAAGAGCCAAGATTCTAAACATAAAATGGCAAGATTCGCTTAGTCTTTTACAAGGGTATCTATGGCCTTATAGTTTCTAAAGCAAGTATATTTAAGGGCTTATATTAACGGTTTCTTTTGTTATTAGTAGATTAAATTATCGCTTACAAATAGTAATATTTAATACTCATACTATATTGCGACTTTCCCATAAAGAGCCGGTATTTTAAACGTGAGATGATGCAACCCCTCATGTATTTCTAGGTATTTCTCTTATAAGGCTTTCCAAGGGCATGGAGCATCTAAGACAAGGGTATCTGAGGACGTGCATTAATAGTTTCTTCTGTTATCAGTGACTTAATCTATTTTCTAGACCATATCTTTCGTAGCGTAATATTTTAATATTTTTCTAAGCCCAGTTTGGAGTTATGGAATAGAGCTGTGGGGTTGCGTCAGTAAGTCTAATATCCAAGTGATACAAAGTTTCCAAAACAAAGTGCTTAAATGACGACTCGAAAAAATATTATTAGACAACTCAAAAGAATAAAACTTTATGAGCTTGCTGGACTTTATATAAGTGATTGAAAGGAAAAATCTCAGACTAGACCGAATATAGTATATTAATTTAGACACAAATTAATCGTTTGTTAAGTAACTTGTTTTAACAAAAATTGTAAATTAAAAAAAATTATTATAAATAAAAACAGAGAAGTGTGAGTCTCGTTCACTCTTCAATGCTTTTTTCAAAAATATCAAGTTATCTATGTTCATGTGGCAGTATATTTCCCGATCTGCACAATCGGCATGCAACCTCTTGTCATGTTCGAAAATTAAGCATGCACTTGTAATGGAGAACCTAATATTTATACTAACTTACGAGATATAGCTCTCTTGTATCCGCAACCCATGTTAATTAGAATAAATAAGTTAAAGTAAATTTTAATCTGTCAATATAATTTATATATGAATACTCTTCCACAGTGTGTTATATGTCACCATAGAGGTTACTAAAAAGTCTTACCTTTTCATTTACAACTACCATGATATATAATTTAAATGGTACGGTTGCAAAATATCACATGAAAATTATCGCGTCGCTCATGCTGAAAAAAACCGAGTAACACTACTGGTCTTTAAACCATATTTAAATTTAAATTGTCTGATATTATATGCTAGATTCACATGTTGTCACTCAATACTAATGGCAGTGAAGTACCGGATAGTGTGAAAGTGCGATCTTAGTTGCAAAAGAATGATAAATAGCATATTCATGTGGCCTATTCTACCACATACCCATACAAATCATATGGAAATCGAATTGGAGAGGAATTAAAAACTATCTGATCGGAATTATGGAATAGAGCTGTGGGGTTGCGTCGAATCGAAATTAAAAACTAAAAACGAATTGCGAATTTTTCGTCTGTTGTTAAACTTTTCGATACCTATCATACAGATAAATAAAACGAAAATGTCTGTCTGTGATTTTTAAATTATCACCCTTTAAATATTTTCCGTTTACACATTCTTTCACTAAAACAAATATAATTTTGAAGGAATATTGTCTTGTTGTCTGTCTATCGGTTTGTTTGGATGAATCGATTTAATTATAAAACCACTTGAGGTACTGGCAGAATTTTTCAGGATTTATGCCTTAAACAGACTAATTTTAGTTTCATATGTCAAATGGTTCCTAAGTTAAAATAATGGAAAGATTAGGTAGAAAATTAAACAAACATAGGTGATGAAAGGTGGTAGAAAAAAGGGGAGAGAAGCGTAATTACTTATGTCCAGTATAGGACCATAAAATAAAGGTATTAAAACACTGTACTTGCACTTAAGAACTGCGTGGGGGTGAAATTGCAAGGTACCGCTAATATCTGCACAGTCTTATATTTCCGAACTTTAAAGTGTCTCCATTACTTGGAATGATAGTCCGGAGGACATTAAATAAGTAACTAAACATGATATAGAGATTCCGGTCATCATTTTGTAAATAGTAATAAAAATAACATTTAAAATAACATCTATCTAAATTAATAATTTACTTCTGCTTGTGTTTGATTTCTTGCGTTTTCAGCATTTTATTTTGTTTTATTAACTACAAATTCATAACAAAATTTCATATTTCACTGATTGGCAACTTACAATTCTATGACTATCGACCTATTACGTAAACGTATAATGAAATTTAGATTAAAAATTACTATATTATAGTTATAACACCCAAGAAAAAGTATGTTAAAACCTAAACACAGCATAAGTTTAATGTAAACTAAGCGAAGTATTTCATACTTCCCTTATTGATTTTATTACCTGCATTATATCAATAGCACAGAAGCTAATCGCTTTTGCCATGCTCTACAAAAATTAAATTCAAGGGAGAAAATAGGATTTATTATCAGCAAGTGTACATAATGTGGTGTTATATCAACGCTTCTTATTTTTATAGCTTGGCGAGAATTTAAAAAATATGGAATAATATGAAAATACAGAATGATCTTTTGATTCTTAAAAAGATTGAAACTATCATTAATATAAATAAAGAAACAATGATTTTTCATCTTTATAAAAGTAGTTTTCAAATAATCAATCACTACTTCATACATCTTTTCGCGCAAATATAACTCTACTCCATTATTTTTTAAAAGTACGAAAATAACCCTGAATCAATTTCGCTGATATCTTGATTCAGTATTATTGAAAATAAAAATTTATCCCACAGTATAAGTTTTAACAAGCCCAATGTTATATAAAATCTCATATTAAATTTTTCCAGTTTCTTTTTAAAATATGTATTGTTTTTCTTGTATTACCTTAATATTGCTATCTTCAAGTTTACGTTAGATTTCTTCTATTAATAATATTTCCTTTTAATAAATGCTTGACTAAATAATGTCTAATAGTATTAAATCATTTAACCACCAAAACAACAAAATTTTTAAATGATCCTATATATCGAGATTATTCCAGCTAATGGACATTTAAGCAAACCTCAAAAAGATGCTTTCAAAGGCAAATTTATAAAAATAAAGCCTTGATGTCAAAACAGTAAAAAGCAATTAGTCTCGTATAGTTCCACTATTGCATACAGCAATACCCTTACAGCAATCCACCGAAACTTTCTCAATACCCAGACAAAACTTTTTGATAATCCTAATAATATTTAACCAGTCTCCTTTTTGATAATCCTAATAATGACAAAATCAGTCTCCGCGTTATTGTTTTTTATCACAATTAGCTTTGTGAATTAATTCGTGTATACCCGCTGCATTAATTATAAGCTACAGCAAATCTGAAGGGAATGATAATCATGTTGTCGAGGCGTATCTAAAGCGTTGAGTCCTTCCATTATTTGAAATAAATTTAGGGAGGAGAGTTGTTAGCGCGCCTGAGTGACAACATTTATTTAATCTGACTAATTTGGACTTATAAAATATTAAGCAATTTTGATACTATTTGAATTTAGCATGATAAGTGGAGTGACTTTTTTGACGAAAAGTGTGCATGCAGGTAATGGATATAAGAAGAAATAGTTTTATAGGGAAAAAAAGTCGTATTATCTATTTGTTTTTTTATAACTTTTAAGGCTAATTTTCTCATTGCCATGGTTTTAATGAAATGGCACAATAAGTATGATACGGCAGAATAAGAGGATTGGTTTTAAATATAAAAACAAGTATTCACTCGTTTTATGAATTCACACACCGTCGTCAATTAATTCAAATTCTTTGAAAGAGGATGTTCATTTATGCCATCGTCTCCCTTTCTAAAAATAATTTCCATCGATTGAAATAAAATTTTTATTTCAATCGATGGAAATTATTTTTTTAAATTTAATCGTAATTTTTATAATGATCAACTCATTTTTGAAATTTATTCAAAATTAAATTGAAATCACTCCATGTATAATCGTTGATTTTATTAAAGATGTATTCTTTTTCAGAATACATTTTTAATGTTCAATGCATATTTACCTAACAATAATGAAATGAAATAATTTAAATAACTGAGATTATGATAACGAAGAGTGGTAACATTTTTATTTTTTAATTCGTTATAGTAATCAATTATCCAGGAGCAACAAACGAACAATTATTTCCAATTACAAATATTTACTAAATGATAACTATTTGAAAGAAAATGTATATATAAAACAGCAAGTGATTATTGTAAAGTTCACCAGCGCACACTTTCATTGTATGGACTTTCTTTACTTTTTCATTCTTATATTATCGAAATAAAATTTGTTTCATTAAAATTTCGGGGATATAAAATTATCTTACTGAGTGTTAATTTTTTTGTTATCGCGCTAAACTTTATTGCCTTTTGTTTTTCTTGAGTGTGATGTTTGCGCTGTTGTTTAGATAATAGGAGAACGTTTTGGATAAAAAAAGATTTCATACAATCTTTAAGAGAACTAGAATTCATTTGAAACAGAAATACTTTGGAAAGGTTAACAGTTTGAAGTGCGAACAATGTGTGGAAAACAGTCAATTATTATAATACGTTTTGTACTTGTGAACTTTTTCCCAAAGACAACACATTTTTTTGCTTCTTTATTTTGAATCTACGATAAAATTGATAATGTAAGATACAAAATATGTAGATAAAAGTATTATCGACTTTACTAAACTAAGAGATATTGTAGTGCAAAGTCATGGAGGTTAGCTAAAAATGCGTAGTACCATAAAATTTATTAAAAATCTAAGGATATAAAACTTGCTTACTAACACAAAATTTTAACTAAGAAGGAAGTAGCGAACATAAAAACACTAAAAGTTTTGCAGGAATTACTAATTTTATTTTATAACGTTTATTTTATGTTATCAACGCAATACTTTTCATAACCAATAATTAACTTAGAAGGGAAAATGATTTTATTCCATAACTACTTATTCAGTTAGAACAGCCAATATTCACCAGAATAATTCAGTGAAAGATTATTTTTGATAACTTTTTTGTGATTTATTTTGACTAGCATAACATGTTTCAAATACTTATTGAGGTTGTCCCTGGTCTTTAGAAAAAAGAAAAAGGGAAGTATTATATAATCACTAATAAACATATTCGCCTATACGCCCATTATGGCCGTTTTTTGTTAAAAACCACTTGATTTTTGAATTTTACATAATCAATATGTATATTGAAGTATGTGTATTTCTAATACAAAACGTATAAAATAAAAACTCAGAATTTTGACGAGTATAAATGTGATACACCAGAAATATGTGTTGAAAATTTCTCTATGCTGCCAAATTTAAAAATTATTGTACGATTTTATGTGTACATTAAAATTTTAAATAAATAATACATAATCAGCAACGCCTATATTCCATAATAAAGTGTTTAATTTTTATCGAGCCACTTGATATGTATAAATCGGAGAGAAAATCTTCAAAATTCTGAGTTAATAACAGCGCGAACATCACACTGAAGAGAAAAATTCTTAGTATCTATATTCTTCAAAATTATGAGAAATTTTTTTTATATATAAAATCCCATCAACAACGTGATGCTTACTCGTATTACCAAGTGACAATTTACTAAATAGTTTTTAGGTCGTCCTCCTGCCGCAACTCAGTACAAATATCGTTTCGTGAGCTCGTAAATTCAAAAGCCGTTGAGCTCTCGGTCCGGGACAAATTGACAAGAAACAATAGGTCTCTTATTTGAATAGTGTTAATAATCAGGAAACCATTATTGACCATCAACATTACGATTAAGATCAATCTGTTGAAGGCGTACATTATTTTGGATCAAAATTCATGACATTGAGGGGAATGCAAGCTTTCTCTTCTCTTTATTCTTATCAATTCCTTATGACTTTTTACTAAAAAATAAATTATCCGAATAACCTAGTATTTTTGAAAAACTCGTTCTATAGTAATATTTTACGAAAAGGAAGTTATATGAAATAAAACCACCAATCGAACACTTATCACTTACTTTTATTAAACAGTTAGGGGCTTATAATGAGGATGTAAAGAAAAATGACTTTGAAGCGAAAAAAAATACACACACACACACACACACACACACACATATATATATATATATATATATATGTATATATATATATATATATATATATATATATATATGTGTGTGTGTGCAATTGCATCGTGTAAAAATTAAAGCCGTATTCAAAATTTTACTAGAGGAGATATTTTTTAACAAAGATATGACGATTTTTCAAATTTATTTCGATGTGTGCAAATTAACCTGACATTTATTCTTATGCCGCCGATGTTCAACGACGATATATTGTAAGGCTGCACCACGTCATCTTAGATACGCTTATCGACGTTTTTGCAACAAGATTAATGTATATCAATGTAAAGATTTTGTATATTTCTTAGAGATTATCACAACGTATTGTTAAAATATAAGAAACCTTTAACAATTTCTAAACGTATGCGCTGCGTTTTATTTTTTAGATGAGACATAGTCACTTTTCTTATTTCATATTTGTAATTATTTAATTGTATTTATTCGAACTAGTGGCCATTTTTATTTTTATTTCATAAAATATTTCTTTTGAAATTTCCCAAAGAAGGTGTTGTTAACGAAAAATGGATTGGAGCTACGGGTCGCATAAATTGATGTTCTACAAAGTGAAGTAAAATTTGTTGGAAACATTTTAAAGATTATAAAATAATTTAAAAAAAAACCGCAGAAGAGATTTATATATCCTTACGCAATACCAACAAGATATTTAGATATTATTTAGGCGAGTGAGTTCAGAAAGTAGATGCTAAATCCAAAAGGAGTGAGCTTAATTACGAAATGAAACATATTTTGTTCGAGCATGTTTTTAGGAATTCGTGTTCGACGACTAATTAATGTGAGTATTTATTAACGTTTTTGTTTTACATAAGTGTAATCCCTTTTTTGTTTTAAAGTATTTTCCAATTCACTTGTATTAAATATCAATAGTAGTAGATATATATATATATATATATATATATATATATATATATATATATATATATATATATTATATATATATATATATATATATGTAAAAAAATATTTTTTATTTTTAGTTTGAAGTGATTTTAAATCAACCATCACCTCAGAGAAGCGTTAAACAATTTTGAAAAGAATGAAGAGTTTTGAAGAAGTAATTGAAACAGAAATCATCAATGACTATTCAGAATTCGGTTATCAAGTTATAACTTATATGTATAGATTTTTTGTGCATATTTTAATGAGGAATATTCATTGCAAGACTTGCGTATTAGCTCGGGAACAAACTCAAGGACAAAGTTTTATCGTATCAAAAGATAAAGGTGGCTCATTGTATCCATCTTAAGATATTATTGATATATATAAATACAGAGGAAAAATAATAAAAGAAAGAATAAACATTTTCCACCAAAGAATAGTCATTCCAGAAGCTTCAAGATATTTTGCAGGTACGAACATAATGCATGGTATTCAATCCCATCAATAATTCCCAACAGCGACTCATGTTACTTAATAATTATTACATTTCTAATAAATGAATGTTTGTATGAACACTGAATTTTCAAAGATAATGTAATATTTTATGTATATTTCAAGTATGATCTAGGGAAACAATAATCATAATGTCTAAATGTGTCTTAGTATCTTGAAAAAAGAGATTTGTTCAAAACTACCTTCTTAATTTCGTCCGGAACGGAACATTGATAGTCATTATGAATTGAAATTATCCTAATAAATTTGTTTTTTCGGCTTTAGATATTGTAGTTATCATAATACCTTTTTTTTAATTTAGACATTTAGCAATTGTAATATATTATGTTATTATACTTTCATTTCATTAATTTTTATCTTTGTCGCTATATTCACACTTTGTATCATGCGTGTCTCTTGACATCATCCTATGATTTTATTAAACAGTATGGTTTCATTATTCACCATGACCATCGCGCGTTTTATTTCTTATCTTCCATGCAAAAAACTCAACTCAAGTAATTGTTTGCACTTTAGGGAAATATAGATCAGGCCAGTATTAATAGGGAGCGCAAAGGTTTTATAAAATAAATAGTGAAACATTTAATTATAATGCTCTGAAAGTGACGAAACCCTTAGCAATTTCTTGTGTTTCCATTAGTCAGTTGGGCGTATTGCATTTAGACAATAATTTAATAAATTTTAAGGACGTACCTAAACGTCACAGTTCCGTAGAATTTATATTTCGTTAAAAATATGTAATATATGTATTTAAATATAATAATATAGAATAGAGCGCCTAATTTATATTGTCGATTTATGTCGATATCGCGTTGTGAACAACACTATATATTTAGAATTTATGTTGGAAGCAGGATAAAAATATGCGACATAGCATGTGGAAATGAGAACGAATTTCAAACTGCATGATGGTAATGAACACGGGTAGGGGCGTGCGCCGTGTTGTAATTTGTGCGTTTAATATTCATCTGTTTCAAATTGGCGAAACAGGTTTTCAAACAGTTCAGCGAGTATACCACTTCTATGTATTTTATTTTCTGTGATTTGGACTTTAAAAAATATAAGTATTTTGTGAATATTTTATATATTAGATCAACATTTATGCATGTATTCTGAAATCACAAAAATTATGTGGCGGCACAATATCAAAAACGATTGTGCATGATAACGCAAGCAAAGCCCCGATTGAAATAAATCTAGCCATTCATGAGTCTCATTATTATTAATGTAACTCACTTTTTATGTAAACAAGTCCCTAGATCATATTTTCTAGTAAATAGATTTAGAATTTGTAGAATTTTGATCGTCCTTTTTCTGAAACCTATTCTAATACATACCAAAAAAGGAGGGCAACAAAAGGTTCATTCATTCTTTATGTTATAGATACAACAAAGTTAGTTTTTTCTACTATTTAGTCTAAGCTGCAAGAATATAACACCAGTTTTAATGCAAATATATTTAACATAGTTCGTCACAGCGAGCTATCAAATATAATCAATTAAGCAAAATTATTTTATAAAATCCATTCAAACAACCATAGAAAATGTTTTTCTTCATGACAAATTACATCAAATATTGCGCATCCCCATAGCAAATAAAGCAACTTTCTATTATAAACCCCCAATACACAAACTGTTAATCACAAATGGAACACAAAACATCCGCTCAAACTACAGCGGCTAACGCAGAACTTTCCATTGTTTTCATTTCATTCTATTGTTTAGTGCTGAAGACACACCCCACATCATCTGACCCTATAACTTTAAGTGCCGCAATATAACTAAGGTCTTGTGAGACAAAGCCAAACATTCATTAATTAACTCGATACATCAGGGCAGGTGTGCGCGTTACTCATTGCAAACATCTCCTATTACAACCCTTACACTGATTTCGTATACATGTCACTTAATTAAAGGCAGCCAGGTAATAGGTTCTAGCTATGTAAACCTCGTCGCTTGGAAAGGTTTTGCGATACTTGTGAATAGGTAATAAAAGAGTTACTAAGTTGGACCGATCCAATAATGAAACTATAGTTAATTTATTATTACATAAATTTACAAACAAAAAAACAACTGCGTTCAGACGTAATTGGAGTATTTTTAGAAATTGTGTTACAAATGAGCATATTTACATGGAAATAATAGCTGTACAAGGAATATAAAAAACCATTATTTTCACGTCTGTTGGTTGTACATTTCTCGTAATTTGAAAAATAAAGAAATCGATATTAACGTGACTTATTGACAGGTAATAACTCTCATAGAAATTAGTTCTCATAACAGAAGTTTTATCACTGGGACATGCCTCAACAACATGGTCAATGAAAAGAAAATTTAGTAATTATAAATAGAAAATAGAAATTAAGTGCAAATCTTAATTTTTTTTATCGCAAATAATACATTATGGCGAGTGGCGAAATATACATTGCTATAAATTTTTTCGTGCTTATAGATTGATTGGTAGTTATTTTCGTGGTTACGAAGCTGAAGTGAACTTTCAAGTAGACTATAAATTATATTTTTTTTTTCATTATTCTCATAGTAAATCATTTCAAAATCAATAATTTATATTGAATTTCTTTTCAGCAAGTAATTTTATTAAAATTCTTTGCTAGTTTCACCTTTTTAAGTAATAAATCCTTGATTTGCTATAATGTCGAATCTTTTTGTTTTACTAAAAATATTTAATAATAATTTTATTAATTCACTTATCATGCACATGTTATCTGTGTTGCCAACTTGAATCAATAAGATTAATTTAGTATAAAAATAAACTTCGACATTAAATTTTTTTTTTATTTTGAAAGATATGATGACTTGAAAACTATTTATTAAATTTTAAAGAGTAAACTACAAAAAACAGTAAACTATTTTAAAATGTTTAAAAAGTCCTTAGATATTTGTTATTTGACCGTTCTTTTCCTACTGGACTACTGTAAATATTACATTTTAAATCAAATTAAACTAAGTAACTAAAAGGTGATCTTCATAACTTAATAGTTATAAAAAACTAAGTATTTGATAATACGTTGTTTTTATGAGAATTATTTTCTTAAAAAATAGTAAAATATAATTATAATCAACAAGCAACTCATCGGATGGAATAGTACGAGGACCTGAACATGGAAGTTTTTATATAATCGATATAGCTGCAGGTACCTGATTGTAATTATCAAATATATAAATAAACGCAAAAAAATTGTTATCAGTCTTCTTAATTGTGTCATAACCATGAGTCAGTAAACACGTTAACAAACAATCAGGCTAATAATTCTCCGGAGGACAGAAAAAATAGTAAACAAACTTGTATTAAGTTAGTAACAACCATTATAGTAATTAGAGGAAAAACAAAACAAAAGAATCTTGTAAAACTGATCAGATATTATTGGCCCGCTAAATGGAACTAAATAATCGAGATGGTATCTATGATTATTTTATGATAAATTTTAGGTAAAGAACATTGTTATAAGTTATATAAATACATCATTAGTTACGCGAAAATCAATATTTTAGAAACTATGATATACAGGTAGGCCATAAGGGTGTTACTGATTTTAATCTTTAGTTTCTCGGACCCTTGCGGCGTGAGCCGCGAGGCGGCGGGGTGGCTTGGTGGTGTGGTATATTGCTAGATGCGTCGTTTCCTGAAAATTTAGTCGCCATGGAGCCGTACGCGGGAGCGCAGCGCGCTTTTTGTGTACGCGTGTATTATGAAAATAACAAATCTATGATTACTGTGCGATGGTTGTATCGACAGGAATACGGTTTACGAGATATTTGTGAAGGTCCTAGCGCCAATGTGATACGGAAATGGACCAGAATGTTTGAAACAACCGGGTCGACTGTAACAATAATTGATCGCGGACGTCCAGTCTCTGTGAGAACGCCTGACATAGTGGAGAGTGTTCGTGTCTCTGTTCGCAACAGTCAACTCGTAAGAGAAGCCAAGCTATGGACGTCAAGAGAACAACTTTGAGGCTAATCTTGAAACGTGACTTACATCTTAAAGCCTATAAAATTCAGCTTGTGCAGAATTGAAGCGGAATGATGCCGGTGACCGCTTTAACATTGTTAATGAAGTGCTCAACCGCTTTAACAACTTTTTCAACGTAATATTTAGTGACGACTTTCATTTTAACGGCCACGTTAACAAACAAAACTCTCGATTCTGGTCTGAGACTAATCCCCGACGACTTAATGAACGTCCACTTTACAGCCCTAAGCTTGTCATTTGGTCTGCAATATCGGCAAACGGTATTATCGGGCCATTTTTTCGAGGACAAAAGAGGTCGCGCGGTGACGGTAAGAGACCACAATTATTGCGATATAATAAGAGAGTTCTTGATTCCGGCTTTGTAAGCACATCAAGGGAATACGTCCAGGATATGGTTCCAACAAGATGGTGCCACATTCCATACTGCCAGGATATCCATAGCCCTTTTGAATGAAATTTTCCCGGGAAAACTCATTTCACAAAGGGGGAATATTGAATGGCCCCCACGTACCCCAGATCTCACTCCATGTGATTATTTTTTATGGGGCTGCCTTAAATCTGTAGTGTACAAAAACAGTCCAATAACTTTACAACAAATCAAGACAAACATTATAAGGGAAATTAACAATATTCCGAGGACAACGTTTCGCCGGTTGTTCCAGAATGTGCAACTTCGTTTTCAAGAATGTCAAGAAGCTGAGGGGCGTCATTTAAACATTATTTTTAAGTCATGGAAATTCCATTACTTCTATTTTGTAAAAATACAAATAAACAGTTGTACGAATTTTAGTTGTTTGAAACCCCCAACACCCTTTTGGCCCACCTGTATAAACAAGCATCCCATGAGCGATTATTGTGTTTATTCCTACCATCTCCAATTGTTTGAAACATTATGTTGATTATTTTCTTTTTCCAAAAGAAAAACGTTAATCCAAAAAAGGCACTGTTATTCATTGAATGCTCGGCAGAGTAGTCACTCTAGTTCTACACCAAATTTCATGGGATTTAGTGGAGTAGTTTTCGATTAATTTTTGGGATTCAAAAAAAGATAAAAAATCGTAACAGATCAAAAAAAGATAAAAAAATCGTAAATTCTAAACTATTGATTTTACCAGAACTAATGTTCATCTTCAATGACTTATCAAGATGTTCTCTATCAAAAAAAAAATTGTTCCGCTATGAATTTGCCAGCTGTATCTGAGTAAAAGTCACTTTTTGTCAACCCGCAAAGAGAGCGATGGGAAATACTATTACTATATGACGACGAAATATTATCGTGACATGTCATAAGTTCCATTAGTTAAGAAAATTTAGTTAATAAATAACAATATATGTGTGTGTATATATATATATGTATATATATATATACATATATATATATATATATATATATATATATATATATATATATATATAAATATATATATTTATATATATATATATATATATATATATATATATATATATATATATATATATATGTATATATATATGTGTGTGTGTGTGTATGTCTATACACACATGTTTATGATATTTTATTAATTTTTAGCATTCAAAGTGCATAAACTGAGTCTTCGTTAAATATGAAATAATAATCTTGCATTTTTATATTTTTTTGGAATACGAATGAATTCATGTTCTAGTTTGATGGTCTATTTAGGATATAAATCATGAAGGATAAGTTTTGAAACTCTCTAAGTACTAAAATAAATATACTTTTATTTAAAAAATCTTACGTATTTCAAAAAAATAGTCTTTATTGATTTTAAAGCCACTAATTTTAACAGAGTTTAGTATGTCGTAAGAAACTAAGAAGCAGTCGGATATTTGATGGCTCAAGACCGATCAGATTACTTATGACAGAGATTTCTGTCCAAGATAGATTAGTATAATAAAGGTCGTTGTGCATATTTCCGTAGTAAGGGACATCCAATACCATTCAGACGTATCCTCCTCCTTATTATTAGCTCTCTAAATTACTCTGTCTAGAATAAAGGACTGGTTATGATTATATAACCAAATTTTTATACAACAAAATATGCATTTTTCTGGAGCTTCATATGTAAAATAGAAAATCCTTACATGATCAGTAGCATGTTGGCCCATCAGTCGATTAAAATAGTTTTCCTCAGAAATCGCTTAATGTAGAAACTTGAAATATATACATATATATATATATATATACATATGTATATATATATATATATATATATATATATATATATATATATATACATGCGTGCGTACGTTTGTTTATGTATATGTACGTATAGGCGTGCGTACACATACACTTCCCTATGTGAGGAAACGTGAACGGGGGAACATTAATTTGATACAAGGCGGTAAGCTGTGCAACTTCATGCAAAGTACGGTGTAATTCAATATGATACAACAGTGCAATGCATTTCGCTATCCGCTCTTTTCAGGAAACGAGTGGCTGCAGCAAAATTTTTCCCTTACATAATGTTTAACAAAAAGCCATCCCGTAGGGAGGACCATGAATATCGTTATATTCAGTCCAGTATAATTAATATTTCAGTCCAGGAGTAAAAAAGAATAACCGTAATTTATAGCTCAATATAAGTCTGTATACTTAAAGCAAAATGCAATTTAAAGAAAAATGTGTCCTTGAAAGCAAAATGTATCTGTACAATATATCAAGTAGATAGTAAGCTAATAACAGCTGAAATACAAATAAAACATAGTACACAAGTTGAAGGCAATAATGCGTCCGTAAATAAAATTTCGTCAAGAAAAATTATTTCAAAGAAATCATTATACTTTTTTAAAACGAATTTATAAGCCGAACACCGTTTTGAAGAAATGTGATTGAATTAAGATGAAATTAAAAATATTTCTAGAAAATGAGCCACTAATCTAGATATTTTCGAAAAAAGAGTATATAAATAAAAAAAAAATATATTTTATGATTGGACACAAAAATTACTACAGTAAAAATATTTCAAAAACCTATTTTCGAATCAAAACTTTTACTCTTGTTATTTTACACTCATTTAGGGATAAATAATATATTAAAATCAACGGCAATTTTTGTTATAGGCAAAATGCTCTGTCAATCAATGTCAAGGAGGAATACTATTTTAAAAGTTTTTATAATGTTCACACGGCTACGAAATTATTATTTTCACATTCAGTAAATCTCTACAACCTTACACTAAATTTTCAAATAAGAGGTTAAGCTAAAAACACTAATGTAAATATATACTATGGATATGAGTTTGAGAAAATGCTAAAAAAAATTCCTCTGTTTGTGGTCTAAACCTGTTAATCGTATATTCTAAAAACATGTCTTTTAGGGACTCTCTCATCAAAAGTTGCATAAAACTATGTAGCTGTATTGAAATTTGAGCCATTACATTGTATATTATATGTAAATAAGCTTTTTTTTATACGAACGAACTTCTAACTTCTAGACACAAAAGAAAGGTGTCATCAATGCAATGTTTCGTTCTCTATTCAAATTACTTAACTATTGTACATAGATGTCGAGTAAAACTCGAAGATTCTGTTATCTAAATCTGTTATATAATAAAAGCGTATACATTTACCTGACTGACAGTAGTATAAGTTGTTTAAATGGACCCTTAGTATGGCACATCCGTATAAACAACAACCCGCATAAAATATTGACAGATACTTCACAGCTTAATCCTTACTTCGCCCGCGTTCATTCAACTTGTGTTATATTTAAAGAGGTAATTTCCTGTACTTTGCTTTAAGATGTATTGTGATCGTTTCCAGAAAGCGTGCCTACAAAAAACTCTCGCAATCTTAATTGTGTTTCCTCGTGAAACATTACGATAGTTAATATAAAACTCAAATGACTGTTTTATTCATCATTACTTTGTTTCTTAAAACCCAATTTTATTATTGAAAAAAGTACATGGAAACTTTGACCGATTAATAACCGATTAATAAAAAAATTAATTAAAACCGATATAATTTCTCATCATCGGCGGCTAACGTTTATATTCTTATTAAGGCGACCCTTTATTAATTTAATTATGATATCTTATTTAGAGTATAATTTTTAATATTTGATTTATTGTTTTCCTAACATGCTGTGCCCGCGACTTCATAAGCGTGTACCACAAAAAACGTATATATATATATATATGGTTGGTTATAAGTAAAATCTTAAACTTAAAACTTCCTTTAACATTTCCACACCGCTCCACAGTTCTCTCACACATATTTCGCCAACGTATATCTGGGTGAAAAATTTAATTGCGCGATTTAAAATACTCGTAGCGGCCTCTATCGATGTACATTATAGATTTGAGTGATATAAGTACACTATAGATTTGTGTATGCTTCGTATAAATAGATACTTAGTTTTTATTCTACCAACATAATAAAAATGGAGTTTTGGGAAAATTAAATTTGTATGTCTTCAGAACTGACTCTGACTAAAAAATTCTATATTTTACTTAATATTTTGAACCTTTTAAATATTTTTTTTCAGTTGATTCAAGTTGGTCACTAGCTTTTATCTGATCTTAATACATTTAGTCACTTATCCTTTATCACACAATTTTTTTGTGCAATGTGCAGATACACAAAGTTTGCAGTTTTATTATGGGAAAACGCGAGTGCAAGAGAAAGGAGCAATTAAAAAGGTAATAAAGAAAATCTGTAAGTGGCACATATTCTATAAATTAGAAAAAGCGAGTGTGTCGGTGAATAGAAGCATGACAAAAGCGAAGCATCTTACGCTTTTCTATATAAAAGTGTAATGGAAATCTCTCTCTCTCTCTCTCTCTCTCTCACTTCTTCTATCTCCCTCCCTGTCTCTCTCTCTGTATCTCTCTATCTTGCTCTCTCTCCTCCCTCTTACTCTCTCTTTCTCTCTCTCTATCCGATTCATCGCCTTCTGATCGCTCTTCCCATTAATCATTTACTTTTTTTCGTTTAACTCCCATTCCAAACATGCTTTAAGAGGCTTCCCTTCAAAAACATGTTAAGTTCTATGAATTTTTCTTTAAACGATTTTATAAATTTTGCTCTATATTTAACAAAATAATAGCCTGAAACAGTCTTGAAGTAATTTCAATGAATAAATTTTAATAAATGTTATATGAAAGTTAAACTACAATAACGACTAAATATGTCAATGGAAAATAAATAATAAGATATATGAAATGAAATTTGCGAGTGCAAAAGACTGTACGTCAGCGCAGTGCGTACCTGTCTAACATTAATATTCACCTCTTAATTACCTAGGCAATATATATAATAATATATATGTATATATATACGTATATTTATATATGTATATATATATATATATATATATATATATATATATATATGTATATATATATAAATATATATATCTATATATATATATATATATATATATATATATATCTATAAATCAGTAAAATTAATACGTACGAGGACATTCGCCGGGTTTAGGCTCAATATGAATTTATTTAATAACAAATAAAACATGTCAAAATAGCACACATAATTATTTGTTAAAAGTTATGCACATATATCTAAATGTATCTAAAATTTTTAAAAAATATAAATAACACTCAATTTATACAAACTCATATTTCTAATATACTCGTGATACTAATGAAAATGTCCAATGAGTCACCGTTGCCACAGTGCACTGTCGCACTGAACTAACCAGCTGCGTTAACGTGGGCAACATTTGCACTTGAGGTTTCTCAGCCGCAACTGACCGATTCTCTGTTACTCCCCTCACAAGTTTCAGGTGCACTACTTAATGGACGCTCTGGAACGAAATGGACGTGGATGGTTAGTGTAAGGGCGAATGATGTTAATGGCTAGATGTGACCTGAGGTTTTAATATAATTTCAAAACTGAAGTGAATGCTTCGCATTGACGCTGTCGCATTGAGTCATGCGAAGCATACACTTCGCATGACGCAATCAATACAAAATTATAAAAGAAAGTCTTCCGCTATCCGTTTGCATGTTCGTATACGATTTCCTCAGAAAAATCAAATTACTGAATGGATTTTATTATGGTTTTCACTAATAGATAGATCGGTTCACGGGGTAGGAATTTTATGGATGTTATCGGACCTATAGGGATAAAGTCGCAAAAAAATGATAAGCTGGGAAGTTTGTTGATATGCACTGCGTTAACCATTAGAGATGCATGAATACAAAATAAAGCAAAATTTTTCTCCATAAAAGGTTCTACAGTAAAGTCTGCGACAAAATATATACATGTATTACACAAAATCCATAATAAACATTTTACTGTTTAAAAAGAACAATTTTTTTACTTAATTTTCCAGAGCTTATTGAGCAAATTATTTAATTTTAACAGATTTACAAATGTTAATGTCCAATATCTTTTTTAACAAAAATTAATATTTCATAATGTTTATCTTAAAATCTAGAGTAATTATAACTTAATTCAGGGGACATAAATAATATTTAAGTTGAAAGAAAAAATCTGCTGATTGCGCAATATCTTACAGTCAATCAAATCATCATCAATATATTATACAATGTTATGAAAGATTATAATATATAGTACTAAAACTTAATATAAACATTTCATCTTAGCTGTTTGATACACTCGTATAATGCAACAGATATTTACTTGAATTTGTATTTATATAGACATCAAACTTCACGAGTACTAATATAATGAAACTATTAGTTTGTTTGTGGTTCTTTCAATCTTAAATGATTCACCGGACTTTAGTGAAATTATACATAAAAATTAAATATATTATGAGTTATAATATAACTTATACGTGGTACGTAAACTAGGTCAGTGTAAGTAGATAGGAACACATTAAATGTAGTGAAATGGAAAGAGAAAAGCAATATAATAAAAACGGTACACAGTGCAACTTTGTATAAAATACTTGCTTTTATTAAAATATTACAAAGTTAGATAATAATGCAACATTGGGAAACGGTGGTATCTGATGGTAATAAATAAAATGAATTAAATAAATAAAAGAAAAACTTAAGCATTATGGTTGCCAGATAAATAGAATCTAAACAATGCTACTAATTTTCATTGTATGAGCGCAACTAATGTATTAGTTTTGGTAAACATAAAACCTCTCACTCCGAGTTCCGTACACATTTGTGAACTAAGAAACATTTGAGGGTACAGACTCTTATATTCACTTTTAGGTATGTACTTCTATAATTTCTATTTATTTTTCTTTCGGGAAATCGGAAAACTCATTCAATGATATTGGAAACTTTGTTCATTCTGGGACTTTATAATTATAATAACCTTCGATTAACCTTCATACGACTAATCACAAGTGAAAAAATAGTCTTGATAATTTTTATTTTTATTATATTTTTAAGATATATCAAGCAGTAACAGAAAGTCGAGGAGAAAAATTAATGAAATATTATTTACGCATTTGCTACTGTTACAAACTACAGTGTCAAATAAGCTACTACCTCCTTAATTAGAGAAAATGTGTTCTTCGCCTCATTTTAGCTGTTTTGGATCGAAATTGAAAACTTAAATATTGATTTATCACCGTTTAACATAAGAGCAACGAGGTCTATTGTGTGAAATTTTTTCTATTAATTTTGTATATATATATATATATAGATATATATAGAAATATATACAATCATTCGTACAGTTGTATTGTGGGAATCAGATTTTTCTAGTTTGCAATTAAATTAATAATAAAACGAAAACATTTTTAAATATAAGATATTTCCTTGTACACCTGTATAATTTCCTCTTTTTGTAAATTTATTTGTAACCTATAAAAAATCGAATAAACAGAACGTTAAGTTTATTTTCTTGTCATGTTGGATTTTAATAAGACATAATTTAGTATTAATATATTTTGTTAAACGTGATCGTTAATGAATCGAAATATTTGATTTTATTTATTAGTGCAAAATTATGAAAATAAAAACAAAAGTTTATTTAGAAATTTAAATTTATTGCACATTTTTGGCTAATTGAATTGAATAGACGGACATATTTAGTTTACTAAATAATGGAGAATATAGGTAACGTAACGGTATCTTTAATTCCTTGTTATATATTAATATTCTCATATTAGAAACAAACACGGAGAAGTGAGTCTCTTTCGCGCTTCAATGGTTCCCTATTTCCTTTGAAGTGAAATTACTTTTTTTATTATAAGTCATCACTTATTTACTTTCCTGCACAATCAGTACATAATTATAACCATATATATATATATATATATATATATATATATATATATATATATATATATATATATATATATTACATCAATATCTAAAGACTATGACATCTATCGTCAGCGTTACAGTCTTCCTACAACCTTTGCGGTTGCTTCATAAGATTGGATTATTTCATAATTTTAGGTGTAATAGTTTTACAACCTAAAATTATGAAAAAAAATTACTTTGAGACATGGCAACTTTATGACAACTTTAAATTTTTCTTCAAGTATATTATTTTTTCAACCTAATGTTTGAAATTAAAAGTTAGATAAGATCAGAACATTACATTTATTGTTCGTCCTCATTAAACTATAAATAAGAGAGTTTATTCTTAACAACGACACATCAGAACTTCGTAAATACGTATCTTTATTTTATTAAATGACAACCACGAAGCATCAAGTCTGAAAAAGGCCAGCTTGCAGCAATAACATGGCTTTCATTAATTTAGTAACATCGTGTTAATTATAACCCTCGCAAATGACGCACAGCGACCAAAATGTGTTGCGCATGTATGTTCTCAGAATTACGTATTTACTATGTTCGCAGACTTACTGTACCATTTTGTCATTCTAATGACGTTTCGTTTATCTCATGTATACTCGTTAAAATGTAAAATATGATAACGTGAGCTATGTTGTATTAAAAGGTGTTTCACCCAAAAAAACTTAAGAGTTTTGTTAGTCGGTACAAATTTGAAATGAATCGACTTAGGTAATGGGACATAATCAAAAATAATTTTGCGTCTTATGAAGTCAGGTATATGTACACATGTGCGGGTGTGTGTACATGTAACTTCAGTAGTTAGTACCTCGCTCATTTTATATATCTTTCTCGAATTTAATAAAATCACGAAAGTTTTTTGCATATTTGTTTATATATTAGTCATAGAAGCAACAATATCGAAGTTAGTTTTCATTGTTTATACGTATATCACATTTAAGCATTCAAAATTACCACACCTTCAATCATTATAGCTTCGAACGATTTTTTGTTTGTTTATATTTCTCTTTTTAACATATACGATCTTATTGAAACAGTTAGGTCCCAATTATACGCCATTTACTAGGATATAACGTCGTAAAATTTCAAACTTTTTCAAAACTAGCAAGTTATCCAGGTTCACATGTCAATAGATTCACCCAAGAAAGTATAATTAGCTACAACATCTGTATGCATCCTCTTCTCATCCTATTCGTAAAATAGTGGCGCGCTCGCGATAATCAATGTATTCTTTACACTAATTAAATTATGAAGTATCCCTCCCTCTTTTCCGCAATGCGTGGTTATTAGAATCAATATATTAAAATACATTCTAATCTGTAAAATCATTTGACATACGTTTACTTATGTTTACATTATGTATCCAGAACAAAGTTTTGATACGTTTCTGCAGTTTTAGCATTTGCGACATATAATTTTGACGGTATGTTAAATACTCTTATTCTCAAGATGCAATCATTTCGAAAAATATTTTTCATATGACTTAACTTTTAATTACTGTGTCAAAGCACAATTTTACAAAAAAATCACTCAAAATATTTAATTTTGTACTTGACATAAATTATTTTATTATAAATTATAGTTATTATCTTTGAGAGGTGAGAACTGATACAAATATGTTTAAAAACATAAATTTCTATGATTGTAAAAAAAGGTTACCAAAATGCTGCAAAAAGTACTGTCGATAACAATGTGTGTGTGTGTGTGTACACATATATGTTTCTAGATTGACACGAAAAAATTGTTGATTTTATTAATTTTGATGGAATACACACGCTTGCATAAAAATTCGAGCCTGTCATAATTATTTCCATACAAAAACTCAATGATACCTAAGCCAGTTTCTCTGTATCTGCTATAGTTTCGGATTTCCCCATTCCGTCTTTCTTTAAAAAAACGCTATATTATTATATGTGTGCATTACAATTTGGAACCAATAATATATAATCAGCTGCGCCTCCGT
The DNA here is from genome assembly GCA_039881145.1 of Druceiella hillmani. NCBI lineage: Eukaryota > Metazoa > Arthropoda > Insecta > Lepidoptera > Hepialidae > Druceiella > Druceiella hillmani. The sequence goes on from JAYKKI010000014.1 coordinate 9,963,220, forward strand.
TCCCAAATAAATTGTTTAATTGTCCTCTGGCAATTGCAATTCTTACTCATATTACTAAGTGATAATTTTCTGAAAAGCTTTTAGGTCGCCTTCCTGCCGGAAATCGGCACAAGTGTCCTCTCTCAAGCACGCTCGTAAATTCAATACCCGCTGAGCTGTCGGTTCGGGAAAAACTGATAAGATGAAACCTGATGCTGCAGTGGATAATAGACAGCAAAACGTTATTGGGTATTCACAATTCCCCTAATATGTATGTTTTAGATCGATTTTATATATATATATATATATATATAAATTTATATATATATATATATATATATATATATATATATATATATATATAAATTTTATATATATATATATATATATATATATATATATATATATATATATATACAGACGTGTATTCTCCATGATAACAGACTATTGTTTTTAAGAAAATAAACTCTCCATTCACATCCGTTATTTAGCATCGGCAAATACGTGTAATAAATTATTTTTATTTAACCTTTATAAAATATAAGAATTTTGTGAATATTTTTAGTTTAAATCATTATTTATATGGGTATTCTCAAATTACAAAAATTATGCCACGGCTATTGTATAAAATATCTCGTACCAACAAAGCAAAATATTGCTTATCCTCATATCAAATAATTCAACCTATTATAAACGGCCAATACACAAATTGTTAATCACAAATGGAACACAAAACATCCGCTCATACCACAGCAGCTGACGCAAAATTAACCGCGTTGCATTGTTTCGTGCTGCAGATACACCGCACATCCTCTTATCTTACCCCGTAGCTTACATTGCCGCGACATAACTATGGTCTTGTGAGACAAAGCCTACACTCATTTATTAACTCGATACTTCGGGTCAGGTGAGCACGTTACTCATCGTAAACATCTTATATTGCAGCCTCTTATACTGATTTCTTGTTGGTAATTTAAGCCATTTTTTGCAGGAACCGCTTGATGTAGGAGTTTTAAATTTGGCGTGGCAATACCAATAGCAAATACTTAAAAAAATTGAAATAGAAAGAAAGAAATTTTTATGAGGTAAATTGAACAAAAATTAATTTTTTATTTTATAGTTTATTTTATATATGTTATAGTTTAGTTTGTTTATTCGGTCTAGTTCAGTTAATTTTAATTACTATATCTTCAATAATACACTGAAAATTATGTATATAATATAACTCATATAAAAACACTATAACGGTTGTGGGATAAATGTTGGGATGCCTAATCTTTTAAACAAGTCCATTGTTTAGGCGCTTAAAAGATACAGGCATAATTAGAATTTTATAAAAATTTAACCTTGCCATCGGACCCTCGAAGTACTTTTACTCACGTATTTTAAGACACGTATTTTAAGACAATAAAATAAGAAGGACATGCAAATATAATTTATCTCCCATAGAATTACGAACGTGAAGTTCTGCAAAATTTAAAGACCGTGAATGGATATGACGACGAGATACGATGAAAACGCAACATTCTAAAGAGCGTAAGAAGAAGTAAACAATAAACAAAAGGGTCAAGTCTCTGCTTAAAACAATTTGTCCTATATAGTAGCGAAATAAAAGTAAGTTCTTGCAAAGCTTTGTTAGAGCAATGCAGCTGAGTGTTAAAACTTTGCACATAGATTTATTGAGTATTATTTCTATCACATCACTGAACTTAACCACGGTGAATAGTTTTCAGAATATATTTATCGCCTTAACAACACAAGTTACGTGAAGGAGAACTGAGTACTTTTGTAGATATCATCATATGGGAAATTATAAAAAATTATATATTTATTTACATATACTGTTGAATACATAAATGGACTCCAAAGATATTACCTTTTGTGTTCTTTTGAAGCGCAAAATTCAAAAATTTTTTTTGAATCGGAATATAAAAAATCAAAAGCGATTTTGAAGTCTAACAATTACTTTTACAATATTTGAAACTAATTTTAAGTTTTCTGTTGAAAATGTGTATCACTAATTTTCATAACACATCGGAATACAATTATCCTCTTAAAGCTTCATATAACATGATATAAATTTTTCTATAATACATAAACGACCTATTTTTATGACATCAGTGAGCACCAGCAGCTATATTTTGTATTTGATTTCAATCTAATGATAAATAATGATCCAATGAAATCTTGGTTAATGTAGTATATGTATGCAGGTCACGGCAGTCTTTGCGCTAATAAGGAACTTAATCCACAGTTTATAATGTAATCGTTTATAGTAAAGTTATTATCCTTAGAATTAATAAAATGTAGAATATTTTAGAACGAAATGAAGATAATAATATAAAGAAACGCATTTAAACGTATATTTGTAACAATGGTTTTTAACAAAGTAATAATCATATTTACTTCGTTCATATTCACATTCCACTTTAATTACAAATATGATTTCATCACCTTTCTAATATTTTAATAGCGTACAAACTTGAACGATTATCAACGCAAAATTCAGGTCATGAAAACATAGCGCCAAATAAAATTTGAAGAAAAGTGTGAACTGATAACTCAACCTCACAGAAATGGATATAACAGAAGTTTTAAAAGTTGTGAAGACACAAATTTTAACAATTTTGTGTACACCGTAAGAATTGGTATAATGCGCAATGGCTCAGGATGGAGTAAATTACTTAAGACTAAGATATTACCGACAGATTATTCTGGCACAGGTCGTTGCGCGTAGTTTCGCAGTAAGTAATGTTAACAACCAAACCAAGATTCCCTTAGAAAGCTACTCTGATTATGGATACTGACTATCTCTAAACTACGCTATTAAAAATGACTGATTACGGTTTTATAACGATTTTATTATTTTCACACCACAGAATATGCATATTTTTAGAGTTCCACACGTCAAAAGGAAAATAGAATCCTTTTAAGATCTCTCGCGTATCCGTCTACATATCGATCGTATTTTTTTTAGAAACTGCTTAATGTAGAAACTTAAAATTTGGCAAGGTAATAAGGCATTACCTCGCACATATCTCGCTAGCTAATACTCAAATACATTTATATGGAAATTTTAGGCAGATAGCGAATTACACAATGATTTTTTTTGGTATGCAATGTGGACGTTATTTGAAAGAGTTAGTCATATGGATCTAAAATGTTTAATAACATTAAGTGTTATATCTTTAGAGAGGTACTGAAAAATATGCAAAGAACATGTTTCTTTACCCTCAAATTCCGAAATTACTGTACCCACAATTATGAAGAAATCAAGATTTTTATAAAACTACGCAAAAGTTGTAGTAAAAATGTAACCATTCTCTATATGCCTACAATTTTTGAGATATTCTCGACAATATATATGTTTCGACACTCAGTTTTATTAGGGGTTATTAAAATTATTTTTGCGATCGCAGTCCATATTTTACTTCAAACAGGGTGCAGAATCCTCGAAGCGCGGTCCTGACTTGGACTTGACCGTTATTTTTGAGACTTCTACATTTCTTTAATGAAACGATCATATTTTAGTGAGATTTTATTCTTACCTATCATAAATTTTGGCAATGGGGTTTTATATCCATTGGATACTCCTTACACGTTATATCAGTTTTGATTAAATAAAAATCAATTGCATGTTGACAACCTAGACCAGAAAATTAAAATGCCAATTTGCTGATTAAGTGACTGAATTAAATAGGCAATATATTTGGTGGAAGAGGTTGTGATAACTTTTGAGGCAGGAAAAATAGTATTCTTGAGTTTGACTAATAAGTAATACTTACATTTTCTTGTCAAAAAGGAAAAGTATATCAAACAGTATGACAGTTACACGTTAATTTATATTTTTAAAACAATTAAACCGAAGAATTATAGGCATAAGCTGTGTCTGTTATAATCAGATGATGCCTCCTTATTAGCTACGACTCTAAATCTATAATATCTAGTAACATAAATGCCCAATATAAGTCCAAAGAAAGCTCAGCGTATTTTGTTGTGGCGTTGAAAAAGATTAATGTAAAATGGTGTTTGAAAGGATCTCTAAATTTGCTTTATCGCGTGCACTACAAGAAATTAAAAAAATATACGTTTGCATATTTTTGTATCGCATCATTTAAAAAAAGACTTAGAAGGATGCTAAAATTAATTATTTTAGGATATGAAATCCTGAAAGTAATCGGTGAAGGTAAAATCCTAAAGAGTAAGGAAGTTTTAAAAACATGGCTAAAACAAAAATAATAACTCGTATTTATCTAATTAGTTGACATCAAAAAATATTCACATGAAAAAGAGACTAAAAAGTTTGTAATATCTTCGTTCACAAAGAAAAAATGCAAGACACACACTAGTAAAAATAAGGCGTCTTATGTAAATTGTTTGTTATTTACTTGTACTTTTTTCTTACCAACAATTCTTCCTTTATTATAAAGAGCAAATTTCTACTTTGTTTTTAAAATGATCATATATTCTATCTAATAAAAAGTTACCATCGATATACATAGAATATATTTTATTGATCTTTCATTTCTAGGATACGTTGTTGTGTTCGTTTGAATTCATGTATTTTTATTAATTAGAATTTATTTACTTTTTCTGATAAATCGAATTTTAAAACATTGTCTATGTATAATATTCGGACCTTATTAAGAATTTTTTTTTAATTAATATAATTTTCTGGAAAGCTTAAGAGTCATAGCTAAAGTCAATATGCTTTATACTAAAATTTTCTCATAATTTTGAGTTTAAAACTTTAATTATTTTAATTGACATTTACATGAATAGTAAAAATGATAATATATTTAGGTTCACCTTTACATTTTTAACTTTTCCCCAAGTTAGTCGATCGGTTAAAGTTATTACGCTCCAGACGAGTTTATATAATCATTACTTAGTTTCCTTTGAAAGTGTTAAACCAAACAAATTTAAATAGATTTAATTTTCCAGTCATGTCTGCAAAGTTCATGAACAATATTTTGTGAAACATTAATTTACGGACACCGCGTGAAGTGTGGTGAGTTATTATCGTGAACGTAATTTGTGTTTACATTTACATATTATTTAAATATTGAGAATTTATACATGAATTAAATGTACGTATTATTTATTTCGCATTGTGTATGTATAATACACCTTCATTAGACGTCTGCCTGCCTATCTGTAAACCTTTTCTCAATAACAAATAAGGGTATTTTAAAATTAATTTTGAATACCAACCCACATTAATTAACTAAAATTCAATGCAATATAAGATACGCCTTTCCAATGACAAGTATTTTGATAAAGACTTACTGATCAAAAATAATCATCCACTAATCAAACTACTTCCGTTAGATTTAGAATCTTGAAATTTGATACGAATGTAAGTAATTTATAAATATATGCATAATTTCTACGTGATACACTAAATAGAGTGGTTTTTGATTTTTCTTTTTTATAAAATACTTTAAGTAATTTTCGGGAAGCAAGCAGCACGCATGCAAGAACCACAACAATGCGTTAATTCTTGAGTTAAGTTCTCGCTAATTTATTAAGATATATCGACATTTAATGATGGTATCAATTAATAATGAGTAATTTCAGCAATAACTGTATATTTGAACAAGGGCAGACAATTGTAGGCGAAATTATTGATGATGGTACACCACACGTTATAATCTCTCATGTGACAGTAATCGATGATATCGCAGATAATTAGATAGAGAGAATCATATCCCATTCTTTGTGCTATTTATTCAAGAAAGACTTTCTTGAAATCGGTTTTTAAAAAGAACAGAACTGTTACAATACCACTCACATGGTCGCCGCATTATTACTCACGATGTAACAAAGAAATGTATTCATAGGGGTTATTCTGTGCATCAGGCTGAATATATTTGAAGCATGCTTCTCAAAAATATATTTTCTTAAATATTTGACAATATTTAAAGGTTATTTGTGATGAGGACGCGCTAGTGACCAAAAATACAAATCTATACTCTTTTTGGTTGTCTGTTATAAAGTTTATATTTAATTTTAATTATATTCTTAAAATTTTTTACTTTATTTAGGCTGGAAATATTGGGATGCCTAAAAGTAATTATTAACAACATATATCGAAAACTCAACTGACCTTAAAGACTGCCTCTAATATGGTGAACAGATATAAAAGAAAGACACAATAAGCCTACAGGACGAAAGTACCACAAAGAAAGCGGCACAAGAGATCATAGGATAAAAGATAACAATAAAATCACGGCAAGCAAATATGAAATTCCACGGCAACTTCACAAAGGCACCTTAGATAAGGATTGCAAGAAGAAATTTAGATGATTCACTGCTGTTTTCCCTCAAGAACAGTTACTTATTGAAGTAAGTATTTCGGAAGTAAAATATGGTTTATGTATTGAGCAAAGGAGGTTTCCTCACAATTTTCTTTTAGTAGGTTGATGAAGCCCCTTCCTCCACCCGTTTAAAAAAAGTACTGCCAAAAGGGATTAAAATCGGGCGTGCCGTTTATCGAACGGCAATTCAACTTAGCTTTAAAAAAAGCATCACCAACATATTGCCTAATCTAGAGGATTTAATGATCCACACGCTTACAGCTTTTTTTCGAGGGTACATATTGGATAGCTTGACATCGATGCTACTCGTTTATATAGTATGGAGACGACAGGGAAATCAAAATATCTTCTAACAAGTCACCGTGAAGATTGTTTTTTGGTCCTTATTTGTGTGTTCTTCATTATTATCTTCTAATCGGTACATATTTTCATGATATTCTCAAAAAATTAAAACATCTTTGCCCTTGGCATGCCCACAATACGCGCCCGCTTCAGCTCATCCCTTAGACAAAGCGGGCTTTCGTAAAAAAATAGTTATTTACTTCGGGTTTCGTTTTTTGAAAATATTAAAAAATTGTTTATGCACTATTAAGCATTAAACTTTGAATAGCAAATAAATTTATTAAAATATAAGATTTCCTACCGATTTTTCGTAACTTTTTATTAGGGTGATAACGAAGAAATATTTTGTATTTAAATTATTCAATCGCCCACGTTTGGAATAATTTAAAGCCATCTAATGCTCGCTGTATTAGACGTCGTCTACATATCAAGTTTAAGTTATTTACATATAAAGTTACGCTAACGATTGAAAAAATATATATTCAGTGTTAGCATAATCGATAAAATAAGGTATTTTGATTTATTATAACTAAGTATAGTTATATATATATATGTATGTATATATATATATATATATATACATATATATATATATATATATATATATATATATATATATATATATGTATATATATATATATATATATATGTATATATATATATATATATATATATATATAATACAAAGCGTGAACTATAAAATGGAGGATAATTATTCAATTTCTATTCAAATATTAAAGTTCTACAATATGGCGTCGATGCATAAAAAACACACTTTAATTTTTCTACAACCTGCTAATTTCAGAAAACAAAAATAATTAAAACAAAAATTTAGACTTTTTTCAGTATTAAAAAAGTCATATCTTTGTATTAATTTATTAGAATTTAGATATTTTTGGAAAACGCGCTAAGTGGCGGAGCACAAAATTTCCTTTAATTTAATTTAATCAATGCCGGTTTTTATACAATCAATGCGGGGGCTATAGTGACAAGATATAGTATGTCATGAAAGCTCTGATTAGTCAAGCTATCCAAGTTGGTGACAATAAGATGAAATTAAAATATGTTTTATTATCAAAAAATTAATTATTTCTCCTTAACTAAGGCCGAAAACAAAAAGTTACAGATAATTTGGAAACGTTTTCCAAAAATAGATTTATGCTGTAAAAGCATTTGTACCTAACCAATATGCTCTATATTTTATACTGACAGTTTATTATGCTCGGGCAACGCGAGCCAGTGATAAAATATATTTACACTCTTAAATTGCAATAAAAGTCTAGCAAGCGATATGACATGATATAAATTCCAATATTTGCGTCAAAAATAACAGGTATATTTAAAATCTCAGCCCACAGATTTAAAAATTAGAAGCATATTATTAAATCTTTTTTCTACTAAAACTATACTTCTAAATCTACAAACTTTAATGATAACTATATGAAGATGTAGTTAGAAATTCACCAAAAAAATTATGTACACAAACCAGGAGAAGAAAAAGGTTCTTTATATTCGGACAGTTACAAATAAAAATATATATAAAATAAAAATACATTATTTCATATTTTCCTATCCCAACTGTTCCATTTCTATTCTCGGAATTTATGAGGGTTTTAACATGTTCATAAAATCTAAGGGAAATTTAATTGAATTAACCAAACATTTTGGCTCGAACCCAAAAAATTAATATCACATATTTCCATGTTAAATTTTTCTTATAATTTTTAATATTTTATTTATATCCCAATTTTGTTTTAGGGTTATTTTTTTTGTATGTAACGTTATGTTATATACGATACATTAAATGAATTTTTTAAATAAAATTTCAGTGGCATCACTAATATTTCTTTTTGAAAAAAAGATTTTTCAATTAAAATTTCTTTTTGAAAGAAAGATAAAATAAAAATTTTCATTATCAATAGTTCCCTCTATTTTATTTTCGAATATTTTAGTTTTAGAAAATTCTATTTAAATACAAAAATTCATTCAATATTTTAAAATTTATGATATTGGCGTTCAAAGACTGATAAAAAAATTTCTTATCTTTCTACACAACAACAAAATCAATTTTATTTCATTTTCTTTAAGCTATCGGCATTGATTCGTAATATTTTCTAATATTTTATAGTCTATACATATAATAAAATAATAACAGAGTGAAATCTATTAGTAGAAGCCAGAAAACTTGCTTTAAGAAATTTTGTCTGTCTATGTGTTAATTTGTTCTTCATTTATGCGAAATCTACTTCACGGATTTATTTTCGGGTCACGTAAAGAATATTTTTATATCTCGATATTACAGATATCTCTTTATGCCGAAATCCAGGCGAACGAAGTCGCGTTGGCATAACTAGTATTTTGTCAAACGATAAAGTTGCATTTGTTCATTGTAGGTCTCAGAAAGAAATTAAGACACAAAACGTTCATAGTGAAAATTTTTTTTAAATAGTGTGAGAATTTTATATTTAGGTCAACTTACATCGCCAGTATATGTATATATATATATATATATATATATATATATATATATGTATATATATATATATATATATATATATATATATGTATATATATATATATATATATATATATATATATATATATATGTATATATATATATATATATATATATATATATATATGTATATATATATATGTATATATATATATATATATATATATATATATATATATAAAGTTACTCTACGTCATAATTCAAACTTTATAATACACCTGTTTATAATGGTCGGTATTCGAGATGAGTCAGACTAATAAAAATTTTATACGTGGTAGTTTTTGTGTTGTAAAAACTTCTATAAGTCAGCAAGTAAATTATGAATAAAGTTTACACTTAGTTACGGGTCAAGTCACGTAATAACATATTTTCGCTTCCGGCATTAATGTGTTTTTTTTAAACATTTATAATTGATATTTGCACTGTCACAAAAAGTTAAAAATATATACATTTTGAGGAAACAAATACAAAAAGGGACATGTTATAAAAATCTATAGCACTTTTGGGCGTTTTAGAATACAACTTAGAAGGTATTAGGTATTCCTGAATAAAATGTCTTTCATAATATGAATGCATGGGTAATAAATGATTAGAAATAAAATTACATTCAATTACTATTCCTGCCTACCTACGTACAATATTCACAATTTTGTATTAACGTTTATTTAATTAGTTTATAGACTTGTTACAAATATTGATTTCAAAACTTAATTTTAAACTGTTGACACAAAGAATTATTACAATTTTCAAAATAATAAATTTTAGAAGTAACAACCGATGGCAGTAACATACAAGGTTATCGTCGCTATACGAGTGAACTACCATTTTCTACCGATAAAACGAGCTGTGCATACCTAGGTTTTAGGAATAAACATTGGTGCGTTCACTAATTTGATTACTTTACTGAAAAATGACGTAAATATTACAAAAGAAGATAGGTTCCTTGAGCTAAAATCAAGAACTTCAAAAACTTACATTAGAAAGAAAACCAAAGAAATTAAAACTTCCGCAAATTTATCTATATTTTATGTTTTAATGTTATATTTTACTTGTCACTGAGGAAGTAAATATTTAAATAAGAAATATTGACTGCACAAATCTCTAAATCTATAAATTTGTATAAATCTTCTACTCAAATTGCCACATACACAAGTTTTCGCAAGCTGTCCAAGCTTACAATAATTAAATTACTGAAAAGATCAATATTTTGACAATTCCACACGCCACAATCAACGACTTTATTTTAATAACGTTTATATTGTTTATTGAAAGTCGTGGGTATATGGGATAATATAATTAAGAATTTGAAAATAATACATAAAACGTTTCTATGTGTCCTGATAAACTAAAAAAATAAACATTTGCTATTAAACAACCTAATTGTTGTTACTTCAATTAAAACCAAGTTAAATGCCATGTAACACAAAATGACGCCAGTTGAAGAATTCTAGAAGCTTTAGAATTTGATAACGCTGAACAAGATTGTCGAAAGAAATTAACAGCAGGCAATAGTAAATACTAGAAAATCTAAAATCCTCCAATAATTTGTTTCGCAAAGAATACGGCGTATTACAAAATAAATTCTGATAAATTCCAACTGCACAATGGTATACATTTAATAATTTATGTAAACAAAAGTATAGCTCTATTAAAATCGCTGATAAGGGTGTCAATGTAGGTTTGCATAAAAAAATCTGGAATTCATAAAGTTGCGATCTTTGAGACATACCTTATATTGACTTTATTTGACTGTCATCAATGCTTGAATCACCTTTCGTGGAGTCTTTAGTCGCTTTTACACATTAAGTTTTATTAAAAAAAAACAGTCAAAGATGTAAAGAAATCGCACATTATTAACAGGTTATTCAATAACGTGTTCGTATTATTCTGTAAATTTACATCGAAAAGTCTTCTGCGTAGATTTGAGAGTTTCCTAAGAATAATATATCTGTCTTTTGGTTTGTCTAAAAATATGAACTGTTTTATAATTGTTAATCGCAGGTATGACAACTTTATACATTCTATGGGATAAATTCATTTCCACAAGGAAAGTCACAAATTGAAAGATTTCAAGCATTTTGGGAGAATTTTTTTCAGTTTCTCGTTTTGAAGATCCTGTAGATTTAATCAATAGTTCTTCACAAATACAGCGACACACGAACACGAACACGTCTTTTTTGAAGAACTGTCTAAAATCTACTATGAGACAGAAATTTTTTTTTTATGAACTGCTTAATATGCTGAATTTTCTCTCCTACATGAGATCACATAAATTTAAAATGTTAAGCATTTTTAGCTGTTTCATTGTCTCCATATATAAAAGTTTTACTTATAACATCAAATAAATTGGATAACACTCAGTGTGAATTCCTATTATGCGCCTCTGTCAAGTCATACTCACAATTATCGATATATATCATTGTAAATAACTTGCCGTTAACAAAATTTATTTAATAAAGATATTTATATTCAATCAATATAACGGTAACCGATAAATGGATATGACGAAGGTTCCATTTTTTACTACGAAACCCCAAGAAATGGAAAAGTACATACTATACATACTATATATAATTACAAATCTATGCGCACTCGAACCTCCATTCCTTATCAAAAACCATTGACATCCTTAATCGAGATCTCGCTTCAATTGGTCAGTGGGCTCATGAAATGGGTCTTTTGGTTAACCCAAGTAAGTCACATGCTATCATCATCGGTAGTCAAAGATTTACTTCTAAAGTAAACCTACCTAGTTTACCGAAATTAGTGCTAAATTGTAAAATAATATCATACACGTCAACTGTTAAAAAGCTGGGCCTACTGATCGATAAAAATCTTAATTGGCGGCCTCAAATAAATTATTTTATTAATCGTGTTTTTAAGAGCATACACTCTTTGAAACGTCTTCAAAGTTTTCTACCGACTGAAACGGAAATCTACCTTTGTCAAATACTTTTATGACCATTAATCGACTATGGAGACGTGTTCTATCCTGATCTTAATGAAGAATATTTGTGCAAGTTGGAACGTCTTCAAAATTTATGCATTCGGTATATCTTCGGCCTCAGAAAATATGACGACTTTTCTGAATACAGGTCACTTCTCAAATGGCTGAAGATCCGTGATCGACGCCAACTTCACATATTTACACTTCTTTTTAACATATTAAAAAATCCTCATAGCCCAAATTATCTTAGTGGCAAATTTAAAGGTTTGTCTGCTCACGGCCTTGGGCTGCGATCTGAAAGTTCACACACCCTACTAAACATACCACTTACGAAAAATCCTTCATTGTCCAAACAGCAAAAATTTAGAATCACCTGGATCCTGAAATCAGGAAAACCACGTCTCTAAATATTTTCAAAGATCGAGTGAAGAAGTCCTGCATTTCCTAAAACGTTTTCCTTTGTGTCCTTGCCCTTCCTGTCTTTCCCATCCCAAATCATGTCAATATTTTTTTCTTTTTTAATTTACTTTTATATTTTTTTTGTTCAATGTGCTATGAAGATTTTTCATTGTAAAATTTCTTACAGTCTACCAACTAAATTTCGATACAAATTGTTATGGTTGACTGGAAGAGATTGCTCATGTAGCAATAAGTCCGCCATATGTACTATACATAAAAGTTAATAATAATAATATATTCACGGTATACTCATGTGATTTTTTGGCGAAAACTTAGAAAAATTTCTTCATAAATTATTACAATCAGTAATTATGTCATAAATTGTTATAATCAGTACTGATGTGCAACTAATTTAGTCTTTATTGTGATCGGTTGAGAATTCCCAATCATATTTAAAGTTGTCAAAATAACATGTTCTGCCATTGACTCCTTTATAGATATTGTGTAAATAAGTTTCGCAATAATTGGTATACCATATAATTTGGCCAATAGTTTTGAATTAATAAATAAATTAACCGTTTCAAGTTGTTTTGGTATCTTTATTAAATTTTATTCATTATCATTTTGTTAAAATTTCGAAACAACCAGGATTACAATAAATCTAAAGCACCGTACACCACATCTACGCTATGCGTTAAGTAGTATTACTTAGACCGTACACCACATCTACGCTATGCGTTAAGTAGTATTACTAGAAGACTGAAAATTATAACTACTCTCTGTGCCTAGATTTTGTAAGACTACGCAAAAGTCTTTATCCTAGCACAGAACTAGGAAAATGAACTATCCAACAAGCAATAAAATAGGGAGATGTAATATAGATATTCAAAACAGCACTGAAAGATGTCTTCAAGACCTTGGATTTGAATGGGTGGATGTCAATATGAATTATAAGTACTGCTCACACCAGAGATTCGCAGTTCGGCATGATTTGGCGAAAATGCTAACTAGACGAACAATTTTCTTGGTGAGTTTGCCTCGACATGAACTTGCACGAAACCACTGAACGTAAATGATAGTCGACAATGTTAACATCGAAGTTTTTCACTCTTTGAACAATAAAATTGAAATAGAAAAAATTCTATGGAAAACCAAAGTATTCGTCAAGCCCTTAACATTAGCAAATTGAAGTAACAAAGAACTGATAACCGATATTATGGGCGACTTTCAAGTCGAGTCGAATCTTTAAGAGATCACGAGACTCGAAGCATTCGAAGTAGCTGGAAGGATGAGATGACTACACAGCGAGTGGGAATGACTTACTAAAAAAGTTTCATATTTTGTCTTAATTTGCGTATCACTCTACGGTTACTAGGTTCGAGATTGATTTTCAGTTTTATTAAATTTCTATCCTGTGTCTAAAGTTATTCTCTGATATATTGCCGTAAAAAAATCACCTTAAAAGACACATTCTAAAATTTTGAATATAATTAATACCACAACCGTAAAAAATATGGTAGCAGAAGTAGAAGAGACAAAACATTTTTTAAGGTACTCTGGTATCATTCTTCTCATTATATACTTAATTATGGAAGTTGATGAAATATCTCTTTTACTTAACTTAATTTGTCTCCTTATTAAGTGACAATTAAGTTAGTCTAACATATTTAATGTATCTAGAATCTAATCGAAACTTAATCTGTATTGTTGATACAATTCAACATACTTAAATTAATTAAATATATCATTGCAAATTTAAAAAAATACGACTATTACTTTTTCCATGAGGCTTGCTGCAGTAAACGCCAAGAATGCGCTTGCGTTTCGATTTATTCACTCAAATGAAAAACAATAATTTATTTACCGACTCCCCATCAATGCAGTAACGTAAATCAAATGCGTTATTTTGAATAACGGAAAATATAAATGTCATTAAATACACAATGAAATCAAACTTTATATGACGGTAGCGTGGATTTTTTTTCGGAATACGGTACGAAAATGGAACTTTATTTACACAATATTATTTAAGATACCAATATAAAACTGATTAACAGGCCATAGCGCTTATTGAGTCTAGTGTAAGAGGGTAATAATGACAACTTTGAAAAGATATAAAAGACAATTAAATCTTAGTTTGCTTTTATTTGATTTGTCTAATTAAATTAATACACGGAATTAATTAAAGCTAATTTATAATATGTCAATTTATAAATATATTGAAATAAACCACTAGATGTTGTAAATATATAGTAAAGAGACGTAAGAAAATGACATTTTAGAGTTCTTTCGAAAGAAGTGAGTATTTTCTGGAAGCGGGGATCAACGTCTGTGGCAAATCGAATGCCAGATATTATACTGACTAAAAATTTGGTGATTCTTTTTTAACCTGTACTAAAAATAGAAACAGTTTTAATTTCAATTGAAATCGACTATTCTAAAACCAATTTTAATATTGCCTTTTGATGTGAAAATCAATTTAATTATATTAGTTTGAAAGTTTAACCGCGACCTGAAATATTTTTTTTAATTATTATTTATCAAGTTAGAGGATAAATTAAACAGACGCTTGACCCTTGACTTGCATTAATGAAAAGTTATGTTAATTTTCTTGGAAAACATGCTAATATTGAAAACAATTTAAATCCGGTTTTTTAATATGATTAAATCTTTCCTAAATAAATGCTTATTTAAACTAAAAAAAATTTAGGAAATATTTTAGTTTAACACATAAAAATTAGAAAAAACTTTCGAAATGAGTTGATGCACTATACGAATATCAGAATATATTGTATTACATGTACACGATCTACATTGCAAGCAAATTAAACTCCACTAAAAGGAATTAATATTGTGTTTACTAAATTAATTTTAGATCTAAATTTCTTCATAGATTTGTTCACAGATTTTTTCCACATAAATCCACACTCAAAATTTTAGTGAAAATTTTTTTAACAATCGTATTGTATAATCTCCATATTTGTTTACAATTAACTGATCACATACGCACATTTACATATTTTTACGCAGATTAAATAAATACCTCCAAAAGTGGAATTTATATCAAACAACTTTCATACACCAAGGTTTTGAATTCAGTTCAATGCATAATGAATAAAAGTAACAATATTTATAACGCAAGTTTCGTACATTGTGCACGTACATAAATATTGCGACATAATCCCCTCAGGAGCCCACGATACGTATATAAGTTCTCTGCAAGCGGTACGCCTGAGGGAAATATGATATTTTTAATGAATATCGTAAAAAGTTCTCTAAAATACCGGGCGAGTAGTGGAGTATATATCACTTGAAGGCATGAATATTTGATCTAACGAGAGGAATGGGAGGGTGCAACTCTTGATGGAGGAAATTGTTATTTCTCTCCTCGCAATAAAACAAAGTTTAAGCATGTGAAGTAATGTCATATTATGAATACAATTTTTGTTGTCAAGTATTCGGAAAGTCTCCTTTTTAATACTATTTATTATATATATATATATATATATATATATATATATATATGTATATATATATATATATATATATATATATATGTATATGTATATATATATATATATATATATATATATATGAAATCTATGCGATGTCATTTTTAAGGACTTGTAGCAATGAAAAAAAGAAAATTTGACTGAAAGAATTTTTTTCTGTAATAAACCTTTCTTTTTTGTAATTTTTTTGCACTTAATTCATTAATGATATGCTTCATATCGTGATAAAATTAACAGCAATGGCCGACAATTTTACTTACCTGATTGCGATGTTCCAACCAACTTAATTGTGATAATTAGTGGAAAATTTGATAATAGAAAATGTGTGCCAAAAATTAATAACTAAATAAAGTTATGACTCATATACCACCGGCGCATAAAGCTACTTGATTTTCCACATTTTTTTTCCTTTCGTGAATATGTTACACTTTTCATAAACCATCATTACTGACAATTATTAGTATTCCTGGTCTTTATTCAAATGAATTTCATTGTAAAAAAAGAACTAAACGAATTTATTTGCACTCTTTGATTTTTAATACTTGTTTTGATAATATTTTTTATTCCAATCCATTTAATAATTTTGATAGATGATGTTTAATTTAATATATTCTGTAGTAACTTTTTATATCACAGGAATGTTTATGAGTATGCTTATGCACAAATTTGCATTTTGAATATATATTCCTAAATATTTAATAATATCAAGCAACTAACGCACGTCAATGTACTGAACTTAGTCTGTTTCATACTGAGCACAATGAACAATGTTTATAACGTGAGTGTTGTCCGTTGCGTACGTTCATAAATATTGTGACATAATCCCCTCTGCCCACATGTAATGTATGTGAACTCCCTGTAATCGCAATTCCTGGGGAAATATGATATTTTTAATGAATATCGTATAAAGCTTTCTGAAACAACGCGCAAGTAGTGGAGTATATATCACTTGCAGGCGTGAATATTTGATCGAGTGAGGGGAATGGGTAGGTACGACATGTAAGAGAGGAAATTGTTATTTTTTTCCTTGCGATAAGACAAAGTGTAAGCGTGTGAAGTAATATAACGTTCCGATTAAAATTTTTCTTTTCAAGTGTATGGAACCATCTCTTTTTGATACCCTTTATTGTTTTCATCACGTCGTGGTTTGTTTTATATTAATTGTAGCGAAAATTTCCATAAGTATTTGCAGTTTTTTCCCTAATACAGTAATTTGGAAGTTAGAAAAAACTAATGCAATATATAATGTAATAATGTAAAGAGTTATGAAAACAAAAAGACCTAGTTTGGCTGAAAATCTTTCTTTCTAAGGATTAAACTGTTTTTTTTTATTTATTTATATACCAACAGGGTACTTTTAATTTACCTTTTATTGAGATAAAATAAACAGTGATAGTTGACCACCTCCAGTGAAGCCATCTAATAATTGTGTTCATCTGCAATAAATTGTATTGTATGTCAAATAGTGGAAGGACTGATAATAGGAAGTTAATATTAAAAAATAATCATCAAATATATTCGCTCCCGAGTCCATTTTCCAATTGTAATCATAAATTGAATATATTTGGCGTTAATTTTGTAGAAATTCATTATTCATAATGAAATGAAAGTACGTGATGTAGTATTATTTCTACTTTCTTTAAGTTCTTTACCACGACCTAGGTTTCGATGTATCACAACGTCTTCAAGTGGGCCATTAGTAAAGATCACGAAATTCTCCGTACAAATTTGGACCAAAAAAACTTTTTGCTTGTTTTTCATTTACATTTATTTAGAATCATACAATGAGGTTTGGCTGAAAGCCTGCACCTAGGTACCATAAACATAATTTCTATAATAAATTAGTTTAAAATATTAAAGGCAAAAAAAATGTACTTTAATTTTTTTGACAATGTTATTTCAGGCTATCAAAGAAACTTATCGGAGCAAAAAATCTACAATACATATAATTTATTTAATAGAGTTCCGTAGCGAAATGGCAAAAATGGTACATATATAATTTGGTCCTGTCCATCTGTTTGTCTTCCGGTCTATCCGTCTGACATAACTTACGGACAGGGGCGGGCGGGTCTTTTAGAAACCGCTACACAATGAAATAGTGTAATTATGAAAAAAAAAATATTATCCGGAATTGTGCAAATAGTATTAGAGGAATGAAAAACATCCGGTACATGTAGGTATATAAGTATTGTTAGATATGTTTTAAAATGATATAGAGGTTCTAATATCAATTATAAATATACACACTATTCAAATTTAATTGAGCAACTTCTCAATAAATTAGAATGAATCCTGAAACTTGTGTCAAATCCGAGCAAGGGCTACAACTAACATGGTTAGGGATTGGAATCAAGTAAATATACAAACACACAAAGTGCGCCCTCAGTGTTTGTATTTAAAACTCATCTGAAATTTGTATACACAATAGGTATAATCTGTAGATCGATGTATTACGGGTACAAGAATACATGCTTTATTATCTTGCTTTTCCTAACATGCCATTTCGATGTTTTACTTAATTTAATATCATTTACCTTTGCATCTCCTATACATATCTATGTCCAATCTCTATTTTAAGGATTTTATTCCTTAAGAGAAAAAAAGAAGCCTCATCATATCGCTCACGTTTCCATCCGTCTACTGGTAACAGCCATTTTTCTCAGAATCTATTTAACGTAGGAAGCTGAAGTTTATGTCTATAAAAATATTCATAAATATATATGTTTTCTTGGTACTATCTCTGAAACTGCTAAAGCTAAAATTAATAAAAAAATATCACTAGAAATTTACCTTAAGTTTATATAAAAACTATTGGGCTGATTAAAAATTTGATAGTTTTTGATATATTTACAAACATTTTGCTCCTGTGAAAGGTGTATTATTATATTTATATAGCTAATAACATTAATGTTTTATTTTGGGTAATGAAAGCAAATGAAAGCAATGAAAGGCAAATTGCCAAAAATTGCTCTTTAATTTGATCGCGGAATGAATTGAACGTAATCAAGACGTACAGAAACTTCATGTAATGAATGATAATCATTTTCCATGTACTTTTTTGATCTAAAAATTAAACCCGATTAATATACACCTAGATTCACTGACAATCTATTTGACAAATCTTTATCATGCACAGGCTGACAGTTTTCACAATTGTGGCTTTATGTGAATGAAACTTCATTCATAAATGTCCTCAATGGTCGGGATAGAGATTCCAGTTATAAGCGGCACATAATTTTTTTTTTTCATATAGGTCAATAGAAAATGAGATGCGGTGGTTAGACCTTCCAAAATGCAATTGAACATTGATTTATAACTTTTAATTTTACAGTGTGTGCCAGTACTGCGAATCAACAGAATATTAAGTATCAACAGTGCTTCAAAGATTCAGAATTCGGTCAATTTTAAGAAGTTAGAAGATTACTTCTAACTTTTTTAACAATTGAAAATTTCTAAAAACATCTTCGTATTTGTCACACCGTAATTTTCCTGATACATTTCTGTTATTTGGCGTCAATTCTCGAAGCACTCTTTTTTCAATTCCAAATCTCTCATTGCATTTATTGTAGACTACAGAAAAATAATTCTCTTAAACAGGTTGGAAAACACTGAATTATAAGATTATAAATTGCATTTGAATTGAGGAACTGGATTTGGTCAATTGTGGAATTAGGTTCGAACCGCTGTTGAAATTCGAAATTATTTATCAGTGACATCAGTAAAAAAATGCTGGAGACAGAGAAAAAACATTTATAAAATTTAAATTTGCGTTATATAATATGGGGAAATTCTAACGTGTATTATCATTTTATGTGCTGTAGACAATAGATATCAAATATGTAGAAGTAGAAAGGAATCGTTTGAAGCCTGCATAAGACCAATTAGAGCTGAATATTTAAACTTGACCAAAAAAAATAATGCGGTTATTTGAACACGATCAAAGGAATTAATATTAATTCTGCGATTTTCCTCTTCTCATATTTCGGTTATCAACCTTGTATTTTCCTCAAAAGAACAATGTTTTTGCAGAAAAACATTTTATATAAATTTCTGCTCAACCATTGCCTCTTATCTACCACGAAGCAAAAATGTATAATTACTCTAGGGTCAATTAAAAGCCAATGATTCTCTTAATATATTTTATATAACCAGAAAGCTCTTCAAATAATAGTCACACTGACTTTGGTACAGCTGATACACTGAATTGACTAGATACTCAACTCATGAATTTCTTTGTTGATACACACCTACCATTTGCCTTATTATAAACATCTTCGGCAATATTAATTCAAGTACTTTTACGGAAGATTATAATTCTATACAGGAAAGGTGCGCGATTCAAATATGTTTTGGAAAGTTGACTCAAAGTGAGGGTGTGACTCAAAATATTAACATTTTGAAAAACGATTTATAATTTACCTTATTTTCACTAAAGAAATCTGATACATAACTGAGATAATTATGATTTATCATATCTCATTCAGATCTATCATATCTCACACAAATTTAAAAAAATATAATGAAAAACAGTCTCACAAAAATTAAGCAAATCTATTATATGGTAAATTCAAACGTGATGAATAATTTAAAGACAAAATTATAATAATAATAGAGAAATAATAAGTCAACGTAAAGTTTTCCGGAAAACTGTGTTTCCATTTCCTATTTACTAGTATCCAAGAAATTCAAGATTATTTACTCCAGTGAAATATTTAAAAAGTAATGTAAACCATTCGAAAGAAATATGAACAATATGAATTACTCGATAATTACAAATAACTCGAATTATTACTACTGTATTACGCAAACAACACCACATGTTGGAAAATTTAATTTTAAAACTGAGGTTTCATGCTATCAATAAATTACTTACTTAGTCCACTTACAGAACTACAGACTAAAGAGTTGAATTCAAAAGAATTAAATTTTTTTTCTTTAAATATTGCACAAGAAAAAAAAATTTCTCACATAATCCATTAATTGCGTCTCAAAATGATCTTTCTCATTAGTGGTACATCTTCATGATTGCCATGCTTTGTATCGCGTTATACATAATAACAATAAAAAGTCAATAATAGAGATATAGAAGCACTAACGACATCATTAGTTATAACAAAAACTAAAATTAAACATTTTGGAAAACTCTCAACGGATGTAATCGTTGTAATTCAAAAATGATTAAATAATTTTTTTAGTAACAAACCCAACAACATCCGTCGGGGTTGCCATGCCTAGCCTATGCTTAAAAGTTTGCTGTTTTATCAGTTCATGACTAATTAAAATTGTCATCCCTTTGAGTTCAATTGCGAAACTAGACAAGACACTATTCGAGTAAACCAAAAATTATTTTAATACTTACAGAACTTTCATTATGGGAATTCCGTGCGCACTTGCACGATGTACGGAACTCCGTTAATGCATTATTATTAAAATGTTCATTTCCACAAAATTCAAACATATATGATTTTATTTACATCCTTCCCCTTAACTGTATCTTTAGATGATTGGCTTACAAAAAATAATTACGCATTCGAAGAAAAAGAAAATGCACTTTCAAATTATCAACATGTATTTGAAAGCAGTATATTCGATCAAACCCAAAAAAAGACAATATTCTCCCCCTGGAAAGCTATTTTACTGTTATTAATGCAAATGTTGTAATACAAGTGCTCCCTGACCGCCACCTGATTCATATATTGGAGCTCCCCACTAACATTGTGCACGAAGGAGACATGATATTTTTAATGGATATTACATAAAGTTCTCGAAAACAAAGCGTGTGTAGTAGGGTATAAATTACTTTCAGGTATGAACATTTTATGGAGAAAGTGGAGAGACTCTGGAGAATCATAATTTTCTCATCTCAAGAATATAAAATGCAAATTGATAACGTAGTTTCACTTCATTGTGTTAACATTCCCAAGTATTTAAGTTCATAAATTATCGTGAATTATTCAATCGGTTATACTCTTCGTTTTACCGTTTATTTTTATATACAGAAAAGTAAACACTTTTTGATGCTATCGTTGTTTATTTGTGAAAACCAGGGTAATAATATATTTTAAAAATTTCATGTTCCGTTTAGAGATTTATCCAAAACGCCAAATTAAATGGTTATGCAAAGACACAAAAACAAATTGTTATCAAAGTAGTATCAACAATAACGGAAAAAACAAAGCTATTTAAATAAACGTCACTCTAATCGAGTGTCAATAGGTTCATGACCCCCATTCCTGAAGTGGTCAATGGAGCAGAAAAAATATAAAGGCTGATCGCATCTCGCAATACTGCGTTGTTCAAAAAGACAGATGAAGGTTGTTAGATATCTATACGTATTCTAAGTAGGTGAAAGAAACTACTGCTTCATCCTGTCAAGTGATAGTCAGGAGCATAATGCATTATAAAGGCTAGAGGGTTGTTAATGTAATTATATAATTAAAGAAATGAATAAATGTAGAATTTATCCCCATTATATATGGGGAGAAACGACGCAATCTGCCATTCGTACTTGAAACTTAGTTGACAAAATAAGGAATATAATTTATAAAATTAGAAAAATAAATTTCTGATACATGTTAACCTCAATCTTTTTCCAAGCGTTATGAATTTACTGCCTTCAAAATTAGTTCTAACATCGTAACGGCTAAACTACAACTTATAAATTTAAGCTGTCTAAGAATGAATAGCTAACACAAACGTAACTCTAATTTCAGAGAACACATTTGAGTAAAATGAAATATTAGTTAAATGGCGAAGATATTATATTTGCAAAGCGTGTGGGTACTGTCAACCAAATATCACCGTTCAACCGAGTTCATCCCTTTATACCATTTGTTAATTCTTTATTCCTACGCTTTACCAGACAACGAAAAAATGTATAGAACTATAGCAAATATCAAAAAAGGTAACGCCTTAATATACGTATTATCATGCGTTGTATTTTAGGGGGATAATCTGAAACAGAGTAGCTCGTTGCTATAGATCTGCTTAAATCACAAACCACATACCTAAAAAAGGTTTATCAACCGTAACGCCAACTAAGCATACATACGTGTTACGTAGGGTGCGCCCAATAAGTGGCGCGCGGAACGGAAAGACAGCAGTTTAGGTGAACGGAAGGGTTTGTGTTAAAGGACCGCGCGCATTGCAAAGAAGTAGTTTAGAGGGATTTTTTCAATAATTGTTTTGCAAATATTTTCAAAATATTGTTATCTTTACAACGATTTTTTAAAATAATCATTGCAATGATAAATAGCGAAAAAAACTATATACTCAAAATAACCATCATACAATTTATATGATAATTTGCGAATGTAACATTTTTGGGCAAAGATTAGATTAAAATAATTTCTTGGCATCTGATAAAAATTGTAAGCATTATTTTGAAATATTAAGTTAAAGGATATAAATTAATAATAATTTTCATATTTACCAGGGTGTTTATTTAGTTAACCTCGTTATTATGCACTTAATCGATGTACATACCAAAAATCTATCGACAATAAACCACAAAACAGAACAAGTAATCAGTTTGAAATAGAAAAGTGTCGGAATGTAAGTTATTGAGGAGCGTCGTCGTCGAGATGAAGAGCCGACGATGCCCCGGGGAGTCGTTCACGGAAAGAGGTTGAGAGAAACAATGAGTCGAAAGATCTAGTATGTTGTCATATTATTTGTCAAGATATTTTCCGTTTTAAAAATTTAATGGAAAATTCTAATAAAATAAATAGAAAATAGTGAACATAGAAAGAAATTTCCAAAGATATAGATATTAAATATAGATAATATAGAAAATATAGATATTAAATTTGAGCTTATTATTAAAAATAACAGAAGCCGAGTCAAATAACCATCAGCCGAGAAATGGACTTTGGCTATACCACGAAAAATAAATTGAAACGGTTGCAAAAATCAGTTCGAAAAATTATGAGCTTTTGCTGGCTATCACCAAGAGAGAAGCTATCTGATTGCCGGATCAAAGACATTCGATGCAATAGAAATTTATTTGTAGAATTCTATTGACTTTGGACAACATTTTTGCAAAGTTCTTCTAAGACATTTCTTCGCATAGTACTTCTTACGACAAGTAGTTTTCAATAGTAGCCACATCAGTATTTAGATTTCAACATACGTTATCATACAAAAGTCGTTTCAAATTATACTACATATTGAGTCCAGTTTTAATGTTTTCTGATATAAAAGTTTTTCTCTTCGTGTTTACTTTTGTACTCGTAGTCTTCGGACACAAAGCTGCCCAATAGTACTCAGGAAATTACCTATCTTTGTCATTTTTAAAATTACATACTCGAGCAGTGACAAAAATTCTATAAATAATACTCTTTTATTCCACAATTAATGGGAAAACTATGCAGCGGGGCTTTATTAATATCATTTAACCTAAAATTTAATCGACTAAATAAATTTAAACTGCTCTAGCTGCCCATTTGATTAAACATTGAATATTTCCTCGCTATCATATATATATATATATATATATATATATATATATATATATATATATATATATATATACAAGTTTATAAGTTGCAATCTATACCTGGTCAAAGTGGCCATTTCCATACGATCTCGTTTTACTCCACGATACATTGAATAATACAAAACTAAATCACATCAATGCCCTGACTCCATAAATTTCCAACCCCGACGTGTATAACAAAGGAAACTGCTACACTTTTATGTATAGTAGCAATGCTTCGTATTGGTGTTTGCCGAGAATGCAGTATTGTGTGCCACAAAACTTATGCTTGAACTCTGAACAGTAGTACGTTATAGTTTTGCTTCCTTTTGTATATTGAGTTGAAATTGAAATGAAATATTTGTATGTTATCGTTTGTATGTTGTTGTATGGTTAAACCAGTTAAACACAGGATCATTTTTTTAAACCGCAATGTAATTTTTCTCACAATCTTAGCCCATCAAGACACTGAAGTTTCTATTATATGTAGTTGCTCAATACCAAAGTTGTATAAGTCTTTCGCATTATATTTTAATAGAATGATACAAATAAAAATAATTGTATTTTATTGAAAAATGTACTATGCCAAAAATGCAATTTCACGATATTTAATTTATAACAAATTTATATCATTATAGTCAGTAAAACAGTTTTTCTCTGTAAAAAAAATTAAGTAATGCAAAAAAAAATGACGGCAGCTAAAATAATATTTTCATAATAAAATTTAACTGACACACTAATTTCACCCTTGTTATTTAATTCTATAATTTTGTGTGTCTACACTTCAGAAACTGAATCTCTTTCTGATCAAATAACTCAGAGTCAGATACATGAGCGACATTCATTAATTATGAGCGACTATCACCAACTTTCATCAATATACTAGTATATATTTATTTTTTTGCTCCAAAAAACATAAAGGTCCGACAAATTTATAATACATATAATTTCAGCCAATTACACACTTTTACTGAAATCACTCGCATCGTAAAACATTTGCCAGCATTGATCTGAATTATAGTAAATACTCCCAAAATTGACCTGCACACAATTTATGGTATAATATTATTTAGTTTCTGGGTTGTTCTTTTAGTTTATATCTGACTAAACTAGCTAGAAAGTCAGCAATCAACCAAGAAATGAACACAGGCTTTTATAAACTTGCTCTTCTTAAATTATTATTAATTCACCTTAAAAATTAAAAACTAGAAAATAATTACTTATGCCAAACCAAACCAATTTCAAAAGCAAAAAATATTTTAATTTTAAATATACTCTATGATAGGACAAATTCTAAATTAATATGGTCATTTTATCGATAAAATGACCATATTAATTTATAAATTGACATGCGCGAATATGTATACGTAAGAGAAAATAATTCTTACCTTATTTTATTCTTGTTTGTATTTATTTAAAATTTCCAGGAAATATATGAAAATAAACATAATCTTCAATTTCACCTAATGACAAAACGGGAAAAAGTGTAGAAGGAGTAATTATTTATGCAATTCGCAATGTAAGCAAGAAATATTGAAAAGTGTTTGTTATAATAACACTTTTATTTACATGATATAAAATATTTGTAATATAACTCAGTACAAATTAACAGAGATTTAATTTTTATTACGTGAAACCTCATATAAAGGTGATTTGCAATTCAATTTATTATTAAAATGCAATTTTCCGAGTTAGAGGTTATTGAAAAAGGATATAAAACTTTCAACGCCATGGTGTATAGGATTGATCACAAAGCATACAACCTTTAATAGCATGTAGTTCGATCCGGATTCGATTCCTGACGGCTAAACTAATGTTTTGGTGGTTGCATGTAAGAGATTATTCTCGTAACAATAAGTCCGCTATATGTGTCAACTGTATACATTAAGTACTTAAGTAAATAAAATAAAAAAAGTATTTTCGAAGAAAATAGAGTATATGTGTGTGTATACATATATATATATATGTATATATATATATATATATATATATATATATATATATATATATATATATATATATATATATATATATATATATTTATATGTATATATATATATATTTTAAATAAATAAAAAACAAGATAAGGAAACTGGCAAAAAACTTTCGCTCGGTCGATTATACCTGGGAAAACATTGAATATCTTATTTTTTTTAATATCACCGAGATAATAACAGACAAATAAAATTTGGTACATAATACTAAAATCTTAATGGTAAAAATCTTAAAGTCTATGTTTCTCCGTTGAGCAATATTACAACATCCCATAAAATCATTGCAAAATTTACGCAATTATGAAAAAAAATATAAATCCTTTGTTTGCTTTCATGGATATAAATATTTTACAGGCAAATACAAACTATTCAGAAAAGGTACTAGCCACGCCAAATCGACCTCGCACAATGATGGATGAATTTTTTTATACTAAGAAAATTAATTTTTATTTAACGAAGAATAGATAAATTTGCTTATCCATAATTTGCCGTGTTTTAACATTATAACGTGTACCTAATTTCAAATGAGTGAAAGCAATGTAGCTAAACCGTCCCAGGTAGAAATAAAAGAAGGAACCTAAAAAAAACTCAAACATGTATTTAACCCATTAGTCTGAGATCGATAACAACTTTAGAAATGAAGCAACTCATTTCAAAACAATTCATAAAAGGTCTTATTACTTTTATATTTTTATGCTTAAAAATACAATTGAAAGTTAGATGGTAACTAAACTTAGTTTTGATTCAAGACTTTCGCTTCACCCTTAAATTTAAAGCTTTAACTATTTACGGTTTGTGTTTACATTAAAAGACACTTCTCACTCTCCCATTACACAGTATAATAAAAAATTCAGTGTAAGTACGAACTATAGCAGTCTCAAACAATTATGCCTTACTCAATTAATTGTTATTTTATGATCTCTGTATATCCTATAATACGTCCTATACATAAAATCATACTTGTTAGGAATAGTTCGTATGTAATTTTCTTTGCTTTTTCTAACTAAACTGGAAAGAAATCTATAACATTTGTTACTATATTTTGATTATCTGAAAATGGCACTTCTGTGTGAAACATTTGTATCATAATATGTTATTATTCAGTATACTGATATACTACATCTTATTTTAATATATAAAAGACAAAATAGAAATTTCACATGTGTACATATCCTCTATTATCGAAAGCACTGTGTCAATGAAATTAGAAAAATCATGAGAAGAAAATATTGATTTTCAAGCACTGCTAATTTTGTTTTTGGACATAGCTCCCTAAATAAAACAAAAATACTTTCGCAAATAAAAATTAGTTAATGCCTTTTCTGTGCAAGTATTTACGATACTTCCCGTTATGAAAAGGAAAATAAACAGCTCAAACAAATCAACTGACATGATAAAAGTCTTGTTATTGAAAAGCAATACAAAACGTAATTTATTTTATTTTTTTTTGTATGCGACGTAAATACATCGACATACTGTGTCGAAAATATAAATATTTTAATAGAGCCAAATTATATATGTATATTGGAACTCTTCTAAGCAGAGTTTCGATTTACGCAGCCCCCACTGTAAAGATAGTTATCGCACATATCTTGTGTTACGCCATAATTATGTGATGGAATCACGTAACTCGCTTCATGTAGCAACATTCTCTTATGTAGTATGTCGTTGCGCGATCATGGCAGCTTACATGTGGTCATTACGACGTTGTTATAGAAATATTCAAAACAAATTATAATTTTTTTCGTAATTCCGACATAAGACAACACCAAGACAAATATCCTATTGTGCAAATAGTAAACAGCTCTTCATTAACAAATAACGAAATTCAAAAATAAGAGTAAAAGAAATTTTTTTCATAATTTTTTAATTTAATATTTATTTAATAGTATGGTTCATACTCTTCGTAAAAAAAATTAATTTTCTCGTTTTGCGTGAAACATTCTTCCAGCCAACAACATTTATATTATGGATAAATATCATTAGCAGTCCCCAGAAGACGAGGTGATTGTCTTATCTTATATACAGTAATACTTTTTCTGCCTCTTTCATAATATTTAGCGCCATTTTATACCGTATTAGTTGGGAATAATATATACATACATACATACATAAATATATATATATATATATATATATATATATATATATATATATATATATATATATACATATGTTTATTATTATATTCACTTTCCCCTTTCCATATTCGTGGATTTGAACGTGTTCACATCTTCTTTTTATTTTCCTTCAATTTTCTATGTTTTTGGTGCGATATGTCCAATCGAAAAGTTAAATGGTTATTATGTGCAATTTTTGGCCTTATTTACTTTAGTGTCTTTTCATCAACGCTACAAGATGATGAACGCTACAAGCCCGAAGCTTGATCAGTAATGAGAACATGAGCAGATTTTATAGAACCGAGAGTAAACCGAGGCTCTATCGAGAGTCTTGCTCATAGTTTTTGTTTATAGAAACGGGATTTACAGTTCGGACCAAACCTTAATTCGCAAAAGCAACAAAGTTTTATTTAAAAATATAATTTAAATATAAATATGAAATAGAATGAAATATCAATATATAATATCATAATAATGAAAAATAACTTTATAATATTCATAATTATACAAGAAATCGTTTTTCAGCTAAAGATTAATAAAATGTATAAATTTTCTCACTTAGTATATTACTTAGTATATTCTTCACTTCAACAATTTCTCGGTTTATGAATCTAAGGAGTGAGTGCTTGAATATGTTTATATCTATATAAATGATCACTAAGCATACACGTACTTGACTTTACCGTTATTCTACTTTCCGTACGTAAAAAAAAATGTATTCATATACAATATTAAGTTATTATTAAACTAATAAAGAGGAAATAAAAGTGCAGTGAAGATTTCGAAAAATAGAAATGTAAAACAAAGCTAGTAGTAATGTAAACAAAGATATTTTAATACACAATACAAGAAATTGTTCTACATTCTTGCCAATGAAGAGAAACGAATGACCGTAATTAATTCTTAAAGATATTCAATACATTCAACACTTCGACAAAAGTTTTTTTTTCAAATCGTAAAACATTTGTTCTATTTGAGTCGAAAGCCTTTCAATGTTTTTGACCCAAATAGAGCAAAGGGTTTTAGGATAGCGATTGTTATTCTCAATAAAACTGAAGTTTCTAAAAGATTCATAAAGCGTCAATACGTCATCGGCAATGAATGAAATTTTGCTCTTATGCCTGTTTTCATTATAGAAATAAACCGGTGACATTTAATATGCGACATTGTGCTTCAAATAAGACGTTGTGAATTTATTCACTTTCTTATATGGAAATACTCTGATTTTCACTTTATTATTCGATTTGTATCAACCAAATACATTTTCATGGAATTTAAATTGTTTTAACATACATAAAAAATTAAAATATATCTGAAAAAGTGTAAAATAATTTTTCAAAACGAAAGAGTTGCAAAAAACTATGTGAAACAAAATACTTATACGCGTAGAAGGACGAATTTTATAAGGGTAGATTGCGTTAAGGTTGATTAAATTATACTTTTAGGGTTTGACAATTTAAGCATTCTCGATGAATGCCGTAGTGGTGTTTATTTGACGTGAATATATAAAAAAATTCTTACTTGAATAAGGTTTATATTTTATTTTATGCGACTTGCGAGAAATTCAACAGCGCTCAGCGTATTTGTCACTAATAGTTGTAACCGATATCATTCATATAAATATATATACATATATATAAATATATATAAGGCGTCTCAGCACGGAATTGAAACTTTAAACTATAATGATAAAAAAAACAATTGTTGTATTTATAATATTTAGCGGTCCCAAATTCATAAGACGGGTATCAAATATTTTTGCTTTCAAATAACCCCACAGAAAAAGTCACCTGGGTTTAAGTCGGGCGATTTGGATGGCCAAATTATGTACCCAAATCGGCTTATGACTTTTCTCGAAAATATTGCTCTGATTGTGTCTATGGAGACCCTAGATGTGTGTGTAGTGGCCCCATCTTGCTGTAACTATACATTTGACACTTCTCATCTTATAGCTACGGTACAAAAATTATTAATCATATCGACATACCGCTCGAGTAAACTTTAAGTATGAATTCGTCGTTGAGATACCTTTATAATTGTTTGTACCGTATTTCATTGCAAACTATTTTGCGAAGTAGAATACTGAATACGAAACATGTTACATTAAATAAGTTTTATGGAATATTTCGGGAGCTTTGAATTTATTTTTCTGATCTCTCTAATGAAGTAAAATTAATATTACAGCCCTGAATTTAGTATAGTTAAAGGTGCGTTCCGTTTATTTATTTAAAGCTCGAATTTCCAATGGTTGTATTGTCGGGTAAACGGTATAATTAAATTTATTTGATGAAGTTTTCGAAATATAATAGAGTTGCGTTTTAACATCAAACAACTCATGGGTAGATATCTAAATCTGCAAAGCTATCGAGTTTCTAATATAAAGCTGACGAAATCTCCAACCATCATATGAAATTTGAAACTGATTTGAATGTGAAACAAAAATTGAATTTCGTGTTACGTAAGGCAAATATTTTTTAATATACATCAGACGTTCTTTATTTTATTTGTCATTACACCTAAATGGATTAGAATTTGGTTTCTCAGTCAAAATCAAGAAGGGTTAAAATATAATTATTCAATGCCCTACAAGCTCTCCTGAAAAAATCTTTTGCTGAAAATTAGCTTTTCTACTTCCAAAGTAAGACTTTTATGAAATAAAAACAAATCATCTGCCTTTGCGCAACAGTAATTTACTGACGATACTTTCTGTTATAAACTAAACAATACAATTTTGTTGTAAAATAGACCAAAGTGAGCCACGGTCACTGTATAGTTCGATAAAAAGGATTTGTATATATTCACATATTTTCGACGAATTGAACATATGTGCAGAAAATACTGTGGCTTCAGTATGAAATAATATAGTGAGAAAATAAAGTCACAAAGTCCAAGAAAAGAAAAGGTCATATAGACAAAAATAATATTCTGAAGTCTCCCCTCACTCTACTTAAGTAAGAAAAAGACCAATATTGCACACAAATGTAGAGAAAAAAATATTTGAAAAATTTTAGTTTTTTCTTCATTTACATGTAAGATAGGAGAATAAGTGGTAAATAGAATTTAAAACGCAGTCCGTAGACAGGATATACTTTTCTATTTCCGTTCGATTTAACTTTCAAATGGACAACGGCTCCTTTGAGGCGACGACATTTTTCACCTCTGTGCCGTTCGTATCCTTTATCTGACGATACAATTGGCTCATACGAAACACGATACAGTGCTGCCGCTCACCGTGTGAAAGTATTTTAAATGTATGCATACCAATATATGAAAAATATTCAAGGAATGTCACTTGTTTTTAAAATGAAGCTTTATATTTTGTTAAACGAATGCTTTTTAAGTTTGGTTTGTAGGTATATGTGTTTGCGTGTGCGAGTGCTTAAATATAATGTTATATTCTTTATAAATAAGCATATAAAGCAATGATTCTAAAAGTGGGACCACTTTGGGACCCACTTTGGGAATCACTGCTTTATATGCTTATTGGTTTGGAGGTGGACCCCTAGGGGTCCATGGAGGACTTGACGGGGGTTAAAAAAAAGTTGGCGTGAAAAAAAAGTTTGGGTTTGGGAATATGGTAGAAATGTAGCAGCAGGGGGATCCACCGAAACCAGTAAAATTTTGAGAATTGTCTACGAGAAAAAAAGTTTGGGAATCTCTGATATAAATCTTAATAATAGCAGTACCTCGTGACTTGCTCGGACTCGCGAATTTCGAAACTAGACACAAATAATTAATTTATTTTAAATTTAGCGCAGGCCGACTTGCACCCCCCCCCCCTGTTCTCTCCGCTTCCCCATGTTCCTCCAGCCCGTTACTCCCCACTATACAGGTAGTTCAGATTTTGGTTATGAAAATGTTGAGTAGCATTTTTATAATCATATAAAACTAATTTGGTTCAAGATTCACTATCCTTAAGACCAGAGTTACTATTTATAATAAGCAAACGGAAAATTATCATGAAGGTGAAAATTTTCAAAATAACATACGTATACATTATTGATACGTATCTGTATTGACCATGTTTATTCTAATTATTATCTCTTAATTACCAAATTTCAATAATATTTCAAAAATTAAGTACCAGAAAAAAAATGATCGAACTAGATCAACAGTATTTAATGTTATCAGTAGATGCAGCCAGCATACTGGGAAGAAGAATAGAGTCATTTTTATTTTCAGTAAAATATATCATGTTTATCGTATGTATTTAAATTTTATAAAACATTTTTTTTTCATTTACACTATGCTTACATTTCTAAAATATATTTTAATATTCTTCACAAATAAATGAAACTACGTGATGTAGTATTATTTCTACTTTCTTTAATTTCTTTACCACGACCTAGGTTGCGTTGTATTACAACATCTTCAGGTGGGATATTAGCAAAGATAATATCCCACCTTTGCTAATATCCCACCTGAAGATGTTGTAATACAACGAAACCTAGGTCGTGGTAAAGAAATTAAGAGAGTAGAAATAATACTACATCACATAGTTTCATTTATTTGTGAATAATGAATTTCTACAAAATTAACGCCAAATATATTCAATATTTAATATTCTTGTTATTATTAAAACACAATTTGTTTCCCATCTATTATATGACATTATCAGTCATCATACCATATACCTTTTTATTCACAAATAATTATGTTTTCCTCCTCAATGAAAAATTATTAAGTCCTATGAATCATGCTGCATTTGTTTGTTAGTTACATGCTATTTTTATACATTTTCATAGAAAGGAAAGACGTCGCTAAATTGAAGAGGTAAGAATATGTAAGAAGCAAGGAATGTCTTCGGATGGATTGCTGACATTTTCTTGAATTATACGGATTCTTGCGACAAACGAACATATATTTTTTTTTTATTTCAATGTATAATAAATTTAGAATTATTGCATTTGAAATCATTAGTCTTCTTAATTTTCAGATAAGGCTATTTAAATATTAAGTGAAGCACCGTCAATTTAAACTTTTTATTTGCCTCAAAGTATTTTTTTTATTATAAAGAATTGCCAAAAAATTATGAATATAATATTATTTTTAATTTTAAATTCGATACAAATATTTCCTCCCACCAACTAGAAATCATAAAATATATATTTTAATGATGTACAATAAGAAGTTTTATATGCAAAAATGTCGGTTTGAATTTTTATAATGTAATAAAAATTTATTTGTTTAT
The DNA here is from genome assembly GCA_039881145.1 of Druceiella hillmani. Taxonomy (NCBI): domain Eukaryota; kingdom Metazoa; phylum Arthropoda; class Insecta; order Lepidoptera; family Hepialidae; genus Druceiella; species Druceiella hillmani. The sequence continues at coordinate 9,997,015 of JAYKKI010000014.1, forward strand.
TTTATTGTTAAACTTAGAATAAAATTAAATTATCGGTATCATTCTAACCTCGCTGTATGAAAGCAAGCAATACAATTTTATTGTTAGAGAAAGGCAATCAGTTTTTTCAGGATAAATGAGCTTAAAATATTATCAAAAATTAATATTTACGAATAAACAAAAATAATAGTTATTTCGTAACACATTGTTACTGCAGTGAATTTCATGAAAATCATTATATTAATTTTTGAGAAAAATAATTTGTTTCTGAGTTAGGTACATTAAATTACAGGATTAGAACAAAATGAAATATGAATGGAAATATTTATACAAAGCAGCCAGATCTAAATGCCATTCATATTGGTCTATATTTGACTGCAATATGGATACATATACTGGTACTGCAGTATAGATACATATACACATACACTTATACGAGAACACAAATTGTAATTTAGGGTTTTTTAGACTGATAATATTTCAGATTTATTTTCTTTCCTTACATAAAGCCACGAAAGAAAATAAAATCGAAATATTGGACTAGTACAATATTTTTTTAATCTTTAGGTTGCACGTAAATTGAAAAGTAACAAAATAAGTATCTGAACACATAAACTAGATTTGCAGAGTTGTCTGTATCTATTTAAATTGTTGATGCAAGTTAACCGAAATAATTTAACCGATGTAATTAAATAGTAATAATACTATTACAATTTTTTGATTATTACAATATTTTGGACTATTGCAATAATTTAAATTTATTAAAATACAATACCTTAATTTTAAATTATTACAATAATTTCTTCACTCTTTATGTTGCTCGCAAGTATTATAATATATGATTAAAGTTCCATGACGGAACATGTGAATTAGAATTCCACAGTTGTATATATTTCTTTCAATTATTGATTCAACTTAAATAAAATCATTTTAATAAAAAAATTTAACTAGAAATAATAATAAAAATATTGCACCCTAGCAATATTTTATCCACTCCGCCGATTGCTCAAAAATGAAAAATTAACTAAGTACGTATCGGAATATATCAAATAGAGTCCCACAGTTTGTATATCACTTTAAATTGTTGATGCAACTTAACCGAAAAAATTTTAAAAGAAAATTTTATTCACTTCGTACCTTGCTCGGAAGTAAAAAACCAACTAAGTACGTATCGAAATATATGAACTAGAGTTCCATTGTTATGCATATCTCCTTAAATTGTTGACATAACGTAAGCGAAATAATTTTAATTAAAAATTCTAGCTAAATACTGCACATATAAAATATTTTCAGATTTCCTAAACCAATGATTAAAAAATTAGAGGGAACGATTTGCTTGTCAATCTGAAGCAAGCCCAAAGTTTCTCAATGAAGGCCTTTCTGTTGAAAATGAATAGAAATACAAAAAATTATATTTTCAAAGTTTTTTTCATTGATACTCTTTTGTAAATGTCTATGTAATAAGAAATTCAAAAATATTTATTTTTCGCATAGAAATTGCAACTCACTACATATCAGTTCCTATTCGAAACACATATTCGAAATATTTTATAAAATTGTAATTGTAAAATTTTAAAAACACTGGGAGACGAATATGATGAAATAATAAAAGTTCATTTTCCACTTAACGAAAAGTGACTGCATTATATCCCCATTCCCAAATTTAACTTATCTCCCATCCTAAGGAAAACAAATCTTCAGTTAACCAGAGGAATATACCCTCTAATATCAGATACAAATTTATCAATGAGTTAGCCGGCGAATACTGACTATCGTTACCGTACACTTTGCGCCTTGACAGTGTTGATAGATGAATTTACTCATAAATCCGCCCGAAGAAATATGGGGTAATTTCCTGAAACTGTCTTGAGTATATTTTAATTAATAACCGGCCTTCTTCCTGTCTCTTATGATTTTGCAATAAATCTTTTTCGTGTTGTGTAATAAATCACCTTTGTGTCAGCCGCCCTTTTATTCAAGGTGGGAAGGCGCAGAAGGAAATAATAGTGACTTGAAAGCTCGCTACGACTGCAACTGACTGGATAGTACGTGTATTTTTTTAATATATCTTTTCGGCGCGACATATTCATTTAATTATTATTGTATTTAATTTAAATTTTAATTTAATTTAATTATGACAATTACGAATGGAAAAGAGTGGTACAAGGCAAAAATGTTGGAAGTCGGCAATTTTGTTAGTGAAAAGAAGGGAACTGTTAAGAATAGGATAAACAAGATTATACATATACATACATATATATGTACATACATAAAATGAACCAAAACTTAAAATATGGAACCATTTGTTTACGAACTTATTTGTATTTTTTTTTCTATGTTTGTATGCAAAATACACATATTTTTCTTTAAATTATCAAACATTATTGCAACATCCTGAGGACGGTTGATTAATTTTGTTTTGATTTATTTTATTAAATTATATTACTATGGGCTAATAAAAGATGCAGTTTTCTCATTTTCATTTAAAAAATTTTGTCGTCTCTTTAATTAAATATTTAATATATATAAAGCCAACAACATTTTCAAATATATTTCCCATTAAATTACGTAATTAGGCGGAATAGTGTACATAAATAGGTTTTAACTGGAGAAATTCAGGAAATAATAAATAAATAATACCTAAAATATCACAAAAAATTGTGATACAATCTAGTTTAAATACCGCTTTTAATCTTATAATCGCATAATATAGCCCTTGACGCAGCGTTTCTAACTTAATCCCGAACAGAAACGTCAACTAAATAACTACATGGCATTTCATTGAATAAGGGCCAAGAGTGACCGCCAAAATGACAGCCCAGACATTATCAAATATTAATAGCGAAGTAACTATAACGCTTTCAAATCCCTAATTGACACGGGTACCCGCTAAGAAAGTCTATTCCTACCTGCGGACAATTATTTAAGTTTAAAGGTATGAACAATCAATTACTTAGTTTAATAACTTATTATCAATCTATCATAAGGTCACTAATTGTGGGAGGTAGAAGACAAGCTTGGAGTTTGGTAAGCTTTTAACCCTTGCCCGCTCGAAGGTTCAACGGTGGAGGAATATCGTTGTGAATTTTTTTCTGAATTCTGCACGGCAAAAAGCAAAAAAAGGTATTCATTTTTAATCAAACTTTGTTCGTTTACCTGATTGTTATGCTACATTGATTCCTAAATTTCTAACCTTTAGCCCTAAATTTACTAAATTCGGTACAGAATGTTATTTTCAGTAACGCTCATTAAATTATTACCATTGCTTTTTGGCAAAATCAGAGGAAAGAAAAATGATAGGAAAATAATTCCTCGTTAATGAAATTATTCGATTGATTAAAGTTGAATAAAAATTTATAACTTTCTGTTAGCTTTTTTCTTTTTAAAATTAATGAAAATTTTTTGAACTTTCATCCAGTTCTAAATGTACGAAATGTGCGAACTTTTTAAATTCTTTTTCTGTTTTATGTAAATATGTTGATTAGTACTACTTACACAAATATAGGATTGGCATGTCAAAAATAACGACGATTATAATTATTGATGTAGTGTTCTCCAAACTTATATTAATGCTATATTTCATATACCTAGAACTATCTCAAATAAACTACTAATATATTTATATATATATATATATATATATATATATATATATATATATATATATATATATATATATATAAAATCTTTATATATTTTTCTGGAAATTGTTATATATTTTTGAATATTAACTGTTGAGACACATGGAGGTTAATTTGCTTTATCATTGCTGAGAAAAAAATCGATGATAGACAGGACAGAACCTGGAAATTATTAAATTTTGTGTTACATTCCAGCATCACACGCTGTCCTAAACTACTGAAACTTATAATTAATATTAATTCAGTAGCTGGGTGTGGATTCCGTATTAAGTTACTAAATTAATCTTGTTGGTAAAATACGAGCTTAGGCAAAATATTCAACAATAATTATAACGGTGTCGCCACAGATATTGGCCAGTTTCTTTTAATTCTTTGTTTCAGCAAATTGAAAAGAAGATTTCTTCTACTCTACCTTTTCTACTTCCACTTCGTAGTGAAAGACGAAAAGCAGTACACACTCACACACACATACATTTACATGCATATGCAGCTTTATATACATGTTCTTTTTAATTATGACAATACCATTTACAGTTGGTAACATACTACCCATATAACTGTTGTATGTAAATGTCATGCAAATTATTTCAACATAAAACAGATGTGTCAGATATCCAGACCTATCGATTTAAACGTATAATCTTTCTGGATTGAAAACTTCTTTACTTATGCTCTCATTTTCTTATCATTTCCAGTGAACGGTACTGAGCTATCACGCTCGGGACGGTGACCCTGAATCGGGTATACTCAGCTCCGTTTGGCATCGGCCGAGTGACTGAGCTGTCTATAACGGGGTGCATCGTTTCAAGAATTACATTTTATTCTTGATTAATTTTTGTTTGAATATGATTCAATATATTACGCGAATATTATTGAATTTAATCAATGTTATATGTCAAGTATATCCAGTAATGTTTTAATATTTTATTTGAGAGTATTTTAATATAATAAGCACATGGTATTTTAATTTTATTTAGTTTTTACTACTAACGTGTGATCATAGGCCCACACCAGTGTTACTTTTATTGTGCTATTTTTATACTGAACCCTATAACAGAATGTAATATTTCTTTGCTTTGCACTCAATAATTAAACTCGTCCGGAAAGAATAATTTGATAACGTTCTTCTTCTCACGCTAATTTGCATTAGAAGTCAGCGTGCTCAAATATTAATTAGATTATTGATAATAGCTATTTTGAAATTGATTTACATAACTAAACCGTTTGAGATATTAAATTTTCAAAGAAAAGCAGAGACAAAGAAAATATATTTTATTCACCTTTATAATCATTTAAAACATATTTCAGCCCCATATTTTGGCGAATAAAGAGAGAATACTGTACAAAACAATTGGCATAAGTACACATTTCCGTATTACTCTTGACCTTTTCTTTCTACAACAACCGGCTAAGAGCGTTATTTATATTTATTACCTCAAACACTTACAAACTATCTTACATTTTCATCTCGAAATAGAGAAAACACTTTTTCTATATAAGCAAAATTATTCAAGCAAATATTTTACTAAAAGTACGCGTGAGGTCAAAGGGGTTAGAGATCTTTCTCTCGAGACTATTTTGTTAACTAATGGTTTATCTCATCGCGGAGGAGAATATTGAAACAAAAGAAAAAAGGGTTAGAACCATTCGACTCGGGACTAATTCGTCTGGCCGGTACTGACCGTTACGTTGGGGAACAAATATGTTAACTGTACTATTATAATGTTAACTGAGCCTTGTTTGTATTGTTTTTATGTTTCACTGAATTAAAATAAGTTGGTTTTTTGGAAAGCTGCATTTGTGAAAATATGTTAATTTATTATTTAAGGAAGATTTTTTATAAAGTGAATCAAAATTGTTATTAAGATTGTAAAGAGCTTGAACTCTTAAATAAAACATTCTAATTGCATAGATGGCTTTCGTTTTTGCGTTCAAATTAAAATTATTTATGGGATTCCAAATGGAGTCAAATTAGGGTGACAACAGGTGGATAGTTTGTTAGAGGCCCCTAGCTTACGTATGGGACAAGCTGCACATTTCAAATCTCCACAACACACCTACACCGTTACTAATACAAAATCTTAAACTTAAGTTATAAAGTTGTTATTTAGATAATACTTATTCCCTTCATAAGGTTGGTATAACAAAAGTAATAATTACCACTAATAAACTCATTAAAACAATAGAATAACTATTCCGAAGTTTCATAAAACATTCAACATGGCACGGCGTGTTTCATAAGCAAAAATATAAAATAAGAGGTTGTATCTATGACAGTGAATTGAGTTTGAATTAAGGAATTGAATTTGAACAGCAGTTGAATTTTCGTAATCTAATGCCAGAGAGATATTGTCGTTTTATTTGCTATGGATACTTAATATGAAGCATGTAGAAGAAGGGGATTGTACAAAGCCTCCACGAAACCAGTTACAGGTGGATAATTAAATTTAACCAAAAGAAATGAATGTAATTATTTGAACGTCTTCAAAAGAAATAATGTAACTTCCTTTATTTTCTATTTCCTACGATTTTTTTAACCAACCTTGTCTTTTCTCACAAGAATCTGTCTTGGCAGAGACATTATTTATATGAATTTTGGTTCAATTATTGCCTCTTATTTGCTGTGAAGCTAAAATGCTTACATTATTTAATTTAGGGTTAATTAAAAGCCAATAGCTCATATTTTTACACACCTAGATAGCTTAATAGATTAAAAGCTTTTTAATACCTAAAAGTAAAATTGACTTACGTACAACAAATAAACTTAAATAACTAGATATTCAACTCATGAAGTTCTTTATTGATATACACCTACCATTTGCCTTGTTATAAACATCTTCGGTAATATTAATTTAAGCACTTATACGGAATATTATAATTATAACCGGAACAGGTGCGCGACTCGAAGTATTTTAGAACCTTAACTCATAGTAGTACAAATATTTTTAGAAGATTTTGCTGTTTCAGCAACAATTTATAATTAACGCTTTTTTCTCTTATGAACTCTGTGTTGTTGTGTGTTCTATCTCACTTTATAAATGTATTTGTTGAGTATGGCAGCATCACAAACTTTTATTAGTAATACATGCTATATAACAGCAAAGCGGATAACTTAAAGAGAAATTGTTGCATGGTTTTATTACTATTTTATCTTTAGAAATCGGTACCAATATACAGTAAATATTTCAATTCTTACTGGAACCATAGATATTTTATAATATGTTCAATTCTGGTAGTTCCCGAATTATGTGGAGCATGATAGAAAATTCTTTTCCTCTAATTCATTTTAATAATTCGGTAATTGTAAATCAGTGAAAAGAGTTTCTCGTTTTTTATGATTCTAATTCTAGTATTCAGAAAAGAAGCCAATTATTAAAAGATTTATCATTTACTATTTCTTTAAATTCTGAAAAGCGCGCCGAAATAACATTGGCACGTCCCATAAATGACCAAGATTTCCACAAGTCCTTATTGATTGCACCAATATTTATTCTCACTTATGCGTCAGTTAAAATCGTCAGATTTGTATTGAAACCTTAAAAAGAGATATAAGGTTATTTGTTTCAAATCTAAATACGGAAATTTTTTCATTTGTTAAGTATTTGCTTTAATAGATATCTCAAATATATATTTACCTACAGGACGTAACTGGAAATCAACGAAATTAAACATTTCAATTGGAAATTATGGAAAGCGTTTGAAAATACTTATGATTCTATTTACCCACTAAGATTTTTTTAATGCTGAATCTTAATAATAACTGAGGAAGTCTTGATTTATCACATCTCATTGAGATGTATTAGATTTCATATAAATGTAAGAAATTATTATGAAAAATGAGGAAAAACTAGCTTAAAAGTTTAAGCAAATCTAACTTAAGATGAACGCAAAGGTGATTAATAACTTAAAGGTAAAATTAGAAAAAAATATAGAGCAACAAGAAATTAGCGTGAAATTTATCGGAAAACTATTGTACCCATTTCAGGTCCACCAGTATACAGAAAGTTCACGATAATTTACTCTTGCGAAATATTTACTAGGTAACACAAACAACTCGAATGATACATGAACAATATGAATTATTCGATAATGAACTATATAAGCCTAACCTTAAATGATACATGAGCAACATTAATTATTCGAGTTTATTATATAGTTCCGTGGTATTAAATTAAACCAAATATTTCTCGTCTAGTCCTCTCTCGTAGTTATAGATTTAAAAGTAAAATTAAAAGCTGTAATTTTTTTTCGAATTTTTTAAAATTTTTTTATTAATAATAATTAAAACTTACGTTATATTCAAGCTCATGGTATATTAACCGAATATATTAGTGGCATTTCAAGATACAACTTTTCAAGTTTATGTTGTACTTAAAATCTTAATATGTAATATGATAGTGGTTACAGTTTAACAGAGGCGGTAACATCTGTTGCACGGAAGTCGTAGCGGGAGAGAGAAATTTTTGAAAAGAGAAATTTGAGAAATTTTGAAACATAATCAAGTTTCACAATTTTTACAGTTATAATAGAAAGTAAACGAAATTCCAAGCCAATTTAAGAAAAGCATTTTTTTGCAAAAATTTAAAGAATACGTCACCTATTTAACACTCTACTAATGTATATATATACATATATATATATATATATATAAATATATATATATATATATATATATATATATATATATATATATATATATATGTATATAGTTTTTTAATCATAATCAAAGATACGAAGAAAAGCACACAAATGTAATTGTAGGGAAGATTGTAATCAAATTTTGAAATGATTTTATTCCATTTTTTCCGTATAATGAGTATCTAATTATTTATGTCATAAACGTAATAAACTAAATAAATATGTAGACACTTGATATATTGGAAAATTTAATTGACTTTAGCCTGAAACATCATTTAACATTATGAACAAGGATATTTAGGGCTTTATATATGTTATGATATTGTAATTACTCGTAGTACATAATCCTAATGTCATTTTCATACAATGTCATTATTATAAATGCAAATTTAATTGCTTTTATATGCCTGTATTCGTCGTCGATATTCATTTCGACATCGACGCAAGGTTCAACTATTGTTACAGTCTGCACGAAACCAATGAGCGACTAGACTAGTTTCACTCACATGCATTATTCCAATGTTAATTTTCATATAATAAAACAATATTATGATAATTTCGTCTCCAAAGTGATTCGGTTTCATGCGCATTACGGACAGAAATAAATGAATGTCCACTTTATTTAACCCTCAAATGTAGTAGAAAGAAAGACATAATTTTTGTAACAAGTATCTCAAAAATTATATTTTATATAACTTATTACATTTTCATTTCAAATTTTTGGGATTTCCTGTCTTTAAAATGTACCTCTGTTAATTTCACATACATATTCAGACCTTTTCTTTATTTATCTGCATAGAGCTGCACCCTATTGAAAGATAATCTTCAAAATTATATTTTACAGTTACTTAGATTTGGTTTTGTAATAAAATCTAACATTTGTATGTTCCGTAGGAAAAATAAAAACCGAGTTCTTATGAGGCCACACCATTTTCATCGGTTTGTCTATTTGTCATCTTTTTTTGTTCAGAAACCGTTTGACATACAAATTTGGGGTAATAAGAAATTACATTAACCGGCCCATATATCAATAAATAACATTAAACAAAAAGACAATTTAAAAATTTTAAAACAAACCCACGTCAGACGCAGTTGCTGTAATTGAAAAATGATTAAATAATTTCGACTCGACTAAAAGAAATTACGATCCTGTTAATATAATTACAGGCCTAAGAAAATCCATTAGAGCTGTCATTGCCAATTCCATTCCCAATACCAATTACATTATAGCAGAATAGAAAAGCTATTTGCGTACCTCAGAGAATATCAATTAGTCACGAATTGACACAACTGAAACATTTTTGGGCATGGGTAGGGAATGGCAGCCCCGATGAATTTTTTTTGGGTTTGTAATTATATTAATAGGTTCATAATTCCTTTTAGTCGGGGGGTTTTAAAAAAAAATATTCAATCGTTTTTCAATTACAACTATTACATCCGTCGTGAGTTTTTCAAATTTTATAATTTTTTTTTAAATTTTATACTTTTTGTATTAAAACGTTCACTGTGGGCTTAATCAAAATATCTGCTGGGGGCTTAATCAAAATTTTAATATTACTTTTTATTATCATTGTTAATAACTGAGCTTTTAAAAAACCATCCGCCAAAGGGCAAGCTTATGTGTGTCTTAATAGAGTACGACCTTTAGACAGCGTAGTAATAACTGATCTAAATCAAAGAAAACTCTTCAACAATCCACAAAACAGCATAGCATTAGGAAGATTGGGCCGCTCGAGAAACATTTTACGTGGAACGCATATCGACGAAGCCAAAGAAAGACCACAAAGTTGGTAATCTAAATTAATTAAAAATGCTTATTGCAGCGCCCCTGCCGAATTAACGACATAACAACTCATTAATTACCTTCATCGTTAAATAAAAAACTATTTGCCGAAAACCGTATCTAAATCGGTCGTAGGGTTTTTGAGAAAAATAGGAGCATTCTTTTACAATAAAATGTTGCAGTGCTTCTAGCGAGCTAATACCATAACACCTATCCGAAAACCATTGCCGATTAATACCAAATATTCTGCAGAAAACCGTATTTAAATCGGTCAAACCATTTTGAAGGTAAATAGGAACATTCCTTTGCAAACAAATATTGCAGGGACCCTGATAAGCTAATATCATAACACCTAAGTGAAAACCATCGCCAATTAGTCCCGAATATTTTACAGAAAACCCTATAAAAATCGGTCGAACTATTTTGGAGACAAATGGAAACATTCTTTTGCAACATAATGTTGCAGCGCCCCCTAATGAGCTAATACCATGCCAACTATCTAAGAATCATCGTCGATTAGTCTCAAATATTTTGCATAAAACCGTGTCTGAATCGGTCAAACCATTTTGGAGACAAATGGGAACATTCGTTTACAACATAATGTTTATTGCGACGCCCTCTGTAATCAGCATAACACCTTTGTAATGAGCATCGCCGATTAGTTCCAAATATTTTGCAAAAAAACGGTATCTAAATTAGTCAAGTCATTTGGGAGATAAATGAGAACATTCGTTTGCAACAAAATGTTTATTGCTGCACTCCCTGATGAGTAATCACCGTTACAATTAGCTAAGAACCATTGCAAATTAATCACAAACATTTTACAATAAACCGTATATAAATAAGTCAAACTATTTTGGAGATAAATGGTAACATCGGATTGTATACACTAACAAACAAACAACTTCTCACCCTAATCGCATATACCTCATCCCTTCCGTCGTGGGTAAACATATTCATGTAGTAATTCTTGATGCATCAAACACAAACTGATATATATTTCCTCAATAACTTTTTTTTCCTTTTTCTATACCATTTTCACTGATTTTTTTGTCTTTTTATGAATCATTTGAATTAACAGTGTGAGTCATAAAAATTCTAAATTTCTTCTTTAAATAGTTCCAACGATAGTCTTCAAAATGTTCACGAAAAATAGACTCTCCTCACCGATCTTTGAAACTGTTATAACATCGTTATTATAACTTTACCTAAAATTTAATGAAAAAACTACAGTGATAAATTTAAATTTCGTAGAGTTTGAGATATTTTTAATATTTTATCGCCTGGGAAATATATTTATAATGCATATATTTTTTCATTTTTATTTATAAATCTAAAATATATTTATTAATTTATTATTTTTTTTTATTTGAGTAATGTATATTTTTTTTTATTAAATGTTCATAAATTACTCTATCTACCTCATGTTCATGTATTGGTCGTAGCATGAGTCGTATAAGTATTATTGTCGTAGTATGAGTTGTATAAGTATTATTGTCGAAGTATGAGTCGTATAAGTATTATTGTCGTAGTATGACTCGTATAAGTATTATTGTCGAAGTATGAGTCGTATAAGTATTATTGTCGTAGTATGAGTCGTATAAGTATTATTATGGTAGTACGAGTCGTATACGTATGTTAAATTATTATTGTTTTGGCACTTTAAACCTGAATATGAAATTTAAAAATAAATATGTCTACGGAAACAAGGTTTTTTAATTAAAAGCTTATTGAATTTGGTACGACAGTACTTTCATCAAAATATAACGTTAACACCCAGGAAAAAAGAGTGTTAGTGAGTAAACACGAGCGACATCGAATTCTGTGGATATTATCTACGCACATACGTACGTACGAAGGTATGTGGGCTTTCAAAGGCTTATAAAATTATGTTTTTAGTTAAAATCCGTAGAGATAGAGCCAAAAATAGTTTTTTCCGTAAACCAGAAAATCCATTGCAAGTTACGTGCGTACAGTGTAAAAGATGACTATAATTTTATGCTGTTGCTATAGTTATATTGTTTAACAGCTCATATTGTAGAGATTATTTATATATATATATATATATATATATATATATATATAAGATTATTCTTTTGCTATTTTAACTTGTATAAGTCTCCTACTTTCGAAACAAAATCGACTATGCTTAAACGTAATGCGAATTTGACAGATGTAGTATTCAATTGTAATGATGTAATTTCTTTATTAGTGTAATTACACATATGCTTATTTTATGAAAGTTTCGTCTGGTTTTACTCCAAAGCGCATGCTGTGGAATACATAAAAAAATAATAAAAATAAAGGATGTAGCATTTACATATAAATAAGATGAAAATGACTCCATGAGTTTATGTACGGTTCAGCTCACTTTTACGTAATTTAATTGCTTTGGTGATTATAATTATGTTTAATAAATTAATATATTTTGATTTGTTAATATTTTGTTAAAAGGCATGATGGATGACATGCGGATACAGCAAGTGATTAACAAGAAATTTTAATGCCAATCCGTGTATACCAGAGGCTTGAACATAAATGCACTTTTCGATTTATTTATAATTTCAGTGTACATATAAAAAAAAATTTTGACATTTGTTCACCAAATTTTTTTGAAAAAAAGTTTACTGAACAAAATTATTGTCTAAAGTTACAATCAATTATGAATTATGACAAAATATTAATGTTTTCATTTGTTGTCAGAAGAAAATATAAAAAAGAAATAAGAACTAACGTGTATGAAGTCTCACTAATATTAAGAAAATATAATCTCCCCTCTCACAAGTCACCCACAACATCTGTTGTTTAATAAAAGTTGCATCTTTACAATTTAAAACGCCAATTACTAGCCAGCGACACAGTCCACCGTTGCAAACAAAAGCAGACGACACAATGTCTGCCGCAGATGTCGCCACTCTTATTATGTTGTAGTCATTGTTATGCGAATTGTATTATATCTGGTTATAATATTAGGAATTATAAGCTAAGAAAATCCGATTGTAAAACTTTCAACATTCTTGAATAAAATAAAGTACTTCTTGAATTGCGCTGTCTTCTCCTGTTAAATAGAAAAAAACCTAACCGAATAAACTTTTAAGCATTGCCCACCATAAAAAGGATAAAAACAGTACCTTTACAAGGTCGCTCGAGTATGTATATAGCTGTCTACCGGCAACAGTTACCTTTTTGAGTTCAGTAGCCAAATGGCATAAACGGAATCCATATAGTTTCATCCTGTCCATCTGTCTGTCGGTCCGTCTGTCTCTCCGTAAGTCTCAGCCATTTTACTTGTAGACTATTGGTACTATATAGATGAAATTTGGATGATAGGTGTTTTCTATGAATAGATATACAATGAAAAAGTAGAATTATTAAAAAAAATAATATTATAGGCAGCACTCCGTACATGTAATGGAGGGATGAAACAATTCTAAAATCTTAAAAGTTGCCCCCATCCTCTATCTTATCAGCAAGTGCGTCTAAAATTACAAAAAAAAATTAAGATGGTAGAACATAAAATAGACCTTCAACAAAAATTAGTATGAATAAGTATAGTTTTTTGAGATATGGAAGTTTTTCGGTATTTATCATAAAAAAAACTTTGTTTTTCACAGCGTCTTAGAAAAGTACAAACTTATAAGTTTAATATTGTTTGGTGCCACGGGACCCGTCGTTTGCATGTCTGACTTGCACTTAGCCAGTTTTTCCCAAACCGTTTGCCGAAAATCTGAAAATTAGCATAGGGCTAAAGCATTTTTTGAAATGATGAGATATGGATATGGGCGTTGCCTTTGAAGGTGCATTTATATAATTATCATTTTTATCTTGAATATAAATTAATCGAGATTATCGCTGAAATTAACCAAAGTAACATCAACTCTAACGGGCAACACAGAAATACAGATTTATAGAATAATAGAAGAAAATAATCGGACTGACTATAATCAAAGAAAATAAAATATTTGATATTAAATAGTTTAAAGCTTCCTATAATATAGGTCTGACTTCCGCCGATCCGAACGTTACGGGTTACCACGCGTTAAGGGCCTGGCATGAGTTTGTCCTAATTAAGTACGGGAAAAAATTTTATATTTTTTTTAGTCCTTTCCAACGTCGCACAGACTATTTAAATCTATATATCAATATACATAACAAAAATGTTTAACCTTTAGTAAAAATTATTTTTTCATTAATGACTAGTTTGTAGTGCGAGTTTCAATATTTTAGTTAAAAAAGTTATGACATGCTATTAGAAATAGGTGGGAGAACCGTACAATTACATAATGCGGTGTATAATCGGAATCAATACTGAAAAATAGATGTATGGGTGTGTAACTCTTACTTTAAAACTGGACCTTGTATGAATAGTGTATAGGTGTACATAGGTTGCTATTTCATATATTGTCAAAATTAATTTAAAATTGTCGCTTAACCAGATAGCAGTAAATTTAATTAGTAAACCAATTATTAAAAAAATATTTAAACGCTTTATGAAATGGTGACTACTTCAAAGCGTTGAAACGTTATTTATGTTCAATATTAATTGATTGAAAAGAAAACTTATTTAAATAATATTCTTAAATACATAATCGAAATAATATATTTTTTTAATTTCTGTTCAAAAATCCTAATATTATTCGCTGAAATTTAATTTTCAATATAACATGATGAGAAAATGTTTAAAAAAAATCGCTGAGCATTCAGTGTTCTATTATTCAATAACATTAAGCTAAATTTAATTCAAAAATATAAATAATATGTTAAAATAATTATCAACATATTGAACTTTTGTTAAGCCAACATTTGTCTTCAGAAATACATCCAAAAAAATATTCGATAAAGACTGCAACTATCCACAGCCTCAAAATGTTGTACTCATGCTTTTTTCCCATTGAGATTTTAAACAGATAAGTTTTGAAACCTAATATTTAAGTTAGAAAAGTGACTTATACAATAAAATTTGGTCGAATATTAATCCATATTTAAATAAATACCCCAAAATATTATTTAAAATTTGGTGCAGTAGTTTAAGTGAAATTAAGATTTTACAAAGTAGGAAAAGGGTTGCTTTACTGTGGGAATATCACGAATGCAGGACTACGTCACTTTACTCAAATAAACTTTACAACCGAGTATTAAAACTGATTATAACGTTACTCGTTACATAGTAGCTTAGATTTCTTAAATCTTTAGGAAGTCTCAGTTCTTCCAGTTTATTCATTAGAAATTATACATTTAATTAGGGAATGTTATATTTATGCAGGGTTTCTCAAATATATAGTGAACAAATATTGGGTACGGTTCGTATGGTCTTCAGATACGTGATCAAATTATAGTTAAATTAAAAACGAACTTATGAAGAAAACAATATGAAGAAAAATTATGAAAATGTAAATTAGGAAAAACCCACGCTCTTTTATATTAATGTTAATTTTTTTATGAATCAATTTATTTCTTTCAAAGATAATATTTTTAATAACACTTTAGGTTATAAATTGTCTAATATATTTATTTCATTTCGAAAATTTGGGTGTAGGAAATCATGTAAGTAATTAAAATAGAGTAGTTATTGAGTTAAAGCAAAAAACAAGCAAGAAAAATGTAAACTATAATTTGATGTAATCATTACCTACAATTTCATCAGTTTATTAAATTCGTATCTCTTTAGGTATAATTTATTTCACATCTTGGCTTTTATTGCTGCGCGGTTACTTTTTTTGATTTTCAAAAACTAATACGAAATTAATCATAAAATCATAAAATATCCGCAGTCTAAAAATAATGAATACGTGGCTTGCTTGAAAATTCACTAGGAACCATCAAACTTTTTCCCTTATATCAAAAATGAAGAAAAAAATTAATTTATGGGTATAAGAAAATTATGTACTAAACTTAATATACATTTATTTTCTATGGACTATATAAACGATTATATGTTTAATCTTAATTTAATTTTTTTTTAAATGTAGTGTTCACATTAAAGGTAAATTTTATTACGTTAGTGTTTTGGTACAAAATATATAAAAAAACGTTTTATCACCAAATATTGCAAAGACGAAAATCGTGTGTTTTCGATAAAAGGAATCGTGTACAATGTGTCGGTTATGAAACTTTAAAAAATTTCAGATGGTCCGGAATGAAACTCTTTACTCGACCGTTGACGATCGATTGATTGCCTACGTATTTCGGGGTTTGTTTTATATAAATTTCGTTTAATCTTTTTATATATTCTTATTTAAATTTCAGTGCATCATTTTAGGTCATGATACAAAATGTTCCTAAATTTAAAGTTAACTATGCTCTTTAAATATTGAATGTAAATTGCAATATATATTGACATAATATTTGACAGTAACCGTCATAAAGTGTGCCTACTTTACGATTTTTCTCCACACAGAAAACTCAAAACTATAGTAACAGACTCGTCTTTTATTAAAATCTTTTCTTTTGTAACTCCTGACCATGAAAATAATAAGTGTGTCTTTGTAATGATGTATTATTTATAAACAAGTATCGTATATTTCTGTAAATTTGTCATCTCATTTTACGCTTGTAAGAGCATAACTTGCAAAACGGCCCTTAGCACAAAATAAAATTGAACCCGTGCTAATGGAGACTAGAAAAATGTCAACAGAAATTGGTCGCGGGTTCACCATGTGTAAAAATCACTCTTCTGCATTGCGCGTCATATGAACTAAAGTAAAACAAATTATCGAAAATTATTAATATTTCGATTTAAAACTAGATTACAAATTTCGCGCTTTCTCACTTGGTGCAGTATTTAAGTTACCTTAAAATGTAATTAAAAAAATTCTTAATATTTACATATCTATGATTATAAGATATATTAGATATAGATGAAAAATAATTATTGTTATCATTTTCGAAAATATATTAATAATTCTTGAAATTGGCGCTGTGCTTTAAATGATACTATTAGAATGACAGTTGACTTTTATTAATAGTCGTATTAATAGTATAATTAATCAATTATCAAACAGATTGAACAGGTCGTAGAAAAAGTAAAGTGAAAGACGTAGAGATAGATTTAAATCAATTTTCATGGGAGAGGGGAGAGAACAGATATTTATTAGTGCCGAATTAGTTACTTGTTTTTAAATACCTTATACAAGATGGCAAAAGACGAGCAAAACAGTATTCTAATTCTTGCGAGGTGAGAATAAAAACTAAATATTGCCGATTATACTTAAAGTATTCCTTGAAAGAATTTGTAAGAGAAATAAAAATTAATTATCTCAATAAATTTAATTTTTTTTACAAATATTTCTACGTATATAATATTATCAAAGTCAAGGTCTAAAAATCACTGTGTGTTGTCTGGAACAATGATCTACTTTTTTATTGACACCTAGAAAAAAAACTCTTTCTTATGGAGTCCATAAGACTTTTTTAATATTTATATAATTAATGCTCGAGGAATGGAGTAAGGTAAAGGAAATCTCTCTAGAAATAATCATCTCATAACTCAATTGCTGACTGAACCGAAGGTTGAACATTATGCTCTTCATATAGCATATTAGAGATTATTAAAACGTTTCCATAATATCCTAGAAGTGGTAAGGAGAAAGCGATTGGCGTATATATTGTCAATCTTATATATTAAAATTACGCCAACACGGGAACGAAATTAGAGAGGTGTTCAATTGCAAAAAGGTTAGTTATTAGACAAAATTATTACAAAAAAATGGACCCTCCCATAAGGTAAAATTATATTTAGAAAAAATGTAATTTCATGTTTAAAAGATATACGACATAGGACAATTTCAATTGAGATATAGGGATAGGACAATTGCAGTGAAATAATAAAACAGTGCGTGACTTTGTATAACTCGATTAAATCGTGCCTGGTCGAGTTATTTTACCATTTTAAATTCATGAAAACATTAGGTATTGTTAAAGTGTAACTGTAAAAGACCAATCATTATGTTGTCGTTGTTTTCTATAGATGACAGAAACATTTTGTGTATGATTGTTATAAATATGTATTCGAACGAAACATCTAGGTAACCAGTAGTCCTCTCTGTGACTAATGTGTGTAAATTTTTAATAAAATAGTAAGTCATTTCTTTCGATTAAAAGTAAAAATACGTTGTTACGTTTTAAGACTCAAAAAATGTAGAATATTATTTATTTTTTGAACCAGACAGGAAAGCAGCATATATGGTAGATTGATAGAAATAACTGAGTATTATATATCTGACTAAATTTTAGCAAATTGTATCTCAATGCAAAATGGAGTGGGGGAAAATCAAAAGTAGTGCGTGAATTAATACACAGTGATTATAAGAGTCATTCAAGCATCATTTATTAACAAATACTAATGGTATTTTCACAACATACTTACTCGATAAGAAAAAAAATCACGGGTGTATATGTATTTGTGGTTTATTTGTAGAATTAGTTAGCATTATTGAAAATATGATGAAACTGGATCAAACATTTATTAGAATTAAACATTTTCATAAGGTATTTTATCGGTATCGAGTGGATTTGAATGTATTTTCAGCCACATCCTCCTTTCAGCATCACAGCCTTTTCTCTTATGTCAAAACTTTGCGTTGCGTTCTTCAAATATCCGCATATAATCTTTATTGCCGACACCTTGAACAAAAAAGTACGAAGTAAAAGCCAAAATAGATAGCTTTTAGATTTTATTGCTTTAGTAAACGAGGTTACGCAAAAAAAAATTCTGGTGATTTTGTAGATCTTAACATACGGCAAAACGAAGGATTTTTCCGAATTTATCGCAGCCAAATTCAATACTGTAATAATATTCAATTAATCCAGATGCAAAACTCTAAGTCTGTAATATATACTTCTCCAGCAAAGCTCCTCAGGAACTTGGCTGCTTTTATCTTACTAGTTATTGCGACTAACTTTTTGAAGAGGAGCTCAGCTCTTTTGGCAGTAAAGTTTGTGATGAGATTCCCATACTTTTTGATGAGTATCTCTAAGGGGTGATGACTGATATGTATTTGATAATGCTAATCTTTTGCCTATATTTTAAACGTTCACTTTATATATTGCATTCCTTTTCTATTTCTCGATTATATGTAGCACCACGGAGCTTACTAACATATGAGAGTATTATGGACTTGAGATTTGGATGTGTCGAAGTAAATGTAAAGCGTTTCGTAAAAAAAGATGCCGTGTTTAGTATTATGGCTCGAAGCTTCACGGTGCACTATTGTGCACTTAGATGAACAGCAGCGGTAGCAATAGGTCTATATACTCATATAATCATATAAATGAATAAGATATATGAATCCTTCTTACCCAAAAATTCTCAAAGTTTTACTACAATTTGTAATATGATATTCAGATTAATTCAAGTATTAATATTTATGTGGATTATTTCTAAAAATTACGTAAAATACTTAGATTATCGTTGAAACTGTCGTTGAATATTTATTCAAGTCAATTCAAATGCCAATAAAAATTAAAATAAATATTTATATACAAAATGCAATAAATATACATAGCATAAACAGTCAAAAATATATAAATTGATATCTTTTTAATTAAGTAGTAGATTTGGTAGGTGATTGGAAATAATTTAAATAGCCTCGATATAAAAAATTAACTTACTCCAAAACTGATTTTAACCAATTTTTTTTTTGAGTCTCTATTCTTATCATGATTGGTAATATTTTTTTTGTAAATTGTAAACTTTTCGTAATTTATATTTATATAAGCACTTTCACCACTATATCTATAATCAATTTATATAATATTATGAAAAAAAATAGTTTTGAAATGCTTCCTAATTCTTCCTTCAATTAATATCCACAATAACACTTGAAATAAGTAAATTTTACCCCCTCGATAATTTCCATAGAAACGTTTTCGGAGTGTTAGTAATTGTGATATATGTGGAATAATGTGCTTTAATAATCTTTGCTAATAGCCCAAGTATGTGGATTATAAAATTTCAAAATGATTATTTGTAGGAAGATGAATATACAACTCGGCCTTTATCTCTACAATACATGTGTAGTAAAATATACTAATATCGTGCAAGCACCGGTCCACCTAAGGCACGTTGTGATCTGATTTGAATAAACACAAATTATGATCGAATCTTGCTAGCTAGGGTGTAGTCTATCAGAGGTAGGGTGTAATGGTTTTATGTATAATTTATTATGGATCATCTACAAACAGACTCTCCTCTAAGTTTTCTTAAGGTTAATTTATATATTAAGAAAATATTAATAAAACATATGAAATTTGAATGTTGAGAGGTTGTTACTTATCTAAAAAAAACTTATGCTTGAACACTAAGAAAAGCTTCAGGAGATTGTCCATATTTCATTTACAGAATTTGCCCTATGTCGCAATTTTTTAATCAAGACTTTTAAAAAAATAGCCTCCACGATGACAGAAAAGTGACTTGAAATAAGTTAGTAGGAAGCAAATTGTCATTGTTACAAAGATTTGTACAAAACAAAAAACCGCGTACACTACTTTTTTTTAGAGTTGACTGCTTTGTCAATTTTCAAATCAACCAAATGCTTGTCGGAACACATACAAAGCTGTGTCCCGTGATTGAATATGGACACCTGTGTCTCTTGTTATAATTACGAATTGACACGAGTTCATCGAAATAATTTAATTTAAACGTTTTAACAAAACACTAGTGGCCAGATAATTTTTTGATTTTTCAAACCAAAAAAAGTTTCTATGAGTGAAAAATTTGATAAAATGTATCCCACATTAAAAATTTAAAAATAAAAGTGGTAAATAAAACCAAGATCTAATTTTAAAAAAACTTATATAATATTTTAAGGAGGAAAAAAATTATATTTGGCGTGAGGGTAAATTTTTTTCCCTGGATGAGTAAAACAATTGGTTAACGTATTTGCTAAATCCGTTCAAATAAGTTTAGAATTTCAGAAAATATTACACTGTGAGAGACAGATAAATACCTATGATTATTACAATTGTTATATCCATAATTATCACAATTGTTGACGCATAATTATCACAACTCTTGTATCACTCACCTGGAAAATTTTAATAATAACCAAATAAAATGAAATGAATTGTCAGGAAAAAATTTATTTAAAGGCGTTTTTAAAAATATGCGAAGTACTTATAATTAGATCAAATACTATATTTAAAAAGGTTCTATTTACTTTTTTCAAACAGTTGCAGCAGACTGATGAAGAGCCAAAAGGATTCTGTATTCAACACATCTGGTGGAACTTCGAAAGACCTTAAATTCAAAATTAGGAAAGCATAAATCGTTTTTATTTGCCTTTACCCTCGCAAAGCCACAGGACCTCTCAGAAAATTAAGATCGAAAAATTCAATATTGACTTGAAAATTTACAAAACGTCTCATTTTACATTGCCAACATTAATTAACCTATGTATTACGTCGAATTCCCATCATCAGACGGCCGACGGGAATCATCAATGATAAGCTGTAGGCTATTAACAAGGAACGATTGACAGGTGAACAGATCTTGCAAAAGAAGTGAGGATGGGTTAAATATAGTGTGACGCAAATACATAGAGCAATCTAGAAGAACGTTCTGGTGTGGAACCTTTAAGGTTAAATAAATCGAGATGAATTTTAAAAATGTGGTGGAGATCTATTGTCTCCTCAAGATGTCTTTGCTAAAATATTTAGTTCTAGAGAGTAGTTTATCTTTTTAGACATTTTCACGAGAAGTTTTTATTTCTTTGACTTGTTTAACTTAGGTTAGCAAGGGAGCAACAAATTAGTAGGTAAATATATACAAGTGCGCGCAAAGGTATGAAACAACAAAGATATTAATAGGTAGGCACAAAGTTTTGAAAAGATAAAATAAAACATGGAGTATTACTCATTTACAATGCTGTCTTTTATAAATGATTGTATGGGTTAGGATGTTAAGTAATTAATAATTTTCAGTCGGTAGTAAGTTTATCAACGCAATATAAACTTTATCAACGGCAATATAAACATTTTACCTTTACAACTATTGCATGTACATCATATTAATCATTATGCTTGAGAATCATTATGCTTGTAACAGAGTTTTATTAGGTTTAAATCAGTAATAAATTAATTAAATTACTAACAATCGTTACTATTTTAATGAAACTTTAAATTACCAACACATAGTGACAAAAGTAAAGACCTATAAATGTGCTTTCGCCAATAACTATATATCATTCAGATCTTCCTTTTTCATATCTTCCTTAGAATGAAACGTATAGATTTTCACCAAACAGATGATATCGTATTTAGCCCACTCGTTTGAAAGCCATCCCTACAGGTAAATAGATTTTTGCTAAAATCTAAACAGATGATTTACATCACAATTGCCCGTGTTATGTTTCATACCACACAAAGCTGTAAGAGTGCTGAACTCTAGTGTGACAGTAATTAAAACCGGAATTTTAAGAGTTCCATTGCAGAACGGGCCGAAGAGAATCCCATTATTATGACAACATAATCTGAATTTCCGCTCGTCCAACCATGTGCTTATATAGGCTTGTAGCTTGTAAACGAAATAAAACATAAATTTTTACCTTAACCAAATATTAGAAATACTTTTTAACACGACTTAAAAAATTGTATTTCTTATTCTCGCGAAAATATGAGGAATAACCGAAAAAGTTCCTTGATTGAAGCACAAATCTGTTCCTTAATTTTTTTAATGGACCATAAGAATTTATTGTACTATCCAAATTGCTAACACTTTTTACCAAGTCTTATTCAAAAACGCTATATCGAAAATATACCACAATTCGTGGTCATCCTATTAGATCTCTCTCCAATTCTCTTCATTTTTGAAACAATAAGTTTATGTTTTATAAAAAAACGTGAACAAATCCCAATATTTTTTTTAAATTCAATCAGCGTCGCAAGCGCCCTTTAATTTTATGTAATTTTATTTTAGGTTAAATTTTATGTAAAATTTTATGTAATAATTTCGTGTATGATTTAAAAATGTTAATTTGTTCGTAAAGATTCCAGTAATATTATCTATGAAAATGAAAGAAAAATTGTAAGTTTATCTTCTTTTCGTATTTTATAACATATTCTATTTCTTTTCAAAAAAGTCACATACCTGCACTTCGTTTTACGATCTTAACTACTATTCAAGCCAATATCTCAAACGGTATACAAAAGGTACAAAATGAGCCCGAAAATAAATTAAAATCTTGTCGATAGCATTAAAGCGAGCGAGTGACGATCATCTAAAGCGAACTGTTACACTAATAACAATAAATTTTATCTTCATAATTATTTAATTACAACATATATATGAAAATAAAAAATTAATTTTTAACAATTTCATCACTTTTTGTTTAATTTCCCTTAACAACATTAAATAACATGAAAACCTCCTAATAATAAAAATTAATAAACCTTAAGTTTCTATTTATTCTAAGACTAAGAAATCTAAGATAAAATGATATGTCGATGACCATGAATAAGAATTATTGTAATTTCACATAATCGATTTAAATAAAGAAGTAAATTGCAAATTTCGCAACGGGCATTATTTTTGCCATTATATAGTTTATAAAAGTTATTTCGGTAAAGTAAGAGTATAGGTATAAATATATTTAAACTACTACTGGGTTTAACACCAAATGTAATAAAATTAAGCAAAATGGGAAAAAAATAAAGATCCTTATTTATCTACGTTATACAACTTTTATATTTCTTTTGTCGACAGAGTCCAATTAGAGTTAATATTGATTATTACGTAGTTAGACTAAAGTTGATATTTACGTATTATACAGGATTAGTAGGTCCAGCTATCACCCCTAAGTGTCTTCATGAAGTTCTCAATGATTATTTAAACTGTGCACAGTTAGCAAGAATTAACAATCAATTAAATCCACAGCTAAATGTTATTGTGCCGTATACATTGTTGGGTTTAAATTAATAAATTAATTAAAATAATTATTGTTAATTTACTGAAGGTTTATATTAGTCGTAAATGGGTAGTGACTAAATTAAAGACGCATAAGTTACCAAATATTTAACACAAATATTTGACCAGAACATATGTGATATAAATCACATCACTCATTTTCTGTGTCTCATTTGACCATCTTGCTTTAAGAGTATTGAATTTTAGTGTAAAAGTGAATAAATTCAAAAGTTTTAAGGTTGCATTCGGAGAAGGGCCGAACGGAACCCCATTGTTGCAAAAACGTTCCAAATACTACGTCCTCAAAACTCATGATTTAAGCAGGCGGCGCCCCTGCAGCATTAGGACTAAGAAGTTGCGACCATCAATTCAATGGTATAGTCTCTCCTTGAGTCCCAAAATTGTTGTTTAAAAACGGCGAATCCTCAAGTCTCACAATCTAGGCTGGCAATATCTCTACATCAGGAGTTATAGGTAAAAGGTTGAAAAGAGAAAAGTGTGACTTCATTTTTATAGTCAGATTATTACTAAATTTTCAAGGAACCAATTGAAAAGAATATACTCTTCCAAGTAAATAATCTAAATTGCTTGATAAAAACCGGGGATATAGGCCAATACACAGGAAAAATTCAGTCGATTCGAGAACTTGTTCTATCGTTTTCATTGAGGAATATTGACCATCAACCATTCTTTATATGATACTACGGTCCATAATGAAATTAAATTGTGAGTTACGAAATGCGTTTTTCATAGGCGTATTCGAAAGTCTTGAAAATTACTTTCGCTCCTTTTATATTCTCTTTCCTCGTTTCGTCATTTATCAAATTCCGTACAAAGTATTGTATATTTCAAAATTTACTACTTGAATAGATTAGAAGAAATTAACTTTATAAAATTAAATATATTTTTATATTATATAATTCAGATTAGTAAATACACTTCATCACATTGTGTTGAAAATTTTCACGATAAGAAGATTACTAATGCTTTAGTAGATTTCTGACTTTTTCCATAGTAAACGTATTTTACAAGGTCATTTAGCGCACAGTTGTTTAATAACTGTTAAAAAAGAAAATTTTACAAATCGACTTCGTACTCTTTTCTGAACCGATTAATTGATACTAGTAAGTAGATCGGGTAATTCTGTCAAGAGGGAATGGCTCATTAATTATGCTTTTAATTTTTATCAACACTTCAACAGTGGATAAAGAAGTATTTATTTTAAAGGCTTCACAAACTTAATTTCCTTTTCCATTACACAAACGTCCATTCATTATCCATAAAATTCACTCAGCAGCGGCGCTAAGTTTTTATTGCGCGAAACGTGATATTGTTTTTAAATTTTCCTTGCGCTTCGTTCAAAACTAAGTTCATTTCTTTGTATTTCAATGGCCTTTATTGATGAGAATGCTTGCAACAAATGTAATGCGATCTTACTTGTACTAATTGAACTGCAGAGGGTTAAATAATACTTTAAGGGCATATGGATAATGAAGGGAGTTATTATTGTTTAGGTACAAGCTAGGTAAACTCTATTTATTCTGAGGTATTAACTACTGATGGAAAATATACTAAGGTAATATATGAGAACCATGGTCACACATACTCTTTTTTATTTGAGTTATTCCTAAATGTGTCTCTACATTTTGTGAAAAATCATATTCGTTCAAAATAAAATTGCAATCAAATGGATTCTGACATAAGGAAAATATCCTTTCCTTCACTCCTTCCTTTTCTTCTTCCATTTTAACTCATGTCGGTACTTGTATTAAATTTTTGTAAGTTTTTTAAATGTAACCTACTCACTATTTATTGAGCTTTTCTTCTTATATTATCTTCTTAGACATTTTATTTTGAATTGTAGCTTATCTTACACTGTGCCAACAACAAATTTTTTAGAAGTTATTGTTATGTTATGGTTGACCGGAAGAAAGGCTATTAAAGTTACTGTAGCAAAAAGTCTTCCATATAAACAACGTATTAAAGCCGTTAAATAAATATAACTAGTTATCTTTCTTGTATCGCCTTGAAATGCAAACTGACTATAAAGTTTAGCTCCTATGATAAATGTTTTTAATTTAACGATACACGATGCATATGCATGTATCAGATTATGCTGGTTTTTTTTTAGTTTATACCGTCATATTTCAGGTTTTCTTGTGGTTTATCGTTAATCCAACCAATATTTTCTTGTTTTTCAAAAATAAATAATAAATAGTCACGAATAAGGGTTACATTGTCTTGAAAAGTTAGTAAAATATTTTCTTTCTTTTTAAGATAATATTTTTGAATAATAGTGTGAAAATAATTTGAGACAATAATAATTATTCCAATATTATAAAAAAAATATTTGAATTTTTGGACTTCGCGTTTGGAACTTAGGGTGGTAAGTAACTGATGTCGTACTACATGTAGCGAATGGGAACAACTGATTTTTAAAAATATGTATCGATTTACAGGACTAATATATAAAAGTTATATACTCTAAGTAATATATATATATATATATATATATATATATATATATATATATATATATATATATATATATATAATATGTTAGGTAGTTTTCGAAATTGCATATTTTAGTGCTGTAAATATTTTCAATACAAATATATTACCGATGATGTAATTATTTAATTTAATAATTGTATAGAAAAGACAGCAAAACTGTGCAGACTTGCTCGCTGCATATCGATAGCACATAAAAGAAGTTACAAAAAGACGAGAAAAGTGAAAACGACAGCTCGGAAATATTCTGTAGATATTATATTTTTATTTAAGACTGATGTAATAAATTAAAGATTATAGATAATACCAAAAAGGTCTCTGTTTTAAATCGCGGCAGCGATACTATTTCATTTAAATTTTGCTTAAAACATATTTTTTTAAATTCGTTAAGCAAATAGTTCAAAAATTTACCTGATAAATTTCTTTAAACTTCTGAATATATCGTGTTAATAGTAGTATTTCGTACAAAATATTTTGTTTTCTAAAATATGTCATTCGTTTACCATGAACACTACATTTTTATTGTTCAGGACAAGAAAAGAAAATTATTTCCATTTTACTGTTATTTACACATCTTTTCTAATTTATTAACTGTGCTATATACAAAATATTAAATTGCTATATATTAAATACCAGACTCAAATAATACTCGTATAAAAACTTTCACGATACAATTCCAACCTTTATACGCGTCACAGCGAGGATAGTTTACGGGACACGAGACACGACTCCACCAAATTATGCAAGATTTTTTAATGATATTTTTAAATGTATTCACCATTGTATTTTGTAAATAGTTTGCATGTTTAACGGTCGTATAAAAAATGTTTCACCAGGACCGAGCAGGGCGATTAATCTTGTTAATAGATTAGATTTGACGCTTATAATTTAGTTCAAAATATTTTCTCAGCGCAGATCACAATAAAAAATGTTAATTGACTTGAGGAGATTGTGATAAATATGAAACACTTGTGGAATACAAAGTGGAAAGAGCGATTTAAAAGGATTTCAAAATGTATTTTGTGAGAATTTTGTTTGGTATAGATATTGCTAAATATTTCCATAAAACTCGCGTCTTTGAAACTATTGAAACTCAATTATGGCAAAGCCTAATTATGTAGAAATATATTCCCACCTACTCTAGGTTCAAAATAAAAACTTTTTTGTAGTTTTCAATATTTTTCACAGTTTAATTTCTATAACATAGACAACCTTATAGTTTAACTCCTTAACTCAAAGCTTCAGAATCGACGCGGTAGACGACTGAAGGATAAACAAAAGATTTCAGCTTTAAACGAAGTACAGGGGAACATTGCAAATTAGTCTCGTATTACGAGGAGTAATGAGTTGTGAATATGACAGCCGCTATGGTGTAAATTGATCGGACGTTTTAATAATTAAAATAGAAATGGAGTTTGTTAAGTTTTGAGCGAATCTTTCCTTTTCAGTTGTCAATAAATATCTCAAAATAAAATGCTTAATTGGAAAATAATTTCCTTAGAGAAGAACTCTCCTTTTGTCTTATTACTTTCTCCAATTAACGGACAAATGAGAGCTCTATGCTAATATTTTCCTAGTAAAACTTAGAAATATAATTCCGTATTTAATATTTATTGCATATCTGTTGTAGAATGAGCTGTATCAATTATAAGATTAAGATTGAAAATTGTTTATATCTGTGTAATACAGAAGAGAATACAAAAGTTAGTAATGTCATAGTAAAAGATTAAAGTTCTTTAAACTTCTATTAATTTAGCTAATGTTTCTGATATCTTTTTAGTCAATATAAAGGTATACACATTCTTTGAAGTTCATCATTTGTTTTGTGTCTTTAATATGTCGAAGTTGTTCTGTGTCTTTAATACGTTTAAGATGTTGATGGTAATGACAGTAGCAGCCAAAAACTGTTCCAAGTTTTTTATTCTTGACTAATAAAGCTTTTTCAACCAGTATGAACTATATTGGCTGATGTTTTAATTAGTATTACATCTCTTTTCTTCTAATATAATAAGTTATTTAGTATCTTTAGTACTTAATTATCGTTGAAGATATGAAAAAAAAATTAAACACATTAGTATGACCGATTTATTACCTGATGAAAAATCGGTGAAACCATATAATTTACTATTATTATGTAAGAATTATAAATATGATTATATGCAGAGCTTATCTGACGCTGACTTAACACTTTAGAAAGCTACCATCATATTAGTTAAATACTTATAAAACATACACACACACTTATATATATATATATATATACACACAAACACACACGTATATTTATATATATATATATATATATATTGAGATCAAATTTCTTGGGCTGTTATCATAACGCTGTTCTTCAAATAATTTAATCTAATCTGATCTGAACTAAGTTAACCAGCACTGAAGCTTATTTTAAAACAGTTTTCTCTTCGTCTTCTCTTCTACTGAAGTAAATAATAAACTGGGTCATATCCCACTCATTCTATATAATACTGTTCCATGTGTTAGCTCGTCTGAATGTGATTTAAAATAAAGAAACAATATGATCCAATGTATAGATTCCTCTTTCCTTTCCTCGATACGTTTAATAGCTATTCATCATCAGAGATCGATACGTGAAACGCTTTCCTTGGAAGGGCTTAATGAGACTATAAGGAGGAACTCTCAGTAAGTTGTTTCTATTGTTTAATATTAGTTTTCTGGCAATATCAAATATATATAGAGTACATTCAGAACTCCTCGAAACAAATGTTGAATTATATTTAATTTAATTCAGTAGAGGATGTAAATGTTATCGAGGTATTTTAAAAATCATGTTATCTAAAATTACTGCTATAGTTTTCCTGCAACCTTGGTGTTATTTTCTTAAACATAAGTTTTGAATTTCATTAGTTTCGAAAATAAGGTAGGGAAAACAAATATTTTCCGTACATTTCTGAATATATATTACCTAAAATTACGAAAATATTTTTAGACCCTTGTAATTATCCCTTTCAAACAATTTTCCACGCGGTACATGATATGAAACATTTCTTTTCAAGGATTTAATTGGCCCCCATATTTCCAATACAAATATTTTTGAATGTTGATAGGCTTAATTCTTGTGCAAATATTTAAAATTTCCATGTTAGGCGATTTCTCAGAAAAATAGTACTGACCAACGTGAAGATACACACGATTGTGGTTTTATAAGGGTTTAGTTTTTCCTTTTAATCTACGAAACCCTGAAAATTACTCTAAAAATTGCATCAATAACAGAAGTTAACAAATATAAAAATGGCTTAATTTTTAATTTTTTTAACGTAATGCAAAGCGTATTAACTAATTTATTATTGAGTAAGTGATTTTTTGAGAAGCTATGTGTCGGTGTTTAAGCGATATTAGGTTATATAAAAAAGTCTCTGAATAAACACTTTTCTTAATTATTCTGAAAAAACTGTTTATTTGTTTTGAAAGCCTGAAGTCTAAAAGTTTAAATAAATCTTTTTAACTAGACTAGCACTAGAGTGTCGACAAAAAAGTCAAACGAGTTAGATAGTGCATCAATAAATACTGTAACGATCGAAAAATATTTGACGAATTGGATATTGCACATCAATTTTTAGTAAGAGAAATTATTATTAAATATTAGTCGGAACTTTTATTTGTAGTCGTGTGACTTTTATATGTATTTGTAGTACTTTTTAAGTAAATCTATTTCATGACCTCAAAAATAAATGTAAGTGAACAAAGATATTAAAAGAAATTATACTTTTCAAAAATACCGACAAAAATATACGAGCGATGGGGAAAATCAATTTTCTTATCTATCCTCCTGCAGTCATTATATTTTTGATGTATCAGATTTTTATCAACTATTATAAAGCGAAACTACGTGATGTAGTATTATTTCTACTATCTTTAATTTCTTTACCACGACCTAGGTTTCGTTGTATTACAACATCTTCAGATGGGATATTAGCAAAGATACTTTCTTATTATACTTTCTTATTAGCAAAGAATCTTTGCTAATATCCCACCTGAAGATGTTGTATTTCAACGAAACCTAGGTCGTGGTAAAGAAATTAAAGATAGTAGAAATAATACTACATCACGTAGTTTCATTTAATTGTGAATAATTAATTTCTACAAAATTAACGCCAAATGTATTCAATATTATAAAGCGGTTAAAAGTCTTGCTTGACTTCTCCTTAACTCGATTCATTCATTCCATAGAACTTATTTTTTATTACTAATTTAAATTATTTATGAATACATACTTAGAAAAGGTTACATTAATGATTTTTTTTTAATCACTCATTTTATTTCGAACTTTTTATCATAAAAAATCATTTAGTTTTACTGCTATGTGTCCACATAAAGTCTGATAAAATTGCTAACTTTTTTATAATTTTAAATAACTAATCTCTCTATCACATTGTATTACTCTCTAGCACATTGTATAAAATCTAATATAACTATAATACTGACGTAGAAGTACAAAATTTCACTTATTGTGTTGCTACATTTGTACTCCGAAGATCTTCCCTCATGATGATTTCGTTTGCAGTTGCACTCTGACACTGCCAATTTTATGCCAATTGTTTAATGGATCTACCCGGGCAGAAGCACCGTACTATTAGTGCTAGTTATTATGAAAACTTCTTATACATTTATATGTTGTTACTTAATATAAAGTACTGTTCGATCACGTAATAGACTGTCAAATAAAAATTCATCACTATTAATTTCCATCGCTCTCGAAAATGTGTGATGAAAACAATGTACGTCATTTTTATAATGCCATTTATTACGGAGATTCAATTTCCTTTCCAAAAAGATAATTTTTTTTGATTTTCAACATTTTCTCAAATGAAATAATATTTAAACATTTCATTACTCATGAAAAAAAACATTTAATTATGTGTACACTTATTTAATTGAATGTATGTGGACTTTATTGTAATGAAATGGATTAGACCTGTATATAGAATCGAATTTGCTAATCAGCTGGAAATTTTATAAAAACAAAAATAAGTCGGGTGAATGAATCACAGTAAATATTTACGTTATAACAAATTAAATTGAATTTCATATTATATGGAGCTTACAAATTTATAATAAAAAAAATAAAATAGTAAAGTAAAAAAAATAAAATAGCAGTTAAAATTAATAAAAGTAAATTAATAACGGTAAAAAAAATTAAATAGTAGTTAAAATTAACAAATTACAATTAAATTTTATTTAGATTGCTTGACGAAATAAATAAAGTAAATTTTCAGAATAATAAAATTTTATGTTAAAGTTTAAATTTAATTGAATTAAAAATTAAAATTTTAGAAATTTAAAAAATTTATATGAATGTAATAAATTGTTTTATTTACTAAAATAATATAAATACAGTTTAATTTATTAATGAAACTAAATGAATATGCTGATCATTTATTGTAATTTGTTAATTTACCTATAAAATAAATAATAAAGTAATAATGAAAATAAATGAATTAGCCGAAATTTTTCGAAAGAGTGCTTTTGAGGTAAAAGCATAATTCATCAGCGAAGACGTAGGCAAACAATAATTGATAGAATGAAACTTTGGCTTCGAGCCTTACCATGTAACTTACCTTATCATGTAACTTATGTACATAGAAAAAAATTTTTTTTTTATTAAACTGTCTAAATATCGATGTTATTTTTCGTTATGTAAATATATTGGCTAATATATTTTTGCACACGTAACAGAAATAATTTAGTTTCCTATATTTTTTTTAATTTATGAACACAAAATTGACCGAAATAATTCTTCATCGATAGCTATCTTCATTTTTTTCAGATTTCAAACATACACAGTTTTAGAATTATAGATACGAATACTACTAATTAGTTTTGGAACAAAATTTCATGAAAGAGATGCTATACAAAAATATTATTATGCTTTTTCGTAAACATTTTAAAATACCTGTTCAATGACATCTATGTCTGCGTAACTCCAGAAAAAAGTTTATTCGTTTTTTAAATATCTTAATGTAGTTTAAATATATCTAGAAGTAATTTATTAATGTCATGTAATTCTACTATTTTTTGATCTAATTCAACAAGGTCTTTCACATCATTTAATTAAGCCTTGATGTAATTCAAGAAGGTTTTCAAGTAATGTAATTAAGCCTCGAGGAAATTAAATTACGACTTGATGTAAATTATCTAAGTATACATTGAAAATTTCAGTTAATATCAAAACGAAAAACTATGATATTTTGGCCTCAGTACAGAGATATGGCGAAATTTATAAGATTTTATGTTCTTGCTGCATTCGACTGTAACATCCTAAATATAAATAAAAAAGATAATAATTGGCGAAGTTTATAATAAATTACCAGTTCTATTCCAAACTATCATTGCTCAGAACAATGAAGTCAACTTAATGTAATTAGATTTTCTATATATTTAGCAAGAAATCAATTTCTATATATTTAGCAAGAATATATTTTGAAAGAAATCCATACAATTTTTGCTTAATTATAAACACAATTAAATGAAACTACGTGACGTAGTATTATTTCTACTTTATTTAAGTTCTTTACCACGACCTAGGTTTCGTTGTATTACAACATCTTCAGGTATCTTTAGGTATTAGCAAAGATCTTTGCTAACCTTGCTACCTGAATATGTTGTAATACAATGAAACCTAGGTCGTTGTAAAGAACTTAAAGAAGGTAGAACTAATACTACATCACGTAATTTCATTTAATTGTGAATAATGAATTTCTACAAAATTAACGCCAAATATATTCAATACTTAATTATAAAGGTAACTTCATTCTACAATATAAATATATGTACTTGTAAATAAAAAAACTGCATTTTATATTTCTTCACATTAGACTCTTTCATTATTTTTTTCTTAAAATGGTGAAGTTCTTTAATTAATATTGGAGTTCGTTTCCAGTAATGAGTCTTTATAGATTACACTACAGTATTAGCAAAAAATAACGAAACAACTTATTTTTTTTATAAAATTTAAATCCTATTTGAGTTCTCAGTTAG
Source organism: Druceiella hillmani (assembly GCA_039881145.1). Taxonomy (NCBI): domain Eukaryota; kingdom Metazoa; phylum Arthropoda; class Insecta; order Lepidoptera; family Hepialidae; genus Druceiella; species Druceiella hillmani. The sequence continues at coordinate 10,030,481 of JAYKKI010000014.1, forward strand.
ATCACGACATCAATAATACAGTAAATTTTTCTCATCGATCCATGTTAATAATACTTTTGAATAATTTCAAACCATAATACAAATGATACACACAAACAAACTTATATAAGTTCTTATAACACTAACACTCTTATAATCTCTGGGCATAGAGTATAACTCGGTGTATATGTCCAAAACGCTAAAACATATTATTTTTTAGAATCGAAATCCCTTCGTATTATCCTTAGGTTTTTATCCTAACTCTATTTTTGATGTATGTATTTGTAAAGATTTATTATATTTAAAGTAAACTTAGTTAATAATTTTCAATATTTTTCAACGTGTATACTAAATTGACTTATATAGTCGAAATTACTAACAGCCTGGCATGGCATTATAAATATAACCTATTACAATGTTTTATATTTAAAAGACTGCTGTTACTGTGAGAAAATCTATTTACGATGTAGTTACCCAACTTAAAAAAAAAACAAAACAAAGACAATTTATAACGTATAATTTGAAAACGTAATGCTACTCATAGCTTTTTAAAATCAATGACCACGGGTAAGGTGTTTCGTGATGGTTTTACAGTTGCTTTTCCCTTTCTCTAATATTTTTGAAAATTTCATTTTTTGAAAATTTCAGTTCACTGTCTTTAAATTAAACTTTCAACGTAAATGTATTCAATATATGCTTTCTAGACCTAGGTATACGAATTTAATGAAATTTATTGAAATGAGTTGAGAAATATTTACCTTTAAACGGCAAATTACTCGGCCTCGTTATATATTTATTTAAGCTCATATATATATATATATATATATATATATATATATATATATATATCTTGGGCCATAACTCGAAGAAGTGCATTTTTGTTATGCATATGATCAAAAATACATTACTTCAAAAATATATTTATTTTAAACTGAAAAAGCGTTTTGAAAAATGCACTTTGAAAACTGTTTTTTTTAATTTCCTACAATAAAGTGGCTATTAATATGCATGCGAAGTTACAGGAATATTACACGATCACAAATAACGTTAGAAAAGTTTAATATCTAGAAAATTACACTCGATTATTTAATAAATTCCCTAATTAGAGTTGTAAGTAGAAGGTTTTAGTTACACAGCATAATTTAGGTAAGTTTCTAGTGCTATTATACTTTATTATAAAGTAATACTTGTTACATATTTTATTATTCTATGTAATGATTCTGTAGTCTAACACGACTAATGTATCAATACATCAATTGCTGGGAAAATTAGTTGAGCGGGCAAAAAGAAATATTTACTTCTACAAATAGATAAAAGGTTCCATTATATTTGCGAATATTTTGAAAACACTTTTGTCAATATTATAAATGTTTCCTTTTTGTGTTCAGTAGCTGTTGCTTTTAGCTTATTTTAAAAGCATATAATGCGTGATTTTTTTTGCAGCTGTGAGTCTAAGTTCAATTTTGATATAAAGTGCAAAAATGAAAACCGGAATGAATAACCGTAACTTAGAATTGGTTTTTGAAATTCTGTTCTGTCTTTCAAATGCAGTAAAATCGACCATTTTTTGAAAGAATCACTACTGATGAAAATGGATCGATTAAACAACAACTTTAGAAAAAAGTCATGGCCCAAGCGTAATGAACCAGTACAAAGTATATCGAAAGTCGAATTTTGTTCAAAAATTACTATATTATCAATTTGTTTCAAGATGTTTACTGTCAGTAACTAATGAAACTAGAGAAAGCAATCAAAGGAATTGGCATTCCTTTGATTGCTTTCTAACCACCTTTTCTGAAAACACCAGAATTGGCAATTCGAAAGTACTATAATTGTTTTCATCTCATCTCAATACAATATTTACAATATATTCTTAAGATATATGGAGTATAATACAGAAGTCAAAATTATCTATTATTGATTTATTACTATATTAAACTTGTTATTAATATGTCACGAGTACGTAGCAGTAAATTCTTACGAGATCGATGAATAAAAGCAAGCAAAAAATAAAAATGACTATTATATTCTGTTAGAGGGAAAGTGACAGGAGAATATACCCCCTCCCTCCATATTGTTAACATAAAAATCTCATGAGTCTTTTCATTTTTTTATACATTTTAATAGTCTTTTTTACATTGGTTTTTAATTATCTCATATTTTCACGATATTACACAAAAATAGGAAATTTAGTGTAGTCGGTCCTTATAAGAAAAATGAAGCTATTCATATTTAATAACACCAGGGCAAAAACACCAAGACACGAAATAAATGAAAAAAAATTAATAACACGAATAAATTAATGCTTTGGTAGTAAATGATTTAATATCAATTTATATTGAAAATTATATTATTTATCATTTAGATTAAATAATTATTATTTAATACAATATGTAATTTATTTTCTCTTAGTTTTTAGCAAAGAACACTACTCTTTGTTACTTCTTAATTTTTCTCTCACACTCATTTTCTACATCCATTGATATTACTAATAAACCGCTTGAACAACTGTATCCTTTGCAATTTAAACATGCTGCGGAACAAGGAAAGTCATCTACGAGCAAAAGAACACCTAGTGGTACATGAACAAAAATCATGTATAAAAAGTTGCCTGGAGCTGGTGATTTGTTCATGAGATTAGTAATTTTTTACTTCCATCCCTATTCTTTAGGCAACTTATCATGTCCAATCGTACTCGTTTTATTAAATAGTATATGTTCTACAAAATCATTGAATATAAGTTGACACAGCTATTTTTGCTCGGTGCTTTTAAGAACGATTGGTATCGGAAATTATTTATATTTTTTATCATTTCTAGGAACACAATATAATTCCGTGATGCATGGAATGCCTGACTCCAAACATGAGTGATCTCACCATTTTTATCTTTGAAGACCTTAACAGTGTCTTAGAAATCGCTATGACTTTCGAATAATTATGCAAGTCTATTTTTACCATTTTTATATAACGCTGAGGTGACATCGTAGCTAGATAATGCACGTAGAAGCAAAATATGATTTTTAAACCTTGGTAATGTTTATTCGAAACTTGTATTAGTATAACCTTTGGCGGATAGCGCATATTTTGCTTGTTTCAAAAACTATATTTCACTATGTGTTAAAGCTGTTAATAAACTAATATTAATAATTCTGCAATTACATTTTTAGATTCTATTTTAATTATATAGTATGACTAATTTATCAGTATAATGGTCAAGAAGAGAAAATATTTGTATATACCAGTTTTCTCGTTATTGTCCCAATGAAACTGCTTTCGTTATCGCCATTTCAAAGAAATTTTTCTTTTTAAATGTTCAGATCCATATTTTCGTCAAAAATTAAATCTTTTACGTCATTTTCCAATGATCCACTATATCTTTCAGTTGATATAGTGCAATTAAAGTTGCGATATCCATATAAAATGACGGATACATTATTCCCATAATTATTTTTAAATATCAGATGTAATGATTGAATATCTTCTCAAATATTTTATGCAATTGCCATTTGCAAGGATATAATGACATCGCGGTATCAACGACTAATGAAAATGTATTAATATCGTTGACACTAATATTGAAACCTATAAACAAAAAAATAAACACTCAACTTTGATCGAACAGAGTTACTGGATAAAAAGCTAGCTAAGATCTCATATATTTTTGAAGTTTTTCGTATGACTTTTCTAACGCAAATCCACTGAAAAAGCAATAAATCATCTATCGGGATGGTTTCACCATAATTTTTTTATTAGCAGCCAGTAACGAAAGGAATTTATCTTCTTTGTTAATTTTAAATCCGTACAGTTTAGTTCATCAAATTTCTCCATAGCTTACCAACATAAAAAGCATTATGGCAATTGATTTTTTACCCTGGTAGTGTCAAATGCTATTAACATAATAGTATCGCCGTCGTAAAAAGAATTCTTCGTTATTTTTATATCAACATTATCCCGCTTAATTCGAACATCCGAACTTAAAAATTAATTTTAAATAGAAATGTTAATTCCTTCAACAATGTCTTTATTATAAACAACTCCTTTTATCCATTTACATACAACACTATTGATAATACCCTGCTCAAATTGTACTTCTTCGAGACCCACACACTTTAGCGACGTTCAATCTTATAGATTTCATCAACTCATATTAGATAGAATACGACAGTCAGACTTTCATATCATATCAAAAAAAATATTAAAACATTATTAGTTATAAAATGCACTCACACCAAAAACATTAAGCAAATAAAAATGTATAAATAGCATATTGCAGTTATTGAGAAAGAAAAATAATTCCCCAAGCGCAAATTTAATTTTTTCACCATGGTAATATGCACTGTTTCTATCCAATTGATTAATGAATGTTATCTATAATTTCGAAAAATACTCCCAAAATTATATTCAAAATAACATTTTTCGGAACACATAGTCTAAAATAAACTGTTTTCGGAGCAGAGAAACATCTGCCACTAGGCCGTTACCTGCGCCGCTTCACGCTCCAAACTTTTTCTAGATCTGAATTAGTTCAACACCTACACTCTCTGTATGTTATGTAGTCTAGCTAAAAATTAAACTATTTTCTAGTAGTAATGTGCGCTATTTGTTGAAAAACACAATATAAATTAAAAACGTAATTCGCATAGGCGTATGCGAAAAATTAAGGAAAATAATAGCTGAAATTTTAGTGTAAGAAGCTTATTTAAAAAAAAATAATGAAAATCCATCTAGTCTTACTGGATTTCTAGGTATACAATTAAGTACACTGGGCTAGAAGGGTTTAGATGAAAGCGTTTAGTTTTCAACTGAAATATATACTACTTAATTATGTCTGAATCGTAAGTGTAATTAATGGCTGAAAATTTTTATTTTACATATTGAACGACGACTAACACATCCCTCAAGTAGAGGAGACCTGAAATATAAAATTTATATTTCCCTTATAGCACGTTGATAACTCTATGCTCGATTATTTCATTAAAAACTAATCGCTTGATTCCGGAATAAAACAATGTATTAGAGTATTAAATAATTTATTGCAACCAATGATCATTCCGGAAATGAATATCTAAGAAGATACCTATATTTAACATATTTTCTTTCACCGTAGTCTATGAAGAAAGCAGCACATTTTTCTCTAGGTAGTGTTCACTATTAAGTAATCTTAATACACATTTCCACACAGTTAAACAGCCACTTAATATTAATTAATTTCATATTGAGACAAAAAGAACCGTTTAATTTTATTTCTAGTCCCACTTTGGTTCGCTGATGAATTCGTATATTTAAACCACCATATTATATTTACATTAAAAAAAACTAAAAAATGGCAATTATATTTTTAGGTTAAGATTGTCATCGCTTTTAAACACTTTATTTAAACATTTAAATATTTTAATTTAAGGAAGCTATGAACGACGATTATAATTAGTGGTTAAACCTATTATCTTGTTTAAATATTTTGATTGAAATATCGTCCAACATTTTAAATTATTTCTTGTTCATTGTTTATATGATTTTTCGTATAAAGTTATTAAAGTGCATTACTTTTTTCACAGTAATATTATATGATTACTGAATATATAATATGAATAAAGGTTATTTTGTGTAGGTAAATCAATACAAGTACAATTAAAGTTCTACATTTTCTATAATGCTGTATGTGCTTTTTATTTTATTTTTAAATATCTCAATGTAAAAATCTTTTAAATTTTAACTGTTGGCTGGAGGTGAATAATATCATGAAATCATCGATTGCGCTCTGTGAATCGCCCAACGTGTTCAATAAACACACCTTTACATTAGAAGCTGCAAAATTTTGGAATAATTTGACCTCCGCAAAATGAAATAAACCTTCAGTACGCAATTTATATTTTGCAAAATTTCGTACTACCTTTGCTTCCTTTCTTTTCTCACGTTCCCCCTCCTAGCTCATTCATCTCACTCCTTCCGTCGAATATGTTCATATCATGTATTTTAAAGATAAATAAAACAAATATTCAAATTTAAAAAAATATACATATCCCCTTTCCAATCAAACTATAGACCACAGTTTGCCATATCATAATATATTTTAAATAATTCGGTGATTAAGGCAATAAATTTGAGTAGCAATATTTGACAAATTTCTTTATATTCGGAAACGCTATCATGCTACAACAGTTTCAATTGGGTACACATACTTCTAATATTTTATACTTTTCAATTCCTTGTTCGGGCAGTTTTTTCGAATTTGCTTAATATATTTGTAATGTGCTATTTTACTCACAAAGAAATTAGTAATAACTCATTTATTGAAATCGAAACAGTATTTGCGGCATTCAATGAACCTGAACGCATTCATAAACACAAGTGATATTAAAATAACCTTACAATACATTCCGATACAACTTTAGAAGATATAAATGTCGAAATACGTAACTTGATCGTTCCACGGCCCTTTTTATTCTATAAATTCCTGATCTTCTCAATATAAACAACTTGCTGAGAGAAATAAGCGGGTGCATAATTTGTCGTCACTCACTTTTTTTTTTAATTTTAAAAATTTTGTTTAATTCAGGGATATGACGGGCAAACTTTATAAATTATCCTAAAAACCATTTTTTTTAAGCTGTACATAATAACCGTAACTTTGCGAAACGAATCACTGTCCAAGAAAACCGAATGACATCGAATGAGGAAGAAATAAAGCTTGAAATATTGAAGGTTCATGTCATTTTACTTCCTTTTAAATAATATTTTATACTCCAAAATTACTATCAAGAAACTTAGAAATAATCTAAATTTATATCAATAAAATCTGTTCTCCTCTTGTATTTAATTTATTTATTTGATAATTTCAATTGAAATTTGATTAAAGGGAGCAACTTCCTGGTACCAATTAATTCTACTGTTGCAAATATTTCAATTAATAAAATGTTTTTCCTATCTCACTACTATTTCCGGTTAAAATGGGCCTGCGCGTAGCAGATCCTCCTAATTAATTACCTTTGAAGTAACATAGAAACAATTTTAAGGAATCTTTTTAAACAATATTTGGAGCGTGTAAAATGGAAGTGATTAATTTTCAGTGCTTCTATTGAAGAGTCTTTCTTAGAAAAGGAAATAATTGTCTTAATATTTATTTTGGTGAGCCGAGTATATTTTAAATAAAGTGATTGTATTTCCTCCAATGTATTTAATCGTATTGGAAATTTGCAGTGCACTGATATGTGGAGTACACTGTTAAAACGCCCATGAAATATGTAAAAGTAGTAAAAATTGTACTTACAAACTAAATGAGAGAGATTTATTTCTTTTAATTAAATTCTTACTTCTCTCTCTGTGGGTAGATTTCTAAAGAAAAACATTTCCGCATAGCTATAATTTTTTTCTATTGTTCAAACCTACATTGGATTAATTAGAAAAGGAATCATGCTCGTCTGCAGGTCGATTTAATACTTAATATTCTGCAATCTGATCTTCTGAGGAGATGATGGTAAATTAGTATTTTTATCTCTTCCTAAGGATATCAATTTTCCTTTTTAATCGTCTATTAAATTACAGCCTATTCATTGGAGAATGAATGAAAAGAACTTTTTAGTTAGTGTTTAAATGAAAATAAATAAACTTGTATGATAAGAATATGTTTGCATGTAGAGTATATATGTATATGGATTGTTTACGAACATATGTATGTGATAGTGTAATAAGTTTTTATTTTCTATTCAATCATTGTTGTTATTGTTTTATTTTTTTATTTAATTTTTGATGTAAATATAAAAGAAATAAAAACTTCATGATTGGTCATGATTATATTACTCATTCCAAAAATTATTGTTAATAAATATTTTTGAAAATACGCACAAAAGACATAAAATCTTAACAAAAGAATAATAATTTTTCAGAGATATTAAAACCCTAGAGGTTTTTTAAAATTAAATTCACACAACTGTATAAAGTTTCCAAAAAATGTTTACATATTCCAGCAATTGTAAACTTTAGTTACTTGTCACTACGACTCTTTAAAACAAAAGTGGATTCCGTAGTTAAAAACTATCTGTACACACTAAATAACAGAAATTTATTTCTTTCAATTAGATTCTTATTTGTCGCTCTCTGTGAGTATATTTCTGAAGAGGGAATATTTGACCAGATTTCTCGTATAACTAGGATTTTTAAAAAAAATTCAAAACCACCATTTATTAATTAGAGAAGAAGACATACTCGTTTTGCCGATCACTTTAATATTTAATGCTTTACAATGTGGTCTTCTGACGAAATAATGGCAAATTAGGATTTTTTTCTCACAACACCGGATGACATTTTCACTGTTAAGTGTCATTAAACTTTGCCATTCCTATTTCACTATTAAGTATCAATTTATCTTCCCGTAGTCTCACAGTGACCCACTTTTTACGGGCAAAGAGGATGACACCCGTACGCTTACAATACATTAAATATATCTTGCATGCATATTGGTATATATATATATATATATACATATATATATATATATATATATATATATATATATATATATATATATCACTGAAGCAAGTTAAAACTGAAAATAAGTATAAATTAGTTTACTTTTACATCGAAAATAGGTCTGTACCATAATAGGATTTAATTACAATAACAAACGAATTAAGTTTTTCAGAAACAAGCTGTCAATAATTAATTAATTACATCATAATTAATTAATTTCTGTCACGATAATTTACTGTCTCAATATTCAAATTATTACGAGAGAAGTTTAAAAGCTAAGCTACCCCTCCCAACTCCGCGATCTTGACTTCGCATTCAAATGGTCTCACAGCGAGCGACCTCTTCCATCTCTCGATTCAGTCATTCGACTCGACATGAGCAATTTGTCGCCACCGCGCAGCCCTCGCTCGATATTAACTCTTTCTTATTGATACTGAATGGATTTTAATTAATTTCCAGCACCATTCATTACGCCACCCACGAGCGAGAGAGCAGTTGGTGTTGCGCGTAGTTCGATAAGAAAAGATGTTTTACTACCATGATTAAATGTGACAAATCAGACATCTTTATTTGAATTTAACTTTCGACATATTTGCAGGCTATGTTTGTCATATATGTAAATGATGCAAATACACAAAATTTTTTTAAAAATTTTTTATCATCTATGAATGAAATTTCTACTTATTATATGTTTTGTTTTATTAAACCATTGTTTCAAAACTTTATTAATGTTTCAGGTATTCTACGTTAAATTAAAATTAAGCAAGGCTGTGTAATAACTCGAAGTATCGCTTATTTATACACTTTTTCTTTCATTGTTAAGAAGGTCAAAAAATTTAAGACAATTATTTCTACGCTAATACAACAGAGTTTAAAACTGAAAAGTAAAAAAAATAACTTTCATGTATTCTTTTAAAAAAATTCGTTATACATACCGGTATAAGTATATAATCAATCCTCGGTTGTCGCACAGGATATCAAATTTTGCATGCAACGTTCCTACAATTTCTCAGAAAAACATACAACTTAAATATATTTCACTCTCACGTTTGAAATGTACTCATCTAGTACTTTTACAAAGTGTTCTTTATCCTCATGAGTTAAAGTCAAAGGAATTTGGTCTGTACTTATTTTTCTAAACGTTTGTTAACATTTGTCCTTGATTGCATTATATAACATCGAAACTTTTCGTGAAATGTTCCCACAATTTGTCAAATATAACCTCCATCATGAAGGGAACCAGTGAAAATGGGTCTGGCATTAAAGGAATATAACACAATTTTAAAGAAATCTCGTATTTTTTGGAATGTAAAAAAACAAACATTTCACAATTGACACTCATCGTAATGAAAAAAAGCTACATTCATAAACGAGCTTATATTATATTTTTAATATTTCAATATATCTTAATAATAAATAAAAAATTAATAAAAATGTAACAAAATTCATAATATCTTTTCAGAAACAATTGCGAACAAAATAAACAATACCGACTATTTTTTTAATGTGTAGCCATTGCCCAAATTTAATTGATGTTGACAATTATTCTGCTGTTGTCAAAATTAATATCCTTTTCGCTATTTTTGGTATGATACATCTGTTTATGAAGGATACGACGAGATACGATCTGCGTTTCATTTGATCTTACTAGTTCAAAGAATTTCGCAGAAATAGCAGCTATTATGAAAAATAACCTGATGTTTCAAAAATAATTATAAGATTTCTTTTTATCTGATTGGTGGTTTAAATAAAGCTCTTTAAAGAAACTATTATTAATAAACCTTTTTTCGTTTTCTTCATTTAAGAGTCTCCATTTTTATTTAGGTCGAGAGTTGAAGAGTCTCCATTTTTATTTATGTAATAAAACTTTTTAATTTTCTCAATTTTTATTTATGTAACACTTGAGTCCAACATCAAGTGGACATTTGTCAGGTAGTGCCTTTATGGAGTGGCTTATATCAGTAAGGGTTAAAGTCAAAAGAGTTTGATTTGTAGTTATCTATTTGAACCTCTAGTTAATATTTTTACACCTTTTAATTTGTGAAGTGAATGGTTTTGTGTATTCAATTGTTTACGCAGATCTTCTGGTGTACGAGTTTATCTACCGTAAGCATGTGCCATTTAATTTAATTGATCGAATATTATAACCGTCCATTATTATACTAACTGCGAAACCTCTTAAACAACACGACAAATAATTGAGCTACCGTTTGTGGGAGCAGAGCAGTGAAAGTTAAATTAAAAAAAAAATAAAAAAATATTGTAGATGTTTATCGTGAAAACTTGTGAATATAACCATTTATCCTAATCTATATTTACGCGATATCTACCTTTTTCGACTGGGTGGGGAATTTTTGAGTATAGAGCGTTTTGCTCATGTACATGAAGTGAAAAGAGAGACGAGGGGATCTGCTTAAATACCATGCAAGTAACGTCATGGGCAAAAGGTAGCTAAAAGTAGGAAATAAATAAAAAAAGGGTAAACAAAAATACAGGATTATTAACAAAAAATGTTTGAATTCATCCTTGGCATTACGATTTGTTTTTTTTTTGCTTCTTTAAAAACTAAAAACTGCGATAGTGGAGTGTGTTTTCTACAGTTGTTAGAAGGCCAAATAAGGGCGTAAAATCTATATGGCCAGTGACCATCCTAAAATCGTCAAATCAATAAAAACGCACCTTTCAAAATAACTATGCCATTATTTTATTTTACATACATAAAAAGACTGTCAAGCACGAGTGAAGCTTGGTCTACGAGGGTTCCATACACATTTAGGCATTTATAAACCTTTAATGATCCATAAGATCCCTATTAAACTACAAAATTTAAATTTTTTAGAACGAAAATATGTTGCCTTATATGTGTTTTACAGGCGCATATTTGAAAAAACATTTTTTATGCGCTATAGCTACAAATTAACGATTTTCGCATTTCTTTATTTACTGGTGCTGTAAGACTTTGCTTTTTGTCGAATTTCATGATTCTCTGTCAACTGTCCTATAGGTTTTGATTTATTTGTGTGTGAAATAATGCGTGGCTTAGATGACCGTATTTTTAGCATTCTTCTTGTTTATTTAGAAGTTTGATTTTTTACAGCTCTAAGCAATCGGAAGCCTTAAGTATTTGATATTAATTTCACTCAATACCTCCACGCGATCACACGAAAAGGGATCTTGTCAAATTGATAGACGGACAACGAAGTGATCCTTCAAAGATTCCTTTTTCTCCTTTCGAGATATGAAACCCTAGAAAACTAAAAAAAAATACCGCTGGATTTTTGAAATAAATATCAAGTAGATACTCCTCCTTCTCTCTTACCCTGATGTGCATGTAGCAGTGACACACACAGATGAGTAGTACATTTCATTTGGCACCGACTATAAAAACTGTAGCGGTATGAAAATTTGGCAAATTAGTTAATATTCGGGAACAATAAGTTTCAACTAAATACTTTTGTTTTAAGTACTTTATATTTTCAGTGTGCTTCTCACCCGGTAGTTATTTGAAGTCGGCTAAATTTTTTAATAAAATTGTTTTTTGTTCGGTTTTTAGAGCCTTTAATATTTTATATTATCCAGCATGTCACAAAACTTACTATGAATTAATTCAATAAAAATAATATTTCATTTACTGAAATCTGAAAAGATCTTAAGGACCATTGATGAACCTAAATAACTTCATATACGAGTATATCATGCTAAATATCACACATAAAATACTACGACTCGAATGTCCTTGTTGACTTCAATTTGTTTAATATTAATCATAAATAATTTTAAGACTAAAAAAACTATAGTTTAAAAAAACTAAAAAAAATGCACTTTTTTAGCAATATGAACTAAAAAATAAACTACGAAAAAAATTTGGTCAGAAACGAAAGGATGCGCCCAGCGATCCACCTTATAAAAATCCAATAAAAAAATACAGGCGATGTTTACGTATGTGTTGGTACAAGCATTTTTTTCTTACAAGTTAGTTTTTTGAATAAGCTTAAAATAATAATGAAGTAATTGAGAAAAAAATTAACTTTAACGGAAAAAGCACGGGATGTTTGATGTTAGGAGTATCGTGTGTTTCATAATACTAATATCTTTTTTTATTTATTCGCTCGCTCCACTGTCTATCGTGCACCTGTATTAAAAATATATGGCCATATTTATACAAAACCATTTGAAATTTCGTCGTTTTTAGAGTTCGTTTCATGGACTCCTAAAAGAAGCTGAATATGAAGAGGATTACTTGAATTTTTTTTTATGGGTTTACTTGAAGTTCTTTAATCTCGCTGTTATGTTAAAATTAAATACTAAAGCAACTTAACAGAAAAAGATGCTAGAATATTAGTAAGTGTAATGGAAGCGTCAATTAAATATAGTTAAACCTAATAACGATAATGAAATTTCCCTACCGAGATTTTTCCACATTAAATTTTTGATAACTGAGGTGTATACGAAGACGCCAATATTAAAATAATTAATGGCTGTGTTAAAAGGTTTTCATGTTATATTAAATATACTCCCATTCAGATTATAAACAAGGCTCTTCGATAGGAACGTATTTTATTAACAGTCAAGAATCGCTTTCCCCATTTAAGAAATGTGGTTCTCAAGTTTTGTGTAAAGAAACAAAAATAGTTTTTATGCAACTTTCTTTAAACAACGGGACAGTAAATAGCTGATGATAACTATGGCACATAATACAACGCACAAAAAGAAACAGCATCACAATTTATTCAGGGGTGTGGAAATACGAAGCAGTCAAAATACTTAAAATATGTTTCTGGTCGAATCTACTTTGCTATTTAAAAACTACAGTATAGTACAATATAGGCAATTAGATCGTAACTCATTTTTACATATTCAGTGACACTCTTAACAGCTAATTTACAGTTTTTGAGAAATATTACTTATTTCTTCGTTAATTTTGTAGAAATTCATTATTCACAATTAAATGAAACTACGTGATGTAGTATTATTTCTACTTTCTTTAAGTTCTTTACCACGACCTAGGTTTCGTTGTATTACAACATCTCCAGGTGGGATATTAGCAAAGATTGCTATCTAATCTATCTTTCTATCTATCTATCTAATCTTTGCTAATAGCCCACCTGAAGATGTTGTAATACAACGAAACCTAGGTCGTGGTAAAGAAATTAAAGAAAGTAGAAATAATACTACATCACGTAGTTTCATTTAATTGTGTAGATACAATAGTTAAAATTGTGAAAAAATATTTTTTATAATTTTATGACAAACTTTTTCAAGCTAAACCACGACAATATAAGGTATTTCCCTTTTTATCAATTATTTCTTTTACCCCCATATAGTTACCATATTAAACAATTGCACACGACTAAATTTTCTACATCAAGCGGTTTTTGAGAAAAACGGTGTGAAATATAGTGACAGTCGGCTAGACGGAAGCAAGGGCTCGTTTTCCCTTTTGAGTTTTGAAACCACAAAAATAAAATGTTGTCAATATACTAATAAAAGTATTCATTGTATTTATAGATGCATCCAAATTTTAATACATAAATCAGATGAGATAAATATCTAAAGTAATTATATCTTTGTTGAATTTCAACATAATAAGAAGAGAATGAAGAGAACCTAACTTCTCACTCACTTTCGGCAACACAAAATTCTACTCCCTTCCTTGTGTGGTTTAACCTCACGAGATGCCAATACACCTTCGATGACGGGCGGAGTAGCAAATAGCGCTGGAAATGAATTCAACTCCGTTCAATATATCAATAAAAAAGGCTTAATAGCGGACAAAGGTCGCGCGGCTGCTACGTATTGCACCATCAGAATAGTCGAGTGATTCGATAATAAGGTGCTAACCGGGAGATGAAGGGCGCCGCCGCTTCCACTTGAATGTCAAATCTTCACGCCGCGTAGGAAATCCGGCAATCCCGACTGTCAGTCAAATAAAAACACAAGATATTTATTTATTTTTTTATTGCTTTAATTTTTAAACTATAGCTAAAATAAATAGCTATGAAAAATTAAAATAAATTGACTAAGCTAATCCGACTACTAATACGACCGAAGAAATATTTTCAATCCCTGTTATTTTATTTTTCTTTTTTTCCTATAAAAACTGATTTTGAAAAAAATACAACTGTAAATATGGCCAAGATTAAGCTATGTTACAAGATAATTTATCTACTATCGAAATATCAGACACATCTCCTGAAAATTAGCATTACTCTTTGTAAGTGGATCGGGGTTAGCAATATATGAGAACCGGACATTGTAATAATTACTGCGTCAAATAACTTCTATAAATACATAAATAAATCTTCACATTATTGCCCTGAAAGGAAGCACGTATTTCTAAATAGGAGATAATAGGAGACCGCACCACTAAAATATCTTGTAATTACCTACTTCACTACACACATTACATCAGAGCAAGGAGTAATAAAACAAGGTGTCGGCGTTGAATAACACGTAAAGGCGGAAACACGTCTGCCACGGTGGCTTTGTACAATAAGACCATAAATACATTATAAACTACGGATGAATGAAATATATTGTTGCTCATTTGCTGTCGTCTTGGTGCGTTTTGCTTGCAAGGTTACAATATGAATTATGTGAATTGAAACCTAGAAAAAAATTAGAATCTGGATTTTAAGTCAAATAATTAATTGGCTAAATACTTTGCACATCGTTAAACGGTCTAGTGATATCTATTACTAATTTAAGTATCCAACTAACCATTAGCGTTACTATAACGATTTATACTATAAGGGTTCGAGATTCAAAACATAATTACGCAATTCAACCAAAATTCTTTCATCAGAACTAAAGGGACTAAAGTAAATATAAGAAATTACTTAATCTGTAGCTCTAAATACGAACTTCTAAAATTTTTCATTTAAAATAAATATACCAGAGAGACTCCTGAAATTTATGACTGTTATTCACGATTACGTGTAACCAAAAAAGTTTGCCCTAGTGTGAAGCATTTACAAAATAAATCCAGTATCATTTCGAAGTAATAAATATGCACGTTAC
Organism: Druceiella hillmani; assembly: GCA_039881145.1. Classification (NCBI taxonomy): domain Eukaryota; kingdom Metazoa; phylum Arthropoda; class Insecta; order Lepidoptera; family Hepialidae; genus Druceiella; species Druceiella hillmani. The sequence continues at coordinate 10,045,946 of JAYKKI010000014.1, forward strand.
TAAGGGAATAATTCCTACTAAAGGACTGTTTGTGTATATATATATATATATATATATATATATATATATATATATATATATATATATATATTATCCTAAGGAATAGCAGGTTAATTTTATAAAGTATCTTGAAAAATAAAAAACAAAAATATTTAGGAGATTAAATAATGACTCAGTAAGTAACGCAAAGCCATATTTAATTTATTCATCGTTCAATTTGAAAGCAAACTAATGCAAATGCCTACTAAAGTGAGATACAGTCATTATATATTTTTGGAGATTAATTAGTTCGTACAAAGATGTTTTTGGAAATTTTTTTTCCGATATCCTCATAACTCTCCTTTTCCAATAATTTGTAGGATACACAATACGAAAAATTTGAAAATTCCATGTATTCAATTTCCGATATAATTATACAAGGTTATTGTTGGTCACAATTTTACTATTTTTTTTGTTTACCTATTTGTTCTGCACTAATATGCCCAACTATGACTAAAGCAAACATATAATTTAAAAAAGAATATCACAACAAAACAACTAAGATGTAAAGTTATGAAATATTAATGCTATTAACTAATAGTGTTTGATATGCATTATCATCTGGTTTGCTCTTTAGTTACAGTAAGCTGCAATAAAAGCTGACAAATTCTTCTCTAAGGAAATTGTTTTCTAATTAACCATTCCATTTACAGTAATGCCTCGATAATTAAAAAGCAAACGATCGTTCGATGTGTCATATCGTCACCACTCCACGTAATGTGAGTAATTTTAAATATTCTCCTACGCGCCGTTTAAGATAAATCTTTGTCTATCTTGCCTGCCGCGCGAATATTTACACTCTGAGGAAAGTATTTTTAAAGTAACGCTTTGCATTACATTAATTATACGATAAACGTTTCAAAGATGATTTCTCATGTGAATTGAGAATGATTGCAAAATAAAAGACGAAATACGAGAAGAAACAGGGATTATTTTTTAAACATTAACCTAGACTGAGGCTCTGTTATGAGGATTCAGGTTATTTTAAACCGGAGTCAAATTATTTTAAACTTACAAACTGCGAACACTAGTTCAAATAGAAAATACTCTTAGTAAGAAACTTGGAAATATTTGGAAATAAAAAGAATACTTAACCGTCAAAAAATAATCTTATCTAGAAAGGACATGAATAGATTTAGGATGTCTTATTAAAAATACTCGAAACCAAAACCTGCTAAATACGAAGATTTCATATGTACTTAAGCATATATAAATGTTTAAAGGTTCATTGTTTACGTAATTCGAATTCGATTAAACTTGAGAAGGTATTTAAAAGCCGCACACACATTTTTTATCGACTTGAAAGAAATATAAAGCACGGAAATCATTTAAAATATTTGAATCGACATGAGTTCATTCAAAAAAGGTTCTCATAATAAAACGATCAAAAATTTTAATCTCTATTCTAACACAAATATTACACACAGTGTGTCCATAAATTATATTAGATATCTACCACAAGTGGTCAGAATTCCACAACACCTGGTATTTCAAGTCCAAAAACAAATATTCGTCTGAAGTTGTTTGTTTAATTAACAAAATAAATACACAGTAAACATAAAGGTCTTATAGCTAATGGAGTGATGTTTTTCAGTTAACCATAACAAAACAAAATCTTTTAAAAACTTAGTGATTTGATATATTGTAAAAGACGTTGCAAATAAAAAATAAAAAAGTCTGTTAAAAATGTACATAACAACAAAACCTTCATAAAAGAAAATAACAGTAGGTGGCACTTAAAAAAATTAAAAATTGGAATTCAAATAATGATATGAGTAGGAAAGAAGAAAAGACAAAAGAGAGAGGATAATTTACTGATGATAATATGATTTATTAGAGGAATACAGTACATCCAAGAGTACTTAGTATTTCCATAAAATCATTAAATTTTATAAATCTTGGTATTATTTTTACTGCACAAATATATTAAACGAAAAAATTATTTGGGTTATTGAAAGGTTTTTGAGAAGAAAAAATATTCTATCAAATAATAATTCACATCAAATTAAAAAAAAATAGATTATTTCAGTTACTTCCTCTAAAATTCCCTCAAGAATATTTTTAACCTCCACATTTAAAGAATGAGGAGAACTCATATCTCATCGATAGACCAAATTGCACAGACATAAATGTACATTTTAAAAAAAAATTATTACCCCTTGTACAGAATCCCTATGAACTTTTTATAGACCCAACTATAAGATTTAAGGGGAGTAATACTCGTCCACTAGTAAAGCCTACAGAGCTGTTATTTTTTGTTTTTAGTATATAAAACTTTCACAACATATTTAGAATATGCATATATGTTTACTATATATACCGGTTAAAGGTATTAAAACGTAGCTATTTATTGATAGGAAATGAGGACACGTGACTATAAAAAAATTAGCACAAACAAACTTAATATTTCGTGAACGGATTCCTGTATCGAATGAGTGTTCATGACCAACCCTCAATATTTTTTAAAAACGTTTTCAACGATATCCAAAACGAGAGTGCAGGCTAATAACAAAACACCGCTACTATACAAGTTGGATTATTAGAATATTTTTGGATGGTTTTAATCTTATAAGCGTTACAAATATACGTAACTGTACCAAATTTAAATTTTCTAGTACTTGTAATCTAAGAATAAAACGGCGGCGACATATACTATACTTTCTGATGTTTATCAGTCGCTATTTATATTACATACAATCAAAATTTACAATGTAACGCAATGAAATATGTTTGAAAATTACAAATATTTAATGTGCAAATCTATTTGGTTTTTTAAAATCAATATCTTCTAATTGGTTGCAGCTACATGTTTTAAAATGTATAGTGTACAATGGTACAAGGCTGCTATAAATCAAAGAAATAGAAGAAAATCAATATACAGGACAATTTCGTATGCATCTATAACATCGCATTACGTATCACATAGCTTGATTTCTTTTAAATTATAAAAATTATTCAGCGAACTAGCATTAACCTAGTAGCCCTATCAGGGCTACTAGATTTCAGATTGAAAAAAATGAGAAGTTTGAATACGAAACCTTTTTTGCTAAAAGTTAAAAATCTAAACCTAATATTATTTAAACGAAAATATGGCAAATTAAAAAATAGACGAAAATGCAGATTGCGCCAGTCCTTACTTTTTACCATTTGAACTGCGATCAATATTTACACGTTATCATTTTTCCCTAGTTTACAAACAGAATAAGTTAAAAGTGTAAGAAATTAAAGAAAATATTCTAAACTATAAATAAATATATGGCTAAGAAAATTTACTTATACTTAAATTTCTAATTTTACTACTGATTTAATACTTGTATGCTCTAGTTTTATTGCACTCCCGCACTTAATTAAATTTAAACAAAATCAAAATAAATAAAAAAAACTCAAATTGATATCAAAATATGCGTAAACGGAATTCTGAATTAGTCCGCAAAACAAACCGCAAGTAACATAACCGAAATAAGTTTAAGTGATGAAGTATTACTGTAAATAATTTTTTATCCTATTCAAAATTTATAGAAACAATTTGAAGTAAGCTAAGTTCTGTTTATGCAAATGACCAAAAAAACTTAAATCAATTTTAGAAAATCTACTCAATGTTAACTTGCACAAAAGAGATTCATTTAGATATAAAAACTTTATTTTCAGAAGTTGAAACTAGGTCTGTTGGAGAACTTATTTAAGTAGCATGTTTACCCAGGTACGATAATGTGACGATTCAATATACATACATTAATATGATATGACAAAAACCACTTTTTGTTCAGCACAAAATGTAATTGTTAATTAATTCTTTTAATAATGATTACTTTCGTCAAAAACAAGGAATCCAAACAAAAATCCTGTGAATTTTATTTCAAGAAATAAAACAATGTGTTACTCTAAACCTTACTTTTATTTGATATATGTTGTGAAATATATTTTTTTTTTAAATTTCATTGTTTGATTTACCAAATATATTATTGTGGTTAATGGTCTACAGGAAATATTAAGAAATTAATAAACTCTCAATCTAGAAAACATAAGTGACATGTAAGGAAAATCTTAAATAGTATTAAAAAATAACCTAGCCTGATACGAGGAAATTTATGTAGGTAGGATGCGACTTACATTTTAATACTAATGCATCTTTTATTACAATTCGTTCATTTATAAACAAGGTTTCGATATAAAAGCAATAGATGATATGGAAGCATTGTCTATTTTAGAGTAGAGAACACTTATGAATTTATTTATAATAAGTATTACACAAACTTTAAATAGCACCTTATTTGTTTAGTGAGCGAAAGTATCTCGAATTGGCGCCTTCTAAAAACACAAGAAAAGATACAAAAACGCAACACCGAATCCCAGAATTGAACTAGAGAATTATAAAGAATATACTTCGAAATTAAACACAATACGGGAATTTTTTCCAATCAATATCACATTACCAAAAATAATTACTCCGTGGAAATAATATCGATAAATAACGAAAACATTAAATTCCAGAAGACCTAGAACTAAATCCGTTTTTTAATTTATTATGTGACTAACAAATTCTACTTTGTATTCTTTCCCAAGTTTCATAGAAATGAAACAAACTTTAACACACACAGTAATCTTTATCCTCTTACCTAATGGTACTGTAATCGATAAAAATGCACAATGCGTGCAAGATGCTCCAGAACTCCATTGAATAAAAAAAAGCAATTATTTGTCAAAAAATATTTTGATAATTTTCTATATGCTTTTCACTGTTCTCTTTATATTTCAGGAAATATTCATATAATCGTTGGAAGATTTCGTCATTTCCCTATGAAAATTGCTTTTGAAACTGCAGTCACATTCTTTCGGATGGTCTCTGCATTATCAAATTGTTGATCTGTAGTGTAATTTCCAATTAAAAAAAAGGTAATAAATCGGCCCAAACTCTACTAGCATTACAATACTGAATATACCTGATTTAATAAAGTAAAAAAGAAGCCGATTTTTTCGTTACAGCTTTTGTTTCGGTGTCAATCTATTTAGCATAAATTTTGCGCAACGTTTCCTTTCATCAAGAATATTGTGTGCGATGGTGGGAACACTGTCCACACTAATCCCTGTTATCTCTAAACCTAATACTAATTAAATATACAATTGCGTCAAATTTTCAAATATGGAAATAGGATGACACTGAGGAATTTCATTCAGAACAGTTGAATATTGCATCTTGAATTTTTTATATCTACAGTTCCAAAAATTTTAAATATACGCTTTACGTACTATTTTAGTTTTTTATCTTTAGATGTAAAAGATAAAATTTGTTGTAAATTCCATAAGAGAAAAGCGTAAATGAAAATTTATTTAGCGGTTAGAAAAATTGTACCTGTATCAGGGATATAACAAGTAAATATAATTTTTAATTATTAAAATTTTGCGTATGACATAAATGTTCGAAAATTTAAAACCGGATCTAGTAAAGATTGTTTGTACTATGGCTCATAACATTCTTTTAGATTATGTCCTTCTCCTAATTTGGTGAACTAGAATATAGAATATATGCAATTTTTTTATTATAATATTATACCACCATAATAATATATATGCAATTTGTTTTATAGTCGAACGTAAACTATGAAATCCGTCATTGATAGCTATACCACGTCAAGTTATAAATAATAAAGCTTTTAACTCTAGTTTTGTAAGCATTTCAGCAAACTTTACGATACCAGAAACATAGATGGATTCGAAGTAATTTTGTAATAACTTTCTCGGCATTGACATCCATGTAAATTCATTGTTTCAATACTGGAGTAAATTCTCCTACATACCTACCTTGTTATGCAAAAAAAAAAATAGTAATACATCTTTATTATATTGTTACATTTTTACCCGTTTCATTATTAATTACCAAGTTTTACGTAAAAATTTACAATAAAGATATTTAATCTATATAAAGTTAGTCACCACTTTTCACCCTCTTAGGGGTTGAATTTCGAAAAATGCTTAAATATATATATATATATATATATATATATATATATATATATATATATATATATATATATATATATTAAAACATTTTTAGAAATTACAATAAACATTTTTTTCCTACAAAAATTTAGCACCATTTTTAATCTCCTCAGGGGTTGAATCTCGGAAAATGCTAAAATACATGTTTCATTACTTGTATTGAAGGGTATTAATATCAAGTGTTTTATAAAAATTTACAACGGAAGGGTTTTCCACACACAAAGATGGCCACCACTTTAGGAGTTGAAGTTTGAAAAAGGCTTAAACTTTTGTTTCAGTATTTCTTTTGAAGAGCATTAATTAATGTGTACAACTGGTTAAATTTTGTTCAGTTTCTAAAGTGTTATACTCTTAAGCCCCTTATCATTGTGCGTAAAAATCGCGCTAACTAAACCACGTTAGCAGTAACACACTTTTCTGTGTAACAATTTTCTGTGAAAAAAATTTCAAGGTATTTTCCACCTACCCAGTCAGTTACTCAATGTGTCAATGAATAATAAAGTAAATCTTGTTTGTTTCAGTTTTCTTTATGCCTTCAACTCTTTTAAAGCATGTATTATTTTTTTATATTACTATTATTGCGACAGTTAATATTAGAGCAATAATACGTATTTTTTATCATATACGTATTTATTATTTGATTGTAAAATTATCCAATGTTTCTCTTTTCCATTTCGAATAAACATAATGATAATTCCGTTATATTAGATGGAGTGACAAAACTTCATTCGTATAGTTCCATAACCAAATGACAAAAACGAAACTGCAAGATCCGGTAGTGAAACCTAATGATTCTGAATATGGGTGGTGGGTTATGAAGAGATCCTAGGTGTTATTCGCTGTCAAAACGTCCTTCAGAAATAACAATCTGTTACCTTGATAGCGGCAATTTCGTTTACATTTTAATTTTGCCCTTCCTGGGAAAATTCAGTCTCGGAACACTATTTGAAAGTTCTGAACCTACACTATTTTGTTGGTTCAGAACTTTTAAAATGCAGCTTTTGGAACAATAAGAAAAAGAGCGTAAAGGTATTCCACAAGACCGCAAGGTCACCTACAAACATTAAGGCTGTATGAGTTGCTTTTTAATGGATTTCCCAGTTTTACCTATTCATAATGCTCAAGCAATAAGGATGTCCAATAGGACTGTTCGGCAGTCTTTACAAAAACTTAAAATGTTATCCTTACGTAATAGTTGTAGTTCGATAATTACAGCACCAAAATTTCGTAAGAAGGTTAGCCTTTCCAGAAGTCTTGTAAGGTATGACTGATGAAGACCCTGCAATGATTGTGTTGGCCACGGATGAAACCCACTTCCACCGTAACGTGGTTTTAATGAAAAAAATCCGTTATTGGGCCACACGTAACCTACAAGATCTCCATCAACGACCTTTTCACAGCCTTATGGTAAAGGTGCGGGCTCCAGTGTGGATAGCTGTAACAGGGCCCTAATTTTTATGGACAACAGTCGTACTGTAACGGTTAATTCCGAGCGCTACATAAAAATGATCAGTGACTTCCTCCTCTCTGAGGCGCGTCACCGACGAATTCCTTTTAGGAGGGTTTGGTTTCAGCAAGATTAAGCAGCCACAATATTTGAATTACGAAAGAATATTTAGCGGGAAATGCATGCACATCCACGCCAAACCTTAAAAAGAGTGATAACAAACTTTGCTGAGAGATTTGAACAGTGCAGAAAAAATAGGGGTCATCATTTAAGTTATGTTATTTTTACTTCATAACGCTTTATGAACTTCTTTATAAATATTTATATATATATTTAACCTTCACAGTTCCTTTGTTCCATAATAATTAATATCTCGAAAATTAATTAAGATATCCCATTTCAAAAACCATGAGGTTTGCAACGGAACTATAACAGTTTCTCTGTCCATCACACTTTTGTAGCTTTTGAAATTTTAGACCTAGGTGTACGAAATTTTGCAAATGGATACTTGATATCGAAAGCTCAATTAATAGGCCGAATATATTAGCAACATTTTAGAAAAAACCTTTAGCACAAATACATGTCTCGTGGGACCAAAAAAATTCTGCCCACCCCCCTCCCCCCATCCCTCCCATTTTAAGACAAGTTTGAGCCGTTATTAATTTTGTCCCAAGAAATTATATATTATTGCCATTAGTATTTACATATTAGTTAGAAATTAGTTATTATGTGCCTTATTTCGTTTTATAATTAACCGCCTCGGACAACAGCTGAAGATGAACGGTCAGAGAGACAACGTTGCCATAAAAATGGAATACCTTTCAGATCCTTCGCTTAAAGAGCTTTAAACAGTTTTTGGAAGTATAGAATAACAAAAATAATATTTTTCTGGTGCATATTAAACCTGTTATTACCAAATGCTACATATAAAGAATAAGAGAGATTTCCTTCATGGTTACAGATTAGCACTTTATAGCCACATCCTAACATTGACCCAAATTGGCCCAATTGTTTCCTCTTTTTCTAAAATGGCATTTAAGTATAAATTTATAAATATTTCAATATGAATTTTTAACCTCCATGTTAGTGTATCTCTTGTAATTATTAATTGAAGTAAGAAAAATAAATTTAATCAAAAATTGTAATCAAATACTTAAATATAGAATATTTTCAAAATTTTCAAACCCGTAGTTTAAAATTTTGCAGTCGATACTAGGACACTTTGCATATTAATCTAAAGCTTAATATTTAGCAAATAACGCCTTAAAATTATAAATGTTTAAGTATAATCCCAAAATGTTATTTAAAAATATTTCCTGTTTGATGGGATAAGTGGAAATTTTTTTTTGTCCCAACATTGAATATATTGTTTTGTATGTTTAAAAAAATTTTACTACATATTCATTGAAATGTCCATAAAAAGTACATATTTACAATATTTCAGGCACAAAAAAATAAAACTCTAGAAGGCCCGTAACAAAATTACAAGGGTTCCTTTATTTAAATACGGATCAAGATCGGTTCACCTGTTTTACACATTGTAAATTACTGTTGAAGATTAGCAAGAAAACTTTTCAAGTAGCATGTACTGCTTATATTACGTATTCTTAACGATGAATATGAATGATGACATATTCTGCATACAATTTACTTCTTTAGAAATATTATACGACAACATAAAATATGCAAGAATGAAGTGCGCAACTCATAAAAGAATAAATAAATAATTTAATATTGCTTTAAAAATAAAGAAATTTCATTTGAATTGCATATGTTGCCACGCATATAATACGCATAGAAACAGGTTTTATTGCTTCTTATTAAAAAAATATGGAACTCTATTTTCCAGCCGTGTAAATAACTTTTTCTTATAGATGGTATTTATGATATACTCGTGACGAGTTCAATTAAGTCTATTTAAATACGCGGTATTGATTTTTAAATAAAATTTCTTTGAATATGTATTTTAGTTTTATATATTCCTTTTCCTTTTTTACCGAATCTATTCCTTGTTTCAGTACACTACCCACATTATACTTTGAAATTTTAGAGTCAAATTAAAAAAGGAACTCATTTAATGCACAAAAATTCACTGATGTGATATTGTAACAAAAACCCACTAATGTGAATTTTTTTAGGTTCCATTACAGATATAGAAACTCATTGGATATAGAAACATAATACATCTAATAACGACAAAGCGTATTAACCAACATATATTTCAATACTTGCGTAAATACTTATTGCTAATGCTCAAAAATATTTGTAAGGAAATTTTAGAGCAATGAACTAAACACTTGAATTCTTTGTAAATTTTATGTATCGTATTAACTGTTGCCAAGATAGGGGTATCTTGAAAGTAATTGTTTCACAATTTAAATCGTAATAACACTATGAACGTTGAACAACTTATAGATGCGCTCTTTTCTATTTCCGTGAAATGCGCATTCTTCTATTTCTATGAAAAAACTAAAAAAGTGAATAACACTATAACAAAAATATCATAAAACTTGCCTTATTATTGAATGAGGTAATATATTTGTATGGTTAAAAGTTTATAACAATATTCGTAAACATTTTAATAATAGTAGTATGGAATTATAATATTTCAAACTTTTATTTATACGGAATCCGCTATAGCTTTCATTAAATTATCGAAGAAATTAAAAATATCTACTATCCAATCCGCATTCCTAAAATATTTGAAAAAAAAAACTTCAGCAACTTGATAATAAAATATCAAGTTGAAATGTTTAACGCCATTAAAGAATGTAAACGAAAAGTGACTACGTTATGATATCGCCACTCACAAATTTGACTTATTTCCCATCCTAACGAAGACGTATCTTCAGCAAACAAGAGGAATATTGCCTCTAACATCGGACACAATTTTATTAATGAGTTAGCTGACAAATACTAACAATCGTTACCGTACACTTTGCGCTTGACAGTGTTGATAGATGAATTTACTCATAAATCCACCCGAGAAAATATGAGCTAATTTCCTGAAACCGACTCGAGTATATTTTAATTAATAACGCGCTTTGTTTCTGTTTCATATCATCTTGCAATAAATCTATTCCGTGTTGTGTGATAAATCACTTTTGGTGTCGGCCGCGCCTTTGTCCAAGGTGGCGAGGCGAGGGAAAAATAAAGACTCAGAAGCTCGCTCCTGCTGCAACTGATACATTTATATTCAGTATTGTACGTATATTTGTTTTAATGTTTCTATTCGAAGCAATACACGCCCTTAACCTTTGTTGTACATTATTTTGATTCAAATTGTTTATATATCCCAAAAAAAAGTATCATGGCGTAGACTGTATTTTGACCTAAGCCGCCAGGGGCTTGTTTCAAGAATTTCAATTGCGCTCAACGGAAATGTTGTGTATGAAATAAATAAAATAATTTAACAATAATTTATATGTATTACACAATTCTATTTCAACTACGATAAATATTGCTCATCGTTACATTGCTGAGACTCCATTTCTACATCGAATTCGTCGAATGACATTTCTTCAGTATTTACAAAACAGTTATCACTTGTCACCACTTAGATGGGTTTGTTCTAATACAATTTTCGTACTTTTTTTGGGGCTCACTTTGTCTCACCGCATGCTTTTTACTAGATTTTCTTGCCTTTTATCGATGTCTACGTCTGCATTTGGCATTGCCTTTTTCCGGGCAACTTTATTATTTTGTTATTTTTTTCCACTCCCCTTTTTTCAAGACGTTTTTAAATGCTTAGCTATAAAAAATTATTTTTAATTATTTCACTATTACATCAAATTAAAATTATTCTTATATCGACTCATCATTATATGAGGTATAAAAAAGAGAAATCAATCTACTCGTTTCAAAGTTACAATTGATTTCTTCGGTCTTTCAAGTTTAGGGCGGACGATCTGACAAATTTGTCAAAGTCCTAAATCCCAAAGATTTGATTTGAAAAAAGAATTTGTCAAAGTGACAAATTTGGCACGTGTAGCGGAGATAAGAAAGACATTCGTTTCAAGTATATAGTCACACCCAGGAAGAAACGAAAAATTTATGATAATTAGTACAGTAAAAACTACCAGAAATTTTAGATGTAATGAAAAAATCTAAAAAAACATAAGAAATTATATGTTTAACTTAAAGAGATAAGTGCACAAGTGGGAATATATTGCTACAGAAACAACCACGTACCGACAACAATATCAGTAATTAAATATACATAGTGCGGACGTAGATAACAAATTGTGCTTTAATTAAAAAGAAAGGGAGAAATATGTAATTAGTTTTAGAAATGTAAATGAACTTACAAATATAAACGAAACAAAGTAACAAAATAGATCTGAAAAACAAGCTGCAAAAATAAAAGACTCGATATAAATTTTGACTTCAGAAATACGGGCTGAATATTTCTCTTCTTTTGACGTAATTGATTAGCATGAAGCTATTATCAGCCAGACATGCGGCTAGTTTAAATCTTTACCTTTATTCAACTGTAGCTTTAATAGAACAACGCAATTAAGAAATTAGATACACAGAGAAAGAAAGAGGGGTAACTGATTTAGGCTATATTATTTAAATAGCATCTCTTTCAAATTCAATTCGAACTTATTATATGTCGAAGTCGGATAGCATGCTTATAGTATGTGTATATATATATAAATATATATATATATATGTGTATATATATATATATACATATATATATATATATATATATATATATATGTATATTGAAGTAAAATTATAATTATATAACCTCTAAACCTATAAATATAGATTCATCGTCAAATATAAGAGTACGGTGGAATTGTGTGACCACCATAACCAATGTGGAACTGTGTGACCATCTTCCAATTACATCACCAGACCTTGGAAATCGCACAGGAACATAGACCTCATTGAGACAATCAATTAGCTCAAACGTGAGAGGATTAAACTTGATGGATGAAAACCTTTTTGCAGATAAATTGAATTACAGAATTTAAGACAGGCCTAGGGTTATATTGTGTCACTGTAAAGTTTCATTGATAATTTTTTCACTTCATCATCAGATCTCGGGAACAAATGAGAACCAGAGAACCCGTCGTAATAAATATGACTAACTCAAGCTCAAAGGACTGGCATCATGTTGTCATGGAATTCTTTTGGACAATCGTTTGGCTTCAGTATCAGACAAGTTCAATCGTGCCCATAATATTAAATTGTCATAAGTATGCAAAATTTCTGCTTAATTTTTCGTCATAAAGTGGATCAAAATCGACTTGCCAGATTTCGTTACAGAAGGACAGATAGATGATGTTAAATAAAGCCTTACAACGTGGATAATCATTCAGAGATATTTTTATCCACAAAAGCAAATGAACTAAAATGATACATTCAGCATGTCCCTGTAAGGAAATACATAAAATGTGTAATATCCTGTAAGGAAATACATAAAATGTGAAATACATAAAAACGTGTTTCGAGTTCACAAACGGTTCACAATCATTTTCTATATCGAGACATTAGGAGAATATTCTCATCATTGGAATAGAATTCAAGGTAAAATGTTGATAAATGTTGTAATTAGAACTGCAGACGTGATAAAGTGCGGGGATCATTATGAATATTAAGTAAACAAAAAATTAAATTGCAAACACGCCAACATATTATAAAGGATTCGTATTTTCCTTCCATTACCTCTGTACATTGACTGCACCAAGAATTTTTACGCTAATCGTAAATGGTACTGAAGTTTCATTTCCTAATCATTTTAGGACAGAATATTTAAACGCTATTCGTAGAAAAGAAAAGAAGACGACCATAATTGTAGTAAACAATCGACCATAATTGTGGTAAGGAATTTCTTTAATTCTTTTATAAATGTATACTTATAACTTACACATACTTGATAATAACTTAAGGATCCTATTTAGAACTGGAAACGCGTTACAAAATCATATGCATTAAACTTTTTAACTGCGTTGCATTCACTTTTTACTTGCACACTTCGCCGCCATGCCTCGCTCTCATTGCGTGAACACGCGTAATTTAGTTTATTCCTTTATGGGAGATACTTTTCCCCTCAAATCATTCTATGGAAAAGATGATCAATTTTAAAACAATTATCGAGTATGACAACAGAATATATATGTGACATAATGTGCTTATATCCTAATGTATATAAATTGCGTACATTATTATTTCATATATTTTATAGCATGCAGGTTACCCGTGTAGTAATATGTTTATGTGAAATCTTAAATAAATAACTGTTTTGATTACCAATTTAACAAGTCGAGTATTGACGTAATAACTTTCATTCGCCTTAATAAGGCCTTGGCAATGACAGTATTTCGTGTATGATTTCGATTATGGTGAATATGTTCTCTAATAATTGTAAATAAATAAAAAGTAAATATGCATTTTCCGTCCGGTAACATTAATGTATTTAAGAAAATGTCAAGTCACAAATAATTATAAAAATAATATTGAAAAATAATCCAGACACATATAGCGATAACGGACCACCGATCAATAAATATACTCCACATAAATTCTAAAGAACAATAGGAAAGGAAAGGAATAAAACAATATTTTCATAAGTTAAAATTACATTTATTATTAAATTTATAAAATATATTTCAAATTTGAAACAAATTTTTTTTCATTCTTTTTTCTTCTAAGTATTTCAGATTGCATTGAAACTTCCTGATTTGTGATAAAAAAATGTAAAATATTTTTTAATTTAAATAAAGTTACTTTATCAATTAAACTTCCGATGAGCAAATAAAAGATGCAATGTGAAAAAATGGTTAAGCTACATAACAAGGTAGAATAATTTACATAGATATTGAGAGTATATTCTGATCGTTTTTGGAATTGAAAAATAAATAAATAACACATACGAATTCAGTGAAATTATATTAAATTACAAACCAGATTAACTGCATTATCCATATTAATAAAGTCTCTAAATCGGTAATCTCAACTTCCAATATTAGCGTTCATAATATCATCCCACACAGTAATGTCAACCAAGTAACTACACTTCATTGAATATCGGGTCACCCACAAAATTAAACCGTAGATATTATCAAGCATTAGCAGCCAACTAAGTGCAAAGCTTTCAAATCTCTAATTTATACAGAGACCCGTTAAGAACGGCCATTCATACCTGGGGGTAATAATTTGAGCCATAATATTCGCTTAATCAGTTACTTACTTTAACAACTTAGTATCAAACTTCCTGTGTCTATCATAACGTCGCTAATTGTGGGAGTTATAAGATAAACTTGAAGTTTGATGGACTTTTAACCCTTGCCGGGTCGTAGGCTGGGTGGTAGAGAAATATCGTTATTAAACTTATTGTTTAGGATTCTGCATATAAAAAAATATAGTCTTACAAAATCAATCTTTGTTTGTTTATCTGATTGTCATATTACTTTCGATTCGAAAGTTCTAAACCAACAAGATGATTTTCAGTAGCGCTCGTTGCGTTATTATCATTGTCTTTAAATTTAAATAGTAACAAACAAACCTTACCATAAGTTATTCGGTTGTTTAAATTATGTAAAATTATAACAAGTAAGCTGGAAAATATATCAAAATTGCGATATGTGATTTTATAAAAAGCTAAAAACCATACGAAATTTACATCTTTCCTTCCTTATTTTCAAAATCAATTAAAAATTATTCAAATTTAATAGAATCTAAAACATACGAATAGCTCAAAAAACTGACATTACACTGTCATGTAAGAAACACATTTTCAATAATAAAAACGCGTAGGGTACGAATAGAGCACAACGGTTCCATAAACACCTACGTATAAATAAGTATAAAAGGGTCTGTAGTAATTCTACTAAACGATTTACAATTTTAATATTATTTTTCAAGATTTAAAAATGTTGTCTATAACATCTTTCGATGGCATAGAAATATTATAAACTTCTCAAAAATTATGAAAATCATTGTTACAGAATTCCAGTAAATTTTGGATAAACATCATTTGTGGTTTCTAGCACAACCCACACTTCGAATATATGATTTGCAGATCGCATGCACAAAGCGAACGCGACATACTATTTTTGACAAAAAGTATAAACTTCATTCCTTTCGAAACGCAAAACTCGTTGACTGCGAGTTGATAGATACGAAAATAAAATTAATGACTTTACTTCAGGCCATCAGTTCATAGCTTTAAGGCAAGCTGGAACTTGCGAAATTACTTCGTCTATATTCGGCCTGAAACAATCCCGTATTTATGACATTCGCATACAAACAAAAAATCATTGTTATTAGAACGAACTCTATCGTCAGTTAAGTCATTACCTAGTCCAAATATAATTTTACACATAATTTGAATAGTTTTCCGGTTTTATATTATACGTATTGTATTTTGTCAGTGAATTGCTTAGTGCGTTACCCGTTTATTTAATGCGTTTTTTACGTTCATTAAAATTAATATTATATTAATTAATTTTTTGTGGAAGTTTTGTCGTGAAAGTAAACAAAACATCTTGTCGTGAAAATGTCAAATGGAAGCCAATTTTTAAACCAATTATTTCTATTAAATCTAGTAATATATATATATATATATATATATATATATATATATATATATATATATATATATATATATATATATATATGTATATATATATGCATATATATATATATATATATATATATATATATATGTGTGTGTATATATATATATATATATATATATATATACAATACATATACACCTATGTGTGTATGTCATGCATAACCGGGAACATTATGAAAAGATAGATGGAAATCGAAACGTTTTAAATAGGTTAATAAATTCCAATGTATTTTTAGTGAAGCAAGAATTAGCTTTTCCTGGTCACAATGAAAGTAATAGTTCCGTAGATTGGGGTAATTACGTCGAGAATTTATATTTTTAATGCCTACGATTCGATTATTGAGACACATTTTCAATCTATTACAACTTCAATGCCGTTTTAAGGGCTATCAGGCCAAATCCAAAGTGACTTTATTTCTTCCTTGGCTGACGGTATATTTGATGAAATTAGTTAAGAAATTGCTCACACCAAATTTATTTCAATAACGATAGACGAAATGTCCATCGTTGGTTGTACGGAACACCTGACAACCATAGTGAGTTACGTATCATATAATGTTGTTGACGAGCATTTTCTTCTTGGTTTTCTAAATGTTAGTTGCAAGCAAATGGTACAAGTATTAAATGAACACCATTTTTGTGTAATATACATGTATGACCATAGCAATAAATAAGTAGCGGAGTGTTATGATGGCGCGTCGGTTATGTTATGGTTGATTAATGGTGTTCAAAGAAAAGTACGTGATAAATATACTTTAGCAATATTTATGCCCCGTTATGCCCATATTCTTAATTTAGTTTATCAAAATATGCAGATAATATTGCGGAGTGTAAAACGTCTTTTGTTCAACTCAACAAATTAGTCTCCTTTTTTAGTATACCAAAAGAAACGAATTTTTAGCCGAACTTTTAGCCGCAATTGTGAAACGATGGATTCTTTCAGTTCCATTATAAGGAGGCAGTATAATTCTTGTATAGTAAACACTATTCACAACTTAGAATAGATTTTATATATTAATTTTTGGGCACAAAATAAAACCCTGAGAACCGGGGTGAAAAGCCTTTCTCCTCCACTGATTTATGTTATTCATGTGATATATTTTATTCAGAAACTTTTAATTTATGCAAATCAATTTTAACCATCTCTTCTTATACTCGCTGTTAAAAGATAATTTTCAACAATAAAATGTATTCGTACTAATTTCAGAAATAATTAAAACTAACAAAAACTCTGTGTATTAAGTATAAAAGCTGTTGAAAGTTAATCACGGATTCGAAGAGAAAATCTTTATTTTATGACGATGTTTTAAAACATGGATCGATTTAGAATAAGAATAATTGTTAAACTTTCTACTATAAGGGTAAATAAATAAATATGACAATTGTTATTAAAATAAATATGTTATAAATATATATATATATATATATATATATATATATATATATATATATATATACATATATATATGTACATATATGTATATACATATAAAAATATTAAATTTTAAATATCGTAAATCACTGAATTAAAATTTGGTATGTATTTTTTCTAAGTATGTATTGGGATTTTTAAATTGACGGGGATTTTAAATTTACGGGGATTTTTATATAAATAAGTTTTTTTCAAAGCCACCTAGATGCATATTATAGTGTAGATATAGTGATCCTCAATGTATTTGCTTCGTTCACAATTTATTTCCCTTTGTATTAATATAAGTGTCTATGCGATTTTGTTTTAGTCTTTAAACATCAGAAATGCTAAGAAATAAAAAATGAGCAAAATCATGTTAACAATAATTTTAATAAAAGTAATTTTGACAAGAATAAAATAAAGAATTTTAAATAAACAACTTTTATAATATGCGTGTATGAGCGTGCGCACGCGAAGGCAAGGGTGTGAGCGAGGGCGCAGAGGAAGGCCACAAACGCGGGCGCTAGCGCGCATGTTTTTATATCTATATATTTCCCTTTATTGCTTGCCCTACCCAAAAAGCCTTGCATGCAAGGGTGGAAGGAACAGAGAAGTGGTTGTAAACATTTTCATAAATATCTCTAGAAATATTTCATACAAAATCATAAAACATGGTTTTAGAATTCTTACATCCAGCTCAATGTACACCCTATGCGGAATTATATTACAAAAGAAACATGTATTTTATTTGTCCCCTCTATAATTTCCATATAAATATTTTTATGTATTTACTATTGACATGTATGCCGGTTGTTTTAACATTTTTGAGTAAAATAGCCGTCAAGAATAACTGTCAGACACGTGAGTACTTTTACGTGGATTCCGTTTAATGAGCTATTACTAAGTAGATTCAAGGGAGGATTCCATATTAACATTTTGAATTAATTTTAATGATACAGATGGCAAGATATTAGTTTAAGCAAAATTTTTATTATAAATTATTTAGCCGATAATTTTGACCTTGCCATAAATACTATGTTTTCTTTTCATTCTTTGATTCAGGGACGTAAAGAGAAGTGATAAAGGACTCTTCGATTTCTTGCAGTTAACTTCTTGGAAAAAGAAGAAAAAAAAAGCACACAGATAAATGCATAGGCATACATAGTTAAAGAAACATTTTCTTAAAATTTTAATTTAAATAACGTAACTCGTACATCTCAATAGATTTAATTTTGGAAAAAAAGAAAGATACTCCATTATCTTCACCGTGAAAATGAATTATATCATCTCAGCATTGCATTCTTTTCGAATAACAACGAATGATCCCATATCATTTTTCGGTCTCACACCTTAATTTTGTACCCAAAAATTGGCGTCTTCCCATCAAGTGTGCTGTTCATTTTTCCAACCACAAGCACTTCTTAAGAACTTTTTGGTGTTAAGAAGTGCTTGATAAGATAAAAGTGTTAAAAAACTTTTATTTTAAAATATAGAAAAACACTCTTTTTAAATAAGCAGAATTATTAAAAGAGATAATTTACTAAAAACATACACAAGCTCAAAGTGGTTAAAGATCATACTCCTAAGAACTACTCTATTAAATGATCATTTTTCTCTTCGGGGCGGAGAATGTCGAAATAAAAACGGGGTTGAAACTACTCGACTCCGAGACCGATTCGTTAGACCGGCACAAACTTGTACACCGGGGAACGGATTATATGTCTGCCGTCGTTACTAACGTAAGGTGATTATTCATGCCTTATTTGCTGTACTTTGTTTACTTTGTTTTTACATTGTCCTGGATTAAACAAGGTGGAATTGTTGGAAAGGCATATTTGTGAAAACCAGGTTAATTTATTTACAAAATATTATTAATAAACTGGGTCATATTGTAGATGTAAAGTGTTTATAAATTCCTATTTAGCATATATTGCTGTGACAATAAAGGGACAGTCCATCGGAGGCTTACTAACAGGATAAGGTACAGATTTAAAATTAAAAAAAAATACATAAAACTTTCGTTCAAAATAACAGTCATGTTGGAAACTACGTATCATTTATTTCGGAGGAATATCTTACCGATTATGATCAACCGTGTACTAACAAGCTACTCATAATTGCATTCTTGAAGCGGTTAGTGGAACTTAAAAAATATTTAAGATGAATGCATCTCATAATAGAACATCGATTTATGCATCAAAGGGATGAGTAAAATGATCTCGGACTCTGTACATGTGAAACACCACAACTTCGTGCTCTTATATAACAGGTATGAGTATAAAGTGCCATTAAATTCGAAGTGAAGGGATCGTCATAAAAATATAAAATCATTCAAAAAAGGGCTTAATTAAAAAATAATTAGATTGATCTATTTGAGGAATTGGATGTGAACCGCGATTGAATTTCATTTATTGGAGATGGGGAAAAAATATCAGCAAGAATTTCTAACTTGTATCATCAAATTAATTAAAATAATTAACTTTTACTACTTATGAGTTTATTTATTAATTTATTTATGTAGGGGCAATTCTTAATTAGGAAGCATTAATATATATATATATATATATATATATATATATATATATATATATTTATTATGTTAAAAATACGCACACCTACACATTTACGCATGCATGCATACAAATACACATAAACACGCATGTATTCACATATTTTGAGATTATGAAAATCTTAAGGTTTTTGACAAACACGTACAATTATTTATTGGGGTTATGGATAACAATCTTCGTTCCTTAGAGATACAAACAGTAAAAGAGAGCCTGATATATCAGCTTCACATAGTACATGTTAGTATTTATCTATATCCAAGAAATAACCGAGGTGAACTGCGAGTTCGTTCAATAGCGCGCGCATTCTAATGGAGCAAATATATTTAATCTAGCGTTAATACAAGGTATCTTGAATCTAACTTCCTGATTTTCATCATCCTTCTTCATCTTTTTCTCAATAGTATTAAGCCAGTATTAAGCCTTAACTGAAAGTAAATTCCGACTTATCCCTTGTCGCTAATTCACCATATTATTGAAATATTTTCATTAAATAAATTTAATTACAATCAATTAAAAATTGATATTTTTAAATCTCTATCCATCTCTTCAAATTTTAATTTAAGTAGATAACTTAAAACTTGATAGGGAAATTGACTGATATACAAAAGTAAAACGAAATAAATAAATGTTCACCTCATGATTTCTTCAAATGATACACAAGAATATAAATACCATTATTAATACATAATATATATATTATTTAGAAATTTTGTTATAAAAACTATTACTAATATTAATTCAAACGGAGTATTATAACTCTTTACGGAAAAGGTGTGTGATTCAAGGTAAAGATACACTTTTGGATGATTTCTCAATTAGTACCTTTTGTGATTTCACATTTTGTTGCTAGCAAATTTATGTTATTTTGTCTTACAAAATTATATATTCTATTTCATTTTACATATTTAATTATTAGAGTAATAGTACATGCTCCGAATTTTATTTATAATACATGTTTTGTAAAAGTAAAATACCTAACTTATAGAGAAACCTTCGGCAGTGTTTTATTTAGGTAGGGAAGGTGTCGCATGGCTTTATTTCTTTTACATTAGGTAGAGGAAGGGTCGCGTGCTTATATTTATATTACATTAGGTAGAAAAAGATGTGACATTACTTCTATTACATTTGATAGAAGAACTGTCGTATATTTTTATATCTATTACTTTATGTAGAGAAAGTGTCGTGTTGTTTATTTATTTTACATTAAGTAGAGAAAACGTCGCAAGGTTTAATTCTATTACATGAGGTAGAAAAAGAGTCGCATGACTTTATTTCTATTACATTCAGTATCTTTGAAGAGTAGGAGGTGGTTAATTAAAGATTCCTTGCTTTGAATTTCATATTTTAGCTAATTATGGAAACATGACGAAGGAATGTCATGAAGTTCCATTAATAATCAAGAATTCAATGGGAATTTGTTGTTTGTTTCAGTATTTTACCTCACTGGCGAGAGCTTGGAGTTTATAAATTCTCAGAGTATAAGCTACTGACATTTTTCCAATTTTCTAAATGATTTTTAATGGACTTCCTTAATATAATGTTATTTTATATCGAATCCTGGACATTAAAGCTTTATTCGCAATGAAAAATTTTATTCGCTTACTATGAAAATCAATGAATAATTAGTAAAATGGCAAAAAAACGTAGAGCCAAATAGCAAAAAATCTCGATTTTAACGAGAAAGATATTACTTGATTTATGTCATATAAATGTAAATTATTACAATGAAAAATAGAAAGCCTTAATAAAATAGTTAAGTCCAACCTTAAGGTGGACCCTGCGACGAAGGCCATAAAGAGAATTTTTTTTTTATTTTTCACGTATTTTAAGAAAGTACCAACTAAAATCACATTTAAATTTTCGGAATTTAAACAAAGATGGAGTATTTCTAGTAAGAGTGGGTACAGCGACTAAATTCAATATTATGTTATGGATGCACATCGCAGCATACAAACACATAACTTCTGCTGCTTGGATAACTTTTATATAAATCTTTTAAGACATTCGCCAAATATTTTTGTAACTATCTAGAAATCTTTATTTCTTTTATTTAAACCGATACTTCCACGAACATTTTTTGATTGAATGCGATAGATATCTTTTCCGTGATTTGGTCGCTAAGAGTTATTCAATGAATTAAAATTCTTTAATTAACAAATATCACGTACTAATATCTTCCACCTCCAAAGCTAAAGACAATGTTAAAAAATAATAAAGTATTTGGAAGTAAACGTGAAATTTACTAGAAAATAATAACATACATTCCAGATCTTAGAATAAGTTAAAAATATCACGACGGGTTAACGTCTGGTAAATACGTATTAAGTAACATAAACTACTCAATAGTATGAAACAAAATTTCCGATGATAGTTTTAAAAACTTTCGAATAACTTTTAAAACTAATGAAATTTCACGTAAAATAATTGGCTAACAAACCGAATTTTCGTACCATTCAATAAATTAAGTTAGATTTTATCCATTTCTACAGTTATAGATTTAAAAGTACCATTTTAAAAAGTCACTATTTTTTTCTTTTAGAACGATGTATGCAATAAAATAACGGTTTCTCATAAAACACATTAATTACATATTCGTTTGCAAGATATTCCCTTTAATTTGCTTTTTATTAATTTGTACGTAACATTTTATTTTAATAGCTCATAACTACCCAACAAGTGATCTCATAACAAAATAACTCAAGCATGAGTAGAACGGGCACTATTAGGGTTCTGTATAAATTTAAGCACTTAAATATACTTAAGGGTACATAGTATTTCCATTAAACTATTTACAAATTAAATTTTTCACGACGTAAATATATTGTCTACAATTGTTTTCACATGCATAAAATACGTGCACATATAACAAGTTTTTATTTCTTGTATGAATATTTTTAAAACCTTAGAGAGTGAAAAACACGTGGTTTATAATTATGTATTATCGTGTCAAATTTAAAATGTCTGCGTCTTATGGTGTCGGAGAAAATCGACCGTAAATATGCAAACATCAATTTTATCACATTTTTCACGAGCAAATAAAAATGTTTCATTTTTAAAAAATATGACATGTATAATCATCGCCATAGCTTTTCTACCACATTTACGTGGTTTTATAAAACCAATTATTTTTTGATAATTTTAGGTTGAGTTGTTCCATAAATAAGAGCAGGGCGAAAATATTTTTTTCAGACATTTTTTTTCATATCTCAGGAGATATAATACGTAAAATTATTAAAAAAAAATTTCATAGACTTATAACTAGACCCATCAAACAATATCCGTATTATTTACGAAATTATAATTTAAAAAAATGCATCTAATTAATGTGGCACCCCTAAAGTTTTGAAATTTATATTTCTAAATTTCAGCTATTGAGATTTATATCTTTTAAAGCTACACAAAGTTTCAATCTTGTACATCATGCGATTTCCTAAAAAAAGCTTTGACGGACGGACAGTCAGATACGTGAATGATCTTATAAGGGTTGTGCTTTTCCTTTTGAGGTACGAAACTTTAACATATGGACATAATTACAATTATTTTTTTCATCATAATACCCATTTCAAAAAAGAAGGCAAAATTATGATTTTTCATACTTTTTGTAAAATATGAGATCAGGTTTAAAAAAAACTATTTATTTAATTCTAAGTTTGGAACTTTATTAAGTTAGAAATTTTCTTGATTTTAGTTTGAAATAGTCCAGATAAATACATAAAACAAATTAAAGGATCACCGCAGATTGGTTGACAAATCTTGCAACCGGTACTAAATTTTTTTAAATTTATCATGTTATTTTTTCTTTAATTATAAATCTAAGGTAATTAAAATTAAATATTGTAAATTTTTTTCCAAGAAATGTTATCAGTTTATTACTATTGACATTAGCATTACGCACAGCATTACGCGGACGCGGAGCATGTACGTAATACAAGAAGGATGCCCCTGTACAGTTAGTACAATTTTATACTAATTTTAATTTTAAACTAGATCATAAGTATTTCAATATTGTAACAAATGTTGATGTTTCTTTTACTTTTTTTGCCTAGGTTTGACATTATATGACATATGGATAACAGTTTAACTACCAACAATTTTTCGCTGTAATTGAGAATATTTTCGACTAAAAAGAAATTGAAAAGACTTTGGTAAATATAAATGTCATCAAAATTGAATGCTACTTTTATACAAAATGCCAATTTTTATGTAAATTTAAAATGGATGTTAACACTATGAAAATTAGGAAGTAAATTATACCCACACGGTTTTTGCAGATAATTTAGCCGCGAGTAATGAGCAATCGTAACCAAGAGTTATAGAATTATTATTAAAAAATAAATATCAGATAATCCATCTGAGGACGTCCATCTGAGGACGGACGGATGAAAAACCGTTGCCAAAACAATAGTGGTTCTGTTCCTTTCCTATCAAATTTTAATAAAAGTTTTAACGAAAACTATATACTCGAACGCTAGAAAAGAAAACATTATTACATTGTCATTAAACATTATTGCATTATCTTTGCTAATATCCCACCTGAAGATGTTGTAATACAACGAAACCTAGGTCGTGGTAAAGAAAGTAGAAATAATACCACATCACGTAATTTCATTTAATTGTCATTATTACATTGTTTATTTGCTTATTTTTAATAATATGTCATTTTTTAATGTATATGTAAAGTATATTTTTTATAGACCAAAAATTAACACGAATTGTCTATCTTGAATCCGTATATCAACAATTCAAGTCATGACAATATAAGCTTACCTTAAATTACATGCAAGCTCATGTTAATTTCATTGTATATATTATAGTTATAATAAAACTATAAATAAAACATAAACTAAAATAAAACTAATTAAATAACAATAATTCAATTTTGTTATAATCAAAATCTCTATACACAGTATAACAGTGGTTACCATTTAATGGAAGGTAACATCTGTTCCAAAGACTTCGTAGCGGGAGTATTTTGTTTGAACGTGTCGCTGAGGTCGCCGTAGACGGTTGTCTGTATTACCTC
This sequence comes from Druceiella hillmani, assembly GCA_039881145.1. Taxonomy (NCBI): domain Eukaryota; kingdom Metazoa; phylum Arthropoda; class Insecta; order Lepidoptera; family Hepialidae; genus Druceiella; species Druceiella hillmani. The sequence continues at coordinate 10,071,026 of JAYKKI010000014.1, forward strand.
GTTATCTTCGTAATTGGCATTGTAAATTGTAAAGGTGGCCCCTTTATTAAACAAGAGGTACCGCAGCAAACTTGCAAGATGGAAGGTTTTATTATCCTATTATTCGAACGCTGGGCTAAATTCATTTTCTTTTTCCTCAGGTAGTTTGGTTCTCCTGGAAATATAATTTTTTTATTATTTTGTCACATTATAACTAGTTTATATATAAAACCGTACTATTAAATAAATTTATGCTTCTTGGTTTTATAAAATATATTAAAGAGTTAATTATTTAACTTATATATTTAATATTTAGGCCATTATACCCCACTGCCAGTAAAAATATGCATGAACGATATTCCAAGCAAATTCAAGATAAGCAATGCGAAAATTGAAAAAAACTAGTTAATTAGATTTATCACATAGTTATGCAAAAATATTTTTTATATAAATCTGCAGTTTTGGTAATCATAACCCCTGTTCAAAATGTTCATTCACTTTGACAACACTACCAAGTACATGAAATATATATAATACTATGTTAGGTAGTGAAATGCCTGTTAGGTAGAATCAAAACCTAGAATTCAAAATTTTCATGTATCTTTTTATAGTGTTGGGAGTATATAACTCATCAAAGCATAAATATAATTAATTAGAACATCAATACGGATTACCATCAACATCAATACTAATTTCAACCAAATGTTCGCTTGCAGTCAGTTAACATAGTAATGAGATTTTGTCTCGCGACAGGCGTTAACGATATTTATAAAGTTAATTAGACGTTCGAGTGATGAATATGTGATGTTGGTATAATTTATAATCTGGCCAATCAATGATTGGGTTGATATAATTTGTCATTTCTTCATTTTAAATTAATCAGAATTATTCTTAGTCAAAAAGTACAGTAAAAATATAGTGAAATAGATCAATATTTCTTCAGAAAGAGCCATTTTCACAAGCCATCTTATGGATATCAAGTAGATTTGAATGTATTTTTAGCCCCATCCTGCTTTCAGCATCACAACGTTTTCTCAATTCGTGAAAAATCCGTTACCCACATGTAATTTTTACCACCGACACCTTGAACAAAATAATACGAAGTGAAAGCTACAAAGAGTAGTATTTAGATTTTACCGCATTATTAGAGCGATAAAGGAACGCGCGAGAAGAAATTTTAGTGATTTTATAAACCCGATCATACGACAAAGCGGAAGAGAAATCCAGACGCGAAGTTTCAAGTCAATGAACTAAATTTCTCACCAAACTTTTGAAAGAGATACTCGGCCATGTTTACAGTAAGGTTGTTGAAGAGTTTTAAATTTTGTCCGGCAAGTTCTTGAATATTTGATAACTGACACACTTTGCTAATTTTATATTTGAGCCTTATTTTACATATTTAGGAGTAAGCTAGGGTTCGAGTCTTGAGCCTTTATTAAATTCACTATTCTTGTAAACATTACTGGTTACGCGATGAAAACTATTAGTTGTTTGTTATTCGCTGACGCTTTTACAGCTCTCCAGAATATAGCATATGGCAAACGATGGAAACGAGATATCAGTGCCATCTTTGAGTTAAGCGCAGCAAGCCACTTACAGTTTAACTTAAACCATTATTGAAGAGTGTCTTGTAACCAAGTACACGCTTCTATTAAATACGAATGTACTGTCGGCGGGATTCCACTACATGGTCTGGATGGCGACGAATTGAGAGTAAGATTTGATTAAGGATTAACATTACTTGGGCACATAGGGACCATAGGAAATAATCGTAAGAAAATAATTTGGATTTGTGTTGCGTAATTTAAAGAACTTTCAATGTGTCTTATCAATTCACTTACTATACAATGTATTACAACAAAGTCGATAAGAACCTACCTCAATTGTTTAGAACCCAAACAAAGCCAATGTCTAAACCTGTACAAAAGACGTTCCTGCGTTATCCGAACTCTTTTCTATCTTTCTGTAGTATCCGAACTCTTTTCTAACTTGCTCCTTAAATTAATAAACGCAACGAGAAATTAATAAAAACGTTTCCCCTACAAAACTGCACATCGACATGTTTGAGTGTTAACCATAGAAATACATGAATGTTGACATGCTTCATCAATATGACAAAATTTCAAAATTTTACATCAAACGATTTCTGAGAAAAATAGTGTCGTCAGATGGGCGAACGAACAAACACTTGTGTGATATAAAATGCTTCCACTTTTCCATTTTGAATAATAACAATGAAAACTTCAAAATAATTTAATCAAACTTGTAAATTGTAATATTTTTAGATGATTGGATTTATATGCACACATACCGTACCTATAATTTGGCCTTTGGTTCTACAATAGATCTAGAACAATACAATAATATCATTCACACTCACCGATCTACCTGGAGCACATTGTGACTTAAAATGAACTAACGCCGGCTATGATTGAATCTTTCCGCAATATTTTATGATAAACCACTAAGATATCGACATGTTTTATTTAAATTTTATTTATCTTTGCAAACACACTTCTTTAATTCTAAAAGAAGCTAAAAATTTCTTTAATTAAAATCAGATAAACCCAAGATTTCAACAAAAAATTGAATATATTTGGCGTTAAGTTATTAAAAACTCATTTTTATTAAAATTTTTTTAATAATTGAATGAAAATACGTGATTTAGTATTATATATGTTTTCTTTAATTTTTTAACCATGACCTAGTTTTCGTTGTATGACAATACCTTCAGAAGGACAATTTGTAGAGTAACTCGTAGAAACTTCCAACAGCATTTAAATATTGTACAAGATAATAACGGGAATGAAATTTGAGCGGGTTTTCCCTACTTTTACATTAGTGAGTTTATGGTAGGGTAGCATTATAGTTTATATTATATTTTAGAAAGTTATACAATGCAAAGTATTCAGGTGTACGATACTTCAATATCAATTTCAGAATAAATCAAATGGACGTTTTTGTTAGTAATACATTTATAAAATGGCAAAAACATCTAATGGTTGGAAAAATAAATAATCAAAAAATTAGGGTATTCAAGTAGTCTATGCGAGGCATCAAGTTCCATATAAAAATAAAAACAGGGTCAAGTGAAAATTAAAGATAGGATAAAGTTTAGATGTCACCACCCCTATTATAAGCAACTCAGCTTCAAAGCCTGATTTTTTGAAACCATATTAAAGCCGGGTTTTTCATCATATAAAACGGTAACTAATTTTTCCGTTTTGCTCTTGTTCTTTGTAATGGTAATATACTAGTTCTATGTATTTAATTTTTCGGCTAAATTTTCCACAAATCACGTGCAACAATTCGATGTTTGACTTTATTTACTGCGAACAATCGACAGGTACTTCACCCATAAATATTCCATTGCCACTGGAGCGAGCAAAATGCGAAAGCCACTTGAACAACAACTTTTAACGAAATTGGTTTAACGCGTCGACAATAATCTGTTTGCATTATATTAGATAGAAATACGTTATTATCTATTGACAAAGGTTAAATATTAGTATTTGATTATTATGTACTGAAAACTTTGAGATTTTTAATTTATTTTAAAATTACCCACAGAGAAATGAAAAAAAAAATTTCAAAAGTAATTTCCTGCAATGCAATATTAATAGGGAGTATTCCTGTGCACATAATCAATTACATAAATCCTCTTTCTCATTTATAAACCAAAAAAATATATTTTATCGTATAGCTTTCTTCTATTTTAACTTCCCATAAAATTCACGATCGGAAAACACTTCTGGGAATGTTCCCAAATGTTCAGTATAAGATTAGTATCAACTGTATGATATTAACGTTGTAGTATTAAATTAATAAATAAAGAAAAAAAATTTAAAAAATTGTAAATTGAACCACACATTTTGTGATTTAAAAATATAAAGAATTTACGTCAATACTTAATATTTGCTAGTCATTAATTTTGGAATTGACTATAAATTGTTTTAGTCAATTCAAAGAAAATCAGTAGAAATTATATATCTTTTAATTAATATTTTATTAAGTCTTAATTTTTATCTCAAAAGATAAATTTTTCCTCTGTTCTCTCAACTTTCAAAGCTCTTCACAATTTTAGTTCTTTTTATACTCGACGTATTTAATTAGTCACTACTTCAAACATAAACCTAATTTATAAAATGGTGTCCGAGAAAACTGCATGTGTTAGACCGACGGACATTAAAACGATTCTGCAAGTGAACAGTTTTACTAACTTCACTGCAGAACGTCTAAAAAGAAAGTCATTTAATATTTTTAAAATAATTCAATACATTGTAAATTACCAACACGTAATAATTAAGAAGCAAAAATAATAAAAAACCAGATATGATTAACATAAAAGATTCGAAGAATAAAATGCAATTCGACTTGAATAACTTCCCTTTCATTATAAATATATGACATTCAAACATCCTTGTGAAGATACTATTTACAAATATCACAATATGATACAAAGAAATTTCCTTATTTGGATATGTATGGAACGAAAATGCAACAGGTATTTCGTGTTTAGGATTTCTCATATATTAATTTGTAACAAAGAAGGTAATGTGAAATAAATATGGGGCATTCAAGTAATTTTTTAATGAAAATTTAATAAATTTGGGAACTTACTGTTAAGAAAAGAGAATTTATTTCCTTTTTTCAATAAAATAGGAATTACAAAAAAATTATGAAATCTATTGTTTGGATTAAAATTGAATCTATATTTTAAAGTTTAGTGCAGAATAAAATTAATAAAATTTAATAAACATATTATCATTTCACTTAACAACGTAGAATTTTATATTTAATTATAAATGTTAGATCTCGTATTTAAGTAAAGATTTCTCCATGAATCTGAACAAAATAATGTTATTTTTTTTCAAGTTTCTAAGATGAATATGTTGTTAGATAATAATAATCAGTCCTTCTTTTGGGAATAATTAAGCGCCTTCGTCACAATGTATTTTAAAACATGTTTTAAAGTGTACTATGTTTTAATGTATGTATGATCCCGTTGTCGAAATTAGTAATAGTAGTACCTCCCGAAAAAAAAGGGGAGGAATAAGTCTTCAAACTGAAAATAAAGTTCTTAAAAAATAATTACATTTTGAAAAAACAATATCTTAGAAAAAAAAACAGACCATGAATTCAGGAAATAAAATGTACCATTATTAGGCATAGACTTTATTCGAGAACAACTAAAACAGGGTTAATGAATTTTAAACAACTCACAGGTATGAACGCTTTCACGCCCGCACGCACACTTACAGGCACGCGCGCTCGCACGCAAGCACGCATGCCTACTCGCTTACACGCATATACGCACGTGCAACATGCACACACTCGTCTAGTGTGCACGTAGTGGTATTATATGTAGTTATAGTCACTGTAAGGAGTATTAAAACACATTAAATTACATGTAACGTTAACTAACATTAATTAAAATAAATAGTAGCAATAATTTTTTTTGGCTGCTGTTTCAAACCAGTTATATAAGCATTATTGTCAATTTATAGCAAAACTATCGCAAATCGCTTTGCTTCACGAAAAGTACCTACATGTACTGATATCACTTTGCGACCTCAGTTGTATATTTCGCTTCAAGCAGATATGGGTGACGGAACCGTGTTATATGATGTTTCTGAATTCGTTCTGAAATTAAATTTCTTAAATATTATTTGGTAAAAAAACGAAAGGGCAAGCCAATACAAAAATATGATAATAATACGTATGTTCTTAGTTGAAGTATAACAAGTTAGATATAGCAAGTTGAAGTAATTAAAGCAGATACCAAAAATAATCTAATATTTTCAAACTTACTAGAACCATGAGATATAGCTTGCCAATATCGTTCGATCTATTTTAATAAAACACTTGTTACAATTAGAAACGGAAATAATGGACCAATTATTTCACGAATGACATATATATGTCTACGCTAAATACAAAAATATTGTGTACTAACAAGCTGCTAACAGTTACATGAATCAATGCAGATAGCTACCATCAAATAAAATAGAATATTTCTCCCCTGTTCTCCACTCTACGGGGACAAATCGGGGAACGAATAAATAAAACGTAATGCTTATTGCAAACCCGCGCCAGTTATTGTGTATTTCATCTGATCTTTTGTTCAATATTCATTTAACAAAGAGCTTACGTCGACAGCATTAACCGTGTAGGTGTACACCGTGCGTATACGAAATGGATTATACAGGTTATCAACTTAGATATAAAAAGCTTATATTTACGCTAATGAAAGTTATAACGAATGCCTTTACTTTAGAAAACAAATTGGTAAAATAATAGGAAGAAATCTACAATTTATTTAGCACACACTATACAATGTGACATCGCAATCCACGTTACAGAATTTTCCCTAGTATGTTTCCAATATAATCGATTCCACTGTGGTTACCGACCTGTTTAATTCTATAAAGAGCTTGGAAATGTTTTAGTATAGTTATTTGACTAGAACCCTATCTTACTCTTTTTTAATGTTAAAAATAAAGTTATTTGCGGTTGTTTCAAAAGGTAATGTATACAATATTTTCTCAAAAGAAAAACATTTCCGTTTCATAATTTTGAAAATTATTTTCCAGCATGAAGTAAAATTCACTTCAAACGTATATAAATATTATACATCAAACTCTGTTCAATGATATATTAGTATATATCTTTTCGTTATACGACGTTTCATCGTCATCTGATGAAAAAAATATTCAGACTTGGATTTTTGTTATATAATGCCTAGAACTTCCTACGCATTTTCTCAATAAACTTATTACTAATGACTTTTGTGCGAATCAAGTTAGAAGCCAGCTCTATCATATGGATTTAAATACAGTCTAATTATTGCACATGTTCATAAAATATTCCTCCGTTATATGTACATGAAGGAAATTGTTAGAAGGGAATTATTACATGAAGGAAATTATGTTATATTCCTTTTCCATTTCCCATTGGTTTTCTCGTAGATATATTGGATTTACATATGTTGCAGCATAGAAAGTTTTATTGGCCACAGTTTTTTTCGATGGTTAGGGGGAAAAATATATCTTAAAATTGATCGGAAAAACTCCCGCGCTCGAGTAGTTATCACTTTGCCACATTATTGCTGATGTCTGCATCTAAAACCGAATTTTATTGGAATTTTCTATCTTTCGCACTGTTGCGTAATGTATTTACAGTTTTATTGAGGATAGTAAAATATTTGAAAATAAATGTAGCGATTAATCATACTTCAATAAATGAAACGATAAAATTGACATCAAACTTTAGTGCTGAAAATCAAGCGAAATCTAAAGAATAATGGACATATCCACAAATATTTTCTACTCAAAATTAAATGAAACTACGTGATGTAGTATTATTTCCACTATCTTTAATTTCTTTACCACGACCTAGGTTTCGTTGTATTACAACATCTTCAGGTGGGATATTAGCAAAGATCTTTGCTAATATCCCACCTGAAGATGTTGTAATCCAACGAAACCTAGGTCATGGTAAAGAAATTAAAGATAGTAGAAATAATACTACATCACGTAGTTTCATTTAATTGTGAATAATGAATTTCTACAAAATTAACGCCAAATATATTAAATATTTTCTAATTATAACGACAAATTTTAAAAGTTATCAAACAATTATTAGTTACTTTTCATCATATAAACGAAATAATTACACGTTTCTGCAAACACTATATCTAGCGTTTCCTTTTGAGAGCATATTCCTCTATAGTGTTAGAAAATGTAATATTTTTTTACAATGGGACCAACTGTAGATAACACATAACAAGAACGTAATTAATTAAAATCCTGGACTTCATTTATACATGTACTTCATTTTATTTGCTTTTGCCATCTTATCTAAAAGAAAAAAAAACACTAAATAACGTATTGATCAATGTCCAATCTTAATCGCAATCTATTATCATTATTTAAGCGACATACCTACCTAGCTTATATAACAAATCGTTCTTCAAAATCAAGACCACGAACCGCCTTCAAGACAAGAACCCACACCTGCCTTCATAATAGAGTATTACGTTATTAAACCACATAATTTATATACTCGAATAGGATATGTAATTTCTGATAACATGTATCCGCTTAGTTTTTACTTTGTGTTAAATATCACAAAGGTTATTCGAGACCCATTTTTGTGCACGTCGTATCTTAATCAGTATTTCCGAACAGGTAATAACTTTTAAAGAATTTCGGGAAATAACACCTAAGTAACTCAGGAGACAGGATTGGCTAAATCGAGACTGCCAAATAACTTACCATTTTAATGTCAGATTGGTAGGTCTATAACGCTAGCTAAACTTTCTTCTAAAGAAACTCAAGAATAATCAGCAGTTAAATAAAGTAATTAGCAAATAATTATTATGTAAAACTTGTTTCATATTCTATAAGGTAAACCGAAGGGTGCCCAATTAAGTTATTTATCAATTACTTGAGTCAATAGACCAGACTGAAATCATATCTAGCTTAATATAAGACTTTTGTTTTCTTTACTTAATTCACAAAGGGCCTGAAGAGAAGTGGAAAAATATTATGGAAGCTACAAGTATACAGAGAGGAGTCATTACCACTCCAAGCTGATGTTATTTACAAATATATATTCCATCGGGTCTTTCGTTTATATAATTAAAAATTCCAGATATTCGCAACCTATTATTCACATTCATATAGCTTACTAATTCTGGAGGATTGTTACATTAAATACATCCGTGTAGGTATTAAAATTACGGAAATATTTTTATATTTATAAGGCATGTCTTAATTTTTATGCGGAAAAGCAGGAAAGGGCTATAAATAGCAAAGACAACGGCAGGAGTTCGTCACAGGACGGGAATAAATTTTTCATTAAAATTAAAAGAGTGAAGTTATGACAAAAGCTAGAAACTCAAAATAGTGAAGAAAACAAGGTGGATGTGAATCACCAAAATGCTCAAAGAACTTGACTCTTAAATTAAAACAAGAACAATGATTCAGACTAACATAGTGACTGTGATATCACAGTTCATATTATGTATTCTGCATTTGTTTATGTTCCCATTGATATCTAGAAAATATATAGATCACTTCCCTGTTAATTTACAATCATATCACAAAGTTTGAAAAGAAATTACACAAGATAATTTAAAGAGGTTTTGTAATTCTGCGCTCTCACACATTTAAAATAAATTATTTTAGTATTACAAAATTCTTGAACACATTTTTATTCCACTCGTTTTTCTTTCTTGCTTAAAAAATGTAATGGTGATCAAATAATAAAAAGATGCTATTTGCACGATTATAGTTTCACCTTGTAGTTGGCCCAGCTCAAACTTCAGGTGAAAAATAACCTTAATTCTCACGTTTGTTTATAGTACATCTGGTTTATTAGAAAAAGAGTGTTGTACTTAAAGACAAATCTAATTTGATACACTAAATCTTTAATATTAAAAACAAGTATTGTTAAAAATTTTAAAAAAATAGATGTAAAAAGAAAACCAACATGTTATTTTTATTTCACAGCACTGATCACTTTTTCATGAAAAAAAACAAAAGTCTTCGTAACGTAAAATAAAAACATGTTTGTTGCTTTACCTAAAAACGATGACAAGGCTAGAGTGTGCTTATTAAAAAATAAAAAACCAGCCAATAATAACTTAAGTTATTTTAGGGTATCTTACAAAATATTCAGCAGAAATAAGCTAAATGACAGTTGTCCCATATACATAATGTAATATCAGTTTTTAAATTGTCAAACGAATACGCAAAATAAATAAATTTAATGACACAACAGTTGCCAGGTATGTATCTGGACAGTATATTTAATATTATTATAAATTATATAATTAGTCTCATTGCAAGATAATAATTATTTAATTAGTCTATGCAAGATTTTTTTTCAATTTCCTCTTAATATTAAAAGAACATTCTTTTTTAATTTTCATGCTGCAAAATCGTGACGACCAGATAGTTTCTTTAAAGGAAATATACTTGATCTGGCCTTATTATTTTTTTTTACTGTGAATTCAGGTGTATGTGCTTCCTTGGCCTCAAAATTGTAATGTTTCGGTAAACTTGTGGTTATTCTGTGGGATAAACTGGTATTCATTTTGCTGACACCACGCTTTGCTGACAAATGACATCTTCCAATAGTGAAATAAAATACTTGGCACAATTACTGATATTTTAATGTATTACAAATATATATACGCATGGGTAAAACTACAGTCTGCAATAATGACAGTTTTGTTCTTGTTTTTAAACGAAAGTTGTTTTTATCCATTACATCATTTTATATGTACAGATAATTCTTGCATTAAATAACCAAAAAGTAAAATTATCATTAACGCTAAGCTGTATTGTTTTTATATAATCTCTTACAGCACTATTGACAGTTGATAAAAATAAGTTGACAAAAACATAAACTGCCAATTGGCATATATATTGGCTATGTACCTTTCTTTATAACCAATGTGTTCCACTCCTAACTGAAATACACATTTTAAAGTAATATAAGATATATGTACGTCTTTAATAACAAGGAGGTCTTAATTTTCTTATAATATTTGTAACACTTTTCAATGAAAAGGTAAATAATTTCCAACCTGGCAAGATTTTCAAAACTATTATTTTTTTAATTTTCACTATACCATTCAATTTACTTTTAAGATACATTTCAAATGTATAGTTTTAGTAATTAAAGAACGAAAAACCGGATATAAAAGGAAGCAAGTAATGACATTTTGCCGTAACTGTGTGAAATATTCGCAATTCGAAGATGAGATTGGACTAACTAAAATAAAGACGTTTGTATTGTAAATTTCGTATTATAAACAAAGTGCGGAACAAGAAAAAAATAATAATTAAAATAAATATTGTAAAACAAAGCGTGCGGTGCTTGTTACGAAAATGTAAGTCGGGGTCACGAGGACAATTATAATTCTAGGTTGACAATAAATATTGATACGAATTTCATATAGTTTTTGTTTAATTAATATTCATTTAAATACAAAGTATATGCATAGGTGGTTTCATCTAATTTATGGTAAGTATTAGGCACGATATTTGTATTTGAATTCTACCCATTTTGCCTCCAATATTTTTTTCCGAATCTAAACAATTTTAGCCGACAAAATTCGATTAATCCGACGTAAAAACTATATATGAGAATTAAAACTTATTCGATAATTTCTTTTTGGTTCACCGATCTAACACTGCTCACCTACCAACGGGAAAAGGGAATATATGCAAGTCAATTGAAAAAATGGGTTTACAAATAGAAATAATTCGTATAGTAGAAATACATAGAAAAGCCGTATCGTTTAGTATTATTAAGGGATAACGCACAAAGTGAATTATCTCAAAGTGAATGTCTCTTCCTTCATTAAAAACTTATATCCAGAGTTCTATACTCACATATGTCCAGATTATTATTGCCATATTTAATTATATTTAGACAAAATAATATATGGAAATATTGAAGTCAATCTCCAATAAGAATGGAACAGCGTTGAATATAAGTTTCCCTGCCATTATTAAAGCTCTGTTAATACATCTAACAATTACGTATATAATAAATGTTAAGTGTGTATCCCTAATACTTTTGTACGTAAATATTTTTCACTGTATATATGTATTATCTACAATCTTTTAACAATTTTTAGGTGGCAAGTTACTCAACCTCGATATGTTTTAATTTAAATGCATTTATCTTCGAACATAATTACAAGAATATATTTTAAAAATCAAAAATATGCTCCTGGGAAAAAATTACTTAATATAAACTTGGATAATAGAAATGTAACTACACGAATGTTAACATCAAACGCGAAAGCAATCATGGCCCCAGCTAATAAACCAGAACAAACCACTTCTAAACCTGAAAAGCTTCAATAATATGCTATCAATTTCATGGACTTGCAAACATTTTATATATTCTGACCTACCTATTAGGAACCAAACGATTTATCCAGATGTTTAACGGCTAGAACTAATAAAACTCCTGTAAGCAATAAAAGAGAAACATCCAGAATTGGCAAATTAAAAATGCCGGAACTATTTTTTTCCAAACCAATATATCTTACTATATTTTTATATTTTTAGGATATGTGGAATACGAGATTGGAAGGAGGAAGGTATGAACTCACATTATTATCGACGAATAATAGTTTAAGATTACGTGACACTAAAGATATAAGAAATAAATTGAAAAGTACAAACGGAAAGACAGTAATTAAGTCTAATAAAACTATTCTCATTCATTGTAAATATATCACATCACCTCCGTCTCTTGTGAAAATACTTCTTAGTATCCTTATTACAGCAAAGTGAGGGGTCGCAATAGGGATATGATCAAAAACGCACGTAGAATAGTTTGTATTGAAAAATCTCTGGATCTCTAACGAAGTTAAAATACAATAGAATATCACAAAATTTAAATACGTTAAATCTGCTGCGGTTAAAATGTTGTAAAATGAAAATAAGTACTCATTCTTTTTAGTATCAAAATGACCAGCGTTGCCTTCCGTGTAGTTCAATATACTTTTAACTAGTGATAGGTTGAACATTTAGTGTCACTCTATATTAAATATTCCACAGTATAATGAAATAATAAGTAAGAATTATTACTGCAAATTTGAGTTATATAACATTAATAAACCTTTTTATTACATTTTAAGATATTCGAAATGAAATCGTACATATTATCATAAATTATAATTAAAACCATTAAAAGAGCAAATGGACGTATTTCTCTGAAATAAGCAATTAGAAAGTTAATTACCTCGACTTCAATATAACAATCAACTCAGGCAATAAATAAATAATTATAGCTGGCGGCAATCCAGCAAGTAAACGAACTAATAATTTGAGGGCCGTGCTCCCACGAAGAATCTCGATTCAATATTCAAATATTGTTGGAGCGAGCGGCGCCTTTTCTCTACTAGCACTTTGTTATTGAAGGACTTGACTCGACTCGTTGGACCATTTGTACCAGTCGCGCGGTTCGCTATTAACCCTTATGTACGGATTTTAATTTACTTCCAGCTCTGTTTATTGCGCCGCCTACTGCAGACCAAAACGTTGACGTAGCAAAAGCAAAGAAATGAGTAAAATTTTATCGTATAAGTGGTAAATAAATTTGAACTTGGACACATTTAAAAAAAAAATTAATTTGGGGCTTCAGATTCGATCAAAATACGTTTAAATACAACACTGTGTCGTGCTTGTATTCTCACGCGTTTCCGATTCTAATGGGATTTTAAATAAGATAAAAGGTTTTAAGATAATCTTAATATTATTTTTCTACAAATTATTCATATTAATATTATATTAAAAAACTTTTTCAAATATCTATTCCGCTAACTTGAAAAATTTACAGATAATCCAAAGTAAACCAATTCAAATATTCCTCTCTAAATAAATCAAATCGTAAAGAAATATAATCTGTTCTAAGTATCAATAATTAGGAACGGTGCCATGGTATACGTATATTATAAATAAATGTTACACTAGACCATACTTTCTGTCTAGTATTAAAAATCGAGTAAATATTTTATTTTTTCACATAAAGTAACTAAACAATAAACATATAAATTACATGTAGAAATCATAATACGGGGTTCTCTATCAACTTAAACAGTAGTGTTTATTAAATGTTACTCTGATGGATTTTTCACGTACATATTCAAAATATTAGAAGGAACATATTATTTGACAACCGATATTATTATTTCATAGAGAATATATCATGACAAGAATATTCACGTGCAATTTTCTATTATGTTTTCAAAAACTTTTCTGTAACATACATCATACGGAGGATGCTGAAAATAATATTTTTTACCCCAGGTTTGATGAGAAGTGAAATACATAAAATAAAAAATTGAATTTTCTTCATTGATACCTATTAGCATATATTTTATAATTTACGCGCCGTTAATTTTTTTTAAATATGAGGAAATTATAATGATTCCTTTGTTGTCATTCGTTTCGAAAACTTTGGAAAAAAAAAACGGTTTAGGTGAACATGTTTATTTTTTACTAACACAGCGTTTAGACCATTTATATAGTAATAAGTAGAATTATATTGACTAAGGCAATTATTTTTTTATGAATTTTTGTCGTCTATGTCTAAAACGATTACTGACATATCCTTTAATTATTATAGAAAATAAATATAAAATTGACGTATATATTAATAATATTATATTCAAATATTGAATATATTTGGCGTTAATTTTGTAGAAATTCATTATTCACAATTAAATAAAACTACGTGATGTAGTATTATTTCTACTTTCTTTAATTTCTTTACCACGACCTAGGTTTCGTTGTATTACACCATCTTCAGGTGGGATATTAGCAAAGATATAAATAATTGGAGGAAATTCGTTTCAACCTAAGACGTAGCTATTACGATTTTTTGGGTTTTTTTATTAATTTGTATTTAGATGTGATCTGTAACTTGTTATTTTCTTTATAAAGCAGTAATTCTCTTTGTTCAGGAACTTTATAAATTTGATCAGTAATTATAATACTTACTTATTTGCAACGAATATAGTTATGGCGGATATTATATGGTTGTAATTTACCTAATGAAATATTATTGATAATTTGTTTATGGTGTATTTGTGTTAAGTGAAAATTTGTGTAATGATTTGGTTTATGCTTTATAAGATTGTTGAATATTCCAAATATAAAGAAACACGTTATCGATTTACTTTAAATTCATTTTATTATACTATGGTAAAAAACGTTAAAGAAATTGATACTGATGTAAGAAAAAAAAAATTAATAAATATAAATAATGTGTTAAATAGTTTCTGTGTCTGCCATCGTTAAAATTTTTAACTATAAATTGGTGTTCATGTGTGTTATATTTTAAAAAGGAGGCTTAAAACATTTTTCTAAAATTAAATTCGATATCAGTTATAAAAGTTTATCAAATAATTTATGTAATTCCTATACTACTAAGTTATATAGGCACTGACGACAAATAATTGTATGTGAACTTGCGTTCGGGTTGCCATATATACATTAACTACTATTTCCATTGATTATGTATAGTAATCTCTTACACCAATTTCCACTCAATGTTAATATTTAAAGTGATATAAGATAGACACCAGACGTTATTGGCGATTAAATCGACATTATTATTGATTTTATTTTATGTAAAATGAAAAAAACAAACACAAACTATTTGAAATATTCCATGAACAATAAATACGTAATAAGCTTGTGTTGTAACGTTTCCACAAAGAACAAAGAAAACTAAATTACATTTATAAAATATTCAAATACATACTAAAAGCATAAATGAGGCAATGTCAACTGTCAACAACAACGAACAATGTCAACAACAACGAACTAAGAAAACCAATATTTGTTTTAATAATAAATAAAATGAATACGGAAAACTAACAATAATATAAGTTAATAACAAGTAACTTATCCATTAAATACTAGACAAGTCTTCAGAATCAGCTGAATAAAAAAGCAGTGTGAAGAGGTCTGGATAATTGAAGAAAAAATATCTCATCAGGACATTCCACCGGTCCACAAAATGTTCTTCACAGTCTCAAAACTTAGGGGTTTACAACACGAATTGTAGAATATTCACCTTAGTCTCCAAATTTGGCACTAGATCATTTTTCACATATTCTTAAATTTAAATAAATTGTGGTTAAAAAAACTTTTTGAATTGAATAAAGAAGTAATAGAAGCTGAAGATAGATGTACGTTAGACATTTAAATTTTTTTTAAGAAAGACGTCATTTGTAAGAACGACGTCCATCAAAATGTATTAAACAAATGCACTTTTGAACTAAAAAAATGTAAAAAATGAGAAATTTTTATCTTGACTTCGTATATAAATTTTTAAAATGATGCATGCCCAATTTTGAGGCAGTACATAGGGCGGTAATTTATTTGTCTAGAGCATTTCGATTCAGTGTTGCAAGTTTTGTTTTTTATTTCTGTAAGTTAACTTTATTTTAGGGTCACATCTAATTGGAAAAAGAATAGAAAATCAGCAAAGCCATTATCGTTGCAATTTTGATTATAGTATCGGAGTTACTAAAATTAATTGGAAATCAACATTTTATAGAGGGCTACATTTCGCTCGGGAATTTCCATGAGATTTTGGATATTACTGTATATCCGTTGCATTTTCTAAAATGTAAAAATGTTTTAGAAATATATGTTCTCGACGTCCTTCGTTCTTTGTTAATATATAATAAACTGGTATTGCTATTGTCGATACCTTCCTCTTTAGTTGATTCTGCCAGTAAATCATAAATATCAGTCTGTATTTTCCTTGCGTCTTTTAATTAACAGTTTTTTGCTTTTATACTTTTGCTATCTTTGTAACCCTTCCATGTCCATAAAGCTCTAATTATTGTGCTCATTCAGTTTTATATTGTATCTGTGCCTATAATTTCAAATACGCCCCAAAATATAAATCCATTAATGGTACAAATTAAGTATAGAATTGGTTAAACAAAACAAGCTACATTTCCGGAAAAGGAAATATATTCAAACAACTTTGTTATAAAAT
The DNA here is from genome assembly GCA_039881145.1 of Druceiella hillmani. Lineage (NCBI taxonomy): Eukaryota > Metazoa > Arthropoda > Insecta > Lepidoptera > Hepialidae > Druceiella > Druceiella hillmani. Next base: position 10,087,556 of record JAYKKI010000014.1, read on the forward strand.
ATAACTCGCGTATATTGTTAGTTTATAACTGCTCTTACATATCATACTTCTATTGTTTTTGGAAGAAATGTTGCTTGTAAGAAATTAATCTTTCAGAAATATTCCCACTGTCTTTATTTTTAACAATTTTTAAATAATATCCGTTTAATTTTCTGATTTCTGTAGTGTATTTTATCTAATAACTCCTGATCATAGAGTAATACATTTTTATCTTAAAATCAATTTCTAAACATTTTCGATCATATATACTTAACTCAAGCTTAGCATCACATGAAAACCAATGCTGTTTTTGATAACGGTTGGAATTATATTTTGAATAAGACGTACATCGATAGTGTTTGAAATCAAGCTAATTTAAAAATCAAGCTAATTTAATAAGTTATAACCTGAAGGTTGTCTGGAACAAATACACAAATTTCAAACAAAATGTAAGCCCATCGAATATAACTTTTTAATTAAGACTTTTTATCCAAAATTTCAAGTTGACTATTGTTTGGAAATTATATTTAATATATATTCTTTAGTTAAACACACAATAAACGTATTTTTAGCACCTTAGTATTGTTTATTTTGAAAGTACATTAATTATACTGACTTATTTTGAAATGAGTCTTCAGTCTAATGAAATGAAAATTGAGTGTTACATATATTTGCTAAATGGCATCCCCAGTGACCTACAAAAGGTACAGTTCATATGCGCAGATACATATTCTTTGCACATGACGTTTGTTATTTCAGAATTTATCATGAAGAAACTGGCAAAAAATACATTAAAAAAAATAAAGATGTACCATGACCGGAGATCACTTCAGGAGCAAGATTGAAGCACCAAATACGTCATTGTTTTCCGCGTTTTTATTTTTGAAACCGATAAATGCAGAATAAAAAAAGGATATCCTTAGTTTCATTGCATAATCCCATTCATATTAAAGTTTAAACTCCCTTTTTTTATAGTTGTTGAGTACATAATATATTTAAACTTTCCAATGTTTATTTCTTGAACATATACCATATGCTTTTTAATTCTAGAATGCGTTTTAATTTAATTTAATTTCGCACTCGATTTTTTAGATTGTAAAATCGAGTCGTAAGAAAATAATGCTGTCTATCAGACTTTGTTGCCGTCTATCAGACTACATGCCACTGTGTCCGCTTTCCCTAAGGACATATGTTAGTTGATATTACAAATTTTCAGGCAGGTAAATAATTTTAATAATGGTAACGCTGCAGTTATCAATATGTGAACATTTATGATTTAGTTATGTATGAACGTGATACATAACTAAATCATAAATATTTATAAAAATGAAATAAATACAAGGTAGCTAGATTAATTCTCTGCTAGATTAGCGGAGAGTCGTAAATCTACCTCTTTATGTACTGATATGTATATTCTGATTTTCAATGTGAATTTAATTAACTAAAGGTATATACATAATTAAATTTAAATTGTATATAACGTGTATTATGATGATACAATTGCTGTAATCGATTTATTTCATATACTTTTATAAATTTGTTTACACTTTTAATGACATATCAAAATACTCAAATTTATTTAAAAATAAGGAATACAGAATTTATTTTCAAAGACAAAATTATATACACTTGCTATATATCTGAACACTTGCAATATCTGAAAAGACATCCATAACATACACATGTATGTGCACCATACCATGTATACACATGTATGTGTACCAGGGTTCTGTATTTGTATATATAATTACACAAAGTGTTTAACTGATCCTTTGTCTCTCTTCAACTGATCCGATTTTTGTGCACAGATTTAATTTATTTTTTTTCTTTTATACTGTTTTAATATTTCAAAGAAATTTAAATAAATTGCTAGATTTTACGTCAAGGTTCAAAATAATAATTAATAATTGTTAAAATAAGGCTACTTTTGTGGAAGTACGGAATTTTTTATAAATATATATATATATATATATATATATATATATATATATATATATATATATATATATATAAATGTATCCGAGTAAATTCTGTACATGGATAATATTTTATAATTGTTCATTACTTAAGCAAAATTAACTGGATAGAATTTCATGAAATTTGGTATATGACAGTTTATACCTAAGAGCAATGTAAAAGAAAATAATTCTAATAACTTTTCTTATTCCGAATTTTACGCAAACAAAGTCGTTGGAGCATCTAATGTTGCATATTTTAAAACAAGCCTCGCACCAAATCTGTAATATGACGTAATTTTTTTAACAAAATACCGCGGCTATACCTATCGGCTAAACGTAACTTATTTATTATTTATCTGCCAGCCAATTGTGAAAAATCATCTCCGAGGAAAATGACCGCACGCCGGCGCCGCGGCGTCGAACTTTTAATTAAACTGCGAAGTAACTTTTCTACGCCGCAATATTTCTCGAGCCACCTCCCTTAGAGCCTTCTAAACGGACTCGTGTTTTGTCTTTTATAACTTTATTTTGTTGATGAAATTGTTTTCACAACGTAAATATCTCTGTTTATGTTCTGGCTGAAGGAAAGTGGCCTAGTAGTTTGCGCTTTTCTTAATTTATTCCCGTCACTAAATTTAGTTATTTAGTTATTATATATTCTAGGCTATTGCTTGACAGTGTTTACTGATGCGATTATATAATCCTAGTTGTAGTCCTAGTATATTTTGTATATTTATTCAACGTGAAGCAAATTTAAATACGGTTAATTATATTTTTAAATTTTTTTGAAGTTTGTAGTAAACACTTAGATGTCGTTTTTTTCTATGGCGTGATACATTTTTATTGTCATTAATATTACTATTACTACTGATAAGTACTTAAAATGGTATTGTGCTTTGTATTGTGCTTAAAAACAGAGCTTAAGAGGATGGTAAGGACTTTCGCGAAATAAATCAATAAATTAAAATCAAGTATTTTCCTAATCTTATAAATTAATTTATACGTGCCTAGTTATATAATGATATGCTAAATTGTATACCCACACGCGATCTAGATTCTTTGATACTATTTCCTACTTTATCGTTTTATGAGTGGTTATACTTCTAGATTTATATTAGGCCTAATTTAATAGTCTTTCAATTTATGACCAATAAAATAACTTTTATGGTTTAGAAATTACGCATGTTGCAGATGAAAGAAGAATGCCCGTCAAAGGCATCGTTTATTATAATGACTATCCTCTTCTAGACGAAACTTAATAGAAAATACAAAGTAAACAAGTTGGATTTATCAAGGGCCGCGGTACACGAGAGCACGGGATACAATGTGCACAATTGCTAACGTAAGGCAGATATTAGTAAAAAACAGAGTGTTCAACACGCATTTGCTGACACGCTTCATTAATTATTTGAGAGCATTTCTTTGCCTGTAGTGGAACTGCCTCTGAAATATTCTTTGCAATATGGATGTGCTCTTTATCTAACTGCGCTGGTCGCTAACCTGTAGAAAAGAATCAAGGGTAATCATGATGATGTGATCTCAAGACGTTTCAAGCCAGAAAAATGTTGCGCCGAGTATGTATTTTATCTACTCTTCTATTTAACATCTACATCTATGATCATCAAGAGAAAGGTGCCAAATTGATTGCAAGAATGTATCGGATAAGAGGTATTAAACTCAGCAACTTCAGTTTGACGCCATAATCTATGCATCATCAGAAGAAGAACTCGTGGATTTCTTGAGAAGAGTAAAGCACGAGAGTGCTATGGTTGAATTCGAATCGATTAATAATCAAAAACTAAAATCGTACTCATAGACAAGGATAGCCATCTCTAATGGATTGGGGAACTTTCAAATTTAGGGCGGGTAAAGAAATTCCTATACCTCGAATTTGTGATAAGTAAGCAGAGAGAGTGCGAGGGAGGAATCACACGACGCATTTGGATGGTCAAAGCAAAGGTGACAAAGCCGTATAGAATATGGCACAACGAGAAGATCTATAATGCCACTAAGAAATGACTGAGGCGTACGCTAGTTTTTCCATGTTTTATATGAATACGAATCCAAGACAATCCGCAAAGTGAATAGAAAAAGATTGACATGAGACATGTCGAAGATCGGACAGTATAGAAGCAGCTAGTCGGCTCCATACTATCCTGTCACTATCATGTCAATCAGCACTTCAAGGTGTTCCCGACCTTCAGTAATGGAGATGCGACGAAGAAGAAAACTAACGAAAATAACGAGTGGTGAATCGTGAATAGCGTGTATTGAATGACACATTTGGTTCATATATTTGTTATGATTTCATAAACCTGCTTACATTTTTCTATGACATATGAAATTATTTCAATATTATTTTTTGGAACGAAGTTCTTTTACGTGGCGTACAGTAGAGCAAACTGGCGGAAATCGTCACGTAAGAGAAAAGCATCATGCTCATTCCAGGCGACCTTTCCCTTTCTATCTTTCTGTCTCATTTTCTTTCTATTATAAACAGTTGCGTGTGTGTGTGTGTGTAGGTGCGAACATAGCAATGTGCGCAGTCAACTGTATAACCTCTATTCTAAACACGTATAAATATTATTTAAACTTATTTTTTATTCTACTGGTTTTCTATTGTAAACCAATCATCTGCCAGATCGTTTCCAATTCGGTATGTATTTACTTGCATAATAAATTATAAATTATTGCTACATAATTTACTAAGTATCCAAATTTTATAAATTACAAAAACATTTCGGCAATTTCATATATCTTAATTTTTACATTATTACTTAATTAATGCTTAAAATTAATAAAATACCTTGTAAATTCAATGACTCATTACATTCATTGAAATTTTTGAAATACTTAAATTTATAACCTTAAAATATTATATATATATTTATATACATATATATATATATATATATATATATATTTGTAATAAAATTGTTATTATTAAGATAAATAAATTTCAACTTAAAATTCACTTTAAATTTTGTTGATTGAAAAAATAAGCTTTAATATAATATAATAAGAAAACATTAAATTTCTAAGAGAGTAAAATTTAATGTTAAAATTAATCTTTAATTTAATTTATTTTTGAAATATTTAAAATAAAAACTATTTAATTTTCAATTGAAAATTAACAATAATTTTATTTAACTTTATTTAAATTTTAAGTTGATTGATTTTTTAAAAAGAGTTTAAAATAACAAAATAAGAAAAAAATTAATTAGTGGAATAAAATTTTTTTTAAATTATAAATTTAATTCAATTTTGAAATAATTAAAATAAAAATATTTTAATTTTAAAACGCCCCAATTTTAATTTTTATTGAAATAAATTTAAAATTTATTTTAACGTTAAATTTTATTTATTCTAAAAACTTATTTTTTTTATTTCATCGAACCATTTAAGTAAAGTTTAATTAACAATGAAAATAAATGAATATTCGGACAATTTATTGTAATTTATTAATTTTAAGTATTTTGTTATTTTTTTTATTTACCTTTTTTATATGTAATTTAAAATTCACTATTTTAAATTATTAATTTTTTTTTAATAAATGACTATTTTTCCTAAAATATTAAATGAAATTTATTGGTCATTATTCTTGCTTTACATATTTGTTCTGGAAAAAGATAAATAATAACATAAAATATACAAATTAGAGAGAGAGAGAAAGAGTTGAATAAAAGAAAAAGTTGTAACAAAAATTCACTATTATAATCTATAGAAATATACATATTAGATCACGTTTAGAGTGGAAAAAATAATGTAATATAATAAATAAATATAATAATAAATTAAATAATAATAAAATTTAAAGTTAAAAGTAATCTTAAATTTTATTTATTTATGAAATACTAAAAATAGGCTTTTTATTAATTAATTTCAAATTTTAATTGAAATAAATTTAATATTAATTGACTTGACATTTTATTAATAATTTTTTTTTTATTTCATAGGTCAATTTAAAAACAGTTTAATTAACAATGAAAATAAATGAATATTTTGGCAATTTATTAATTTTAAATATTTTGTAATTTTTTTCTCATTTACTTTTTTTATATGTAATTTTTAATTCACTATTTTATATTTAATTTTTTTTAATAAATGACTATATTCCTAAAATATTAAATGATATTTGTTAATTTACATCCTTATTTTTAATTTTTCCTTTGAAAAAAAGATATATAATAACATAAAATATACAAATTAGAGAGAGGGAGGAAGAAAGAGTTGAATAAAAGAAAGAGTTGTAACAAAAATAGACTAATATAATCTATGGAAATCTATATATTAAATCACGTTTAGAGTTGAAAAAATAATCTAAGGAACTTAGTTCCTTACGGGGGTCCCTAACCGCACATTTTTTTTTTAAATTATGGAATGAATAATTCAATTTCAAAGACAAAGTTATTGTACAAGCTATAAATCTGAATATCTATCATTTGTAATAGACTTCTGTAATAATATTTGTAGTAAAATTCCATGCACGTAATTTTCAATCTATCGTTACATAAAATATTTATTTATATCTTTGTTTCTTTTTAAGTTTTGATAGCTGAATGTCCGCTTTGAAAACTACATAATTATCATTTATGTGTTCGTCTGACTATTAGAGGGCTGTCGTCCTATAAATAAGTTAGTAAGGAAGGTACAAAATTGTTTTGAAAATTGTCAAACGCATTTGGGCAATACAATAAACTAAATATCGTATTTTTCAGCGAGGGTCCTTGACAGTATATCATGAACACAAAAAATAGGTAAACTTAAAATTAACTTTAAACTGACCAAGTTCATTTTTAATTTAAATTACTTTTCTTCCAAAATGAAAAAAAAATTATGCAAAACTTATGAAAGTGAGTACCAAATTTACTTATTTTCTTAATTTTGTATAATTTTGATATTTGGAAGCGATTTACCTAAATTTCCAGAATTTTGGAATGATTCTTCGTAATAATTAATATTTATTTACACAATTTTACTTTTGTGTAGGTATATAATTTTTGATAGACAAACCCAACTAGCACGTCTTTATGAATGTCTGTTGTAATTATTTTTTACAAATTTCAATATTAACTATGTTAAAACAAATCTGGATCCGACAATATTCTTTCGTCCATATACCGTCGCCACACCTGCCGGCTAAACGTAACGTATTTATTATTTACCCGCCAGTTATTCTTGATCGTCTAAAGATCGTCTTCGTGGGAAATAGTCGCAAGTCGGGGTCTCACTTTAATTAAACTGCAAAATAACTTTTCCATGCCGCAATATTTTTCACGCCACTTCCCTTAAAGCCTCATATACAAGACGCAAAAACAAAAACAAATCAATTTATTTAATCAATTGGATGCCCTTTTCCAGTCGTATTATATTTTTTATTATCCTTGCTATTTCTGTTACTAGACTACCTATAGTAATTACTTAAAAAACGGAGTGAATCGATGATTGTTTAAACCCAAACCGAAATACATTATATCAATATATGCATATAGTGAATGTACACAATGATATGTAATCATAAATACATATCGTCAATCGATCTAGATTCTTTGACACCGTCATTTTATGAGTGTCTCAAACTTTTCGGTTTATTGTGGATCAGTCCCTTAACTACACTTAAGAAGGCAATTCAATTTATTAGTTCCTAGCTCTGGCCGCGAATTACTAGAAAGAAATGTAAATATATATATATATATATATATATATATATATATATATATCTATATATATATATATATACATATATATATATATATATATATATATATATATATATTTATATATATATACATAATTATTATGCTGTACCGTATGTAGATTGCGCCTTCTCTGTATATTAATAAGTAGAGAGAAAATTGTATAACCCTTTTTAAAAACATCAAATTTTTATTTCTTATCCATCACATAATATAAATTAAACATCATGGGTGAAATTAATAACAGAAAAAAATCACAGCACGGATAAAGAAATTTACGCGTTCATCGCTAGTTCGTCATAACCCCATCGATTCGGCACGTTTCGTTCCTCTTGAACAGTATTCTCATATCTGATGAATGACCGGTCATATAACTGAAATTTAACATCTCTATTACAGGCACGCTATATTACATCGACAAATCATCAGTCCGAATTGAATTTGGAAAAAAAGTCATTGACGTAATATTGTCCAAATCAATTCTCTATTTCATTTCTTCCCTCCTCCTTCTCTCTCAATCTCTCTTTCTCTATACCTACTTAATTGTATCGCCCTAATAATATTACAGTTGAATAAAGGCAAAGATTTAATCCTGGTGCAAATGTGGCCGAAAAAAGCTTTATTGTAATAATTAAGGTCAGAATGAAAGAAACTTTAGGCCTGGATGTCTGAAGGTAAAAAATATTTCGAATCTCTAATTTTTGCACCTTCTTTTTCAAATATTTTTTGTTAATTTGTTGCATTTATATTTGTTAATTTTATTTCTATTTTTAAAATAATTATACATTTTAAAACAATTATCCTTTTTTTTGAAATCCAGTATAACTTTTTATATAGGTTGACACAATGTCTTTTTAATTTATGGTGTCGTCGTCGGTTTATGGATGTTTCTGTAGCAATATATTCTCACTTGTGCATTTATCTTTTTAGATAATACATTTAATTCCCTATTTTTGACGTTTTTGCGTTATATCTAAAACCTCTGGCAATTTTTACTATACTTATTTTTGTCATAAATTTACTGACATGAATTTCCATGAATGTTTTTCGGTTCTTTTCTGGTGTCATTGCTGCAGACAATTTGTAATGCTCTAACATTCATAAACTATTAAACCTACAGACATTAATGTAGTATACATTTGAAACCAATATCTTTCTTATTTCTGTTACACATGTCATGACTTTAACAAGTTAGTGAGATCGTCTGCCATAAAACTTGAGGAAATACCGAAGAAATTGTTGTAACTTCAGAACGAGCGGACAAATTTTCCTAATTGGAATGTTAAATAAATCTGAATCGACAAGATAATTATTTTTTATAGTAAAATAATTAAAAATAACTTTTTGCAGCCAATAATTTAAAAATGCCTCGGAAAAGGGGTAATGTCGGATAAATGACAACGGAATAGCAAAATTTCAAAAGAAAATGTAATAAGAAACGCAGAACGTGTCCGTAAGCATTGACTAAAAGCAAAAGAAGCTAATAAAAAGTCTCCGGTGGGTCAATGTGGGCCTCCAAAGAATGTACCAAAATTGTACATGGACTTTGGAAAGAAAGTACGAAAATTGTACTTGGACTTAGACGTCTACGTCGCGACGAGTGATTAATTATGTTGGGAATTGTTTAGTAACTGCTGAAGAAATATTATCCGACGAAGCTGATGGAGAAATGGAGTCTCAGCAATAGAACGATGGGCCGAGTTTATCGATGTTGGAACAGAATTGTGTAAATACATATAAATTATTGTTAAATTATTTTATATATTACATACACAACACTACCCTTGAGCGCGATGGAAATCCTTGAAACAAACTCACGGTAGCTGTAATCCAAACAATAACCTGCAGTATAATTTATATTCTTTTTAATACATAAATAATTTAAATCAAAATAATGTACAAGAATAATTAAGGTATGTGTCGCACCGAATAAATGTATTAAAACATACACGTACAATACTGAATACAAATGTATCAGTTGCAGTCGGAGCGAGCTTCTTAGTCTTTATTTTTACCCCCGCCTCGCCACCTTGGACAAAGGCACGGCTGATAGTAAAGGTGATTTATCACACAACATGGAAGTGATTTATTGCACGATATGAGACAGGAAGAAAGCGCGTTATTAATTAAAATATACTCAAGACGGTTTCAGGAAATTAGTTCATATTTCCTCGGCTAGATTTATGAGTAAATTCATCTATCAACACTGTCAAGATACAAGGTGTACGGTAATGATCAGTATTCGCCGGCTAACTCATTAATAAATTTGTATCTGATGTTAGAGTGAATATTTCTCTCGTTGATTGAAGATACGACTTTGTTAGGATGGGAGAAAAGTCAAAGTGAGTGGTGATATCACAATGGTCACTTTTCTTTTATGTACTTGAATGGCTTTCGAAATTTTAACTTGATGTTTTATTATCTCGTTGTTGAAGTTTTTTTTCCAAAATGAAGTTTTTCTTTGGGAATTCAGAATGGATAGAATATTTTTATTTTCTTCTATAATTTAATAAAATGGCAGCGATAACGCATTTCGTATAAATAAAAGATTGAAATGTTTATAATTACATATTACTACTATTAAAATGGTTACGAATATTTTTATGAACTTTTAACCATACAAACATATTTCCTAATTTAATATTAAAGCAAATTTTTCAAAAACATGATATTTTTACTAGAGTTTTATTAATTTAGCTTTTTCACAGAAGTAGGAAAGGATATTAGAGTGTGTATTTTATCTATGTTGTTCAACGTACCTCTGGTGATAAGCCGTTTAAAACTGTGTAAGAAAGCAGTCTGCATACTATACTTAATTCGGTATATGAAATTTAAAAAGAAATGAGGTGCTTAATTTATTGCTCCAAAATGTTCGTATAAATATTTTTAAGCATTGTTAACAAATAAATATACAAACATTGAAATATGTGCTTGTTAATATGCTTTATCGTCATTAGATATATTAAGTTTCTACGTTCAATGTTTTCTGAAGCAAACAGTAGTTACAGTAATAACTGAAAAGGAACTTATATAATATCATATAAGTTATCTTACTTGGGTTCCGTATTTTTTTTATTTTGAGTTACACAATTCCCAAGTTTCTGAGTATACTATAGGTAGCGTACTAAAACAGGGAATAAATTGTATAAAAAAGGAAAAGGTATACACAGAGTGCCTATTCATAGAAAGTTTAGTTAAAAATCATGTCATAACGTTTAAAAAGACCTAACTGCGTTCATTATGAGCATATCGTAAATATCAATTATAAGATAAAATTTATTACATATCGGAAAATTGAGTTTTACATTTGTATAATAAGAAGCAATATATTTTATGCACGTTTTGTGTGTAGCAACATAAGGAATTCAAATGAAATTTCTTTATATTTAAAAGCAACATTAAATAATTTATTTATTGTTTTATTAGGTGTGCACTTTATTCTTGCATGTTTCATGCTGTGTTATAAAATTTGTAATGGAGTAAATTGTATGCAGAACATATCTTCACACGTATTCATCGTTAAAAATACGTAATGTAAGATGTACACGATACTGAAAATGCTACTTGAGGAGTTTACTTGTTCAACACCGATTTTCAATGTTAAAAACAGGGTGAACCGATCTTGATCCGTTTTAAATAAAGGAACTCTTATTGAGTGCGTTACCCCCGTTCTACAATTTTAGTTTTACGTGCATGAAATATTATAAATATGTACTTTTAATGGACATTCCATTGAATATGTAGCAATATTTTTTTTAGTCCCACTAGACCTGTGCTTGGTGTTAATCGTTTTTTTCTAAAATTCTGCTACTATAATCGGTATATTTATTGAGGTTTCAGTATGAAGTATCCACTCGCAAAATTGTGTACATATAGGTCTAAATTTGCAGAAGCTACAAAAGTATGATGGATAGACAGTACTAAACTGTTAAAGTTCCATTGTCTTATACAGGCTCCGACCAGTGAAACCTGATGGTTTTTAAAATAGAATACGTAAATTAATTTTTAAGATATTTAATTATTATTAAAGGAAGGAAGCGTGGAAGTTTTAAATGTATGCAAAAAAGTTCAAAAAACGTTATAAAGCAAAAATCAGTGATCCCCATTTTTTCTGCACTGTTAAAGTCTGTTAGCAACGTTTTTTATCATTTTTTCAAGGTTTGGCCTGGATGTGCATGTATTTATCGTTAAATATTCTGTCGCAATTCTAATAAATTTCGATATTTATAAACCTAAAATGTTTCCTTTATTTAATCTCATAGATAAAAATCAAACGGGGTCAGATCTGTGGTACTTGCCGGTTATGGGATGTCACTTCGGAGTACGATTAACATACCGCGGACGTATGTCAAGTGTATGTGGCTGCTTAATCCTGCTGAAACCAAACCCTCCTAAGAGCATAAAGAAAACTGAAACAAACTAGATTTATTTATTATTCACTGACACATTGAGTAACTGGTTATGTAGGGGGAAACTCCATATATTGGTTACGATTACGGTATCATTTCTCCATTTATGAATTATCACTGTCATGAGAAAAAGAAATCTCTTCAAAAACGTTGGGATGTTATATTAAGGAGACTTAGGCTGCAGTTGTAAAATACTAATAAAATTTGCTATATCATTCGTCTTGTGGGAAAATATGACAAGCAAATAATTTCGATAAAGTAAAACATACATATAAATTTTCTATTAAAATGAAACACACAAATAAGTACCAAAAATTTAATGAAAATATATCTGCAACTTTTATGTACAAATGAATTAAATTTTATTTCTGTTATAATAATATGAATTAAAAAATAAAAATAAAAAGTTGGTTTTTATATCGCAAATTGTAAAATTCAACAGACAAATAAATACTCATACATGCGCGATGTTATTTTTATCAACAGAATATTCAATATATACGACTAAACCGCGTCCAATAAGTTTTTACATACATTCCTTAAAGATGACTTACAATATTTCAAAATTGTTTAAGGTAACTTAACCTTATTATTTTAAATATTATGGAACTGTCAAAGATTTGAGAAAAACTGTCTCCAAGTATCTTCATTGAAATATTAGTTGTTAACATTACTCAAAAGGAATAGTTGTATTAACAAATAATGAATATTTATTTTTTCTGAAAAGATTCATTACAAAATTTTCTCATGTTATCATGTTCTTATGTTGTAATATTTAGCTACAATATGTGTAAGTGGAATAATTTAGTATATTATATACAGTTCATTTGTACGTCAAATAAAATGCAACAACAATAATAAAGTAATTTTCCCAGGATATCTAAAACTGACCATTAATAATTTTGCTATTTTAAAAGTCATTCCACTCATCTCTCATAATTATGAATAACTTTAAAATTGACTTTTTGGTCCATTCTAAATCGGTTCAACTAGTTGAACCTATTTGTAAATAAAGTAATAATGACGTGGTAATCCATGTCTTCGGTCCGACACCATTAGTCAATCAGTTTAATTCAGGTAAGTTCATAAACTTTTCCGAGACGCATTAGCGATGAACCTTATCAGGCTGTCAAGCTTTTCGTAATCTTAAAGCACGAGACACCCGAGTATAGTTTAATATCCCTTTCAAGCTTTATTAGTTAATTATTTTGAACCTTGAGACGTTGCGCCGGCAATCTTCTTTGTAAGAGGTAGTAAGTAATTAAAGTGAAAACTTGTAAGACAGATTTATAAAAAGAAATTAAATTTAAATACGTCCACATTGGTATATGAAGAATTTAATAATGTTTCATACATTATCAATAAAATACTTCGTTCTTTTTGAATGATTTAAGTTAAAATTTTGAATGGTGTATTCACAATGTATATTTTGTATTTGGAATGAATAAATTATGTTAAAATTCCAATTGCATTAATGGATTCAATTATGTATTAATTTTTATTTTTAACAACGTCTCTTATCTTACCGATTTTCAAAACTACTACACGGCTCAAACCGCTAATAAAGGATATTTAAAATTTGAAGGAGGTGTTGATTTTATATTGGAAAAATCGTTTAAGAAGAGATTTCTCATAATTAATTCACTAAGGGGGTGAAAAGAGGAGGGAACATTTGCAAAGGAGAAATATTTATATTGTAAATTTTTACGTGAAACTTGGTAATAATACCTCTCAACAAAGGTAATGGAACAAGTTTTTCGGCATTTTTCAAGATTCAACCCCTAAGATGGTCAAAAGTGGTGACAAACTTTGTATAGAGAAGATATTTGTATGTTTGTTTTTTGCGTAGTATTAATGCTCTTCTTTAACTTAGTATCAATGCTCTTCAGTATAAAAAATTAAAGAAGTATTTCAGAATGTTTTGAGATTCAACCCTTAAGATGGTTAAAAAGATAAAATTGCATAGGTAAATATTTTTTGGGAATTTTTGCCCAAAAGTTGGTATTAGCCGTCTTCAATACGAATAATTAAACAGACTTTTAAACATATTAAGGGGGTGAAAAGTGATGGCTAACTTCGTATGAAAAGAATATTTATATTATAATTTGTTTCGTAAAACTTTATGTTGTGCTCTGAAAATAATGAAACAATTATTTAAATATCATGAGAAACATATTTACAATTCGGATAAATTTAAATGTGATCTTTACCTAACATTACGTTTTTTCTTATTTGTAGATGTAAAGGTACAACTCGTTTTAAATTCCACAAATAAAAATTAATCTGGATGTTAATAAAATTGTGACTGTATCAGAGATTTAACAAGTAAATATAATTTTTAAATATTTAAATGTTGCATACTGAAATACATGTTCACAGAAATTTTGAAGCCGTTTGAGAGAGTGTATTTTGAGGAAAATCGTACGACTAACATTATTTACTTGAGAATACCATGTGAGATGTTGGTCAATTAGTAGACCAAGATCTTTTTCTTTTCAGTTGAAGTAAAAGGAATAACACAACCGTTAATCAATAGCTGCGGTAACAGTGGCTGCGGTAGAGATATTTTTGTCAACAGTTTCTGACTACCGATGATAATAGTCTGCGATTTAATTGGGACAATCAAAAGACCCTGCCTATCAGTCCACTGACTGATCAAATGTAGGTCTGCATTTAATATATCAACATGAAGACATTTTATCGACCATGCAGTGAAAGTATTTTAAAAATATTTCTTGCGTCTTGTTTAAATTATAAGTATCGTTCTTTTAACTTTTTTTTCATGACAATTAAATTAAACTACGTGATGTAGTATTATTTCTACTCTCTTTAAGTTCTTTACCACGAGCAGTGAATTCTATATATCGAAAAAAATTGTAAAGAGAAATGGATTTAGTATAAAGAATGAAAATAGAAGCCAGGAAACCTATTTTTAGAATATTTGTCTGTCTGTCTTTATGTTAATTTGTTTGCTAACCACGCAAAACTATTACTTACTGGACGGTTTTCGGACGTATGGTAATAGTTTATACCCAAGAGTAATATACGAGAGAAAAAAAATTCTACTATTCTTCCGAATTTTACGCTACTGAAATCGTGGCGCACAGCTAGTATTATGTAAATTTATTACCTAAGTCGCAACAGATTTCCATGTAGCTAAATCTTATTTAACATTAAACTAATCGTAATACGAAATGCATTAATAATTAAAAGTTAGTTACCTTCTACCCACATATCGGATTTCCTTGCATCTGGTTAGAGTATTCTTTAATGGTAATTAAAGTTTTTCGTAATTTTAACTTAAGATTTTGTAGGTTAACAGTGAAGAAATTTATTTATTTCTTGATATGGAATATAGACCATTAAAGTGTTATATCTTCCAAGTTAAACACTGTGGATGCAATATACAGATTTGTGATACCAAAAATATAATAAATGAAGGTAAGTTACAATAACACTGTTAAAGTAACACTCTTTTATTTCTTGAAATATACGTCACGGGAATGTTTGTTTGGATTATTTGTTTTTGATCTTAATAAAATAATCATTGATAAAGTAAATTTTGAAAAAGCAAATTAAATTAACATTATTAAAGCAATTAATTAATAATTATATAACATGCTGCTTGAAACTTGTAGCAATTATTTTAAATTTCATTGTTTTTAGATATTCACCGTATTTTTACGTTTGTAAAAATATAGTGAATAAAGCATATTTTAGCAATATATTGATATGCTGAAAAATAATAATAATATTTTTAAACATTTATTGAAATATTTTGAATTACAATGAACTTTTAAACGTTTTTATCTTTCGAAGTACATATGAAATTCTCGTATTTTATTTCAAGTATTTGTAGAAATATTAAGAAGGCATCCAAAATTTATTCAGATTCGTTTTAGATAAGATTACTTTTTAACGTTTCAGTATTCTTTATATTCCCTAATATTTTCAAGTTTCTTACTAAGAGTCTATTTTCTATTTGAACTGACATTCTGAGTTTTTAAAATTAGAATAATTTGAAATAATTTTTGTTTAAAATAATCCGAATCCTCACAACGGAGACTCAGTCTAAGTTAATGTATAAAAAATATTCCCTATTTCCTCTCGTTTCTCGTCTTTTATTGCGGCATTATCTTCTCAATTCGAATGGGAAATCATCTTCGAAACTTTTATCGTTCAATTAGTGTAATGCAAAGAGTTAATTTAAATATACTTTCCTCAAAGTGTAAAGATCGGCGCGGCGGGCGACTGAAAGATAAACAAAAGATTTTATCTTAAACGGCGCGTGGGAGAATTACTCACATTACGTGGAGTGATAACGACATGACACATCGAACGAAGTTTGAATAATTAAAATGGAAATGGATTTTGTGAAGCTTATGAGCGAAACTTTGCATTTTAATTATTAAGGCATTTCTGAAAATGGAGAGGTTAATTAGAAAGCTATTTTCTTAGAGAAGAATTTGTGATCCTATCTTAGAGCTTGCTGTAATTAACGAGCAAACGAGAGCACGATCAAATTATATCTGTAACAAAACGAAAAAATTTCATTAATTAAATAGCACTTATCTTTATAATTTTTATTTGGGCCTTTATAATAATAACCATAATGAATATACCTAGCAAACAGTCAAAATTGCTGATGAAAATAGTCGACTGATTTTAGTGAAATTAATAAAGAAGCAATGTCGACTCTAATAGCATTTATACACGTCCACGTTAATAGCATTAATATTTTATAACTGTACAACTCAGTTGTTTTGTAGTGATTATTATTTTAAATGTTTACTCACAATTAAGCAAATTAGCGCAGAATAAGTAGATATTGAAAACAAAAGAAAATCGCCAAAAATAATTGTGGCAACAAATACAAATTGCAAAGAACGTAACTAGAAATTTAAAAAAAACGGAAATGATACAAGTACTTTACGATCTTGAGTCGAAACTCGTGAATCAAACAAGTGAATAAATTAAACTGTAACACGGTTTCCAAATTAAATCCTTTCAGTACTGGAAGGGAAGTCAGGGTGCGAAGTGTCCGAATCGCAATCGAATTTTGTATTTCGATAAACGAAATAATGTGTCCCTTTTAGTTCGCGTAAAATAGTTTGTAACCAACAATACCCATATGGAATTATATCGGAAATTGAATACTTTTTAATTTTACGTAATGTGTCTCCCATACATTGCTGGAAAAGGAGAGTTATGAGGATAAAAAAAAATAAAATTGTAACTTTGAGTAGCGCATCTTCAAAGAAATGAAATATGATAAACAATTTTCCAGAAACATTTATTTTACAATTAATCTTCAAAAATCCTTAATCAATGTATCTGACTTTAGTAGGCATTTTTAATATTTTGCTTTCAATATGAGTGATGAATAAAATAAATATGGCTTTGGGTTATTTCCTGAGTCATTATTGAATCTTATAAATATTTTTAATTTTTATTTTTCAAGATGCTTTATAAAATAAACCTACTATTCCATATATATATATATATATATATATATATATATATATATATATATATATATATATATATATATATATAACATTCCCTTAATAGGAATTATTCCCTTAGTAATGTGTTTATTTATTACTTCGAAATGTTACTGGATTTATTTTATAATTGCTTCACACTACGGCAAACTTTTTTGATTGCACATCATCGTGAATAACAGTTATACATTTTACGAGTCTCTCTGTTATATCTTTTAAGATGAAACATTTGAGAAATCCTTATTTAAAGCTACAGATTAAGAAATTTATTATATTTACTTTAGCCCCTTTAGGTCTGACGAAAAGAATTTTGCATGAATTGCGTAAGCATTGTTGAAGTTTTCGAATCCTTGTAGTATAAATAGTTATAGTAACGCTAATGGTAAGTTGGATATTTCAATTGGTAATAGATATCATTAGAACGTTTAGCGACATGTAAAGTATTTAGTCATTTTATTATTATAGTGTTGCTGAACAAAGCCACCGTGGCAGACGTGTTTCCGCCCTTGCGTGTTATTCAACGCCGACACCTTGTTTTATTACCCCTGCTCCGATATCATGCGGTGTAATTAAGTAGGTAATTGCAAGATATTTTAGTTTTGTCGTAACACCCCCTGTATAGAAATATATGCTTCATTACTGGGTAATAATGTGAAGATTTATTTATTTATTTATTGAAGATATTTGACAAAGCAATTATTACAGTCATCCACTTACAAATAGTGATGCCATTTTTCAGGAGATGTGTCTAATATTTCGATAGCGGATAGATAGATTATCTTGTAGTATAGCTTAATCTTGGCCATATTGTACAGTTGTATTTTTTTCAAAATCGGTTTTTTTAGGAAAAAAAATAAAATAACAGGCATCGAAAATATTTCTTCGAACGTAATAGTAGCCGGATTAGCTTAGTAAATTTATTCTAATTTTTCATAGCAGTTTATCGTAACTATAGTTTAAAAATTAAGGATGTAAATAAATAAATAATTGTCTTGTGTGTTTATTTGACAGACAGCCAAGATTTCCGAGTTTTCTACGAGGCGTGTCGATTTGACATTCAAATGGGAGCGGGCGGCGCCCTTCATCTCCCGGCTAGCACTTTGTTTTCGAATCACTCGACTCTACTGACGAAGCGATTCGTCTTTGCCCGCTATTAACCCTTATTTATTGATCTATTTACAGTATTTGCATTTATTTCCAGCGCTATTTGTTACTCCGCCCGCTGCCGAAGTGGTATTCCATCTCGTGGAGTTAAGCCGCCCACCGAAGGGAATAGGATTTTGTGATGTCAAAAGTGAGTGGGAAGTTGGGTCCTCTTTATTCAAATATAGTGAATTTAATTGTATTTTCACATAAAGTTTTCATTCCATGACCAAATCATATGAATCAATAAAATCATGTTTGCGTCACAATTTTAATTAAGGCAATTTTACAAGACAGACAATTCAATGGAGATACAATTACTTTAGAGATTTATCTCACTTAACTTATAGATGCATCCTAATTAAAATGCATCTAAATATACCGTGAATCATTGTATTAGTCGACTGACAAAATTTTATATTTATGGTTTTATACCTCAAAAGGAAAAATGAGCCCTTGCTTCCATTTAGCCGACTGTCACAATTTTTCACACCTATTTTCTTAGAAACCGCTTGATGTGGAAAGTTTGGTATAGTTATAAAGTATGTTAACTTGCATATAGAAGCTTTATGGGGGTAAATGAAATAATTTACAAAAAATTAAATACCTTTTATAGCTGTGGTTTAGTTTTAGAGGGGCTGTTATAAAGTTCTAAAAATATTTTTTCATAATTTTAGGTATTGTGTTTAGGAAGTTACACTATAAAATATGCAGAAAAAGATTACACCCGCCTTTTTTCTTTATTTCCGAAACAATTGAACAAAAAATATTGAAAAAAAAACAGGAATCTGAGGAGTCTACGCAGGACCAGTTCGTAGGAAATTTATAAGGATGATCTTAGATGCGGTAGCTTTCTACATATTCTCGATGATATTTATATATATATATATTTTTAGTTGACTATAATATGTAATAATAAATATTTACTTCGCTGGGAAGTACATACTAGTGATGACTTGTGATAAATAAAGTAATTTCACTTCTGACGGGCTACGGACCTCGTTATGCGGTAGCCAGATTTTAATCCGGACATTTTTATTACGGAAAAAATAATTGAAAAAAATGGAAACTGAAGGTTACCGTCAAAAAAGGAACTATTATTGTTTAATACTAATATAATATTATGTTCGACTTTCGTTGATCATAGTGACTAGGCTATAGAATAAGAAAAAGATCTGTCAAGCACGAACGGAACTCAAACTCCAAGGTTTCTGTTCATGCTTATGCTATATATATATATATATATATATATATATATATATATATATATGTATGATGCTGTTCTTAAATAATTTAAATATATATATATATATATATATATATATATATATATATATATATATATATATGAATGTATTGTCTAGTCTATTCTTCGCAACTATAAAAACATGCTGCTTATATTAAAACACTATAAAACCTTGAAAAATTGCAGTTACAGTTTTCCTGTAAACTTCCTGTCAGATTGCATAAATTATTTCCTTTTTCTCAACATATTGTTTAGTATCTTCGGAGAAGAGGAGAGGAATGCTCGATTTTTTCATATTTTTCGAATAACTTTTTAAATATGTAATATAAAATTATGAAATTTTTTTTTGCATTCCTCATTATAAACCTTTTTAAATAACACCCTGTATGATGTACAAAACGAAACTTTTGTGAGGCCTTAATTTATTCCTATTTAATTCTCATGGGAATATTTTAAATGAAAAAGTTAAATAGTCTATAATATGTCGGTTAATCATATATATTATTAGGTCGTGCTTGTTTTCGGAGAAAATCATGAATAAGAAAATGAATAAGAAGAACATAAATCGATTACCTACACTATCTTTTGTAAACGTAAAAATATGGTGCTTATTTTAAAAATCATCGTATGTAAAATCATCGTTTTAGTTTTCCCACAATCATTGCGTGGGCTTTTAATAACGTGGGTTTAGTAGTATTTTAGTAGCACACATATTCAAGTGTTTAATTTCATCCTCCCTTCCCCTAAAAATTTCAATACGAATATTTTTGAATGTAAGCTATGGCACGTTTTGTTACTATGCCAAATTTTAAGACAAGGTGTCAAGCTGATTCTGAGAAAAAAAAGACAATTTTTACTTTTAAGATACGAAACCCTAAGAGACAGATATAAATACTAATAAGAGTAAAGGCAAGTTTCATCGGTATGTATTCGAAATAAACCTCCGGTTAACGAAGAATGGGAAATAGCTATTTAGCTTTGTACTTGCTTTGTTGCGACTAACGGTCTAATGAAAAATTTAAACATAATAGTTAAGCAAATAATGAGGTAATAAATAATAAATTATAGTGACACACCAAACATCTTTTCAAAATAGTAACGAGACTAGGAAAAATATATGAAAATTAAGTTCAGAATTTTGTTGCCATGAAACTTCTCAAAAGAAAAGCAGAAATGTATGTGTAATAATTTAAACTGTGATTATCATTATATGGTTATTTTTAACTGGATTACTTAAAAAATAACAAGTAAAAATATCTGAAACAAAATTCTTTTCATTTAATTTAGTAGCAACATAACTTTTTTTTTGCAATATTAATGATGTGAACAAAACTAATTGTAACTGATTCATACACTTGCTTGTAATTGGTGATTCATTCAACCGTAATGACTAGTTTTTTATTAATATTAATATGCAGAACGGCAATAATGCTCAAAATATGGTTTTAAGATTTAATGTGGCAATGGTTCTAATATGGAGAAAAAAGTGCGATGTTTCCATTTTTTTAAACTAATTTCGTTATAATTACATTTAAATAAAATTAATTTATATTCTATTTGGCGATTATTTTACAGTAATATTTCACAAAAACCTTAAATTAGCTGTTAAGAGAGCCACTAAGTATGCAAAAATATAAATTACTTTCATTAAAATGTTAAAAATAAATTATGAATACATTTTCATTTTGCCTTGTGTTCTTTAAATAATTATGGTGGAGACAATATTAGAATGCGATAAGAAAATATAGTAAAACTATTTATACTTCGCGAGTAGATCTGCAACTTTTAAATCGCGAAGTAGATTCGACAAGAAAAGACATTTCACATATTTTGACTGCTTCTTATTTCCACACCCCTGAATGGATTATGATGCTGTTCTTTTTCATACGTAGTAGTATGTGCCGTAGTTATTATCAGCTATTTACTATCCCGTTGTGTAAGTAAAGAAGCACAAACACTATATTTTTTTCTGCACACGTTACTTGATAACCACGTTACTTAAATGGAGAAACAAACAGATTTCTTGATTGCTATTAAAATATGATCGTATCAAGGAGCATTATTTATAATCTGAATGGGTTAATGTTTAATACGACATGAAAAGCTCTCAAACGCTATTAACTATAAGTTTTTATCTCTTTAAAATTAGTGTCAATGTTCACATTTAATTTACTAAAAATTTCACGCGAAGAAAGTCTCGGTGAGAAAAGGTCATTATCACTATTAAGATTATAATATTTAACAATATTAAATTAACGCTTTCATTATACTTGATAATATTCTAGCATCTGTTTTCGTTAAGTTGCTTAAAAGTACAAATTTAAAACAACCCAGACATTAAATAATATCAGGAAGCCCCATAAAAAAAACTTCGAATAATTTTCCGCATATTCAACTTCTTTGGAAGTCCATGAAATTGACTCTAGATACGACGAAATTTGAAACAGTTCTTTTTAAATATGATTATGTATTTTAATACAGGTGCACAATAGATACCAGAGCGAACAAACCAAAAAAACGGTATTAGTACACACAACACGCGGTTTTTAGTTTTTTTTAACTAGAAGTTTTTGGTCTTGAAAATGTATTTATATTTAAAGCTTTTTTTAACATTAAACATTTTTTTTTCTTAAAACAAATTAAAATCACGTGTAACGAGAACACTCGAGTTGTAGGATTTTATGGGTAATATTTGGCATGATATATATGAAAATATTTTGGTTTTTAAAGGTCCTAACATCTTTTCAAATTTCAGTAAATGAAATATTATTCATAATGAAATAATTTATAGTACGTTTGTGACATACTGGACAACATAAAATATTTAAGGCACTAAAAACGGAACAATAAAAGTTTTATTAGCAAAATATTGAACAGACTTTAAATGACCATCGAAAGAGAAGAGCATTGAAAATATAAAATACTGAAAATACAAGTACTTAGTTGAAGCTTTTGCGGTACAATGTATATTTCGAACATAAATAAATATGCCAAATTCTGTTACTGTTGCAAATTTTTGGAGTCGAGTGAATTTCTCCATTCATCTGTGTTTGTGGCCTACACACACCCATGTGAGAGTGAAAGAGAAGTATCCACTTAGCACCGATTCCAAAAATGTGGAAATCACAGTATTTTGAATTTTTTTTAGTTTTTTGGGGTTCTGTACTATGAAAGGAAAAAAGAGTAGTAGTAGTAGAGTAGCTTGTAGTGTCACTTCCTGAGAAAAAGGGTTTTGATAGACCGACAGAGGAGGATTGATTATATACTTGACCGGTATACAACCACGCTAGTAATTTTTTTTAAAGAATACCTGAATGTTATGTTAATTTAATTCCCTCTTTTGAAGTCTGTTTCGTTAGCATAGTAATAATGCTTATCTTTTTTTGAACTTCTCAACAATGAAACACAAGAGCTGAATAAATAAGCGATATTTCAAGTAATTACTCAGAATTATTCAATTTTAATTGAATGTAGCATACGAGAAATATTAACGAATTATTGCAACATTTTTGTAATAAACAAATATTTATGCCATGAATCGAAATTTAATTCACGGTACATAGGTCTTCCATTAAAAAGAAATGCTCGGTATTTATATCGTCTACATATATGACAAACACAGCCTGCACAAATGTCGAAATTAAATTAAAATAAAAATGTTTGATGCCTCACATTTATTCAAGGTCGCAAAACATCTTTCTTTAACGCAATACGCGCAACGCCAACTTCTTTCATTGGTTGGGCGGCGTGATGAATGGCGTTGGAAATATATTCAAATCCATTCAGTATCAATACGGAAGGGTTAATGTTGAACAAGGGCTGCGCGGTTGCGATGAATTGGTTCATCAGTCGAGTCGAGTGACTCGACAATAGATTGTGAATCGAGAGATGGAAGAAGTCGCTCGCTGTGAGACCATTTGAATGTTAAATCAAGATGCAACGCGGAGTTGGGCGTAGTAGTTCGGCGTTTAAACTTGTCGCTCGTAATAATTTGAATATCCAATAAACGGTCGTGCTAGAATCAAAATAATTAATTGATGGTTCATTTCTGAAAAATTGATTTCGTGTTCGAGCTATAAAACGTATAATGCTTTATTGCTAGAAAAACCAAATAGTAGCTCTAGTTTATACACACCAGTTTTTACTTACTGTAGTGGTATATCTGCATAACTACATGCATGTAAAATATACTTAATGTAAGTGTTCGAGTGTCAGCCTCGAGAGTTCTTGTGAGGCAAAGGGAAGATAAATTGACCCAGTGAAAATGTCATCCGGTGTTCTGTGGATGGACATTTGTATCACAGTGTTGTAGTAACGGATAATTAAAATTTACAATAAGTGGAATATGTAAATGTAGTGGTTTTTTGAAAACTTCGTATAGTTGTGCGAATTTAATTTTAAAAAAGCTTTTTATATATCTGAAAAATTGTTGTTTTTTTTCTAGGATTTGATGTATTTTTTGCGACTATATTTTTAGAAATACTTATTAACATAATGATTTTGGTAAAAAGTAATATAGAGAGTTTTAAAAAAAATCTTTGTGGGTGTCTTACAAAGTTTCTTAAATTGGCATCTGGTTTAATTATTTTGAAGTTTTGTTTTCGCTTTTCAATAAATTAAAATTGAATTACTAGAGATATTAAAGACCCCCTTGTAATGATGATAACTAAAATTAATATTTATATATTTGTCGCTTCTGTTAGAAGAAAGTAAAAGTAATAACTATAGGTTAATATGAAAATAAAATAAATTAAGTATGGTTCTTCAAAAATTTTATGCTAGATGTAAATGCTACAATTTAGGTCGAACAATGATGTTTTAGACTAGGGTCATCAATACATAAAATTGTGCGAAGCGCTATCAAATGCTGTATTTGATATCGTAATATGCGATAAAGACCATGTATATTCTTATGAACTTACTTGTACAATCTATTGTTCAGATAGTCGATGTTTAGTTCGAATTTTCAGAGAAAAAAAAGATAGAAAAAACGAAATGCTATGAAAAACAAGAGTTTTCTTCACATTTGGTTTTAACTACCTTTATCTATTTTATGCGTATTTTAACAGTATATTTTGCATATCAGTGTATTGCAAAATTTCCAATAGCATTAAAAACATTGAGGGAAAAACAATGACTTTATTTAAAATACCCTCGTTTCAAGAAAATAAATACAAAAGGTGATTATTTTATTTTCTAAGAAAGACTCTTCAATAGAAGCACTGAAAATTAACCCCTTACGATTTCCATTTCACACGCTCCAAATATAGTTTAAAAAGATTCCTCAAAATTGATTCTATGTTACTTTAAAAGGTAATTAGTTAGGAGGATCTGCTACGAGCAGGCCCATTTTAACCGGAAATAGTAATGAAGTAGCAAAAACATTTTGTCAATTTAAATTTTCGCAATAGTTAGAATTAATTGCTACCAGGAAATTGCTCGCTTTAATCAAATTTCAATTGCGTATTTAACCTTTGAAATTATCAAATAAATTAATTAAATACAAGAGGAGAACATATTTTATTGATATAAATTTTAATTATTTCTAAATTTCTTGATAGTAATTTTGGGGTATAAAATATTATTTAAAGGGAAGTACAATGGTATGAATGTTCAAAGTTTCAAGCATTATTTCCTCTTTATTGGTGGTATCATTCGGTGTTGCTTGGACAGTGATCCGTTTCTCAAAGTTATGTACGGCTTCCGAAAAAAAATGATTTTTAGGGTAATTCATAAAATTTGCCCACCATATAACTAAATTAACTGAAATTTTGAAAATTGTGCTTATTTAAACATTTCAACAATTTTCATGTTAAATATATGTGATCAACGATGAGACAAATGCGCGTACAGTGCCAATCACAAACTATATATGTGATAGATTTCTATGCCATTTATATCTACGTAACTTAAAAAGTCATGATTTTTGGGGGGAATAATCATCGATAGCTACTTATTAACCTACATATATACATTTATAGGTATGTTCGAGTTTGTTTTTAACAAAGTGAGTGACGATAGATTATGCACCCTATAATTTCTCTCAGCAAGTTTTTTGCATCAATGGGATCAGGAATTTAAACAATAAAAAGAGCCGTGGAATGACGAAGTAATGTATTTCGCCATCTACATGTTCTAAAGATGCGTCGGAATGTACTGTAAGGTTACTTTAAAGTCGCTTGAGTTAATGAATGCATTCAGATGAACGAATTGGAATATGGAAGGCACTGAAAAGTATAAAATAATAAAAGTAGGTTTACTCAATTGAAACTATTGTAGCATCATAGCGTTTCCGATTATAAAGAAATTGTCAAATATTGTTACTAAAATTTATTGCCTTAATGACCGAATTATTTGAAATATATAATGATATGGCAAACTGTGGTCGATTATTTGATTGGAGAGGGAATATGTATATTTGAATATTTGTTTTCTTTATATTTAAAATATATAACATGTACATATTTGACGGAAGGAGTTAGGTGAATAGGCCATGATTACATTCATTAATCAATTGGATAGAAACAGTGCGTATCACCACAGCAATAACATTAAATTTGAGTTTGAGGAATTATTTTCCTTTCTCAGTAACTGCTATATGCTATTTATACATTTTTATTTGCTCAATATTTTTGATGCGAGTGCATTTTAGAAATAATTTTTTTGATATGATATGAAAGGCGGACTGATGTATTCTATCTAATATGAGTTGATGAAGTCTATAAGATCGAACGTCGCTGAAGTGTATGGGTCTCGAAGAAGTACAATTTGAGCGCAGTATTATCAGGAGTGTTGTATATAAATGGATAAAAGGAGTTGTTTATAACAAAGACGTCGTTGAAGGAATTAAAATTTTCATTTAAAATTCATTTTAAAGTTCAGATGTTCGGATTAAGCGGGATAATGTTGATGTAAAATTATAGAAGAATTCTTTTTAACACATAGTCCGTTTAATGACGTCAAAACTATTATGTTAATAGCATTTGACACAACCAGGATAAAAATTAATTGCCATAATGCTTTTTATGTTGGTAAGCTATGGAGAAAATTGATGGACTATACTATACGGATTTAAAATTAACCAAGAAAATAAACTCATTTCATTACTGGATGCTAATAACATAATTAAACTTCATAGTGAAACCATACCTATAGATGCTTTTTTGTTGGTCAGCGGATTTTCGTTAGAAAAATCATACGAAAAACTTCAAAAATATACCAGATCTTAGTTAGCTTTTCATCCAGTAACCCTGTGTGATCAAAGTTGAATATCGAAGATAAATAAATATTTTTTTTCATAATTTGTATATAGGTTTCAATATTAGTGTTAACGATATTAATACATTTTCATTAGTTGATACCGCCATGTCATTATATCCCTGCAAATGGCAAATGCATTAAATATTTGAGAAGTTATTCAATCATTACATGCGATATTTAAAAAAAATTATAGCATATAATAATTTAATATTTTTATGTACCTTACAGCGGTCGCAAATTATTGAGCTGGTGGTATTGGGGGTGGGGAGATGTTTTTGCTCCACCGTGTGTCACTGCCAACTTCAATTAAATTTAATAATCTTGCAAACTATTTTTAGGCAAGTCGAGGGTATTTTATAACAGTCTCGTTACTGTATTTAAGGTATTTGAGAATAAAGTTGGGAAATTTTTTTCCTTGTTTTCAAATTTTGTATTATTTAATGAGGTTATTTGATTCTAATTAGGAAAATCAGCAGTTTACTCTTCGCTTCTTTTTTGAAAATGGCAATTTAAATATTTTTTTCATATATTAATTTTTCATTAATTTCTCGTCAATTACACCCAACATAATTTGCACGCCGAACAGCGGCACGCTCACCGCTGCATCTCCGTAGGTCGTTGGTCACATGTGGCCAGACCAGAGAAACCATCGCCTAAGGCGTTAACAAGCCCTTTAAATTTTTATTAAAGTAAAGCTGCTCTTACGATGTGTTAGGTAAAATTGAAAAAAACATTTCACTTAACATTTAAAATGGCTTAAAATGAAGAAAACAAAAACGTATTTCATAATGTTACACAGCGTGTATGAAAATATATTCTATGCACGCACATACACACACACACACACACGC
Organism: Druceiella hillmani; assembly: GCA_039881145.1. NCBI lineage: Eukaryota > Metazoa > Arthropoda > Insecta > Lepidoptera > Hepialidae > Druceiella > Druceiella hillmani. Next base: position 10,115,602 of record JAYKKI010000014.1, read on the forward strand.
ACACACACACACGCACAAGCGCACACGCACGCGCACGCACACGCGCGAAATATCATAAATAACCGGGGTTTGTAAATCTGACTAGATGCTTACAGGATAACTATGGTGATTATCGTAGATGTCATAATTTTTGTATTGCAATTTCTACTCGTGCTTGCTTGACAGTTTTTTTTCTTAATTTATACTGTAATCACACCGATCAGTGTCGAGCAAGATATTATATTAACATTCTTCTTTGTTGACGATGAGTAGATTACGTTTAATAATAAAAACGTTCGAATGAGATCAGTTTCGTAATATGTCAATAAATTAATTGGAATATAATTAATTCATGTTGCCAGTGGAATTATTAGTTAAATATAATAAAGTTTCCTGCTACGTATTTTCATAGATATGATTCAGACCCATTATCCTGAGTATTAAAAAAGAAAAAAAATAATTTGAATGTATATTTTTGTCTATTTTCTTTTCAAAGTATTATGACAAGTCCGACGTATAATATATATTATAGAAAAAAAAGTCATGTCACCAATCATATCAGGTCTATGGCCAACCGATCTTATTAGTGATATTTATTTTTAAAAAAAATGATTTAGTAATAATTATAAGTGTTATTATCCTGAAAGACGTAGATTTTATTAGAGTAAATGCACTGTAGAGATTTTATGAGAAAAATTTATAATATTTTCTTTTTGTTTCGGACGTCAATGCAATTTTCGGAAATGCATGTATGTAAGGAAAAGTTCGATGTAAGGAAAAGTTGACCTGTATACAGAATTCAATATCCTAATCAACTGGAAATTTTATAAAAACAAAAATGATTCAGGTGAATGAATCACAGATTAGACATGCGTAGGACTCCAGTCTTTTTCAACTTTATTAATGTTAATTAATTATTTAATAAGTAAATATTTACGTTATAACAAATTAAATTTTATTGCGTAATGGTTATTTATAGGGTGAAAATAAATATCTCGGTACTTTCAATTTATGTTTAATTCGGTCATAGTTTCAACCCTTTTCATATTAACGGTTCATCAAAATATATTATTAATATTTTATAAATATTCGTTAATTAATTACCCTATGGATTAAAAAAAAGAATTAAACGGTATTTATATTGTTTTATTAAATATAAAAATTCATTATATTCATTTAAATTAAAAATTTTAATTCAATTAAATTTAAATTAAATTTTAACATGAAATTTTACTTTCACAATTAAATGAAACTACGTGATGTATTATTTCTATATTCTTTAATTTCTTTACCACGACCTAGGTTTCGTTGTATTACAATATCTTCAAGTGGTCTATTAGCAAAGATTGCTTTCAACAATCTTTGCTAATAGCCCACCTGAAGATGTTGTAACACAACGAAACCTAGGTCGTGGTAAAGAATTTAAAAAAAGTGGAAATAATACTACATCACGTATTTTTATTTAATTATGAATAATGAGTTTCTACAAAATTAACGCCAAATATATTAAAAATATTATCAGACTTTATGTGGACAAATGGCAGGTAAATTAAATTATTTGTCCTGATTATATTCGAAATAAAATAAGTGATTTAAAAAATAATGCCATGAGTGTAACCTTTCCCAAGTACGTATTTATAAAAATGTAATAATATAAAAATAAGTTCGATCGAATGAATGAACCAAATTAAGAATAAGGCAAGAAAGACTTTTAACCGCTTTGTTAAAATTGATAAAAATTTGATACATCAAAAATATAATGATAGCAGAATCACAGATAAGAAAATTGCCTTACCCCATTTATTGTATATTTATATGGGTATTTTTAAAAATGGTATTACTTTTAATTTTTTTGTTCACTTGCAGCTATTTTTGAGGTCATAAAAAATTTCTTTGCTAGCAAAAAGGCAGATTATGTATTGTGATGGCATGTATTTACGATTACAAATAAAAGTTCCTACTAATAATTAATAATATTTTCTTTTGAGAATAATTTATGTGCAATATCCTATTCGTCACATATCTTTCATTCGTTACAGTATTTATTGATGTGTCATCTTTTATTTTAGAGACTTTTATTTAGAGACTTCTTTATTTAACTTAATGTCGCTTATTCGTTGACACATTACTTCTCAAAAAATAGGTTACCCATTAATTTATAGTTAATAAGGTTGGCATCATTTAAAAAAAAATTAAAAATTATGCTATATTTACATTTGTTTACTTCTGTTATAGATGCAATTTTTGCAGTAGTCGTTTTAAGGTTTCATACTTTAAAAGAAAGAACTGAATCCTTATAAGACCATACTTGTATGTATCTGTACGTTCGTCAGAGATATTTTTCTGAGAAACCGCTTAACATGGAAATTTTAAATATGTGCACAAAAATGAAACCTATTAAACACGTGTGGTTCCTGTTAGCTAACACTCAAAAATATTTGTATGGGAAATATGGGGACTAATTAAGTCCTCGAAAAGAAATATTTCATAACATGTACAGCGTGAAAAATTGTTTGAAAGGGATAATTAGTGGGTCTAAAAATATTTTCGTAATTTTATGTAACACATATTCGTAGATGTACAGAAAATATTTGTTCCCTCTACCTTATTTTCGAAACTATTGAATCAAAACTTATAAAAAAATAATAATGTTTAAGAAAACAACACTTAGATTGTAGAAAAACTATAGTAGCCATTTTAGATAACATGATTTTTAAAATATCACCGATTACATTTATATCCTCTACTAAGTTACATTAAATATAATATAATATTTATTTTATGGGATTCTGAGTGAACTCTGCAAGCATTTGATAATGCTAGAAAACCAATATTAGATAATAGACACAAAATCCCGAGAGTTCTACCTTACAGTCTCATTAAGCCCTCCAAGGAAAGCGTTTCACGTATCGATCTCTGACCATGAATAACTATAAAACGTATCGTGGAAAGGAAAGATAAATCTATACATTGGAGAATATTGTTTCTATATATTAAATCACATTCAGACGAGCCCACACAGGGCACAGTATTATATCGTATTAATGGAATGTACCCCGGTTTATTATTTATTTCAGCAGAAGAGAAAAGGAAGAGAAAACTGTTTTAAAGTAAGTTTGAATGTTGGGGTAACTTAGTTCAAATTAAATTAAATTAATTGAAAATAATGACATAAAAGTTTGATTTCAATATATATATATATATATATATATACATATATATATATATATATATATATATATATATATATACACACACACACATATATATGTATATATATATATATATATATACATATATATATATATATATATATATATATATATATATATATATATATATATATATATATATATATATATATATACACATGTTTTATAAGTATTGAACTAAATTGATGAAACTTTTCTAAAGTGTTAAGTGAGAGTCAGATAAGCACTAAATACTTTCATATGGTAACATTATCAATTTTTCGAAAGTTAATAAATCGTTCATGCCAATGTATTTAATTTGTTAACACATTTTCAATGCTAATGCAATATCAACGATACTAAATAAATTGTTATATTAAAAGAAAAGAGATATATTTACCTAATGTTAACTAAAAACATCAGACATGTTAGTTCGTTCTGGTGGAAAAACTAGCTATATTAATCAAAAATAAAAAAAAACTTGGAACGGTTTTTGGCTACTAATGTCATTACCATCAACATTATGAAATATTTAAGGTACAGAACAAACTATTAACTTCGAAGGATAATGATTTATTTACCTTATATTGTCTAAAAATAAAAGAATCATCAGCCATATTAACAAAATTTAAAAAAAATTTAACCAATCTTTTACCATGACATATTATCAACTTTTGTCTGCTGTCAATAAAATAATAATAGATCACTTTCACTCTTTACCTTATAATTGGTACAGCTCACTCTACAGCAGAGATACAATAAGTATTAAGTATGAAATTATATTTTTAAGTTTTGCTAGGGAAATATTAGCATAGAGCTCTCATTTGTCCGTTAATTGGAGCAAGTAATAAGACAAAAAGAGAGTTCTTCTGTAAGGACATTTCTTTCCAATTAACCATTTTATTTTCAGATATTTATTGACAATTGAAAAGGAAACATTCACTCAAAACTTCACAAACTCCATTTCTGTTTTAATTATTCAAACGTCCGATAAATTTGCACCGCCCTCTCTCAGCGGCTGTCATATTACCAACTTATTACTCCTCGTAATACGAAACTAATTTGCAATGTTCCCCTGTGCTTCGTTTAAAGCTGAAATCTTTTGTTTAAACTTCAGTCGTCTGCCACGTCAATTCTGAAGCTTTGAGTTAAGGAGCTGAACTGTAAGGTTGTCTATGTTACACAAATGAAACGGTGAATTATTTTTAAAATTTCAGAAAAGTTTTTATTTTGAACCTAGAGCAGACGGGGATAGATTTTTACATAATTAGGCTTTGCCATAATTGAGGCTTTATTGGTTTCGAAGACGGGAATTTTATGGACATTTCCAGCAATATTTACCCTAAACAAAATTCTCTCAAAATACATTTTGAAATCCTTGGAAGTCGCTTTTCCACTATATATTCCACACGTGTTTCATATTTATCACAATCTATTCAAGTCACATTTTTTATTGTGATCTACGCTGAGAAAATATTTTAACGAAAATTATAAGTGTCAAAAAATCTATTAACGAGGTTGATCGCCCTGTCCAGTCCTGGTTAAAGTGAATCATTTTTTTTTCAACTGTTAAACATGCAAACCATTTACAAAATACAATGGTGAATATACTTAAAAAAAAATCTTGCATAATAGCGGAGTCATGTCTCGTGTCCCGTAAACTATCTTTGCTCTGACGCGTATAAAGGTTGGAATTGTGTCGTGAAAGTTTTTATATTTATTATGTAGCAATTTAATATTTTTTATGTAGCACGGCTAACAAATTAGAAAAGATGTGTTAATAACAGTAATATGGAAATAATTTTTTTTCTTGTCCTGGAAAATAAAAGTGTAGTATCCATGTTAAATAAATGACATATTTTAGAAAACAAAATATTTTTTACGAAAGACTACCGTTAACAAGATGTATTCAGAAGTTGAAAGAAATTTATAAGGTAAATTTTTGAAATATTTGCTAAACAAATTAAAAAAAAATGTATTAAGGAAAATGTAAATGAAATAGTATGGTTTCCGCGGTTTAAAACAAAGACCTTCTTGAAATTATCTATAATCTTTCATTTGTTATACCAATAATATGTTAAATAAAAATATAATATCTACAGAATATTTCTGAACTGTCCCTTTCACTTCTTTGGTCTTTTTTTAACTTCTTTTATGTGCTATCGATATGCAGCGTGCAAGGCTGTACAGCTTCGATATCTTTTAGTCCAATTGTTAAATTAAATAGTTACATCATCGGTAATACATTTGTGTTGAAAATATTTCCAGCACTAAAATATGCAATTTTGGAAACTAGTCTAATATATTACTTAGAGTATATAACTCTTATATATTAGTCCTGTAAATTGATAAATATTTTTAAAAATCAGTTGTTTAAGAAATTCTCCGCATAAAACCAAGATAAATATATTAAAACTACAGAAAACAATAGAACTGAACACTGAATGAAAAAGAAATTATTGTCCTTTCCCATTCGCTACATGCAGTACGATATCAGTTATTTACCAACCTAAGCCCAAAAATTCACCTATTCTTTTTTATAATATTGAAAAGTTATTGTCTCAAATTATTTTTACACTATTATTCAAAAATATTATCTTAAAAAGAAAGAAAATATTTCACCAAATTTTCAAGACAATGTAACCCTTATTCGTCACTTGTTATTTCGTCAAAAATTAACATTGTTAATTTTTGAAAATCAGAAAATATTGATTTCATTAACGATAAACCACAAGAAAAGCTGAAATGTGATGATATAAACTAGATAAATAGCATAATCTTATACATGCATATGCGTCGTGTATCGTCAAATTAAAAACATTTATCACAGGAGCGAAACTTTATAGTCAGTTTGCATTTCAAGGCGATAGAAAAAAGATAACTAGTTTTATTTATTTAACGGCTTTAATACGTTGTTTATATGGAAGACTTTTCCTACAGTAGCTTTACCAGCCTTTCTTCCGGTCAACCATAACATAACAATAACTTCTGACAAATTTGTTGTTGGTACAGTGTAAGATAAGTTACAATTCAAAATACAATGTCTATATAAAATGTATAAATAATGAGTAGGTTACATTTAAAAAAGTTGCAAAAATTTAATACATGTACCGACAGGAGTTAAAATGGAAGAAGAAAAGGAAGGAGTGAAGGAAAGGATATTTTCCTAATGTCAGAAACCATTTGATTGCAATTTTTATAAGGACGAAAAAGATTTTTCACCAAATGTAGAGATACATTTGGGAATAATTCAGATAAAAAAGAGTATGTGTGACCATGGTTTTCATATATTACCTTAGTATATTTTCCATCAATAGTCCTCAGAATATGTAGAGTTTACCTAGCTTGTACCTAAACAATAACTCCATTCATTATCCATATACCCTTAAAGTATTATTTAACCCTCTACAATTCAATTAGTACAAGTAAGATCGCATTAGATTTGTTGGAAGCATTCTCATCAATAAAATAACGAACGAAGCGCAAGGAATATTTCAAAACAATATCACGTTTCGCGCAATAGAAACTTAGCGCCGCTGCTGAGTGAATTTGATGGATATTGAATTGACGTTTGTGTAATGAAAATGGAAATTAAGTTTGTGAAGCCTTTAAAATTAATATTTCTTTATACACTGTCTAAGTGTTGATAAAAATTAAAAGCATAATTAATGAGCCATTCCCTGTTGACAGAATTCGATATACTTACCGGTATCAAACTATTAATTTAATGGGTTCAGAAAAGAGTACGAAGTCGGTTTCTAAAATTTTCTTTTTTAACAGTTATTAAACAACTGTGAGATAAATGACCTTGTAAAATACTTATGCTATGGAAAAAGTCAGAAATCTGCTTAGCACTAGTAATCTTCTCATCGTGAAAATTTTCAACACACTGTGATGAAATTTATTTACTAATCTGGATTATATAATATAAAAATATATTTAATTTTATAAAGTTATCTTCTTCTAATCTATTGAAGTAGTAAATTTTGAAATATACAATACCTTGTACAGAACTTTGATAAATGACGAAATGAGGAAAGAGAATATAAACGGAACGAAAGTAATTTTCAAGACTTTCGTATACGCCTATGAAAAAGACATTACGTAACTCACAGTTTAATTTCTTTAAAAGCCAATATCCACTCCATTATGGACCGCAGTAAAGAGTGGATGATGGTCAGTATTCCTCAATGAAAATAATAGAAGTTTTCGAATTGACTGCATTTTTCCTTTGTACGTTCCCCTATATCTCCGGTTATATCTACCAATTTAGATTATTTATTTGGAAGAGTATATTCTTTTCAGGTGGTTCCATGAAAATTTAGTAATAATCTGACTATGGAAATTGAAGTCACCCTTTTCTCTTTCCGACCTTTGACCTATAAATTCTGATGCTGCCGAGGTACTGCTTGCCTAGACCGTGATACTTGAGAATTTGCCGTTTTTAAATAACAATTTTGGGACTGAAGCAGAGACTCTGCCGTGGAATTTACTTACTTAATCCTAATGCTGCAGGGGCACCGCCTGCTTAAACCGTAACATTTGAGGACGTGGAATTTTTCAATTAGTATTGTAGATCTTAACCAAAGACTGCTATTAAACTCTGGGTTCCAATTCCTCAGTCTTAACAATGTAGGGGTAGTCTCTGCTTAAATCCTGATACTGTTGTTCAGTACATTTTGTTTTTAAATTAATATTGTCGGTTTCAAGCAGAGACTATGACTTTGAACTCTTAGCTCCTGCTACACAGTTTTGGCGCTATTGGGGTATTTGTCTGCTTAAATCGTAAAACTTTAGGATATGTTGTTCTTAAATTAGTGTTGTGGGTCTCAAGTGAAGTTCTAACTCCGCTACCCTGGTGCTGCGAGGGTACTGTCCGTTTAAATCACGAGAGCTAAGGATTTTATGTTTTTAAATTATATTGTGGACATCATGCAGAGACTCGATCATTTGATTCCGGAATATGATACTTCAGTTTGATGCTGCAATGCTTATTTGTGTCTGTTAACTCATACCTCTGACATTATTGAAACAATTATTTTTTTATTCGAATGGACCCAATTTAGTGTGATGAATAACTTGGTTAGAATTTGCTTTAGAAATTGAAGATAAACCATCTAATCCCTCAACAATCAAAAACGCAATGCCGTGATCGAGTTTGGATGATATAGGTCTAAAGGTAATGTAATAATAAAGTCTCTAAAATTTTGACCTGACTAAAGACGGCAAAATCTGCCCATTAGCCAAATCAGTATATAATAATGGAGCTGAACGATGGTGACAGGAAATCTTCACTAATGAGGAGTAAACTCATCGAGTTTGAACTCATGTCACTTACCTTAACGTAAGTAAGAAAATAACACAGGTAATAGGTGGATAAATATATAAAGATACATACAAAGATATGAATCAACTAAGACATTTTTAGATAGTTCGATGTGCATAAAGTGATACGTTAGTACACTAAACGTTAGTAAGTATATAGGCAGGCGAGTAAGTAAACACAAAGACATATAGCAACTAGAATATAAAGTGTATATATATATATATATATATATATATATACATATATATATATATATATATATATATATATATATATATATATATATATACTGGTACATACATGCTTGGAGAACTGATTATAGTCAAAATAAGACAGGTAATGTGATCTGTATTTCCGTATATATATAGGTATATGTATAAATCTAAGTACGTGTATAGATGTATATGAATATATTTAGGGTTAATCAAAATCATACAAACATATGTTACGATTTCAATGCATAATAAGCTATGAACCACTTTGAACAAAACGCAGTTCCGTCATTAAAAAAAAGGTCGGCCAAGTGCGAGTCTGGTTCGCCCATCGAAGAATACGTACCATGTTTAAAGTGAAATTTCTTGATTAAGTGAATTTAATATGAACATTTTGATGCGTTAAATATATAATAGTACCTAACATAATTAAATACAGTTATTGGGGAACTATATATCTACGTTCTAATTAAAATAAAAACTGCGTACGTTAAATATAAAAACTACGTATAAACAAATTTGGGTGTCTGCGCGTGTTATATGCTTTATTACTATACCACATTTCTAGTTTCTAAATAATGCGTTCTTGAGAAAAACGGCTGGAACGCATGCGTTTTATCTATTCAGGTACAGAACCTTAAAAATGGCAAAAGGATCCAGAATTTAATTTTAATGATCTACTAAATGACAACCCTGAGTAGGCTGTAATAATATTATTTCACAAGTAGATACGAAAGGTTTGTTTTTAGAAGTTGAAATCAGATCTATTTATGTACTTATATACCTAAACCTATATTTACCCAGATACGATTATTTGTTTCCACCAAAGTGGAAAGCTATGTAATGAAAAGCTATGTAGGTATATTACTACTATTTGGAAAAAGGTAGTCCTTTTCAGAATAATTTTATATAATTGTCAAATATTTCCTTTATTAATGTGTGTCTTCGGCCAAAAAAAAGAGAATCGAATTGTCTATTCGTGTGTTGTTCAATCCCAGAATTCAAAAAATTATCACTCTAGACCTAATCTTTTTTAAGATATATTTTTATTTCACATCTTTAGCGGAATGAATTTTCCTTGTTTAGCTTCACGATGTTTTTGTTCAACTTCATTGTAATAACAGATTTCTTAATCGTTAATCTAAAAAACCTCTAGTATAATCAAACAAATAATAAAGCAAACAATATAAAGTGATTACAAGTCTTACAGCCCTGATAAGCACCACAGAAACATGGGGTCAATACTACTTGCCAAGCGGTGTTGGAGAACTGTTCGTAAGCACATAGCTAAATGTCACACATCAGCGATGATCAAGAGTGTCACTGGTAAGAGAATTTAGGCGCTGCAAGTTTTCTGTTTAGCGTAATGATTACTTTCAAAAACAAGGTGCTTTGAAGAGGCCCGTGTCCTTCAGTAGTCTGAGATATGCTGTTTGTGTGGATAATACGTAAATAAATTGCGGATTCGTGTGCAGGATGCACGTTACTTCAGCACAGTACTAAAGTATTTAATACTCCAATCGAATTTCGCTTTAAATACAGAAGCTCAAAAACTCTACTATAACTCACATAAAAAACTACCGTGTTATGAAATAAAGTTCGGTACTGGGACATTTCCTTACAGACATAATTTTAAAGGACAATGAGTGGAACGTATGCTCTCCTTCAAGATGTCAAGGTATCACATGTTTTCGCTATTCGGATATTGATAATTTTTTTGGGGAGAATTCTCTCCAATGTTAAGCCTAGTAAAATTACATGGTTATACCTGGAAGAATAATACAAAATTATGTACGTCTTCAGCAGAGTTGAATTTTTTTAAATTTTTTTTATTTTCACAATAAAAAATGTGGGCGTTAAAACTGTATGTATACCGTAGTCGTACTCACAGATCGTTAAAATATGTATTGTATTTCCGGTCGATCTTGAAAGTTGCTCTGGTGCCGATAGCAAGTATGTAATATTTGCTATAAAGGATACAGGTAAAGTGGAAAATAAAAAATCGTTGATTTATATTCCGGTATGAAATTATCCATTTTGTCTTAATACCCTCCTAAAAGGTATAGTAAGTAATATATATACGATTTGAAAAAGTTGAATTTTTACGGATATTTTAATGGAAATACTATGATTTAATAAAAATGAAATATATTTTCATATAAATATATTCTAAACCTATATGAAAATATATTTTATTTCTATTATATGTATATATACCTAAACGTGTACTTAACCCCCGAGTGCTTGACAGGTTTTTTTAATGTCAATGAAAAACAAATCAATTTTTGCTCGGACTGTCCTGTATTGAAAATATTGTGCAAAAATTTTAATAGCTGTGTAGCCGGGGAGCTGCTATATTACTAAAATAATTTATTCTGTATATTTTGCTATATTGTATAAAAGATGGAACCAGATCGTTACATAAGGATGGATCGGATATGTAATAACATCTCTCCAAGACACACCTCATAGATCATCAGACAAAGAAGTCCGTAACCTCAAAACCTAAACTAATATTATGTATATAAAAATCTTCCAAAATTTATAACTTACATCATGATGTAGTATCATTTCTACTTTTTTTCAGTTCTTTGCCACGACCTAGGTTTTGTTGTATTACAACATCTTCAGGTGGGCTATTATCAAAGAAAATCTTGCTAATAGTCCACTTGAAGATGTTGTAATACAACGAAACCTAGAACTTAAAGAAAGTATTAATAATACTACATCATGTAGTTTCATTAAATTGTCAATAATGAATTCTACAAACTTAACGCCAAATACATTAAACATTCAAAACTTACATCGTACCAAAGGCAAAACGGTAGAACTGAAATTATGAGCTTATAGCAAAAAAACAGACAGACACACTGTACGTTTTATATAGCCATAGATGCTTTACACTCTTTGTATTTTTAATGAGTGTTTCTATTTATTTATATGCTTTGGATTTTTTTTTCAAACAAACTTTAACACATTTACGATAAGCTGTGAGTTGTGCAAGTATTGAAAGACTCCGTAGTTTAATTTATTAAATATTTAAAAATATATTTTTCTGAGAATATTTTCATTTTACAGAACAGGGTTTTTGTAATTATTATTAATTATTTTAGCAGCTGAAGATGAGCAAATATGCAATGATCATCAATTTTTTTTCTATAATTATATCCAAACGGCGAATATTAAACACACTGACATTAAAATGAAATGAATATCGAATAAGAGACTCAATGAAACATATATCTGTAAATAACATCAACTTAGAGCGCCGTTTACAGTCGAATCGCCTCTTTATATTAGTGCGTAATACACTATTTTTCCACTTCTCTACCGATTCCCTTTGAATAAAGGAGCACGGAAGGCATTAACTTTAATCATTATTTGTCAATCACTTTTTAATTAAATGCTGATCATTCTTGAATATGTTGGATTCCAGTATAACATTGAGGAATAGCAAATAGCTTTATTGACATCGCAAATAGCTTTATTGTTTTCACGGATTAAAATGGTGAATTATTTTGCAATTTCGTTTTAACTAACCTATCTCCAGAGTTACTTATGTGTTAATTTCCTCAAATCCGTGAAAACTTTATACTTACTCGGAAATGATGATCAGGGCACAACATATGGAATTTGCTCTAGAATAACATTTGCTATATATAACACAAAGTAAGCATTAAGCGGATAAATTTCAACAGAAATTAGATATACTCTTATATTATACAAGTTGTATGGTTTAATAACGTAATATGCTATTGTTAAGGGCGGTCTCGGGTACTAGTATTCAAGATGATTCATAATCTTGATATCGGCGACGGATTTCGTGTGTAGGCGATGTTCCGCTTAAATAATGAGATTAGACTGCGATTAAAATTGGACGTTGATTAATATTGTTTGTTTACTTGGAGTAGATTGAAAAGTAAAGGTCGTCTGTAAAATGAAGTATGTGATTTCACTTCACTACGTTTTCGTCGTAGGTAATTTGCAGTTGGTCAGCTTGTGAGATCATATTTCATAACAGATCAAAGAAACTAAAAATAAAATTTAAAAAAGTAAATTAAGCAAATGTAAAAAGTTATAAGATATAATTTTTACGACAAACATTTAATTATTTTGGTTTTATTTATATATTTAAACATTAATACTTATTGGCACGGTTGGTGTGATTAAAATAAGTTGTTTTAAAACACATGTTTTGAACAGTGTTTAAAACAAATCGAAATAAAACAATGTTTTTTACCAAGTGTTTAAAACACAATATGGTCTAAAATTTGTTTTAAATAAATTTTAAACAATATTTAAAGAATTAATAGGAAACAGCTTTTAAAACACTTTTGAATTACAAATGACCTGGAAATGAATGAAAGCTAATAACAATTTAGGATTTAAACATAACGAAATAAATAAATAAATTGAGTCTATCTTGTATTCGTTATTTAAATTAGGAATTATAAAGAATCTTTATTTAGATTTGTCACTAAAACATCTATAATTTTTCTGTTATTTAATTTCTTAAATGAAACTCAAAGCGTAACAATTTTAATTACAAAATAATTATCAAAAATTGATAATTTAAATTTTTTATTTCGTACGTGGAATCGAATAGGTAAGTCCAAATATCGAAAAGAGTTTTTTCAATTCCGGCACTTGTAGCGACAGCAGCGTGAAGCTATGTCGCTAGGAGTAGGTCCATTATTTGGCTATTGATTTGACTTTTTAGAGACAGTCACCGTTCTAGAAGTCCGACGTGATTTAACTATATGATCTTCATATAGAACCTTATGAAATGGATTATTATTGCCCTGTATTATACAACGTGGGACATCGCCTCGTTTTGAGGACCTTTATAATTCGACAAAGCTTCAGAAATACCTTCATTGGCGATGTTTTCGCCCCCTGTACTTAAGATGCAGTAAATTTGCATGCGTATTAGGTAGGTATTTGTAATTGTTTTGAATTATTTTTTTATTTTTCTTAATTCTTAATGGCTTTGAATTTTTATTATCTTCCTATTATGGGATAATATTAAAAGATGAAAACTAAATATAATATTATCTTGCTTTAATTCATATCACGTGCTTATAGTGCACATTTGTTTTCATTGCAAAACAAAATATATTATTGCTTATCGTCAATATAGCGAGCATTTATATTGAAAAGTTCACAATAAACTTAAAACAACTCAATAAATACAATAAATAAAACAAATAACAATAGCAAATAACGTGAGCGAGCTGGATTTGTGATTCGACTATTAACACTTTATTATGATGGCAATCGCCATTTCAATTAATAACATGTTGATATTTGATCTCGCCTCTGATAGATACTCAATTGAACAACATTAACATGTGAATTGTTTAACCTAGTTAAGGGCACGCGTGCGCTTAGTAATTAGTGATACTGGTAAGATATTTTACGACGCATTTGCTTACTTTTGTTAAAAATTTAAGAAATATTTGATTAACATTATTCGAATCTTCCTTGATATAACTCGGGTAACTGTTTCGTTACTTGGTAAGTAAAGTTATCCAGCTAGGAGGAAGATGTTTAATTAATGTTGTTAATTTATTAGTCTGAATTGTTTGGTAAGTCTCAAAACTTGTCATGCACGGCGGGTAAAAGAGTTCGCTTCAAAACGCTTAAGACACTTCAAAAACATATACTACACGGCACTTTCATTAGTAACTGCATGAAACAATATATGCAAGCGAAGAATAAGGATATATCTCTGCACAGCTGTATCTTTCGAATATATTCGAATATCTGAATATCTCTGCACAGCTGTATCTTTCGAATATATCTCTGCACAGCTGTATCTTTCGAATATATCTCTGCACAGCTGTATCTTTCGAATTTCGATATATCCGAAGAATACGGATATATCTTTGCACAGCTGTATCTTTCGTGTGTCATTTTGCTATGAAATGATGTTAAAACTAACATTTTTGCACTGGAATAATAGCTAAGGGTAAAACTCTTTTATTACTACTTATTGTCATTAGTTCTCACATGTAGTATATATTTTGATTATATTTAATACTTCTTACTATGATTGCAACTACATATTACATCATTATGTGTATGCACATTTGTATGTGTACAGAGTACGCTCGTGTATGCATGAATACTTGCATCCGTGTGTGCGAGCATGTGTGCGTGCTGGCATGCAAGTGCGTGAGTGTATGTGAATACGTGCCTTCGGGTAGGCATGCGAGCATTCGTGCGAGGATATGTTCAAAATTTCATTCATATTCACAATAAAATTTAATTTTGATGCCATCCATGATTAAAACTAGCACATAGTATTACCTGAATTAATTTGTTGCAAACAATAAAACAGATGTTAAAAGCACATTTTGAAAAAAAAGTGATTTTCACACGGTGAATCGACTATTAACAAATAACAACATATTTAAGTTAGAAATAGCAAAACAAAAATGGTGAAAGAAACAAATATAATTTTATTCACAGTCAAGAAGAAATATTTTCCTGAAATACCGGCTGACTTTTTGAATTAAATATAAGGTTAATCATTCTGTGGATTAATTAGTAATTACAATTTTAATTTCAATCCACATCATAAATGCTACATTTTTTTCGTAATTCGTATCTTTTGAAAAAAAATTCTAAAATAAATAAGTTTTTTCTTACGAAAAATTTTTACGTTCTGACAATCATCGACAACAGAAAAAAAAATTTGTTCGCTGTTCTATACTTATTTCAGCTTGCTGTCTTTGTTCCGAGTAAATATAAGAGAGATCGTAAACATGAAATATATACTGTGCCTTCGTTCCAATTTTACCTAAATACAGACCTTCCAAGGTGTATTTCTTGCAATTAGTCATCTCTAGTACGCATTGTCAGACTCTAAGATGGTCGATAGTCTAGTTGCTTTGCCAAGGAACAACTATCAGTAGGAAATATTTTGAATCACGTTTAATTTACTACCATCCGTTGAGGAGTTCCATTGTTCATATCCAAAATTCATCATCCGACCCTGACCACTTGAAGCAAATATCTTGAAGCATAGTTCATTTACTACTTATTTGTTCCAAATCCGTCCACTCGGTTAAGACCTTATGGTTTTTTTTTCAAGTAAAAACTATTGTCAGTCATTATCCGAGCAGGTTGAGGCTTAAAATTTTTTCGCGTATGGTAATAAGTAAAACAAATCAAGGATCAAGACAGTTTTGTTGAAAGATTGAAACATATGTCATACCACGTTCCAAAAATTTAAAATACATCATTTTCAGTTTTTCTGATTATAAAATTAAAGTAATTAAATTTATGATTTTGTCGAGAAAAATATTTTTTGAAGAGTAAATCCTGTTAGAATTAATATCAAAATAATGTATTTAATGTACTACTAGCGCCTTCTATGTGGTATCATTTGTAACTACCTACCTAAGGTTAATATTAAAAAATAAATTCAGTCTTTGATCAACTACCGTACACGTTTCATTAGGTTATGGGCCCAGACCCACATTTGCTAAAATTTTTTTTTTATTTTATTGTGCGAATGTAACTATGTCGACGTCGGGGTACTTAGTAAATGTGCCGAAACTCAAAGGACGCGAGAATTACGACGATTGGGCGTTTGCAACAAGTAATTTCTTATTACTTGAAGGCATTGACATTGAAAATGTTCCGGCAACTATCAGTGAATCTGAGAAGAAAAAAGCTAAAGCAAAACTCGTTATGACAATTGACTGTTCATTATATGTGCATATAAAAAGTGAAACTACAGTGAACGGTGTGTGGAAGAAATTAAAACAGTTATTTGACGACACGGGGTATCAACGAAAAATAAGTTTGCTTCGTACATTGATTTCAATACGCCTCGATAACTGCGAATCCATGACATCCTATGTATCTCAAGTGGTTGAGACAGCACATAAATTGAAAGGGACAGGTTTCGAAATCACAGACGAGTGGATTGGGTCATTACTTTTGGCGGGACTTCCAGATAAGTATTCACCGATGATAATGGCAATAGAATACTCTGGAATAGCCATTAGCGCTGACGTCATTAAAACAAAGTTACTTGATATGTGTTCGGAGGTTGGCACTACTGGAATCGACTCTGCCTTTTGGTCAAAACAGCGAAATAAAAAAGGCAACACTGACAAGCAAATGTCAAAGTCAACCAGCAGTAAACAAATAAAGTGTTATAATTGCAAGAAGATCGGCCACTACAAAAATAAGTGTCCTGAATTAAAAGCAAATAAACAATTGAATGCTTTTAGCGCGGCGTTTTTCAACGGTTATTATAACACAGAAGACTGGTACATCGACTCAGGCGCAAGCGCGCATATGACGTCAAACCAAAAATGTTTACTCCGAACTCGACCAGTACACGAACCTAAAGAAATCGTAGTGGCAAATCAAATGACGGTGCCTGTAGTTAGTGTTGGTGAAACACAGATAACGACATGCGTGAACAGTTCTCAGTATGACGTGATTGTGAAGGACGTATTGTATATACCGAATCTCACGGCAAACTTATTATCCGTAAGCCAACTTATAGCTAAAGGAAATAAAGTTGTATTCAAAAAAGATACCTGTTTAATATACAACCAAGTGAATGAGCTTATTGGTACACCAAATTTGATAAATGGAGTGTACAAGTTAAACACAAAAAAATTCGAGAACTCGTTATTGGCAATGTCAACATGGCATAAAAGGTTAGGACATATAAACAGTAAGTCCTTACAAAAAATGAAAGAAGGAGCAGTAGGAGTTTCTTTTCACAAGAAAGCTGACATACAGATACAGAATTGTGAAGTGTGCTGTGAGGGAAAATAATCACGTTTCCCTTTCCCATCAGCAAACCATAGAAGTGAAAAACTACATGATGTAGTACACTCAGATTTATGCGGGCAGATGGAGACCAAGTCAATTGGTCTGGCAAAGTACTTTCTTCTGTTTGTGGATGATCCCAGCAGAATGACTTTTGTCTACTTCTTGAAGGAAAAGAACCAGGTGTTCCAGCATTTCAAAGAATTTTGAAGTTTAGTTGAGAATCAAACTGGAAACAAGATAAAAATACTGAGAACCGACAATGGAGGTGAATTTTGTTCACGTGAAATGGAAAGTTACTTAAAAGAATTAGGTATTGTCCATCAGAAGACCAATCCTCACACTCCAGAGCAGAATGGACTCTCAGAGAGGTTCAACAGAACTATAGTTGAACGTGCAAGATGTTTATTGTTTGAAGCAGGTCTCGACAAAAGTTTTTGGGCTGAAGTAGTTAATACTGCAGTTTACCTAAAGAACAGAACACCAGCCGCCAGTTTAGGCATGATGACACCATTTGAGAGGTGGACAGGTGAGAAACCAGACCTGAGCCATGTTAGAATTTTTGGCAGTAAAGTAATGGTGCATGTTCCCAAAATACAACGACAAAAATGGGATAAAAAGGCTGACAGATTAATTTTAGTTTGGTATCCAGAGAATGTGAAAGGATACAGATTGTATAACCCAAGAACTAAAAAAATTACTACGAGCAGAGATGTCATCATTATGGAGAAAATGGAGTTGGACGAAGCTCAGATTGTAGTAAACGTTTGTGAAAATAAGTCAAAGAAAGATGAAAACTTAGAAGAAGATGAAAGTTTAATAGAAAAGCCAGGTTCAGATCCAAATGATTCAATATATATTTGTGAATCATCGTCTTCCCAAGATGACTCGTATCAATCTGTTACTGAAGAAGAGTCTTTTGCAGAGAATGAAGTTCAAATTGAAGCTAAGCGTAAAAGAAAGCCAGTAGAAAGATATGGGATGACCAATCTCTGTCTTCTGGATAATCTGGAATCATGTGATGAAGAACTCAGTTATGAAGTAGCAATAAATGGACCAGACAAGGAACAGTGGAGACAAGCGATGGAAGATGAACTGAAAGCTTTCGACGATAATCAAGCATGGACGTTTGTAGATAGGAAAGAAGCTGATAGAGTGATACAGTGCAAGTGGGTATTCAAGAAAAAGTACGAAAGTGATAATAGTGTGCGATATAGAGTAAGACTGGTGGCAAAAGGTTTTACCCAAAAAGAAGGTGTGGATTACGCTGACACATACTCACCAGTGCTTCGTTACTCTACACTAAGGTTTCTATTTGCTTTAAGTCAAACTTAACCTTGAAATTACTCACTTAGATGTAACTACAGCATTCCTAAATGGTTACTTAAATGAAAAAGTGTATATGCAAGTTCCCCCTAATTTAGATTGTAAAGAAAATAGTGTTCTTAAATTAAATCGTGCAATTTATGGTCTAAAACAATCAGCCAGGGCTTGGAACGAAAGAGTAAATGATTCCTAATTAAAATTAAATTTTGTTAAGTCAAAGTTAGAACCATGTATGTATATAATCAAATGTGAAAAGGAGCAGATCATAATAGCAATTTTTGTTGATGATTTTTTCATTTTTTCAAACAGTAGTAATATGGTTAAGGAGTTAAAAACAAATTTAATGTCAAAATTTAAAATTAAGGATTTGGGGCAATTAAAACAATGTTTGGGTATAAGAGTAAAAATGTATCAGAATGGCAATATTTCCTTAGATCAAGAAAAGTTTGTAGACCATATTTTAAGTAAATTTAATATGACAAACTGTAAAGTTGTTGGTACTCCTATTGAGAAAAATTTAAAACTAGAGAAAAGTGTAGATGTTTGTAAACAATATCCATTCCAACAACTAATAGGAAGCTTAATGTACTTAAGTGTTTTGACTCGCTCAGATATTTCCTATAGTGTGAGTTATTTGAGCCAATTTAATAATTCATATTCCTATACTCATTGGAAGCATGCGAAACGCATCCTAAGATACTTATGTAAAACTAAATCTTATGGCCTAATGTTTATCAAAGATAATTGTAAATTAGAGGGTTTCGTTGATGCAGATTGGGCTTCAAACACACTAGATAGGAGATCCTATACAGGTTTCTACTTTAAACTTTCTGGAACTGTTATTTCATATGAATGTAAAAAACAACGTACTATAGCCTTATCAAGTACAGAGGCAGAATATATGGCAATTGCCTAAGCCTGTAAAGAGGCTATTTATTTAAAAAACTTGTCTTCTGAAATTGTAAACAGATGTGATTATGTAATTATATTGTATAATGACAATCAAGGCGCTCAGAAGCTGTCTGAAAATTCTTTATTTCATAAAAGAACTAAACACATAGATGTGCGTCATCATTTTGTTAGAGAAGCAGTTGCTAACAATCTTATAAAGATAGTCTACATGCCAACATCTGAAATGCCAGCAGACTTGCTGACCAAGGATTTAGATAGTGTTAAACATAACTATTTTGTAAAAAAGTTAGGTATTCAAAACATTGTTTAATAGGTGACTATCTGTAAATTAATAACATTTTTTGCTTTTATTAGTTTGTTAAAAATAATTTATATGTTACAAAGTTCAGATTATTTTGATAAGTGGAGATGTTAGAATTAATATCAAAATAATGTATTTAATGTACTACTAGCGCCTTCTATGTGGTATCATTTGTAACTACCTACCTAAGGTTAATATTAAGAAATAAATTCAGTCTTTGATCAACTACCGTACACGTTTTATTAAATCCAAAGGTACAGTTTCCTCGTGTTAAGATTTGGAAAATGAAAGTTTTTTTTAGAAAAAAAATGATATCAAACATTTTTTTTAATAAATTTGTAGGTAAAAACACAATATGAAAAATTTCGAAGAAATGGAATGCTAAATTACACAATTATATATTTTGACATAATTGCGATGAAATTTTAATATTTTTAGGCAATGACGCCGATTTGACCACGTGGAAAAAATCTGGTCAGTTAGTTTATAAGATAACCGAGGATATTTTTAATTTCGAAGACCCTACATATCAAATAATTCATTTTTCAAAACACAAATATTTAAAAATGATAATTTTGAGTTAATATTAAAATGGATATTTCGACTAAGAATTTAAATAATTATTTCCATACATTTTTCTTACATCAAAATATGAGCAATTAACATCTTGCAAATTGAGAGCAATTAAAATTAATAATTGTAGCACAATTTATAAAAAAAGCTAATTAATGGAAATATCTCCTAGAAAAATCGTTTTAAGATGCAATTAATGCATTATGTGAAAAAAAATATAACATATATGTATCTATGTACATATATACACACACACATGTATATATACATATATATATATATATATATATATATATATTATATATATATATATATATATATATATATATATATATATCAAATGTTACTTTATAGTTTGTACCTTTATAAAGGGAGTAGATGAGTAATTTATTAAATAGTATGAATTGTCAGTTTTAAAATAATTTTTTTCAATATATCGTCGTGTAGTTTATGTTGCCTAGTAGTATGAATTCGAATTGTCTTAATAGTTCATTAACGAGTAATTTATGTTGTCCATGTATCATTAAAAGTGTTTTCTCTATATTAAGACGAAAATGTCATGAAAACGTTTCTATACGAAGTAGAAGTAGAAAAGATAGAGTAGAAGAAGTCATCTTTATAAATTGCTGAAGCAATGAATTAAACTATCCGATATCTGTGGCAACACCAAAATTATCGGCAAAACAATTATTGATGAAAATTTAGTCTAAGTTCTTATTTTATATTTTAATTCAACAGTTTTATACGGAATCCGTAAAAAACTATTAAGTGAATCTTAATTATAAAATTTAGTAGCTGAAAATGGCGTATAGTTCTGGAATATAACACAAAATTGAATATTTTCCGCGTTCTGTCCTTCAAAACAAAGAAAAGGGCTCCTTGGAAGAAGAATAACGTGTCTATCCGTCTGTTCGTTTATCACAGATATTTTTTGAGAAATAATAAAGAAAATTAACCGACACATGTCACAATAGTTAATATTCAAAAACATTTAAACGGCATTTCAGATTTACATTGTGGGACGAATAAAAAAAAATATTTATTCCTAATTTCATATGCTGTGTGCATATAACAATTTTCAGAACAACATATAATTATTCTAAAACTAGTTTTATAGCATTTTATGTAATATAGTTTTAGAGATATTGATGAGAATGTCACAGAGATTATTTACTTACTTTATCTCCATAAGTGTTAAAGTCGAAGTTATGAAAAATAGCATTATTATAAGTTTACCTAAAATTTACTAGAGTAGGACAGCAATAATTATAATTGTTATTTTTTTCAAATTTATGCTACTTTTACACTTATGAAATTATACATAAAACTGAAAAATAAAGTAATAAGATCGCGGTATTCGTACATTTAAATCTCGATGAAAGTTCAAGAAATTTTCATTGGTTGTAAATATAAAGAAGCAACAATATATTTCTCAAATTTTTATTTAACTATATGCAACCGAATAATTTAATTTAAGCGGAACTGTTTTTCTATCACTGTTCTTTTCTATGCTTTTGCCAAAAAGCAATGATGATAATGCAATGAGCGTTATTGGAAATCACCTCCTGTACCTAATTTAGTAAATTTACGTTGAAAGGTTTTAGGAGTCGATAAAGCATAACAGATAAGCGAATAAAGATTGATTCTAAAAGAGTACCTTTTTCAACTTTACCAAAGAAATCCAAAAAATGTTTCCTGACGATATTCCTCTACTGTTGAACTTTTGAACAGGATTAAAAACTCACCAAACTCCGAGCTTATCTTCTAACTCCCACAATTAGTGGCATTATGATAGATACAGCAAGTTTGATAATAAGTTATTAAACTAAGTAATATGCAGGTAGGCATGGACGTGCTTAGTGGGTACCTGCATCGATTAGGGATTTGGAGGCTTTATATTAAGTTCGCTACTAATATTTCATAATGTCTGGGACTCAATTTTGATGATAACCCGTTGTCGATATTCAACGAAACACCGTGTAGTTACTTAGTTGAGATTTCTGTGTGGCATTAAGTAATAATCGTTGTGTGAAGAGTTATGTTCATTGATTTTGAGACTTTGTTAATAGCTATAATGTAATTAATTTAACTTGTATTTAATTTTTTTTTAAATATGCGATTTATTTATTAATTCATAAATTCACACACAGGTAGAAAGTGCCTACCGTATTTATGTACACTATTCCGCTTAGTAAAATAATTTCATTTAAGAGATTTAAAAATGATATTGCCTTGATATTTATTATATATATAATTAAAGTAAAGACTATAAAAATTTGAAAATGTCTAGATTTGCTATTTTGGTCATTGACAATTGCATCTCTTTTTGCTCGCAATAAACTTATTTGATAAAATAAATCAAAACCAAGTTCATCAACCGTCATCACGAAGTTGCAATAAAATGATTTTAATTAAAACAAAATAATGTGCGTACATGTAAACGTGACACAAGTATTGTAAGCAAATTGTAAAATAAATGATTCGATATTGAAAGTTTTAGTTTATATTATATTTTTATTGTCCTTTGGCATTCACATGGATTGTAGTCACCCCTATTTATTAAGCGAGTATCTGTTGCTGTTTTATGCATATGTATTACTTTTCAGCATTACATCTTATTTATTTTCAGGAGCACTCGTATGTTTATGTTTTTTTAAATATTTATTATCATTAAAACCATAGCAAAAATCCACATTAATTTTTTTTTTGTTTACAGTAATCACGGAACATAAAAAATAGCGTAAGAATCGAAATCGATCATAAAATATGGTCGTTCCGATTTTCTCATTACGACGAGTGAAAATTGTCACTTAAATATTATACATACTAAAATGGAATTTGAAATGTTTATTTATTAAAGACTTCACTTAATTTTTTTCCAATTAAGTAACTTCTTTAAAACCGTAAACAATTTAAAATTGTAATGCCTACCAATTTTTCTGCTTTTATGTTCGCTCTGTTTTCATTTAATTTTTAGAATTGTCAGTACGTTTAAAGAAAGTAGCATAACATAATTAATTTTACTCAAAGTAATTCCAGGAGGAGGGTATATCTTATACAAACGTAATACTGCGCGTATTCGTAGAACGGAACGGGGCACGTAAGTGAAGTGCGTGGTCAAACGATTAGGGTTCTTGAAATGTAATAATTCAAATACTTCATCACATTTATTCAAGACTATCAATAAAACAAACCACGTCAGTTCCACTGTCAGGTCATGAAAGAATATATAACCGCGTTGCATTTATTTGTTTAGAAAACGTAGTCTTACTGTGACGTCATGAAATAATATATGATCGAGTTGAATTTACTTTTCCCCAAAACGTACAGATTACCGAGACGTTTTGTGTTTTAACATGTTAATAAAAATATCAGTGAATAGTATTGTCAATAAAAATATCTCCGAATGATTACCCACATTATAAGTTTTACCTAATTTCACCGGTCTGTCCTTCCATCATGGAATATTATAGTCGATTTCGATACTCTTTCCGAAATACGACTGAGGTAAAATTTTGCTTACGTAAGGAAATCTGACAAAAATTAATATTATGATACCATTCAGCTAGTAGATGACGAGGCCAGAAGGTTGTCAAAGGAACGTCACAATAACTTAACGCAAGACTCTCGAGTTTGGATTCGTCCCATTTGTCTTAATAGGTACTCTGACTTTCTGCGTTACCCAAGATCTGATAATGGAGTGGGAAGATGAATACTGCAATTTAGCAGTGACACGATACAACCTTCTATTTATACTGAAGTTCATAAGAAAACATATCTGCAAGACAATTCTGATACATTTCCCAATGGCCTATTGAGCTGAAAAGATAGCCGAGATGTAAGTCTATTGGCTATTTCAATGAGAACTCTGACCCTATGTGATATCCCGAGTTTAATAATGGAACTGTGAGGCCGTTATAGGAATTCTGTAATTGCATTTCATAAATCCTTTGACTTTCAGCTTATCTTGATGAGTTAAAACTCACTTGCGCTATGAGTATTCGGGTATTTTACAATTGATTGGTCACACCACTGAAATCCTATACTCCATTATAGAGATGCTGTACGACAGTGACATATCATCTGTTTGCAACGATTTTGGAGGAGATAGCATTTACGCAATACTACCTAAATCATCACCCTCTCACTCCCTGCACCTAACGACATAAAATTTGTACCATGTGAAAGTTTTCATTACGATGATTGTTGCATGAATATGTAAATATATGAAGCTAAAGATTTAAACCAGCACTAAGTGAACAAAAAAAACTTAATTCTAAGCATTTTGGTTAGGTTGCAGTGACAGAAATGTTCGGCATGTATTTTTGAAGGCATGCATTATTCCGATTTCTATATTTTTTCAAACTAAAAACTTGTTTTAAAAAATACCTTTTTTAATTGGCTATACATGTACCTATAAGTAAATTTTATTTATATTCCTAAAATTATTTATACACATTTATTTTCTTCTTCCTTTTTTAATATAGCCTACGACCTAGAATCAATGATGACATTGTTTTTTTTACATTTCTGGCAATGTGCGATTTCAATAGCGATATGGTTGCACTTCCGCTTGTGGACTTGCTCCTCAAATTTTATAAAAAAATATACATATATCTCATCTTGTTCTTGCTATTTTTAATTGTCCCTATTTTCACTTAAATATTTGCCTATTTAACATTTTTGCATTGTACCTACAATATCTTCATTATAAATTTACTTTATATATTTTTGCTAACAGATAAATAAGTCAAATTTATGTAAAATACCATAATAATTAAGCGCATGTGTTGCGCCAAAAAGATATATGAAAACAAATACATGTTAAATACTCAATATAAATGTATCAGTTACAGCCGGAGCGAGTTTTCGAGTCACTATTTTTTTCCTCTGCGTCTCCCCACCTTGAATAAAGACGCTGCTGACACTAAAGGTGATTTATCACACTTAGATATTTATTGCAAAATGATATGAGACAGGAAGAAAGCGCCTTATTAATTAAAATATACTTGAGACGGTTTCAACAAAGTAGCTCATATTTCCTCGGCCGGATTATGAGTAAATTCATCTATCAACACCGTCAAGGCACAAAGTATACGATAACGATTGTCAGTATTTTCCGGTTAACTCATTAATAAATTTATGTCTGACATTAGAGGGAATATTTGTCTTGTTGATGGAAGATACGTCTTCGTTGGGATGGAAGGTGAGTCGAATTTATGAGTGGTGATATTATAATACATTTTTATATAATTGAATGACGTTCGAAATTTCAATTGGTTATTGGCTTTCCTAGTTATTTCCATATATAATGTCATATAAATATTTTTGAGGGTTAGCAATAGGTATATGTGCTAACATTGACATATATGTTGGTTAATATACTTTATTGCTATGCGAAATTACAAGTTTCTAAGTCAAATGTTTTCTGAGAAAAATGACTGTTACAATGACAACTACAATGGAACTGTTACAGCGAGGACTGTGAGTGAGTGATCTTACTTAGATTCCTTTTTTCCTTTTAAGATACACAATCATAACATTATGAGTATATTTTGAATAATATAGTGAAAGAGGGAACATATTTAATAAATTAGGAAAATAATCTACGAAATTAAGGTACCTATTCAAAGAAAGTTTAGTTATTAATAAGTACTCTATAGCTAAACCATATTCTAAATAACAGTTATCAGAAAAATTGATTTCACCACAGAAGAAAGAGACATACACAACTACGGTACATAGACAGTACTAACAAATACACAACTACGGTACATACACAGTACTAACAAATACACAACTACGGTACATACACATTACTAACAAATACTCAACTACGGTACATACACAGTACTAAAAAATACTCAACTACGGTACATACACAGTACTAACAAATAAACAACTACGGTACATACACAGTACTAACAAATACACAACTACGGTACATACACAGTACTAACAAATATACAACTACGGTACATACACAGTACTAACAAATACACAACTACGGTACATACACAGTACTAACAAATACACAACTACGGATTTCTACTTTATAAATTCCTATATGTACGTAGTTGGTTTTCTTACTTTAGAAAAACGTACGGATTGAAATCCAAAATTTGTATCATTGTACCTAATATTTAATTAGGGTTTTCTATTAAAATGTTATGTATTTGTATGATTGTATTAAAATATAACGCGAAAATCTTTGCTTTGGTAATGGGCAACTATGTCTAATAGATACTTCAGCGCATTAATGGGCTTAGATTATGAAATAAATTACATTGCTGTCTTAAAAAGATCTTGTGTTTACCATATTTAACTACATACAAAGTTTCTATTGAAACTTCGATTCAAGGTACGAAACGAATCAACCCTGTAACATGCTGGTGGTAACGATCAGATGCGTTCAGAGATCATACATACCTTTTATGGCACACAATATTGAATTCTCGGCAAGCAACCGAGGTTTGCTGTTGCACAAACAAGTATAGCAGTTTCCTTTGTTATACACATCGGGGTTAGATATTTATGGAGTTAGTGAAATGATCTAGAATGAGTAGAATGTGAACGTATGGGAGTGTCCGCATTGACTAGGTAGCGATGGCATCTTTGCATATATATGTATATGTATATATATATATATATATATATTATATATATATATATATATATATATATATATATATATATATATATATATCAGCAAGAAAATAGTCCAAGGTTCTATAAAATGACCAGATAGAATATTTTAAAATTATTAAGGCATTGATTGGCTATTAGATTAAATGCATAATACTAACACCCCACTTCAATTTTTTTTATTAACTATGAATTAAACTACTCGGGTAAGTAAGTTCAAAAAGAATGGTTAAAGCTAATCATTGGCTTTGTTTCGCAAGAATTTGAAAACAATGAATTGAAGTAGACATACAGAGAAATATATTTTCATTAGAAAGCAACGAAACTGGATGAAATACATAATTTGATAAGAATTTTGTATGACTAAGTAGATAGCAGTCTAAATAATGATGTGGTACTATTGACTTACACTTGTCATGAACTAGGCATTGTATTACACTTGTCGCGAACTAGGCAAAGGAGTGCTTAAGAGGAACTTTATAAGAAATTAGATAATCCCAAATAATTCACGATCAGTTAACGATATTTATCTTTGACTTATTACGAAAATCAAAGGAATTGTACAAATAATTTTCTATTGCTTCGATGTCTATGGTTTAGCAATCGTATAGCAAGCGAAAACTCGTGACTTTTCACAATAATTTTTTGCAATGATTTCAATTTATTCCACTTGTTATAACCATAGCCGATTTTTTGACTAATTGTTTGACCGATTTCTCGGCTGAAAGTTTGATTGGATTTTATTATGTATAACAGTAAGCTCCAATTTAATATCCATAACATTTAGGAGCTTCTCTCTATTTTCACCATAGTTACTTTATTTTATTACAACTTTTCTTTAAGTTTTAAAACAGGAAAACATTTTGACAAATAATATAACACAATACCAAAACTTTCATCTCAATGCTTTTCTCAAACCCTTTCCATAAACGACTCCCCCGAGCATCGTCGGTTCTACATCGCGACGACGAAGCTCCTCAATAAGTTACTTTCCGACATTTTGTATTTCAAACTGGTTGCTGTTGGATGCCGTATTCTGTAGTTTATTGTCGATTGATTTTCGATATGTACACGGAATAAGTGTATAAACGAGGTCAATATAACAACTGGTAAATATGAAAATTAATATAAATTTTATTTGTGACCAATGTTTCAAAATAACGCTTATAATTTTGATCAGATACTAAATAAAACTTTTATATCATAGTTACACAAATGTTTTACATATGCCAATTATAATGTAGATTGCACGATGGTATTTTCCATGAACTTTTTTTTTTGTTTTTATGATTTAAATAATAATTTTAATCTGTAAATACAATAAACAATTTAAAATATCTGCAAAAAATTTATTGAGGAGATGAATGGTAAGGGATTTTTGTATGTTTGCGTGTTGGTTTGTGCACGTTTTAAGTAAAAATTGCTAATGAAATTCAGATGAAGTTTGTAGGAAATCATAGGTTAATTTGGAGTAACATAATTTTCTATGGAATCAGTTGACTCAGTCTAAGAAGTGAAGCATGCAAGTTTATATATATATATATATATATATATATATATATATATATATATATATATATATATATATATGTAAAAGGACAACAGTGCTATTTTCAATAATCTACGCGAACGACGTCGCGGGCGAAGTTGTTATCTAATAAGTGTTATACTGAAGTTAACTCGGGATATTTGGTGACGTTTGTGGAATTGGTACTAAGTCGACTTCTCTCCTCTCTCAAGTACAACCCACACAAACACAGTGGATGCCACATTTTACTTGACACCGACTTTAAAATTTCCTAAAATTAAGGGTAATTTACAAAATAATTTACATGGGTAAAGATATTGTATCGTAAAAGTTCCAGCTGTGTTCTGATACTTCCATTATTTCGTAAATTTCAACGCTCTTTTAATTCGGAGTTTATGTGAAGTTGATCACATTTTTTGAAAAAAAGTTTTATTTCTCAATTTTTGCGTCTATGATTTTACCAAAAATGTTACGAATTAACGATGTATTCAATATCAGTTATATCTTAGTTATTGAATCCGGAATAAATATTTGCATCATTATATATATATTATCGATAAATACACATACATGTCTACATATATGCACAAACATATTTACATTATATGTCCCTATGTATATATATATATATATATATATATATATATATATATATATATATATATATATACACACACACAAAGGACATATAAATTGCATTCACTCTTTTTCTTTCATTGTACTCAGTGCAAAAGTTGTCAATTTTACAAATAAAATCGCGAATCAAAAATATTCATTCAACAGGAAATTAAAAGGAAAATCATTAAAAACCGGTCCCGGGATTGTTGAAGAATTTTGGACCAGAAACCGTAAGCGAACGACTTTTCGCGGCGATATACAAATGAATACGGGAAAAAAGAAAAATGTGTTTGTTCCATTATAAGGATTTTATCTCATATGTCAGTTCTTATATCTAGCCGTCTATATGTTACTGCAACCCAATTTCACTTCAAGACAGATGGTAAACAAATTTAGCATAAAAGTGTAGGTTAATTACATAAAACAAAATAAAATCAAAATTTTCCATATTTTTTGACAGATCTCTTCCCATAAATAAAGTTTCGAGATTAAAATGTGTTTGGCGGAATTTATTAAGGTAAAGAAACGGACTTTTGGAATGATAATTTCGGAAATGCTTCATATGTTTGATTCAGTGTATTTGTCTCGAAATATGAGTATCTCAATTGCCAAATATTGTGCACGTGAAAAATGAGAACAAAATTGAGGTATCTATGAAATGCAGCTAATAATTAAAAAAAAAATAGGCAATTAATTGTTCATACATCTTTGAAATACGTACTAGGCAATATATTGACATATTAGATTTTGGATATATTTATATTGAAACGCGGTCACTAAAAGTACTACGCCTTTAATCGCCTCAATTTTTGGTACGTATCTAACTATGGAACTTTCGTAGTAGGAGTTCTACTCATACATATTGATTGATGTTCTATTTTTGGGGACGGCATTCACTTGCCAAAAACTCCGTGTTAATACTGGGTGCTCGAAGATCTGACCAATAATCGATGCATATTTATTTTAAATACCGCAATGTAATGCACATGAACAAAGCAAATAGAATAGGAATTTATTATATAAACTGACCTAATGAGCCTGAGTACTTATTTTTATCACTTAATTATTAAGTATAAATTAACCTCTGAGAAATTAACCTCTCTCTTCTTCGGTTATGTGCCTCTCTTTACATACTTAGCGAATATAAAAGTTATTGCAATCTATGGGGCATCCATGTCAGATTGATAAACTTTTGTAATTATAAAAATCGCACAAAAAAAATACCCTTTTCATTTTTCTCCTATAAAAGGTTAATTTAATTATATAGTTCCATTAAACACACATTGAAATAGCATTGATACCAACGTCGTTTCTTATCCATATCTAGCCGAGCACTCGTGACAAAAACATTCGAGCACGAACGTGCTGTTCATACAATCAGTCGGCCAGTCTCGGCGAGTATCTGATTGTGCCATCAAGTGTTCTGGTGTTTAATATCATGCACTCAAATTGTTAGGTGTCAACATTTTAAATAAAATATCTTAAATAAAGTCGGGCTAACAATCTAGGTGTTTACTTCTAAAAGACTTTGTCGGTGCTAAAATTTAACGCGGCAGCTTCCGTCTGCTTTATCTTGGTTGGTTTCGTCCCGTTTCAAAAGCCGCTTTCAGGCGCGCGCTGTACAATGGACACGTTCAATGGATGTGGAGGTGAATACGAGGTTAGATTCTATTTGAACTATTGTGGCTTTATAGAAACTAGTGAATGCTCTAAGTGCTTTTATCCTTTTAAAATATCACCATTGCAACGATATCACTTAAAAATAAATTAAATTTACGCTATATAAAATTTATTTTCAGATCCAATGAAAATAAACAAAAATTTTATATGACAAAAATTTTGCTTACGATAAAATCAAATTAAAATCATTCCAAGGAAAAAAGGAAAAAAAATGTTATGCAAATCAAATAAGCCATTTAAATGAAATGCAATTCTTTCTATACTAATCTAAAAAACTAATTCAAAACTGAATAAAATTCAAAGCTATTATAAACCAATTTGACTTATATAGAACTAAACCCAAGTAGAAACACATTTCAAAGTTACCTATTATGTATGAAGGTTATCTATAACTAAGCTTGTGTTCGAAAAAAAACTAAGCCTATCTTAATACAAATCGATTTTAACTCAAATAGAATCAACCTAACAAGACTTAGTTCAAATGAAAATGATCCCAAATTGAACGAATTCTTGAAAATATTTTGCACATTCCTAATCTTGTTTAATACTCACCAGACTCAGGCCAAGAGTTTAAATAAAAAAAAACCTAAATGTGAACTATACAAAATGTATAGCGTCTTCTATCGAAATATTATATGCATTATAACATTCCCATAAACCTAAGCGCAAACGTAGGTTTGAACCATGCAACCAGTATAGCGCCAACTATCGAAATATTCTATACACTATAACATTCATATGATACGGTCAGTCAAATATTTAAAAATTGTACAAAATGTTAAATAAAAATTTTCCAAAAATATTTTATACTCAAAAATAATTTTACTTCAAGCAATAAACTTATAAATATGTCAAAATTTTAACAACCACAAAAACGGCTCGTTGGTCTAGAGGCAAGATTTTCGCTTAAAATGCAAGAAGTCCCGGTTTCAAATCCCGGACAAACCCAAACTTGTTTATATAACGCTTTTAACGTTTTAAGATAGTTGAATACAATACACCAAACGAACGGCAAGACGCAACATACAGTCAGAACGTTTCTAAAGCAACGGCTGGCTATATAGGCGAGAGAATGATCAAAATAGCCTAACTAAGGCCTCATTGTTTCTAGTATTCCTCTAAACAATTTCTCGGCAATGCCCGCAGCCATTTAATACAAACCCTTCGGGTCACTTAACCTGCTGCATATTCTTTCCGCTCACCACTTATAGGTGCACCCAACGTAACACGTATGTATGCTAAATGGCGTTACGGTGGTTCTTTTATAGCTATATGGTTTGTGGTTTAGACTGATCTGTAACAAGGAGCTACTCTGTTTCAGTTCATCCGCCTAAAATACAACGTATGATAATGCGTATATTAAGACTTACCTTTTTTGATAATTGCTATAGTTCTTCACAATATTTCAGTTGTCTAGTAAAGCGTAAAAATAGTGGATAATGTCCATTACAAATGGTGTAAAGGTATGAACTAAGGTAAACGGTTATATTTGATAGACTGCTTTGTAAATACCTTTAGCATGCTTTGTAAATATCTTTACCATTTAATGTTTCATTTACTCTAAAGCGTTCTCTGAAATTTGAGTAATGTTTATATCAGTTGTTCATTCGTAGAAAGCTTCAATTTATAAGTTATATTCTAACTGCTACGATGTCAGAAATAATTTTGAGGGCAGTGATAAATGAGTTTTTTCATCATTTTTATAATTGTAAAAAAAAGCTGTTTTACACTAAAAAATTAATAATTTAAACTTTACATTTTTAATATTTCAAGGCAAAACAAAAAAACTGGTTTTCATATTGTCACAAGTCTTTATTTTAATTAAAATTCATATTCATTCTACGCTTTTCTTCTGTCGTGTTCTACTGCTGTATTTTTGAAAATGTTTACGCAATGTTTTTCTTTTTTTAGCTTGTTCATAATCAATTTATATTAGTCTTCAAACTGGGTAAACATGCAGAAATTTTTGCTCGATTAATTCACGATGATTAAATTCTTGATTAAACGCTTGGAAAAAATTGGAGGTTAATATGCATCAGGAATTTTTTTTTTTAATTTCATGTACTATGTATTTTGGCTTATCGAAGTGTTAAACATTTATAAAAGATAGAGTTTAATTTTTGGGAGTGGCGAATTTTATCAGTATCGGTATAAGTGAGCATATCTGTTTATATAAATATGCGTAATTAGATTTTTTCAAATAGTTTCCTCAACTAAGTTTCAAGTACGAGTGGCAGATTGTATCGTTTCTCCCCATACTGTTAGATGATTTGCTTAGTGGGTACTAATTTTATAGTATTAAAAGTAGCATTTAAAATGTGACTGCAATAAGTGCTCTAGATCTATAATTACGATAGGCGGATGGATGCAAATGCATGCCATAAACAAATTTTTATTACGGTAATTTCATCATAAACTGAAAGTTTGTCATTATATTGAATATATTTGGCATTAATTTTGTAGAAATTCATTATTCACAATTAAATGAAACTATATGATGCAGTATTATTTCTACTTTTTTTTAGTTCTTTACCACGACCTAGGTTTCGTTGTATTACAACATCTTCAGGTGCTATTAGCAAAGATCTTTACTAATAGCAAGATCTTTGCTAATAGCAAGATCTTTGCTAATAGCAAGATCTTTGCTAATAGCACCTGAAGATGTTGTAATACAACGAAACCTAGGTCGTGGTAAGGAACTTAAAGAAAGTAGAAATAATACTACATTACGCTGTTTCATTTAATTGTGATATTATATATTAATTGAAATAAATAACAATTTTTGACTATATTAAAATGATTCAACGCGTAATTTAAAATTTAAAAGCCTAAATTATTTTCGATTATCTATTTTTTTAATTACATAATTATATCTAAATCTCTCCAGCCATTAAGCTTCCGACTATCATATGAGAGGATGAAACTGTAGTTTATTTCTTCTGCTTAGAACACGCACAGGTATCCAGCAGCCTTCATCTGTCTTTCATCTACTCTCATTGAACAACGCAGTATTGCGAGATGCGATCAGAATTTATATTTTTTCTACTCATTGACCTTTCTAGGAATGAGGTCATGAAGCTACTCGGTAGTTCACGATTTATCCGTGATTAAAGGGACGTTTATTTGAATAGATTTGTGTTTTCCTTTACTGTTCGTACTACTTTTTACAACAATTTATTTTGTGCCATTATATAACTATTTAATTTGTTATTTTGAATAAATCTCTAAACATAGCATGAAGTTTTTAAAATATAAATGAATAAATAATTCTTACCTTGGTTTTCACAAATAAACTAAAATAGGGTCGAAAAATTTTTACTTTCTTGTATATAAAAATAAACGTTAAAATCAAGAGAATAACCGATTGAATAATTCAGAATAATAAGTGTTAATATAATGAAGTTATACTACGTCATCAATTTAAATTTTATATTACTGCAATGAGAAAGTTATTTTCCAACTTCCCTCTCTCTATGAAATATTCGTGCCGGAAAGTGATTTATATCCCACTACACACACTTTGTTTTGGAGGGTTTTGTGTAATATCCATTAAAAATATCATGTCTCCTTCGTGTACAACGTTAGTGGGGAGCTCCAATATATAAATTAGGTGGCAGTCAGGGATTACTTTTATTGCAATATTTGGATTATTACCAGTAAAATTCTTAGCTATCTACCATTGTTTTTTTTTGTTCGATCGAATTTAGGGCTTTCGAATACGCGTCGGGATTTGACAGTGCATTTTCTTTTCTTTGGATGTTTAATTATCTTGTTGTAAGCCAATCATCTAAAGATACGGTTAAGGGAGAGGATTTAAATAAAATCATATGTTTGAATTTTTTTAAAATGGTAATTTTAATAGTAGTACAGTAACGGAGTTCCGTCCACCGTACAAGTGTGCACGAAATTCCCGTAATGAAAGTTCTATGAATATTAAAACAATTTTTGTTTTACTCAAATAGTGTCCCGTCTAGTTTCATGATTGAAGTGAAAGGGGATGACAAAATTGATTATGAAATCTATGACATTTATTTGTGGACAATTGTCTAGAAAATCAAATAATATAAATTACGGGGTATTAGAAAATATAGTCTTCTGGAGTCATTGTAAATTGTGTCTGAATTTGGAATTTAGAAATAAAAATTGATACAAAATGTTTCGAAATAAGAATCATAATTATTATGTCATATTACAAGTTACAGGATTCCCGAATAATTATAATTTGTTTATGACATGAAAATATTTATATCTATTGCCTAAATATAAAAATATCTATTACCACTCAGCGCCGCTCACTATATATATATATATATATATATATATATATATATATATATATATATATATTTATTTATATATATATATATATATATATATTTATTTATATATATATATATATATATATATATATATATAAATGTATATGTATATATACACATAAATATATATATGTATTTATATATATTTATACAGTTTTGCAGAAAATGGATAACAAACTATTTTCGTACCAAATTATTTCAATTGCACGATGTTAGCCATTACCATTATGTTTTGATTATTGCCGTGCAGGATATTTTTTATCAACATTCAAATCCTTGCTGAACAACATAACATTGTAACGAATAAGTTATAGTTGAATAAAATGTAATTACAACCCTAATTCGTGTGGTTCTAATGAAACTACACAGATATTTCATACTTTCTAAATTAATTTGTCCAAAATATTTTTTATGTTCCTCCTGAAGAACACGATAATATTTTTCAGGATGATCTATTTTCCAACTATATTAAATTAACACCAATGTATTAAGTGTCACACAAAAAAATGCCATTTAGTCAAAGTATATAGTTCTGACTATACTTATCGCTAACCTCTATTATACTAGTACCCTAGACTGGCTACGCACAACGTCGTAATGAAACAATTTGGTTGTCGCCATTTTGGCGCTGATATTTAGCAACCATAGTAGCGAGCGTTCACAGAACTAATGTTAGAGGTGTTACAAAACAAGTCTATAAAAACTTCGAAAAATCCAAGTTTCACAGATCCTGTTAAGTTTTCATCGATTTATTTATGCAGTTATCCCAACAACACGCTGTTAATTAGCATCGATATCTACTTGAAACTTTTCTCTGGGCTGGAATGAAATATAACGTATGTTATAAAATACAAATAACAGTAAAGAGGCAAAATTGCTTGCAACAATTGGTGATCTAATTTATCCGACTCAAAATAATTCCGCAATTAAAACCTGTAAAATATAATGGAAAATTGTTTGTGTCTTCGTTCAGATGGATATATATATATATATATATATATATATATATATATATATATATATACACATATATATATATATATATATATATATATATATATATATATATATATATATATATGTATATATATCTATATATACTTATATATATATATATATATATATATATATATATATTGAATGGGCATTTTGATATATTCATTAGCAACCACGTGTATTTTTTTATTGATATTTCTGACTATCAATTACGTTAACTTACAATTTATTTGGATTATTCGTTATATCCCGATGAGTGAGCTAGTACACTGTCTGATCACAGTTAAGTGTATATTCAAAATATCAAATAAGATATTATTTCATTTCCTGCAGGTAATATAAGATCTCCTGCAGGTAATATAAGAGCAAAGCTTAATAATAAGTATCATTTAAAGAAACAAAAGCATTTCAAAGTTAAACTGAATATCATTTGCCTGAGACGCGTTACATAATTACTCATTATAATTAACAATCAACAATTTCCTCATTTTTTAAATACATTTTTTAATGGTTTACTAATTTCAAGTTACTAATTATCTGGTTAAAATATTAAATTACGACATAATATGTTGTTATGGTAGTAATTGTTGTTTAATTTTTTGATATCATTAACAGCTTTTATTTTGTTCAGTTTTCCTTTCCAAAAATAAACAGAAATTTGACTTTTATTGTTACAATAAGTTAAGGAATTCACGATAAAAGCAGACTTAAGTTTCGATAGAGCCGACCCATATAAAAATTTTAAATAACTATTATCTGTAAAGGTAATACTTGTAATATAATAATACTTTCTTTGAAATGCATATTAAATTTAAGTTAAATTTAATTAAATTTCACTTAAGCTTACATTATTAATGTATTAATTAGTTTTATATTAGGGTAAAAAAAACTTTTGCACTGGTAATGAACGAATTTTTCAGAAAATTTAGGTCAAAAATGGAAAAATAAACTTCACATATTTTTTGTTTCACAAAATTTCTAATTTGTATTTAAAATAACTTCCATATTTTTTGATTCACAAAATTTCTATTTTGTAATTTCTCAATTATAAAAAGTTAACGGCAAGCGATGACGATGTCTGATGACATCCGGTCACAGTTATTTTTTTTCGATAACAGGGGAAAAATGTGAAGGTTTCAAATAAATGATAGTTTGAAGAATTATGTTTTTTTACGTTTATAATATAATTAACGATATTTACGACGTTTTTACCGATGTTTTCTTAGTAAAGGTAAATATCATGATAGAACCTTGTACTCATATCTGAATTTTCAAAACATCTTTTCCAATAAAATTGAGTCATTTTTACTCAAACAAAAATTTACTAGATAGCTTCTGATGTTTTAATTCTTGTGATGAGAAACAGCCGTCATAAACATAATCAACATTAACATACATATGCCTTGAATCATCAATGTCATATAGACGGGATGAAGATTTTAAAAGTACATAAGAGTCGCTGACCTCTATTATACTAGTATGGACTAGTTATAGTGTATAAAATTACAGCTATTTTTGTGCCCATTTGAGGCGCCGCCACAAATGTCCCCAGAACCGAATTTTATACTTAAATAGAGATTTTAGTAACAGAGACAAATTTTTTTTTGTATTTAGTATCACATATCATCTTATCGGTATAATATTTTCACACCGTTTCTTGTCAACACTTTCGATATTTTCTATTATTTTGTTAATCTTAGGGCTGTAAACTAAATAAGAGAAAAATTGCTTGTTAAGCTTTTTATTTGTAAAAAGAAACGTTATAACTGCCTTACGGTGTTGCTATTCTTAAGTAAAATAAAAACATTGGAAAAAATAGAATCAACACCGCAATAAGATGATTTCAGTTAATTTTATATTTATTTTGGGTGAAATCGAACTCTAACGCGAACGAGAGATCTAGACAATGTATCGGATATATTGCATGTTTATCATTCAAGCACATCGAAAGAAAATTAAATATAATCATTGCTTAGTTGCATGCGAATGTGTCCCCAAGATTTTATTTCAAATCTTGGAAATGATATAGCACTCGTTGTACCAAAACAGAAACTTGGTTTAACTGTACCTTCAGCAAGTTTATTAGTAGGTCCAATTGCCAGGATCAATTTAAGGAATATTTTGCAGAGTACGAGTAAGGAATGTACGTACAGTAGTCGGTATGAGATAGTTTAATAGCTATTTTGATATATTTGTGGCCGAAGATAAATTAAATACACAGGTTTTAATTTTAAAGACGTTGCTCAGTTAGGTTCTAACGATACCTTTTATTCCTTACTACTATTTGCACCATCCCTAATATGATTTCTTTTTCATAATTATACTATTTCATTGTATATATAGCAGTTCATAGAAGAGAGGTACCATCCAAATTTAATATAAATATATATATATATATATATATAGTGCCAGTTGTCTCCGAGTAACTGTGACATATGGACAAACGGACAGGATGAAATTATAAGGGTACAATTTTTGCCATTATGTCACGGAACCTTAAAAAAATACATCATACATATTGTTTGTTATCTCAAGTTTCTTTGATACCCTGAAATAATGTCAAGATAAAATAAATGTAATTTTTTTTCCTTTAATATTTTACCTAATTGATTATAGATACGAAGAATAGGTTTATTGTACCTATGGACCGGATTTTAGTTAAACCTTGCAGTACAATTTTAAATAAATTAAATAAAAAACAGAGAAATAAAACTTTTATTACTCCAAATTTGTATAGAAATTTTCTAGTGGGAATTGGAATGCGGACTCGAGTGTGAATATATTTGACGATTAGTTTTTAATATTGACTTCCCATTATTAATCCTTCCACTATTTTTGATGTGCAATATAATTTATTGTGTATGTGTACCATATAAAATGGCATTGACAGAACTTGTAAACTATCACTGTTTATTTCATCTCGATAAAAGGCAAATTAAAATTACCCTGTTAGTATAAAAATGTATAGAAAAGAAATGGTTTAATCCATACTAAGAAAGATGTTCAGCTAAACTAGGTCAAACTAGGTGTTTTCATAACTCTTTATAGACATTATTATATTAGATTTCTTTAACTTCTAAATTAGTGTATTAGGGAAAAGGCTATAGACATAAACTTGTAGGAATTTCCGCTACGGCTAACGTAAAACAAGCCACGACAAGAAGATGATAATAATGCCCTTTATTTCCTTAATCAAAAAGAGAAGGTCCCATACATTTGACAAGATAAATTGTAATCGTAACGTTACATTACTTCACACGCTTACACTTTGTCTTATCGCGAAGAGAAAAATAACAATTTCCTCTGTCACATGTTCTATCTACCCATTCCCCTCACTCGTTCAAATATTCACGCCTGCGAGTGATATATACTCCACTACTTGCGCGTTGTTTCAGAAAGCTTTATACGATATTCATTAAAAATATCATATTTCCCCCAGGCATTGCGTTTACAGGGAGTTCACAAATATAATGTGGGGGTAGAGGGGATTATTCATAATATTTATGAGCGTACGCAATGCACAAGACTCATGTTATAAACATTGTTCCTTGTTCTCATTATGAAATGGACTAAGTTCAGTGCATTGACGTGTGTTAGTTGCTTGATATTGTTAAATATTTAGGAATACATATTTAATATGCAAATTTCTGCATAAGCATACTTAAATGTACTTATTTAATCAGTTTAATTGAATATAGAAAAACGTTATGGCTCAGTACGACATTTCCCCAAATTTATACTGATATGATATCACTGAGCATGAATAATTTGTTTAAACATCGAAATCTCTGTGAAAGTGTATGTGTGAAAAAATATTTGTTCAAATATGGCCTGCTGTAAATCTTGCGTAGATTTATTTGCTTGCGTTTGTAATCAAAGATCTTCAACATCCTACACTTTGTTAATCTAAACCTATTCTTTGCGATTCAAATAACTCACGAGGATATTTTTTTCCAAGTTAGATATGTGTAACTTGCAGTTATTCAAATAATTCTAAAAATGCCAGAATTTTTGTTATTTTAATTTCTCATTATTGTAAAATTCAAAACCTTAAGCCACGAAAGTGAAACATTTTGAATTATATCAAATTAAAACTAGAAAATAACTCATACTCTATTTTTAAGATTGTTTGCAACAACTTTACGATTGGCTGATTGAAAGGTTTGCGGCCTCGTATAAAAATAAATAAAGATGTTTACAAATCTATTTCCATTTCTCAATAAAACTACCACCTAGCTTGACAAACTAATTCCATCTAGTTTGGAAAAGGATTTAAAAAAGTATCTCACGGTTCATAAAAATTCATCAGTGACAGATCTAGGCGTAAAAATTGTGATGTGACAGTAAGTGCATAATTAAGGATTTCAAAGGCGATTTCCGAGGATACGTGAATGCACGCCTTGTCTTGATGTAACAAAATTTTGTGGATATTTCTGGCTATTTTTCAAGCATTTCATCATGCAAACAACGTAAAAGAGTGCATTAGTAGGTATAGTTGAGAGTGTGATGGTATTCTACGATAGGTAATCAATTATAATAATTCCCTTTCAGTTCCAGAAAGTAACACCATTATTTTATTTGCCCATAATAATACCTTAGCCTTCTTTTGGGGTCGGTGTCTCCGGCTTTCTCCATTATTTAACTGCTGCTTTTACCCTGAGAGAATATCGCTTATTGAAATATATTAACTGTAGACAAATTTCTATCAGTAGTCATATTATTGCGAGGAGAAAAACAATTTCCTCCCTCACATATCGCACCTCCCATTCCCCTCGTTAGATCAAATATTTATGCCTACAAGTGATATATACTCCACTACTCGCCCATTATTTTAGAGAGCTTTTTACGATATTCATTAAAAATATCACATTTCCCCCAGGCATACCGCTTGCAGAGAGTTTACATACGTAAAGTGGGCTCCTAAGGGGATTATGTCGCAATATTTATGTATATACGCAATGTACAAGACTTGCGTTATAAACATTGTTACTTTTATTCATTGTGGATTGAACTGAATTTAAAACCTTGACTTATGTAAGTTGCTTGATATAAGTACAACTTTTGGAGTTATTCATTTAATCTTCGTAAAAATATGTATATGTGCCTAAGTGATCAAATTGTAAACGAATATGGAAATTAGATAATATGATTGTTAAAAACAATTTTGATTATGGAGTTATGTGGAAAACAATCTGTGAAGAAATTTATAAAGAAATTATGATTTATAAAACTGATTTAGCAAAAGCGATATGAATTCAATTTAGTAAAACTTAATTTCCTTGCACTGTAGATCGTATATATGTACAACACAATATATTCTGACATTCGTATAGTATATCAACTCAGTTCGATTTTTTTTTCTAATTTTTACATGTTAAAAAATGTGTTCAAAGTACCACACTTGATATCGTGGTATTTCTTAATAGCCTCAGCTACAATACGGAAATTTAATAGTATACAAGGAATATTAGACTAAGTACAATCACACCACATATCATAACAATCACCATATAATTATAATTAATTACGGTGTTTCTCTTCAATATTAGGGGTCATACTTCGGCCATACTGCGCAATGAAAAGATTGTTTAAAAATTATTAAAATATTAAAGAAAAAATTTTAAAATTTCAATTTGAAATATAAAAAATAAAATAATTCTATTTAAATAAAATATATGTCCCTTAATTAAGAGCGAAGCTCCTTATGTCACACTTAAAATAAAGCAACAGTGAGACGATAACTCTAAGTCATTTCGAGTTATATATTTTTTCAATTATTCGAAGGATATAAAATCTGTACCTACCTTCCGCGCTGGATGCTCATTATATTTCTGAGTAGTTATTCTTTATAATATGAGTAAGTTTTGAAATACCCGTTACAGATGAAATTTTTGCGTAAACTGTTTCCTATTTTCACGGAAAGAGGAAACAGTAGAACTGGAAATGATAACAATTGATAACAATTGATCTATTCAGAGTAAGCAAGGGTGAAGGCAAGTTAAGGTAAAGCGGATGTGGTTTTATTATTCTGTAGGAGAAATAATTGAAGAGAACGCATGTTTCATTTCTTTTCAGATTCGGATTCGGATTTTGTAGTAATAGTTATTACTTTTTTAAATAAATGTTATTAACGGCAAGTTATTTGCAATGTCATACATGCGATAATTGTGGCCCAAATGAGCATCATTTGACAGAGGCGCAAACTAGGAGTTCACACTGAGTGTTATCCATTTTATTTAGATAATAAAATTAAAAAAAAAGAAACA
This sequence comes from Druceiella hillmani, assembly GCA_039881145.1. Classification (NCBI taxonomy): domain Eukaryota; kingdom Metazoa; phylum Arthropoda; class Insecta; order Lepidoptera; family Hepialidae; genus Druceiella; species Druceiella hillmani. The sequence continues at coordinate 10,158,276 of JAYKKI010000014.1, forward strand.
AAACAATTAAGGGAATTTTGGAATATACGTAAAGCAAAGATTCGTAGTTGTCTTCATCTTGTGAAATTGCGGATGCAAATGAGATAAAAGCAAGGACTAGTTTAGACCGATATATTTTTCTAATAGCCTTTCTTTAATTTTGTTTCGAGATCAACAAATTATCTTAAACGTAAAAAAATTAAATTTCGTTGTTTTCACACATTATTACGGCATTACTTTATTGCAAGAAAATTTATTTGTTATTAAATCCATTCAATCTCTGTTTAGTTCATTCATTTCAATTATTGTCGTTGTATGTGATGACTTATACATTTATGGAAGTCAGCTCAGTATTTTTGTAATTACAAAATTATAGATGGATTAGAAATTATTTATTACAAATAATAATAAGACTTAAAAAACCGTAATTTTACCTGTGACGCGAAAGAATTTGCGTTGTAAATTATTCGAATACGGCGAAAAAATGTAGTTTAACTTTAACTAACTATTGAGATTGTATTACAAAAATTAGCCGTTACCTGAATTCAGGAACTTATCAGATAGCAAGAAAAATATCTTTCCAATAAAAGAAGATAAACAAATGTTTCACGTCTAAATTCAGAAAGTAAATTCCATAACAGCAACTTGTCTTTATCCTCATTCTCAAGCATCATATTACGTCTATGAAAGTTCATTAAAAATATGTGCTGTCAAGTTGTGGAATAAGTAGCATTCAGGTACATGAAATGATACTCATTGAAATATCATAGTAAAAATTTATAACTTCCGTAATTTCTTAAAATACCTAACTTCCTGCTTTGCCCGGTTCCCTTCCTGATGATTATGATATGAGTATGTACTTATATATGAACTTGTGATTGCGTGAGCATGAATGCAGGTATGCATACCTTTTACTAGTGTTTTGGTTAGATATGAGAGGCGTTGTGTTGTCGTAGTAATAATAAATCCTTGCTTTATAATAAGCCCTTGCTTACTCTAAATAGATCGATTGTTTGTATCAATTATGCATATTAAAGTTGGTAAAAAAATAAATTAATGAATAAAAAGCAGCTGATTTGTGAAGAGAAAATATTTTATATGAATCAAACTACTTAAGTACTTAAGAAGCTAGTTAAAATCCATAGTCAAAACTTAAATTTTCACAATGTGGACGAAAAGCAGATTCGAATAATATATAAATGATTTTAACAGTGTAGTTACGGAAAATTATTCTTTCCACCCAATTTAAAATAATGTGCACTAGATGTACCATCACCATTTTAAAACATATCCACATCTTAAATAAATATATAATTATAATACTAGGTAGTTCACATAGAAAGTAGTTATGTATAATCGTTTCAATTGGGTGACACATCACACATACTTATTTTCTATTACACGTTATAAAATTTGTAATACCAAATACCAGAAATTTCATTTCAGTAACTAACAAGCTGAACTTTTTATTCATAAAACGTTCAGAAAATGAAATTTTTACGCCTGAAGCTAAAAAAAGTAACTTATTGTAAATGTTCAAATGTAATAGCGTCAAGACTAAACAATATAATTTATGTACGTAATTTCTTAAATGCCCATGTCTCATCATCCAAACACGTTCACATTTAGCACCACAAAATGATCAAGAAATAAAAAATATGCAATTTTCAAACTACTGAATGTAATAAAATTATCAACTGGACACCTATATTTATCAATAATCATAGTGAAACACTGTGATTATTGGCAAATTTAATGAATACGCTTGCTCAAACGTTCTCCTCTGCCATAAATCAAAAGTTTATCGAGAATTTCAATGGTCGTCATCTGCATTTGTCAGAGGTCAAATACCTATTAAGTATTCATTGTGTGACCACAAACGATTATATTGTTTCAATAACCAGTAATTGTGCTATAAGCAAGACAGCCGGACAATGGATGGTCAGCCTTTGATCTGAAATCTGTCTTTGATGTTGCTCGATTGTCTTTGTAAATTATTAAGAGGAACGGAAATCGAGCAAGATTGCTCCTATCGTGACGAAGTCATATTATCTATATTAATATAGTTATTCAGAAATTAGTTTCAAAAGTACTTTTTTATTACGATCTATAAAAATAGTCAATGATATGAGTTAGGTTTATGGCGCACTAAAGGGTATTAAAAAAATTATATTTCAAAAATATATCCATACTCTAAGAGATAAACTTTTGGGGGACAAAGAACTTAAAAAGTTTTAAAGATATACAAATATTTTTCTTTAATTTTATTTAAATTAAATTTTGTGATTTTACTATAATTTTTTTGACGGCACATCTGTTGTGGTATCGGTTAGTATTAAGAGGGTACACCTACTGTACTGTACATGTGTGTACACACACACACACACACACACACACACACACATATATACATATATACATACATATATATATATATATATATATATATATATACATATATATATATATATATATATATATATATATATATATATATGTATATATATATATATATATATATATATATATATACAAATATATCAAAATTTTTCTTTTTTTTGTCTTTAATTCGTCTTTAAATTTGCTACCATACGGGGACAATCCAAAAAACCTAATAATAACAAAATCGGGGGATAGAGTTTGGCGTTGAAGTTTCGAATCTATCCTCTATATAAGAAAATTATTTATACCACTGGATAGCTAAAAGATCAAATAATTCATTACGATAAGCGAGAATAGTGATGCATCACAGAGGCGCAGTAGAGGGGGAAGCGTCGCCATTTTGAGTTTATTTTGGTGCGTATCGAGATTTGCAATTAGTATAACTTTTGATTCGGAAAAGCTACGATGTTCGTTTAAGTTTTAATTGTCAGCTGTCGTCAAAATCTATCGATTGTATATAAAACATTAGTTTAAAGTAGTGATAGTGAATACAATAAGATGTTAGAATAAAAAAATATTATCAAAAATATATAATGTCGCCCTATACGCGTCGAAAAGCCAAAACCAAATACGGAGATCGTATACGGCTAGAAAATGCTTCTCAAGAAGTCAAGCAGTGCCGGGAACGTAAAAGAATGAATGCGGTCGAGTGAGTCGACGGTGCCAGTACATCTGCAGCTAGGGCGGTTGAAATTATGCAAGTGGATGATGAAATCGCTTCTACATCGACAACGGACTGTATAAGCATATATTGTGTCCGATTGTCGAATATGAAGACACATTGGGCTGCAGCTAGTGAACGTTTCACTACGACGTTTGTCAACAATCCATTCGGACATAAGTATGATATGTGTGATCATCTATGGATTCTACGCTCATTGAAGCTAACAATAGACAAACACTTACCGCTGCTTAAAAATACTTTCCCTGAAAAGCCAGTAGCGGACTTTAAACTGTACGGTACGTGTAAAAATCACTGGATTCAGACAAAGTGCCCACATTGTCACGTTCGAACGGTTTTGTGTATCCACCTAAGCAACACGGGTTGCCCGCATTAGATCCGATCAGTGCACGTATAGTATCACCGCGACTGCCATTCATGCAGACATAGATGCATTCACGTACAACACACGGCCGTGTCCATGATACAGCCACACCTCATTTTTCAATTATCACAATGTTGGTAGGTGGAAGGGCGCAGTGTTACCGGTCTGTCAGTTATACATAAAACTGCAACTCACTCACCATATCGGCGTATTCGTAATGACTATTTTGGACAGAATAAAATTTCCCCTAGTTAAATACATTTATTGCTTAAAGTGGGATATGTAAATCAGATGATTTCATTATAATAGTTTTTTGTGCTAACTAAATTTATATTGCAATATGCATATAAATTTTTCACCCCTTCAATCATGTATCGCAACACGGATATCAGACTGCAATAGCATTTTTTAGTTGAAATCGCACAACAGCTGTATAGTGGATATGTCCTCATTCGTTTAAAGGGTTTGGTAGTTATTAAGAAAAATAGATACTGATTTGTCCGCATTTAAAAAAGAAAGTTTAATGGAATAAAGCATTTGATGGAAATTTGCGTTGGTCTTAAGTGATAAATTATGATTTGGGTAGATTGGTTACGAGAAGGCAGATTGGAAAAACCTGTAAACATTTGGTATATTATTTGAATGTTGACGATTCATATTCATCGAAAGCCACTAATTATGTATTCTCTTCTAATATTTTTAGTGATAAATTCTAATATTTTAGTGATAAATTATACGACAAGGAGCCTTTGATATAATTATCCATAAATTTTTCAGTACTATGGACCTAGTTGTGAAAACAATACTCTGAATAACAATTAATTTTGAAAATAAAAATTGGATAAAGGCAATTCTATTTTACAATTATAGATTCAAAAAATGGGTCTGGAATAGAGAACTCTTAATTAAAATTGTGCAGTTTAGGAGCAAGAGTTCTGTTTGTAACATTTTATTTTCAAAGGAATTCAACTGAACAGCTGCCATTGGTAAAATTCCGCTGGTGAAACTAAAGTGCAATAATCGGAGTAACAATGAACCAAACCAGAGATCGGAGAATTTTCCGTAAACCAAAAATTTGTCGATGGAATGTTTTAGTTAACTAGTATTACAATGATTATTTAAGTTTTCGGTGTAAATATTTTAAAAATTTTCGTACTCTTCTTTGTTGGAATGTATCCCACGGAAATTTTGGTGAAATGTAAACGGCACATAGCGTAAGGAAGTCTTCATTTTTCGAAATCGAAGAATTCATATCGTAATGTTTCTATTGATGGCAATATTTTGCAAATATTGTCATCGCTGTTATGCGGTTTGATGCTGTGGATAATATATATTTCGATGCTATTAATGATACATTTTGATCGCTTCGAAAGACCTACATCAATATTTGTTAACTAAACTTTGCATATTTGGGTGTGGCTACGTATTGACAACTATAATTATATTGTTATAATTGGATTTAATATTCACGTGCAATTCATTACTTTTATAATAACAGAAACAAAAAAATGCAAGAAATCATGAAGCAATCGAAGCGTATTCAGTCGACAATAAATGTAATATCATTAGTTCCAAGAATAATTATTTAGGATTTAGATATTATGATGGTATTTAATTTTTGAGTTAACCAGATTAAATAATAATGAAAATATTTTCATTTATATATAATTTAGGGTAATAATTAATGACTCTTATAGTTTGTGATTTTTTTCAAACAACGTTGAGTGGTTAAAATTATTTAAAAATAAATGCATCTTTGCTGTATACGTCCTTATAATAGTGAATATGATAGAAAATATAGTCATATTTTCTGGATGTAACTTTCACACTTAATAAAACTTGCCGCGTAAGAAAGTAATTAAAATATCGAAAATTTGTTTTCCACTTAAAGTACTTTAAATGAGTACTTAGTGATAGTTCAACAGTCAGTAACTATTATTATTTACATTTAGGAATAATTTATATTATTTTATTTTAAGCTCTCATTCGTCATCTGTATTAAGTTATTTGAAATCCTAAATAGTGTACTTTGACTAACAAGGAAACTTCCAGTTGTTTCCGTAAGCTTACCCTTCTGTGAATATTATACATCAAGACAATTTCAAAGAAAGATAGGTACTTTTGTTATGAAATATTAAATATAAAAATATATTTTATTTGAAACTCCCGAATTTTTATAAATATTTATTTATTATTTACTTTAGATATAGATGTCACAAAATGAAAAATAGATATTGACCATGTAAAATTCGGTTTCTAACTTTTGCTAGTAAATAAATTTGTTATTAGCGAAGAAAATGAAGTAACTGAAATTGTTTAAAATTTTGAACTTATGGAATCCCATGGAGTCCATAAAATTCTATCCATTAAGCATTTCGTAATGAAAAGAAAAGTAGCCATATACTGACCTAAAATTACTTGACTCCGCCACAAAGTCTGCTACAAGAGAGTTTCTGTCGTAGCAGACTTTGGACTGTTCTCCAAAAATAAAAAAAGAACAATGAGTAGTTGTACTTGTGAGTAACAATTGGCTTACATTTTGAGCAATAATACTTTTATGAATTGAATAAATTTACGTCAACAAAATCTACAAGGCTTTCAAACAGGAAAACTGAAATAAATTGTCTCAAATGCTTGAAATTCTTTCAAGTTGTGGCTTTTGTTATAAAACTAGATTTATTTTACAAAAAATACAAAGTTCTCGGATCTGGAATGGACAGTGGTCTAAAAATGTATATTTATAAGGAAAACTTAAAATAGTTCTTAACTATCCTTAAACTCTTAAATCAAAGCAATGTACGAAAATACATTGTACTCGTAAATCCACAGAGTAACACAAACAATTTATTGAACAAATTGTTAAGGATATCGGATCTTTCCTATCTTTTACCAGTTTTTTTTTGTAAATAGCTGCAATCAATTTGACAATTAAAAAATGTTTTTCCATTAATCGTAAACTTTATTGCTTGTTTAATTTTTATTCACAAGAGCTTCACGCTAAATTTCTATGGCGGCATGAACACATTTTTGGTTGTTGCTTCGTTAGCCATGATATTAACTTGTTGATTGATTACTTCAATTTCTCAGAATTTTTTTAACAAAATAACTAATTCTTTTCGCAATAAATCGTTGGAAGCTTTCGAATTTTCTATAGATTTTCTGTTGTCTGCTGTTATTTTCTTTAGATTATCTTGACGCGATTTTATCTTATATGGCACTTAGCTCGGTTTTGGTTGAAGTGACAACTATTAGATAATTTTCAAAGTTACATCAAAGAGCTTTTTTGGTACTTGACGTCAAAAAGATTTTTCTTTTTTTAATGTGACCTCTTATTCTTTGTCTATAGTATCATGTATTCGCCGCTGATGGTATATGTGGCACGAGTGTAAATGCATTTTAGAGGTTTCGTGTTTTTCTAATATTAATAATTAGAAATTAATCTAATTTTAATTTGAAAGCTTTCCGTCATAACATTAGTGAATCCAAATATTTTGTAACTGATTTGATGATGTTAATAATCAACATGGTTCACAATTGCTTTTCGAAGCAATGCCGAATAACACAACCATTTGTGTTCTGATTTCACACCAGATTGTAGAAATAATGTAAAATTTCTCCAACAACGATCTGTTGCCACAGTCTCTTAAAAAGGGGCCTGTTGGTTCACAGTAACCGTTTTCAATCACAAAACATTTAACTTGATCATCTACTTTTTCAAAATTACCCTTATCAGCAACGCAAGACAATTTTTTTATTTTTTCCAGGTCGAATAACGACACTTCACTTTGATTTAGTGTATTTCTTGTACACGGTTGCCCAATAATGGCTCATTGGTCTGGATAATCATTATGATTGCTCTGGATAATCACTATCTTCATTCATTGCTGTACTGAGAGTTTCAGTCACATTAATAGTTTTGCTCTTTCCGGACTGTTCCCTTGGCACTTCATCGAAGTCATTAGTCTTAAAAAAATCAGCTATTTTTGGGAGCTTTTTATTTTTTTCGTTAACTTCTTTCTTTGTCTTGCATTTTTTTACAATTATGCAACAAGTATTTCGACAATACCTAAAATAGATGGTAGACAATAATACTTTTAACATAGTGAAATGAAACTAATTTTAAATTACACATTACATACAATTAACACGCGCGTAAAAGGTTTTAAATATTTTTGCTGTTTAATACGAAACAGAAAGAGCGTGGGAAATACCCTTACGCTCTAACCGAGTATCGTCAAATCCTAGTCGCTAACCAGGGTTAATACATTTTTACGAATGGGTTCATGTATCTGATAATATAGTTTAACTTTTGGTAATAAGAGGTATTCCATGGTTCCATGTATCAAATATAACGAAGTATAATAAAACGAGAATTGAGCTTAGATATTTTAAAATAGTTTTTAAACATCAAACAAAGAGTCAGGGCACTAAAGGTCCTCTCGGGCGTGGGACTCCTGGTATTTCGCAAGCTTTGCCACCCTATTGTTGCGCCCCTGTTTGAGTGGGTGTGAATACGACTTCTTCAGGCTATTGAAATACAATTCCTAGTAACACTCCTATAGTCAATCCACAAACCATGTTGTCCTTTTGAAATACATACTCCAATAAGTAACTATTCTGGAAAGAAAAGAGTAGTGATTCATTTAATTTTTTTCTTACAAGATCCTGATGCAAGGTGCCTCTGTAAAATTGCTGTGGGATTTCATAATTGATTGCTGTTGTTTTATTGTCGTCTTTTACTGTGTGATCTTTTGAATTGCTTTCTTCACAATAGTTTTGACACATAGGCTTACTGCATGTTTCTTTTATATTTGTTCATCGCCTTAAAAGAAGAATCATTACGGTCAGTTGAGTTTTTGATACGAGTATATATCATTTGTAATTCACTTTAGGTAACCCCAACACTTTCAGTATAAAAAATCTAAAGCTATCTCCTTCAATTTTACATCTTCATAATTCAAAGTCGTGATCGTTTTGAAGTGACTTTCCAGAAGAGCCGACCAGCTACTTCTATACCGTTCTTTCTTCGGGTTGTCGTAATGCCGCATTAAGAGGGACTCTCGTAATAATCTTAATATAAAAACACACTGAAGTAAAATAAATTTAATTTTCATTTTTGTAGGATAATTAAACTTTCTAAGAATCGAAACTTTATCTCACAGAGCCAAAAAGAGTATAGCGAGCAGATGCATGTTTCACCTTGCGCGCTTTGCGTTTTTTGGTCCCTTAAGCATTCTATATCTAACCTATGAAGGTTGTGAAATATTCAAGGATATATGTAATAAACAAAGTTATACCTGTTATTTTTGGGTTTTGTCATTAATCGAATTTCATGTTTTGAGAAAAATAGGTGTTACCCATACACAGACCGACGGTCATATGAGTGGTGTTGTAAGGGTTTTGTTATTTTTAACAACCGGTTTTATTTTAAAAGTTACTCATTATCAATTGGCACTAATATTAAATGTCGATATCTCTTAATAAATTAACAATAACTTAACCAAGTAATTAATGCATTTTTGTGGTTCTCGCATGACTACTCTTTGCTTCGTGAAATTATTGAAAGTATTTAAAAAAAACCATAATATTTAATTTGTCACGTAGAAATTATGCATAAATTTATGAATTAATTACTTTCGCGCTAAATTTCAAGATTCTAAATCTGACGGAAATAGTTTGATTAGTTGATAATAATTTTTGATCAGTGAGTTGGTATCAAAATACGTGATATTGGAAAGGCGTATATTTAATTGGATTGAGTTTTAGTTAATTAAATTGGGTAGGTATTCGATATTAATTTTAAAGTACCCTTGGTCGTCATTAAGAAAAAGATTGATGTATGAACAGGCCGATGTCTAATGAAGGTATCTTATAAGGGTTTCATTTTTTTAATCCGAAGTACGCAATCTTGAAGATTGATTATTGCTTTTAAGCTTAAATAATTGAAAAAGCGGTTTCATATAAAACAATTAAGAATTTAGTACTAAACTACAATAAGTTCATTAAATCTTTTCTTAACTTTAAACTTTCTATTTAAAAAATTAATTCAATGCAGCTTTATATATTTACATATTGAAAAATTATAATAATTGCACTCATATCAGTTTAATATAAAAGAAAGTTCAGAAAATTTACATAGAGAAAATAAGTATGTTTATTTAAAAACTTCATATATATATATAGCACTTAGATTTTAAGATATTTAAATAGTAAACTTGTGACCGTATTTTCACAGTTTCTTGGACTTAAATCATCCAGCCGTTCATGAACGTACACAATGTAAAATATGCAATACCTACACTTAATTTATGTATAAATTCTCAATATTTAATAACATGTAAACGTAGACACAAATTTTGTTCATAAAAGTAACTCATGCACACTTCACCCGGTCCCTGTAAATTCACCTTCCGTAAAATAAACTTCAGCAGCTCTGCAAACATGGCTGGAAAATTAAATCAATTTAAACTTGTTTAGTTTTCCACATTCAAAGGAAACTAAGTAATAACGTTATAAACTCACCTGGAGCGTAATAACTTTTACCGATCGACTGATTGGGGAAAACTTAACAATGTGAAAGTGAACTTTCATTGAAGGTTAAATTATGTTATCACTTTTACTATTCCCATAAGTGTCAAATAATAAAATTATATCATTCAAATGTTATGCTCAAAATTATGGGAAAGTTAAACAATAAAGCATGCTAACTTTAGCTGTAAATCTTAAGCTTCCCAGGAAATTATCTGAATTAAAAAAAAATTCTCAATAACGTTCGAATGTTATATATAGACAAGGTTTTAATAAAAAGTAATGAAATTCGAATTATCTCAAACACATAGATTCAAACGAATGCAATAACGTACACTAGTAACAAAAGATCAATATAATATATTCTGTGTATATCGATGGTATCTTTTTATTTGTTATCATATTTGGTCATTTTAAAAACAAAATTGAAATTTTTTTTTTTAGAACAAATGAAGAATTGTTAGTATGAAAAAAAATAGAAGCAAATTGCCGTAAATTTACATAAAATGCCTTATTTTTAACTAGTGTGTGTCTTGTATTTTTTCTTTCTAAGTGAATTTGTTCATGCTTCTTTTTCTGTTTTTTTGTCTTTTTTATTTGAATATTTTTAGGTGTCAACTATTGAGATAAATGTGAATTATTATTTTTGTTCTGACAATGATTTTAAAACTTCCTCATGTGAAATCCTAAAATAATTAGTTTTTATATCCTTATAAGTCTCTTTTTTAAATGATGCGATACAAGAATACGTAAATATTTTTTTAAAATTCTTTTAATCCACATGATAAAATAAATTTGAAGATCCTTATTCTAAACATCATTTTACATAATTGTTTTTCAACACCACAACAAGAACGGGTAGCTTTCTCTGGGATTATATTGGGCAGTTATGTTATTAGATATTATAGATTTAGTGTCGTAGCTAATAAGAAGGCGTCATCTAAATATATCACATAAAGTTTGTGCCTATAATTGTTACGTTTTTTATTTTAAAAATATGTATTAATGAGCAGCTATCATAGTGTCTGATATACTTTTCCTTTTCGACAAGAAAATTGAAGTATTACTTCTTAAGCAAACTTAAAAATACTATTTTTTCTACCTCATCTTTAGCCAAGCGAATCCATCAAAGTTATCAGAACCTCTTCCTCTATGCATATAATTGAATAGGCAGTAAGTCACTGTAAGCGATTATCCCTTCCAACTTAAATTAGATTTCAATCTCATGGTCCAGGTTATCAACATGCAATCAATTTTCATTTAATCATACATTGACATATTGTGTGAGGAGTAATGTAATGCAAACGGCATGGCCAAAATTTGTGATAGGTAAAAATAAAACCACACTAAAATATAATCGTTTTGTTAAGTAAATATAGAAGTCTCAAAAATAACGGCCGGTCGCGCATTGAGGATTCCGTACTCTGAAGTAAAATATGGACTGCAAAGCGCAAAGAAATATTTAATAACACCTAGTATAACTGAGTATTGGGACATGTATATTATCGAGAATATCTCAAAAATTGTTGGAATATAGAGATATAGTTATATTCTGTGTACGTTTCTAAAAATATTGATGTCTTCACAATTGTAGGCAAAGTAGTATCGGAATTTGAGGGCGAAGAAACATGTTTTTTGCTTATTTTTGGTATCCCTGTATGCATTTTTCGGTAAAACACTTAATGTCATTAATAAATGTTAGACCCATATAACTAGTTCTTTCAAATTATGTCCACATTACATATGAAAAAATCGATTGTTTATTTTGCTCTCTACCTCAAATTTTCATATAAATAAATTTGAGTCTTAGCTAGTGAGATATGTGCAAGGTAATATGCCTTATTACCTTGTCAAATATTAAGTTTCCGCATCAAGCAATTTCTGAAAAAAACTACTATGGTCGATATATAGTCGATAGATGGGTACGTGACGGATCTTAATAGGATTCCGTTTTTCTTTTGACGTACGGATTTTTAAAAATATGCATATTCATTGATGTGAAAATCGTGAGATCGTTATAAAATCGTAATCAGTCACAGTTAATAGAGCAGTTAAAGGAGATAATGATTAAGAGGATGTTTTTACATAGTAGTCATTGTCCATAATCAGAGTAGCTTTGTAAGGATTGCCACTACATTTGGTTTGGTTGTTAACTTTACTTACTATGAGACTATGCGCAGCCACTTGTCCCATAATAATTTGTCAGTAATCTCTTAGTTTTAAGTTATTTACTCCATACTGAGCCATCATATATTATACTAATTCTTACGATTTACTAAAAATTGTGGAAATTTATGCCTTTACAATTGGCTTTGATATCCATTTCTCTGAGATTGACTTATTAGTCCAATTGAAATTTGTATTTGTATTCGTCCAGGTTTGCATAATATTCAAAAATTGGAAACGTGATGAAATTATCTTTGTAATTGAAGTGAATTAATATGATTATTACGTTGTTAAAAATACACATTTTATTAATTTTAAGGAGAATATTTTTATCATATACGAGTATGTCAGTAACGGATGGATTAAGTTCTTTACTAGTGCAATGACTAAGTCTTGATCTGCTTAAATGTACTACATTAACCAAGAAACATTTCACTCGATCATTATTTGTCACTAGATTCAAATCAAATAAAAAATATAGCTGATGTTTACTAATGTCGTAGAAATAGGTTGTTTTATCTATTGAAAATAAATTTAGTGTTAGATGAATAAGATACAGAACAACTCTCGTTTTAACATGACATTTCAAATAGAATTTTTATTTAAGAGAATAATTGTATTCCGATGTGTTATGAAACTTTGTGATACATATTTTCAACAGAAAACTTAAAATTATTTCGAAATGTTGGAAAAGTAATTGTTAGACTTTAAAATCGCTCTTGATTTTTAATATTCCAAGCACTTTTAAAATATGTTTGCGGATTTGCCACGTCAAAAGAAAAACACAAAAATAATATCTTAGAAGTTCATTTACGTATTCGACCATATATGTTAATACTTACATCTATATTTCTTTCCTTCACGTAACTCGGGTTGCTAAGACGATAAATATATTCTGATTCTAAATCTATGAGCAAAGTTTTAATCCACTCACCTACATTGCCCTAACATAGCTTTGCAAGTAATTGCTTTTATTTCCTTATAATATATAAAAAAAAAAATTGAATAAGAGGCTTGGCCCTTATGTTTATTGTTTTCTTCTTCTTATGCTCTTTAAAATGTTGTGCTTTGATCATATTTTGTCATATTATCCATTCATGGTCTTTATATTTTGCTGAACATCGCTTTCACAATTCTATGGGAGGTAATCCTATTTGCAAGTCCTTCTTATTTTATTGTCTTAAAATACGTCTCAAGTACGAGTAAAACTACTCTGATGGTTCGAGGGTAAGATCGAATGTTTATAAGATTGTAAATATGCGCTATCGCTTTAAAGCGCCTAAACAAGGGATTGGTTAAAGAAGGGGTTAAAATTAGACATTGCTATAGTTTTCCCACAACCGTTATGTAGGTTTCCAAAAACTCCATTTCTTCATAATTTTTAGTTTAATAATTTCTCTACTGGGGGAGGGGATATATTATATGCATATTTTTCAGTATATTTCTGAAGATGTTGTTACTAAAATTAAAAGGTATTTTTTAAACCCTTCAAACTAGGCCGTTCAAACCTTATCCCAAATTATAATACCAAAAGTAATTTGTTTTTTAAATTTTCCTCATAAAAATGTCTTTCAATTTTGTTAAGTGTTAGCTATTGAAATATGTGTAAGTTAATATGTTTTGTTACCATGCCAAATTTCAAATTTTTACATCCATCCGTTTCTGAAAAAAATGGCTTTGTCATATTTTCAAACATGTCAGTGATCTTATAAGGTTTTATTTTCATTTCGAGTTACGGAAACTAAAAAAGTATAGTAAATTTTGCACAAAAATGTTACGAGAATCAAAGTTGTTCAAAACACTGTTAGAAATATTAAGGAAGGTTCAAAAAGTGACAATTATGTGAACCGTATATCCTGGAGCGTATTAAAACAACATTTTTACATCTATAATACATATATACCTATAACTTGAGGCGTTGGTATACGTAACATTTTAATGTAATTCAAAAATGTATTAAAAATAGTTTTCCTCCAACATATTTCAAAGAGTTTTCCACATTCCCTTGTTTGAACGTTTTATGTATCATGTAGAAATAAAAGCAAATGAAATTAATGTTTCTTTTTTTAATTTAATAACTTGTTTCAAAATTATGAAATTTACTAACTTTTCAGTTTATTTTACAAATTTTTCAGTGTTTGAAAATATGATAAGCAGCCTTCGAAATTATTATACTCTTCAAAATCTAAAAAGCGTCCTTTCCAAGTTACTTTTTATCATAGAATATTTTTATTGATTCAAATCTGCAACTCAAGTGTAACTTATAAGATAAGTAAATTAATAAAATATGATTATAAAAAGAAAGAAGATCTTCTGTAATCTAATAGGATTAAAGGATTACTCATTATCCATCACGTCTACTCGAAAGTTTACTTAAGCTTCGTCACCAAAAAATAACTACCAACAAGCAATATTTATTTTAGTACTTGCCATAAAGTACTTATTGCAGTACAACCAAATTAATGTTTATAAATAATATATGTATATTTTTGTTTTATAGTTACTATATTTTCTTTCTGAATTGCAATATGTTGAGGATGCCCCCGTCATTAGACTTCTGTTATGAGAACTAACCTCCCCCGTCTTTTAATTAAACGACACCTAAACGAAACCAGTGTAAGAGGCTGTAATACAAGATGTTAACGGTGAGTAACGCACTCACCTGCCCTCATGTATCGAGTTAATAAATTCAACGTAACTATGGCTTTGTCTCACAAAACCATAGTTACGTTGCGGCAATGAAAGCTACGGGGTCGGATAAGAGGGTGGGCGGTGTGTCTTCAGCAATAAACAATGGAACGGGATTTATTTTGCGTCAGCTGCTGTGGAGCGAGCGGATGTTTTGTGTTCCATTTTTGATTAACAATTGGTGTATTGGGGATTTATAGTGGGAAGTTGCATTATTTGATATGAGGATACGCAATATTTAGCTTGGTTGATCCAGGATGTTCTTTACAATAATTTTACATAATTTATTGTACTTGACAGCTCGCTGCAACGAATTATATTATGTACATTTGCATTTAAATTGGTGCGATAATCTTGAAGCTAAGATTAAATTTAAAAAAAAACGAAGCTTTGTTGCATTTATAACATCGTGGATATTTTCTCTTTCTCTGTTGCCTTCCTTTTTTTTGGAGTATAGTTAAATTGGTTTCAGAAAATTATGACCGAATTTGTAAGTCGACTTGTTTGAAAGTTTGATCTAGGGACTTATTTGCAGTTGTAGTGAGTTACATAAGTAATAATGAAATTCGTCATTGGTTAGATTTATTTAAATCGTGGCATTGCTTGAGTTGTTACACAATATTATTTACAATCTGGTCCCGTGGTATAATTTTTATAGTTTGAGAATGCATGTATAAATATTGACAAAGAAATATTCACAAAATTCTTATATTTTTTAAAGTTAAAATACAAATTAATTTATTATACATATTTGCCGAAACTAGATCACGGATGTGAATGGAGAGTTTGTTTTAATACACGAAACACGGCTTTCTTAAAAACATTAGTCTGTTTACGTAAAAACGTTTGCCTATATATATATATATATATATATATAACATCGATTTTTCGTTTCAAAATAATTTTCTTCCCATCGTTATGAAAAATGTCTACATAAAATATATTATTATAAAATTAACGCCCATTATGACAAGAAAACTTTTTCGTTACCCGGATTATTTATTTTTTAATGCAAAAGTCATAATGAAGAAACAGCACAGCGTATCGATAAACCTTGATACTAACGCGTAAATAAATTATTAATGAAAAACTTACCCTGCTCTCAATGTCATTCATTCTAATTCAAAACAATTATGTATTTAAAACATCCATATTAAGCGAATTGTGGATACCCAATTTTATTACCTCTTATCTACTACAAAATCAGGTTTCATCCTGTCAGTTTGTCTCGAACTCAGAACCGAAGTTCAGCGGATATTGAATTTACGAGCATGTTTGAGAGAGGAAACTTATACCTATTTCCAGCAGGAAGACGACCTGAAAGCTTTCTAGAAAATTGTCACTTGACAAATTAAAGAGTTTAGTAGGGAAATCCGAAAGTGTGTCAGAGGAAACTGTCTTAGGTACCATTGAGTTTTTGTATAGAAATAATTTTGACATGTTAAAATTTTTGTTCAAGCGTGTTCCATAAAAATTAATCAGATTAACAAATGGTTTTCATGTGAACAGACACAGTTCGATGATAGGATCACCCCATACTGTCCCATTTAACAAAAATACACGTTGTATATATACATATATATATATATATATATATATATATGTATATATATATATGTATATATATATATATACATATATATATATATATAAATATATATGTGTATATATATATATATATATATATATATATATATATATATATACATAGAAGAAAATTAAAAGTAATTGAGGATATATTTACATTTTTATACCTCCTTTTTTGTGTACTTATTCATTTGACGTTTGAATAAGTTTATCTTACGTTATTAGATATGTCGAAAATCCAAGTGTTGTAACCGACAATACTTTTCTTGTAAATAGTTGGGATACTGAGGAATAAAATTTATTTTTTGAACAAGGAGAACCAATTTTTCTGTAGTGAAAAGAAACTTCACGATTTCACACAACAATATCTCTTAGTTCAGTGACTTGGATAATATCTGTTATCTGTATAGTTTTTATAGATCAAAATCAGAATCAAAATAAAAAAGCAAAAACAAAGATTGTTCCCTTTGGGGAAAAATTTGAGTGACTGTTATAAAGCTTCCTGACCTTTAAAGGTCATAATATTAAAATTTACCGTTTACCATACATTGTTTGTATAACTATTAATCAGTAGTTATGTTTTTAAAAAGTTTTTCTGTTTTCGGCAGATTTTATTTCTCTTTTAATTTTAGCTTGATTGAATGAAAATCTTTTGTTTTTTAAAACAAACTTATATAATCTAAATAACGGCCCCGTTATCTTTATGCATGACAGCAACAACCCGCTTTCCAGCTTTATTTTCATTATAAACTTATGGAAGCGAAACTATCATCAACAGTGCTATAATTCCGCAATTTAATGTCATATTATTATCGTGTATGTATCTTAAAATTTCTACCATTAGGGCGAGATGTGAGCGAGAGGGGCGCCGGTCGAGAAAAGTTTGTTTTTGTATTTCCACAACAGATAGTAAAATATTTTAGAGTATGAATGTATTAATTTTATGTCGAGACACATTTCATTGTTGTTAAATAATTGCGGGAGTGTTTATAAGGGATTATGCTGATTTTATAACTTGCAATTTAATTAATTAAGTTTATCTCATAAAAATGTTAATTATATTATGGGAAAATATAATCTTCTCCCTTTTTATTAAATACCTCGAATTAATTGTTCTGCTGTTCAGAAACTACATGTTGCATTTAATGACAATGTATGCATACCAGAATAACTACAACGAAGATGTTAATATAGGCAAATATTCTAGATAGCATATTTTGTCATGACTCGAATCGGGGCATGACGTACACTTTGAAAGTTGAAAATTAATAAAAAGATGTATATATATATATATATATATATATATATATACATATACATATATTGTTATTTATTAACACCATTTTCTTAGCCAATACCTTGATAAGTCATTTAAAATAGTCAATAGTTCCGATAAAATCAACAGTTTAGAAGTTATAATTTTTTGTCCTTTTTCGAAAAATCTTTACTCGAGTCCCAAATATCACTTTCTCGAAAACTCTTGCGCTAAATCCCATGAAATTTGGTATGGAACTAGTGTAGGCACATGGCAAGCGTTCAATGAGTGACAGCGACTTTTTGGGATTCATGTTTTTCTTACGAAAACAGAAAAAAATTAACATAAAATTTTAAACAATTGGAGATGCTAAGATTATACATAAAAATCACTAATTGCACGCTTCTATATATATATATATATATATATATATATATATATATATATATATATATAATAGCTTCTAAACTATTGCTTTTCGCGTAACTAATGTTGTTTGCGTAAAAAAAAAAATTGAACCACTCTAAATGGAGCGTTCTGTGTAATACCGCCGTAGATACCATCTCGATAATTTTTTCTATTTAGCGGGTTAATAATATCCTATAAAGTTTACAAGATTTCTTTGTTTGGTTTTTCCTCTAATTACTATAATAATTGTTACTAACTTAATACAAGTTTGTTAACAATTTTTTTCTTTTTACCGCAGAATTATTAGCCCGATTGCTTGTTAACGGGTTTGTTAACTCATGCTTAATATAATTGAGAAGGCTGGTAACAAAATTTTGGTTTTTATTTATATATTTGATAATTATTATCCGGTACCTACAGCGACATCGAGTGCATGAGAAATTTCATGTTCAAGCTCATACGACTCCATCCAATGAGGTGTTTATTAATTTTAATTAGATTTTACTATTTTTTTAATGAAAAATTCTCATAAAAACAATAAAAATATATGAAGATCGCTTTTTGGTTATTTTGTTAAAACTGGTCTGAAAGTAATATTTACTACTGAAAAATAACGGTCAAATAGCAAGTTCCTAAATACTTCTTACACAAATTTTAAAGTAGTTTACTGTTCTTTTATAGTTTACTGTTTAAACATTTTTTAGGGTTTGAAGGATATGATAAGTAGCTTTTCCACTTATATGTTTCAAAACCTAAAGAAACTGCTTTCGAAGTTTCTTTTTATACCAAATTAATATTATTGATTCAGGACACTGATAAGGTGTGCAAGACAAGAGAATTAATAAAATTAATTATCAAAAATTTTTAGTAAAGTAGATTTTTAGACAATATAGCAAATCGAGGACTAATTACTTAAAAAGGTGAAGTTAGAAAAGAATTTTAATAAAATTCCTTTCCGAAAGAGTAAATTCACTTTTAAATAAAGGTACTTACCGCTATCATGAAAAAAATGAAAGAAAAAAAAAATTTTGAGTATTCTTGAAAGTTTGCTTCAGCTTCCTTACCACGAAAAAACTACGAATAAATCTGTAAGTAAGCAAACTTTACAGCATTATGTATTTCGCTACTCGCTATCATGTACTTATTATGGACAGAACAAATTTAGATTTTTTTCATAATTTTTATTTTTTATTTGTAAATTTTCCTTTCAGCTGGCAACATCGTTGAGGCGTGCCCCAGTGATAAGACTTCTGTTATGAGTTTTAATTTCTTTGATAGTTATTTCCTGTCAATAAGTACCTTAATGTGGATTTAGTTATATTTCAAATTACAAAAAATATACAACTGACAGACGTGAAAATAATTGTTTTTTTTCCCCCATATAAAGCTATTATTTCGGTCTGTATATGCCCATTTGTAACAAGATTTATAAAAATTCTTCAGTTACAACTCCACACAGTTGTTTTTTATTTTGTTTGTACATTTATGTAATAATAAATTAGCTATAAGCTGAATAAATTATTGACTCAGCCCGATTAACTCTTTTATTACCTAGTCACAAGTACCGCAATACCTTTCCAAGTGCTGAGGCTTCCGTAGCTAGAATCCATTACCTGCCCGCCGTTTAATTAAACGACACGTATACGAAACCAGCGCAAGTGGCTTTAATATGAGATGTTTGCAATGAGTAACGCGCACACATGCCCTGATGTATCGAGTTAATTAATGAATGTATGGCTTTGTCTCACAAGACCATAGTTTTGTTGTGGCACTTTAAGTTATAGTGTTAAATGAGGGGATGTGGGGTGTATCTTCAGCACTAAACAATGGAATGAAATGAAAACAATGGAAAGTTTTGCGTCAGCCGCTGTAGTTTGAGCGAATGTTTTGTGTTCTAATTGTGATTAACAAGTTGTTTATTGGGGGTTTATAACAGAAATATGCGTTATTTGATAAAAGGATGCGCAATATTGGATGTAGTTCGCTATGAGGAAAAATATTTTCCTTGCTTGGTTGAATGGGTTTTATACAATAATTTTACATTATTGATTATATTTGACAGCTTTCTGTAACGAACTATGTTATAAATATTTGTGTTAAAACTCGTGTGATAATCTTAAAGCTAAGACTAAATAGTAAAAAATAGTAACTTTCTTGCATCTATAACATCATGAATGGATTACTTTTGTTTTCTTCTTTTTTTTGAATTTATTCTAATAAATTCAAAAGGCTTCAGAACAAGTACGATCGAATTTCTTCTGGCATGTAAGTCGACATACTAGAAAGTTTGATCTAGGGACTTTTTTATATAAATAGTGACTTCCATAAATAGTAATGATACTCACGAATGGCTGGATTTATTATAATTGTGACTTTGCTTGCCTTGTCATGCAATATTACTTTTGATCTTGTGTCGTGGCATAATTATTATGATTTGAGAATATATGTATAAATGTTGGCTTATGATTTTTAAATGTTGACTATAATATTCACAAAATACTTATATTTTCTAAAGTTTAAATAAGTTCTCTCTACATATTTTCCGATACTGGATAACATATGTAAACAGAGAGTTCATTTTGACATGTGCAACATTAGTCTTGGAAACATTAGTCTGTCATCATATGGAATATATATATATATACACATTTACATATTTATATGTGTGTGTGTGTGTGTGTGTGCGTGTACGTGTGGGTGCGCGTGCGCGTGCGCGTGTGTGTGTGCGTGTGTGTGTGCGTGTGCGTGTTTGTGTACACATATTGAATTTTCGTTTCCAAGTAATTTTCTTTGCATCCTCGTTATAAGTATCTGACTGTTTAAGAACAGTTAGTGAAAAGTGTACGATTGGGGGTCTTTTTCATATAATTTATTTAATTAAGTAACTATTAATTTCTTTTGACAAAATATGATAACACATAAGACGAGTTACTCGAAACCATTTAGGTTATTCAGATAATTAATTTTTAGTGAAAAAGTTATGATAAAGATACAACATTTTCTATATTTACTCTATCAGTGTACATCGATATGTATAAATAGGACAGAAAGCTTTCATTCTCCTCAATATCACTAATTTTAATTCTCAACATTGTACGTCTTTAAAACGTCCATCTCGAGCGTAATGTCGATAGTCGATAATGTTTTGCTGACTATTAACACTACTCAAGCGTCAAATCTTGTCTTGTCACTTTGTCCCGGACCAAGAGGTAAGCGGATATTGAATTTACAAGCTCACGAAAGGATACTTGTATCGAGTTCCAGCAGGAGGATGGCCTAAAAGCTGTACAGTAAATTGTTACTTGGTAATACAATTTACTGAATAGCTTTTAGGCCGTCCTCCTACACTTTACTATGGAGTGTAGACGTTGCTGACTATGTATTATTTATTCCAAATTTTAATGTTCACATATAATCATAAAGAATCGATTAACTTTGACAATATAGGGAAATTCTTCATGTTTCTGGTGTATATTTCAACCATATCAATACTCTCAATTTTGAGGCAATTTTTTTTACATATGTTGTACAAAAAAGAAATACATGCATATATATATATATATATATATATATATATATATATATATATATATATATATATATCTATATATATATATATTTATTTATTTAAATACACATAAGGATTATGTAAAATTCCTATATCAAGTGGTTTCTAAGAAAAAACGTCCATAATGAGCGTATAGACGAATATTATTTTTTTCTAAAGGCGAGGAAAAACCTCAAAAAATATTTGGAATATGTTACGCCAGTCAAAATAAATCACAAAAAATTTGTTTGCAGAAAAAATAATCTTTAATGAAATTTAAGATATCACTATTTACTAAATTATTCTGGTAAATATTGTGCTGTTTTAACTAAATTAGTAGTTCCGAAATAAAAATAATCTGCACTTCTACGCAAATTATTAGTTATGAAATGTGAGTACTGTGTTTTTCGAACTAAATTAGTAGTTATGAAATTAAACTAGCAATTTCTTGAAAATATAAGCTAATTTCTTTTAAGTTTTATGTTGGTTAGTAACATGTGTGGCATGTGCTTGAATTTTTAATAAACCTTAAGTAATACGCATACTTAGCAAACCTCCATTACTTTGCACAATAATGTCCCTTAGTTTAGTAATGTCGCAAGTATTATCGACATGTATTACTTGTTTGACTATATATTTTAATATAAGACTATTTATTTCATCTGAAATTCAAAATAAACAATCTCCTATTATATAAATAAAAGGGGAAACATCAAACTCAAGAAAAGCAAGAAGTAATAAATTATGATTAAATGATTAACCCGGAAATTTTAACGAATACGATTTTGATCCGATAGATATGATAATGTGAAAGTAAAGAAAGTCCATAAAATATGTTTGAAAGTTTGCGCTGGTGGACCTTACATTAATAATTGCCTGTTTTATATGTATGTATGTCTCTTTTAAATAGTTTATGTCCTTTGGTAAATATTTAAAATGCATTATTCCTCTGTTTCTCTAGGATAATTTATTATTGTAACGAATTGAACATTAAAAATGTATTCTGAAAAAAAAACACCTTTATTAAAATCATCGATTATACATGGAGCGATTTCATTTTTAATTTTGAATAACTTTCCAAAATTATAAAAAATATTTGTGAATAACCTTCCAAAATTATAAGAAATATTCCTCATTTCTATAACAATAAAAAATGGATCACTATAGAAATGAGGAATAAATTCATAAAATAATTAGCATCGGTTGAAATAAAATTTAACGAGGAACGGTGGCGTAAATAAACATCCTCTTTTAAATAATTGGAATTACTTGATGACGAAGTGTGGATTCATAAAACGAATGAACATAGAATTAGGTTAGTATATAAGTGAAGATTATTATCTTACCTTCTTGTTTTTTTTTCATTTAGAACCAATCCTCTTATTTTCTTGCATCATACTTTTATTTTCATTTACATTATTATGCTATTTTATAAAAAGCATAGCAATCAGAAAATTAGTTTTAAAGTTACAAAAAAAGATAAGTAGATAAAACTACTTTTTGTTTACACAACTATTTCTTTCTGTATTCGTTAGTTGCATGTATTCAAACTTTTTCATAAAAAAGTCACCCTCCTCTTACTGTACCAGGATGAATTTAAACAGCATAAATATTGCCTAGTATTTTATAAGCCTAAATTAGTCTGATTAAATTAATGTTGTCACTCAGGCCCGCTGATAACTCACCCCCTTCAATTTATCTCAAATAATGGAAGGACATGACGCTTTAGGACGATATTCCTCGACAAAAGTTTATCATTCCCTTCAAATTTGTTATGGCTTATAATTAATGCAGCGGGTACACACAAATTAACTCACGAAACTAATTATGATCAAAAACGATAACGCGGAGACTGGTTGTCCAAATATTATTAGGATTATCAAAAAGTTGTGTCTGGGTATTGAGGAAGTTTCGGTGTATCACTGTAAGGATAATGCAGTAGTGGAGCTGTATGTGACTAACTGCCTTTTGATGTTTTGACGTTAAATTTGCCTTTGTAAGCGTCTTTTTGAGCGTTGTTTAAGCGTCTATTGGCTGGAGTAATATCGACGTTTAGGGTCATTCAAAAGAATTTATTGTTTTCGTCGTTATAAGATTGAAATACTATTAGGCATTATTTAGTCCAGCCTTTATTAAAAGGAAAAAAATATTAATATATGAAATTTAACGTAAGCGTGATGAAGTCTGCAATAGTAATAGAATCCAGGAAAAACGATATATTTTTAAGAAAGCAACTGGAAAAAAATTATTATGAGATTTTAGAAAACAGTAAGCTCTTTAGTATTATAACGTGGAACATATTTTTATTCTCAATAGTTAATTAGGTTTTTTAGTTAATTAGGTTAATTTAGGTTTGTTGTTGGTTTACTAAGAAATAATAGAATAGAATTATGCTTGCGCAGAAAGATGTGTCAAGTAGTGACTGATCATTTGACAACTACTTTTAAAAATATGAAAAATCATTGTTTAATGATATTTTCATTATTTTTAAGAGTGAAAAGATAATTCTGTATTTTTGAATTATGCCATATTTTTCATTTCTCGGTAAAAAGAGATAGCGATATCCCATAATTGAGTCAGTATAATTAGTCCGTTTTCTGTTGCAAGGGAAACACTTGCACTTATTTTACGAATACGGCGAGAAGAGGATGTGCAGATCTGGAAATGTAGATTGCGAAAAAGAAAGGAAGTTTGAAATTATACATTATTTATTTGTGGGCGGTGTGTAATTATGTCGTAACTATGTCTGTAAGATCGTATATGTTATGAAATGAAATAAAAACAACTTTTTTTTAAATTAGATATTTAATAATTAAAGGTGTAAAAACAATGAAAACTAACTATGATCTTGGTGCGTTATAGTGACTAATATTACGCACAAGATAATTTAATTTTATAAAAATGTAAAAAAGTTTTATAAAACGAATTAGCTAACAACTACTGAAGTTACAAATACAAAGTATTGAGTTTTTTGAGCGAAACACATTTTAATACAACGTAGTTGACGTTATCATATTTAAAATTTAAACGAGTGTACACGAGATAAGTATAATGTCATTTAAACGACAAAAAGGTACATTAAGTCCGCGAGCGTAGTTAGCGCGTAATTCTGAGTGCACACGTCAGCAAAGCACATTTTCGTCGCTGTGCGTCATTTGTGTGAATTATAATTAATACGATGTTAATAAATTAATGAAATCCACATAGTCAGCCTTTTTCAGGCTTGACGTTTCGTGTTTTTGATTTAATAAATTGCAGTACGTCTAATTTGTGATCCGCTTATGTGTAAAATGATATTCGCTTTTTGTGTTTCAGCATTCACACTCTTACTTAAAGTTTAATGTGCAATTGTCTAATGTGGATAGTGTTTTTACTCTATGTAAATAAAATTATATCTACTATTTTATTTAATAAAATGCACATAAATTATTAAACGAGCGAGCAAGGAAATATTAATTTGGTCTTCAAAATTTATAGATTTACTATAACTTTTGAAGAACAAATTAGCATTGCTAAAGGTTGTCTTTTCGAAAAAGTAGATAAATGTAAATTATAATTGCTACTTTCGTAATATCAATTGTTTCATTATATACAAGTGTCCGGAAATAAGTGTCGGAAAAAGAAAGACGTTTTCTTTGACTGAAAATGAAGATGACTTAATGAAGAATACTTATTGAGGAATAATACGATTTATTAAAGAATAAGATGGCTTTTTTTCAGAAAAATGAAAATAATATTCGTAATTTTTTGTCATTTTTTCGTGCACACGATACTTGCGCACATTGTTCAGCGCTACTCGGGGTAATGACCCGCGAACAGCTACGAAGTTATCGCCATTGCGGCTAAACGCTGCATTCCGGGCAAGTATTGGGAGTGTTAGAAAGAGTTATGTGTAATATTTGTTTCTTTTTGTTACTATGAGGTTACTCGTATTGTACGTTTGCATTATAGTCTTGCAGAACATTATTATAACAAACACACTTTTCTTTCCACTATTTTTAGTAT
Source organism: Druceiella hillmani (assembly GCA_039881145.1). NCBI lineage: Eukaryota > Metazoa > Arthropoda > Insecta > Lepidoptera > Hepialidae > Druceiella > Druceiella hillmani. Next base: position 10,183,927 of record JAYKKI010000014.1, read on the forward strand.
ATTTCTTAATACTTACACTTAACTAGATTTCAGCAACCAAAAAAATTATATCTTAACATATATATTATCTGTAGGCAAAATTTAATTAAAGTACAATGGACCGTTCAAGGGACCGTTCAAGAAAGACAAACAAATAAATAAGCAAAAAAACGTTTCGCTTGTATTTTATTAATAATGTGCAATATGATTATAAATATAGATTCAGATATAAACATTTAGCATTACATATCAAAGAGCTAACGTAGATTATTTATTGAGTTTGCGCAATATGTTGCAACCTTTCGTACTGATGTAATTATTTTGTTATTGATGACTTGATTTACTGTACGAGATTTCCCGGGCAACAGTTTCTTTTACTTAAATATTACTTTTATTACCAAATTCTTATATATAAATAAAAAAAAATAATAAGCCAGCTAGGTTGAAAGGAAAGAAAATATGAAATTCAAATTTTTATTAAAAACAAATTGTGCACAAATGTTTTTAGATTTATTAAAATTCAGCAATTTGTTTGCAACACATTTTCAAGAACACTAACGTTGTTGACTTCATCTCTGTCGCTTTGGCATTACATGAAAATCAGTGATAACAGATACAACAAAAAATAATTTCCGAAAACAGTCAAATTATTACACCAAAACCCTCAAATTCTATTTAAAAATTATTAACCAGATTTCATTGAATTTCTACGCTCTAAACTTATTACACTACTAAAAATTACTTACCTTTTTCCATCGTAAGTAACGAGCAACTTATCTCATATTTGGACCGGACCCCGTATACGTAATTTTGCTAAAAAGTGCCGCTATCACTTCTAAAATATTCGTTAGAAAACTAGAGTGTAGAAATATTAAAACAGTTTTTCACAATAAGCTTTACAAAATTGAGTTGAAAAATTATGAAAAATAAGTCTTATGGCTTTGGTGTAATATGTACACAAATGTTGCCTCAGACGAATATTTTAGGAAGAATAATCTAACTATATGTTGATTCCGTGTATCTCTAACGGTTTACACAATACATGTCAATAAACCTCCCAAGTTATCCTTTTTTCATGACTTTATCTTAACTGGCCGGATAATTTCCATAACATGTTCATAAATTATCCATAACAAAATCCATTTAGTAATTGCATTTTTTTTCTGAGAAAATCTCGAATATACATGCAAACAGACGGGTAAAGGCTCACTTCTATAATGTGTATCTATTAAATTAATAAATGACACAAATTATCGACCTCTACTTTGAAATTAAATTAGAACCAAAGTTCAAAGTCACATCTAACTATTGTTCTCCCCTATATTAACTTTATACATCCACTTTGTTCGAGAGCGTCTATTAGGTAGTGCACTTGAAGCTGGTGAGGGAAGTAAAACAGATTTGGCTAGTTGCGGCTAAGTGACCGCAAGAACAAGTGTCGCCCGCGTTAACGCGGTGGGTTAGTTCAGTGAGACAGTACATTGCCGCAACAGCGAGTCGTTGGACATTTTTAGTAGTATCACGAGTATGAACATTAGAACAAGAGTTTGTTTAATCCGAATATTATCATAAATATTATATTTTGGTTAACATTTTAACACATTTCATTTCTTATTACACATAATCAAATTGTAAGTGTAAATCTCATTGATTTAAAATTGCTTAGACAATTAAAAACAAATAGTGCTTGGAGGCGTATGCGTACTACTCAGACATACAGTTTCTTATACTCAAGCTTTATTGATATATCATATTATTGATTTTCCATTGATAAATTTATTCGTTGTTTTAGTTGAAAAGATCAAAATATTTCTATTTAAAATATAACCAATTAAATTAATTCAAGAAAGTGTGAAGTCATTATCTTGATAAATATACCTCGATGAAGAATTTAAATACAACGGAGGGTGTAAGATATAAAATTAAGATAAATCAGTATTAAGTTAAAAGAATCTGTAAGGTGCTTTTTCAATCGCCAATATGTTTTCATATAATGGATCGTTTGTATCAAATAACGTATTCTTTTTTTAATTTTTTCGGTCTACGCCAATTTATTTCCTAATTCCTTCAGCATCGCTCCGTTTTATTGCACTATTGTTTTCCTGAAAAATGTAGTTTATATCATGATCTGTACATATAGTAGTATTGTAAACTTTGCGTACTTATATATTGAAAATATTTAAAAAAATGAATTGGGTGATAAAAAGTAAGAGATAGACTGTGTTAATATCGATTAAAAATTACTGACTCAACTTGGATCGATTTTTTAGAAAAATAAAGGGGAGTACAATACACTTTTTATTTGGTCGCACTCAGTTCTGAAGGCATACATATTTAATTTTCGTTATATTAGTACAACAACAAAAAAGAGGTACCTAGACACACGAAGTGTAATAATTACACAAATGTGTAGTGTATTATACATATCTTTTATGTACATCAACAGATGTCGTTACTTGTATTTTAAATCGTGCTATTAAGTTTCTCACTAGGAAAAATTTTGGCAAAATGGGCATGGCGAAAGGTGAAGAGTGGAGGGATGGAGAAAGGTAGAGCAAGCTTTGTCATATTGAGCCTAAGTAGGATTTGATTAGGCTAGGATAGTACGTATAGTCAATAGAATCAGTACGTTATTTAAGACTGTGCTTGCGAAGACGTGGGCACAGCATATACGGAAAACATTAAATTTAATATTGAAAAATAATACTTTGAACGAGACGTCATAATGGAATCTGGAAACGGTGTACGTAATAATACGGTTATTTTCGAAGTTTCTACTTGCTTTTTTTTAGGTTTTAATAAACTAATCAATCTCGTATTAAAAGATATAACTCAGTTGAAAAATGTCGGGTAAAGGTATTATGAATAAAAACAGTCATTCAAGTTTTATTTTTATTACCGTAATGTTGGACTGCAAAACGCAATTCAGATTAAAATATTTTGTTTTGTACGCACACTAAATTTTGTAAACTGCTGGAAAGCAAATTGCTGGAAATTACATCTTTAAATTTAATATGAGGTCAATAAACGGAGGCGAAGTAATGATTAAACGCTCGAGTTTCTCTCAATACTTGACACAGTCCGCTTTAAACAATAAGTACTAACATAAGTTGGGTAACTGTGTGTGCTTTTGCTATGTGAAGTGTTTAGATAACCAAATGTTTTATTTGCCATCTATGCATATCAAGTTTTATTTGCCATCTATGCATAATTTAAAGAGTTTGAAAAGATAATACAATATTGTATGAAGGGTTCCTTTCTTAGTGACCAAACGTGACAAGCTCACTTAGACAAAACGTAGGTAATTTGCATGTAATATACAACGCGATGGCTCAAATTTCAATGGAAATATATACTTTTATTGAACTTTAAGTCAGTGAGTTCCTTATAGTTAGATTTTTAGGGATTATGATCGACAAGTTCAGGCTATTTAGTGACGAAATTTTTATTTTATTTTCTCAAACCTAAATGGGTAGTGTCTTTTTAACTTAACCTTTTATTTTATTCACAAAATTAATTTAAAGCGGATTTACACATAATTAATCGAGTATTATTTAATGTGTTAGTGTCAGTGTAATTGAGTGTTATTTAAATTTTTAATTTAAAATTTCTGAGCCGCTTGAAAATTATAAAAACTTTCATAATAATGTTTAATAATGTGGGAGAGCTTACATTAATTAACATAGAACCCTTGATCCAAAACGGAAATCGCTGTTAATTTTGATAGAATATTTATTTTTAAATTAGTGCAACATAAATATTGTAAAAATATGGATTTCAAAGTAACTTTTTAAAAATTTTTACGGTGGCAATTTTTGGACGCCAATCGTACAGCTTTGTTGCTTTTTTTTAAATTTATACACTGTTTTTTCGAAAACATCTTTTTTTTATTAAATCTGTATTTGGAACTCGTTTTACATTAATATTTTTAATTTTACTTTAACTGAATCAAACTTCATCAAAAGAGTGTTCTTTTAAATAAATTTAATGATTTCTTTGAAATAACTTGTCTTGAAAAATTTGATTCTCCGAAACATTATTGCTTTCAATTTGAGTAATATATTTTATTTGTATTTCAGATACCATTAGCTTAATGTTTATTATATGTATTTTACAAACATACTTCACTTTAACTGAAATTGAACAGGTAAATTACGATTCGTTTTTCGTGCTTGTGGACTGAAGTAAGAAAATAGGTGAAGAGTAATTATGAATATCTCTGCAGAATTGCTTTTCATAAAACACAATGTAGGAGAACAGTTTAGGTGCAGCCACTCCTCTCTTGATAAGAGCGTACAGTCAAACGCAGTGCACTGTTGTGTCATACTGAACAATACCGCAACGGCGGCAACGACACTTACGAGTAACACTTCCGGTCACTCGGTCGTTCCGTTTTATTTCAAACGGTCCGCTTTACAGACACATCTAGCACTTGCGTACATGTATATATACAAGTATACGGTTGAATAGGAGTCGAAGTTCGGCTTGTGCTTTTCATAAATTTCAGGATATGTCTTACATATTATTGTGTTTCTTAAATAGCACAAATATTTCGCTTCGTGAACCGCTTACAAATAATAAATCCACTATCACGGATGCGAAAGTTGATAACATCAAATGGGAATCGATTTCATTTTAACGTTAAAGTTCTTTTCTCTTGTAAATCAATATAAATAAATGACAAGGAGCAAATATTTAACGTTAAAATGAAGTAATTTTAATTACATTTAAAAAAATTCAAACCATTCGTAATTTCTTCAAAAAATTATAATTACATATAACTTCCTCCATTCTTAGGTCATCAGACCGCAACGATTTTGTTGACAAAATATATTTTCACTTTAGACTATAATTGTTTGGGCAATAATAATAATTTTACCTTTTTCATTTACTTTCTAATATTGCTATTATATTATTTGCATACACGCGTTACTTTATCGTCTAATAGTATTTATATAGGGGTTATATAACTGTGAATATTGATAAAAATGACGTGGGCTAGTAGTACTAGGATTTATTCTTCCATAAACGAGATATTTATTGGCAGGTTCAATAGTTTCAATTTCGATGAAGGGATCGTAACAGCACTGGTCAAATACGATCAAATGAACAGAAGCATTGACTTTAAAATGTCGTTAGCTTTATTGCAGCTGGTTAGTTCAGTGCGTTAGTGTATTGCGGTGGGAGCGACTCACTACGCATTTTCATTAGTACCACGGTAATGAAAATTAAAATGAATATTCTGCTTCAGAGTGCTGCTTAATTGTATGTAATTTTTATTCTATTTTTCTTTCTATATTTAATTAATTGACTTCTCATCAATAATGTGGCGTCTTGCATGAAATGACTGGATTCTTATAAAAGTAGATATACGTATTTTTATTCTCATAGGATGAAAATTAGTAAGTAGATTAAAATTTGTTGGCCAATTTTTTTCTTTATTTTGTGCTAATAATATTAGTTTATGTACATATTTACATGAGATACTTTGTTATATAATTCGTATATACCATAAATACTGATAAAAAGATGTGATAGGACTATGTGTTTCACGTCGAAATATAATTTCCTTTGGGATTCTCGCGTTTGTGTGGTTTCGGAGTTATTTATTAGTGAGAACAACAGATGGTGTTTCTTTACGATTTACTTTTATGCGTATATATACAAGTTATTTATTAGCTGGATAACAGATGATGTTAGGGTCACTTCATTAGGAAAATAACATTTCAACAAGATCTTCTATAATGGCTATTAGCAATTATATAAGATCTTAAATAATAGCCCACCTGCTAATAGTCCACCTGAAGATGTTGTAATACAACGAAACCTAGGTTGCGGTAAAGAAATCGGAGATCAGATGACCGCATTAAGCTTACTATGGGTTACCAGATGTACATTTTTTACGTCAATTCTCTGCCAAAAATTTCAAGTGAAATATTTACATAAGTTCACAGTATATATTGTCATCTGTCATAAATACAACAATACTAATCTTGGTTTAAATGTAAGTGATTTCTTCTGTATCAATATTATTATAATCTTTAGTGTTACTTATGTCCCTAAATACTTTTGGATTTATAAAAAACAATTAATAATTGAACTGGAGTTAGAAAATATAATTGGAATATTATTTTTATTAAAAAGTATAAATTAATTTTTGAATATTAAAATAAAAAGAAGTTATAGATTTAACTTATATATAGATTTAAATATTTGCAATATATCTACCATGGATAAATGGGGCTCTGCTGCTATATTACCTTAGATAATATATAACACCACAAACAACCGGTTTCGCGGTTAAGGAGTATATAATATATAATTAACCAAAAGAGATGCATAACTGCAGTGTACATACTGGTCAGACATAATAAATATTACTGAACGACGAATTACCGTAAATTATTCACCGAAATATTTCACAAAATATCTTAGACATTCTGTCGTCTTTTAATACCTTTTAGTTTAAATAGATAATAGTTTTATTCAAATATATTAAGTTAGTGTGGTCAATAAGTCACACATAACTTTCATTTTCAAACCGTCGACGTACGATATTAAGGTCCATAGCCATATCTAACCAATATTAATGCCGTGAATTCACTTCAACTGAGATCCTTTTATTGTAAAATAAAGCTGATGAGGGAAGCTTAAAATCACCGGTCAATAGACGGAATGACGAGAAGCGTCGGCGTTAAAATGTGGTTAGCGTCACGGCGGTTGTTTCAGTTCAGAGCGTATGTGCATTGCGGCGTGGCGACTAATTGGGCATTTTCATTAGTGTCGGGAATAGCAATATCGGAACGTGAACCTGCTTGACCGAAGTGCTGCTAAATTCTATAACATTATTTATTTCGTTTCTTTTTTCATATAGACTTCGTCTACTACTGGGTATAAAATTCTAACAACTTCCTATTGGAAATAGCTGCCTATTTGCGATACATTAGCATAATTTTATAGGAACACATTTCATTTATTTTTAAAAGAAATATTCAACCTAAAGCCAAATCCGCCACTAGTAGTAAAAATTTAATTTAATTAATATTCCTTTGATAATTAAAAAGCAAACAGTACACTGACATGAATATGTATCGTGCCGACGTATAACCTATCATAATTGTGAGCTCCATTTCATACGTTATATTTTTGATTTTGTATTAAATGATTTAGTATTTCGGTAAACAAAGGTAGTAATCCTAAAATTAATCGCTGTAACGTTCAATAGGGTTTGCTTAATTTCTACTAAAATATTATTAAATCAATTTAATTAGGTACTAGGTTATTTCAAGTTATTTCTTTTGATAAATAAATCACAAAGGAGAATTTGATTACAAGGGCGGATATATCATATAATTTTGACATAGCTTAATAGTAGGGAGCCACTGTAGTGTAATTTTTTAGTTTCCAATATAATTTTTCACAATTCATTCATGTATAAATCGTATAAGTTTTTAACCAAATAATGACTTTCAAAGATCTTACGGGCCCTTTTATGAAAAAGAAAATTAAATTTAAAGGATTAATTGAAATTAATTAAATTAAATTAATTAATTAATTAAATTAATTAATTAAATTAAATTTAAAGGATTAAATTGATGTTGTTCTATGAGATTAATCTACAGGTAATATAAATCTACCGGTATGTTTTAATTTAAATGAATGTTTTCAGTAATATGTTTATATAATAGCAAGGTTATCTGTTGGTTGGAACAAGGTTACAAAACTAATTATACGTATCTCCCATGTTTTGTTTTCTTTTTGTGATGTATCTCCTTACATGTGTGACCGAGCTGAAACAATTTGAAGTGCATTGCAGTATCAATGTTGTCTAACTATATTATGTCTATAAGATATTAAGTGTGGGTAATGATATTGTATTGAGTTGTTGGTGTTATTCGAACATTTTTGCTTTTACATGAAAAGTAAAATATTTAGATGATTTACCATATATTTATTTAAAGATTTGCATCAAACAGACAAAATGGCAAAGAGTAATAAATGTCACAATATAAGTTGAAGGAGGATTGCATTGAGGGATACATCATAAGCCCACGAGTAATACACGTCGTAGCATTACCACATGTTCAGAATAATATAATTAGACCACACTGTAAATAGCAAAGTTGTGTTTCTGATCACATAGCAAGCCTATTCCATTGCGTTTATGTCAGATGCGTTGTATGCATGTTAAAACTTAGAATATTTTAAAATATTTTTGCAGGTAATTTAAATATACGTAATTTTAATATATATATTATATTTATTACAACTTCTTGCTACACATAATCATATAATTTCAAGAAAGAATACCCCAGTAATATATTTTGCATTCAGTAGTACGCATGGAAAGGAATATCAAATACAAACGACCCCTAACAAGAGATATTACAGTGGGTAATGTATGTTGTTCGATATTCAGAATATTCTGATTGAAGTTACATTATATGGAAAGAAATTTTTATCCACAATTTAACATGCTCACATGAAGAAACCCCAAAACATGTTTATTTCAATATATTCATTAATGAAGATTACTATGAAATTTATTAAAATGTACATTCATTTAAACTTGGAAGGATGATAAAAATACGTAAGTTCGAATTTAAAACTAAACTTAAAGATGTCAGTATCTCATAATATAATTGATAGGTAAGAATTCTTTTAGATTAAGAGAAAACGATGATGGGAAAACCTGGACTTTTCCACGAATTATTTTTCCCTCCATTTACAAAATACTCAATTGAAAATTACTATTGCTCTTGATAGTTTTTTTTAGAGGAATTTTTAAGTAAACAAGTTACCTCGTTCGTCTCTTTATTTTCAGAAAAAACATGGATGTTTAACCACGTTTTCTTCTTATTAAAATTATCTTCTGTTATTAAAATTATCAAGTGTTGTCGTCCTCATTATATTAATTGCAAACATTTTTGTTTTAGCATGGTCTTAAGACATAAATCATAAAAGTTGTCTGCAATGTTCCCTTACGATTCGTGAGGCATAACGTGTTAAATTGCAGGCTAGGTGTTCAAACACGTAAAATAAGAATTACATTTATGTGACTAAAGGTAAAATGCAAATCTAAGTTAAAGTTACATGTTTTTCATTTTCAAGTTCATAGCGAATATGAATTGATGTTTTAAGTAGACTATGAGCAAGGCAAATACATGATCGAAATAAGCAAAAAGCATGCGTGACTGCAGAAACAGGAAGGAAAACCTAGGAAACACAAGAGAAAAATTTAAATTAAATGTTAGGCAAAAGAAACACTCAAAAAGAGGAGATATGTGTGGGCTTTTCTATTATCTTTCTTTACTCAATACATAAAAGAAATTGTGAAAATAAAATAAATTTAGTGTAGCTATTTATATTGTTCAATCATGAATGATCCTTGCTACTATTAAAAAAAATTATGTTTAGTTTAAAGGTGAAAGATACGATGTTTGCAAATACAAAATACTTCATTTAAAACTTTTTCAATTTAACATCATTAACGATATATTTTCTAAAAGCTTTTGATTCCAAAATAATCCTGAATTCAGTTTTGTGCCAAACCCCAAAAACAGATAGTGTTTTTTAATAAAGATAATATAATATGGAAATAATAATGTATATGTTAGATTTTTACTCTACTGTGCCTTCGTTTCTGTATTGTAACACATTTTTTACGTTTAAACGAATAATAAATACCATATACCACGTCATGCGATGTGAAGTACGTTTTATTGACAAATTAGAAATGTAAAAATTCATTGAGAAATCAAGTGTAATAATAAAAATATAATATGATTTTCCTATAAATCTATCTAGAAACTTATATCTGTATAAATTGGGTCAATACGGTCGAAAATGGTTGCAAGTATTAAATTATGGTTAGCAAAGCATGATTCAGTTTAACTTGCTCGATATCCGTTACATTTTCTATGTAAAATATGGACAGAGATGAGACAATCGCATCAACAAATATTAGTATTGTAAAAGAAGATTAGAATTATACATTTATATTTAAAATAGGTCACATAAGAACATATACTTTTCATGTGCGTATTTTTGAATTGACCACAGATACTACAAAAATAAAATGGCACCCTAATACATATGAAAAAAAATTAATACTTAAAAGTTTTATTAAAATCAGACAAATAAGACTTCGTGTATATTTCATGAAAGTTAGGTCATTTTTTCATAATAATTTGTATTTGCCCTTTCGTTGGAAATCTTTGAACTAGTGGGATGAAACAAAACGTGTTCCGTTGCATCCTATCATATTAGCATAGATTTAATATGCTAATCCATTAAATTCACAGATTTGCTAAAGCGTCGAAAAAATGTAAATCTGTGAAAGAACAAAACAGATATTAATTTTGACAGAATGAACGTCAATGTCAGTTTGCATAATATTTTTAACTAATTTAAAAAAAAATGTCAATTTTAATTATTCTTCACAATCGTCTCTTAAAATTGATTATGTACTTCAATAAATTTTTATTCTTATTTCTAATTAAAAATTTTGCACACTAATTTAAATTTTTATTTAAAATATGTAAAGTGTGTATGTATTGCAGAATTTCATTCCTTCACATAGGTTCTAAATTGTAGAAATTCTGAGACTGACAGACAGACAGATATAATTTGACTGCGGAACTCTAAGAAGTAAGATACCTAAAATTATGGCAATGACTTAGCTTACTTGGTGCACAATGTTGTAGTAAAAATATAAAGACGATGCAACCCCAGAATATAGAGTGAAATTATTTACCGTAACGTATATGTTTCCAAAGTGACGCTTAAAGAATTAAAAACCAGCCAAGTGCGAGTCTACTTCGTACACCAAGCGTTCCGTGCTATATTGGACGTCCAATTATTTTAATTATCATAAGTCATAACTAATGTAGACACAGTAATACAAAAATTTCTGATCTATATGAAAGTGTATTTGTTCTTTCTTTTAAATTGCGATAGAGTAAAGATCAACGTGCTCTTCTGCATACAGATCTGCATAAAATCAACGTATATTTATATATATATATATATATATATATATATTTATTTATATATACAGAGAGAGATTATCGGCATAATTGCAAATTATAATTTTGTCACAGGAAATCTGATTGCTTCCAAAAAATTCTTATTTGAAATCGTAAAAGTACAAAAAAGGAAAAACAAAGCGAAGGAGCAACGGATTAACTTGATTCGTTGATATGCTACATACGCAATGTAAAAGAGCAACATAATAATTCCTTTTAATGTATAAAATTTAGGCGGAAATATTTTTATTTTGTCATTTCTATTTAAGAAAATCACGAAAATTCATACTTGGTAATTAATTTCCGTTATTCATTCTGTATGACGCTGGAAATGTAGTTTTCAAGTATAATTAAGCGACCAAGTCGCGGACAAAAGCTAGTATTTAATATCGCGGACAGATAGTCGCGGACAAAAAACTAGTATTTAATAATACTAAACATCCGCAATTAAATGAAACTACGTGATGTAGTATTATTTCTAAAGTTCTTTCTTTAAGTTCTTTATCACGACCTAGGTTTCGTCGTATTACAACATCTTCAGGTGGGCTATCAGCAAAGATTTCTAGCAAAAATCTTTAGGTCGTGGTAAAGATTTTAAAGAAAGTAGAAATAATATTACATTTTTAGTTTCATTTAAATGTGAATAATGGATTTCCACAAAATTAACGCCAAATATATTCAATACCAAACATAATTATACACTCGTATACTGTCGTCAATATCTCAATTATTGTTAGAGTTTTCTTATCATTATCGTAGGTTAAAAATTCTGTTTTTTACTGATTTATACGGTAGTTGCGGGAATAAGAAGGAGGGCAACCATTTTTTTGGATACTTTTAGTTCTTTTTCTAAAGATTTACTACCCAAGATTGTATAGTTGATTTATGTGATCCTTATAACTAGCCTTTTAAACGACACCGTATACGAAATATGAAATTTTATTTTTTTAAATCTAATTTAATCCTTCCAAAATTTTATATATTACATTAATTATTTAAATATTTTCAAGTATTAGCTATTAAGGTGAGCACGGATTCACATGTTTTTTTGCTTTTATTTTAATCAATTTAAAGTTCCTGCGTCAAGCAGTTTTCGAATAAAACGGCGTGACAGATCGATAGGCGGACACGTGAGTGATTTTATAAGGGTACCATTTTTCTTAAAAACTCTTTACTTGAAATCACAATATTCATAAAGGCAACAGAAAATATGTTCATAAAATGACGCAAAAACACGTACTTATGATGCGAAAAATAATTGAATAAAGTATTATAACGTTCACTGGACAGTCCATATAATCGGTGTTTTCCATTACGTCTTATTTGAGGAATACCGAATACGTGGAGGTTTAAGTGGACATTATATTACAGTAATCAATTATTTCTCATGTCATAAATAATAAATGGATCTGATGACAGTCTATTTGTTCCTTTTATTAATATCAATAAAGCTTTTCCAGACCTATTGCTGACTGTAAGTAAGTACTTAAAAAAGTAGTTACCGGAAAATATTATACTTCATTGCGATGAAAAGTTTTTGTGGTTTGACTAACTAACCATTAATAAAATAAACTTGAAGGAAAATGTGCTTTACAATTAAAATATTGAAATTATGGTAATAATTATTAACAATAAAAGGGATAGTTTGCCACGACGGATCATTTCGAAGTCTGAATAGTTTTTTTATAATTATATGGAAAAAAACATTTGTCTTATGTAAGTGTATAAATTATATTTGACATTTATTTTTTTATTAGATTCGTGAATTAGTAGACTAGAACTCATTTAAAATTGTTAATCTTCTTATATAATTATAGAAGCAAAGTAGACTTGCATTTTTTTTGTTTAATTATATAAATAAAATGTACCTGAAATTTATCCTTAGACTCCATGGAATACAAGACAGATATTCCATTAAAATTAATTTAAATGCATTTTTCTCAGTATAAAATATTTAAAAACAGTTGCAAGGCAACTTTTCCGGCCATCTTAAGTTATACAAAAATATATCTCAGACATCCTTTTAAAGTCGTACAGTAGTTTTGAGTGATGAGCATAAAAATAGACAGAGGGCTAATGATAGCAATAAGGATAGATTTTTTCTATAATATAAAGACTCTTGAAATTAACTTTATTCTTTTGTTATATATACAACATGTGGTAAGTAATTAGGTATCGCGCTAGCACTACCGTGATTACTAAGCATACACACGTACCCAAATATTTAAATATTTATCAACGAAATATATATATATATATATATATATATATATATATATATATATATATATATATATATAGACACTCATACCTTCATATTTACGATCGACAATACTTGAAGATTAACAATACAATATTTCAGTGGTAATCAATAGAGAGCATCCATGGTTTTGAAACCAAAAGCGCAACTTAAAATTAAAAAAAAACAATCTTAAACATTTCTTTGCATAATTTTTTAATTAATTTATTTTAAAAACATTAATATTTTGTCATGTAGCTTTTAATTTAAAGTCACAAATTTATCGTCATATATTGTTAGACCATAATATTATGTATTTACTTTTTCATTTAATAAAAATCTTAGTAACCGTAAATTTAAATAAAAAGAGGGTTTATATTTAATGTATAGTATAATAAACTCTTAGGTAACTCTAAATCCAGTTTCTGTACCCGCAGTGTAGTGGAAGGCAGTGAACGAAGATGAGCATAGTCAACAACATCTATGCTCGATAGCAACATACAGCAACGTCAGGCTTGAATTTCTTTGTCGTTCAACGAAATGAAATTTTTGAAGGCAACGATAATAAACGCCGTGATCTTTTAGATCCACGCTGACAATAGTTACAGACAGGGGATTAAAGAATAGAGACATTTAAATATTATCACAAATAATTTTCTTTAATATTTTATGCAAACATATTCAAAATATTCACCTGCTAAATTATCATCCCTTGTGATTATATAGGTTCCTATGGAAAAAGAAGTGACCAGAGTATTTTCAGAAAATAAATAATTAGGAAAAATAGTTAGAATCGCTTTCCATCTTTCTCCACAATTATATTTTTGTGGTACCGATATTGGGGTTATTATATTTTTTGTTAGCAGATAAAACATTATCTCTTAATATTCTTATAATGAAATCATACTGCATTCGAATTGTAAAAACCAACCATTAATAATAATTTTGCGACTAGAAATGTTGCCTTTCTTGTCGCGTGATACAAAATGTTTCTATTAAGCCAAATATTCAGAGTGTTTCTTCATCTATTATTATTCTACCAAAAACAAAAGAGGTATGATAACATAGTAAGGTAAATCCATTAATAATTGTAGGTAAAAAACTATGTTTTAACTATGATATATAATTTTCGGATAGTAGTTTAATAATATGATTTTGAGTTAAACAAGCCACGAGTATGTACCGTGTAAAGAGGTAGTAAAGCAATAGTAAGCAATTCATTTTGTATTTCTTTAAACGTGTTTTTGCTCTAAATATCAATAACTAATAAAAATAATAATCGATTAACTTTACACAGTTTTTAATCCCAACTATAAATTATAAATGAATTGATCGAACTTTGGTCGTCTTGAAGCGACGCATTTCCACTTTTAAATCGCTCATACTACTTGTAAATAGTCACGATATTATCAGCATACAAAACTTTTGACATTTTATGAGCTACTTTTTTTCTCAAGTAACTTGAATCAAAATTTATTGTTCACACGTTGTTCGAAATCCATGATGAGCGACAGACAGGGTAAACACAGCCTCAATTTTCCGGCTCTCGAAGCTGACTGACAAGCTGCAACGTATTCAAACTTGACGCTGGCTATCTCAAAGGATCAGGCAATCGAACTTATTAGTTTAAATGTATGTAACATCATAAGTTGTTGTTATAAGAAATTATTCACAATATTTTGTTCACATTCGTACAGGTCGAATAATTTCCATTGAAATCATATAATACAAAAAGTAAAAGAATAAAGTACAATTTCAAAATATTACATCGTTTCTTTCATAATAATATTTGATGTTTGAATAAGATAGTTTTTTTTTCATTTTAAATTTGTTTTTATATGTGTTATATACATATAGAAAATAAATTTCTTTGCTTCACCGTAAATAATGAAGTTACGAAACAAAGCCTTTATAACATAAACTATCTCTGTGATTATTGGTTCACTTACACTTTAATTTCTCCATACTTTGACGAAAAAAGGCAAATCAAATGTAACAAAAAACAAAATTTAAACTTAAGATTTTAATGAACGGATAACGACTGAGTGATTGACTGCTCTAAACCATTTAGTACTTCTGATCTGAATGATCCTAAAGCGCCCCAAGGATGATATTTGTCAATGTGATTATGCTTTACGTATACTGCATATACTAGATGGCGCTAGATTTAATAAGGTATTGTGCAAATAGGAAAGTTAGAAATTACAATACAAGACTCGTGGTAAAATAGCTTGTGTGAGAATAATGATTAGGAATATAGTAATAAACAATAGGCACGTCTTGAATGAATGATTATTTTGTCCGCATAGGTTTTAAGCCAGGTTTAGTGTAGATGAATACTATTACAAGATTACCGTAAGCCCCAAACAAGACTTCAAAGCTATACGAACGAAATTGAAAATAGCATATTAGACTTTGTTATAGTAGACTAAGCATATAGTAGACTAAAAAGTGTCACAAAAATTACTGAAAAGGAATTTTCAACAAAATAAAAAGATAAATTTTGCCATGAATAAAAAAAGTGCAAAGGTAATTTGAGATATATTAATTTAAAAAACTGAACAATTAATTTGAGGCATGGTATTTTTTTCATTCTGTAGATGAAATAATATATTCAAAAAGGTCATGAAGAAATATTATCAATTAACTTCCTTTCTGTAACTTCCTTCCTGTAACTCTTGAGTGCTACAGGAAGGTAGGAAACTATATTTACATAGTGACATTGAGATTCGATAAATGTTCATATAATAAATATAAAAAAATCCAAAAACCATTGCGTTTTCTTCTTTCGCTTATTTTAATATCTTGTATGTATATTTTTAAGCACAAAAAAGTACCTGATATTAATATTAGGTAGGCGAATTTATTGGGGTCGCAATTACCGGGTAAAAAACACCACAGAATCCTTAAAATTTAACTCATCTTTATTCTCTCGCTGTCTAGTGATTTGTGGTTTTAAGTGCCTTCTAACAGATGGAAAAGAAGCTCTTTGATATTAGTCATAGATATAATTTTATACATGTATTTATGACGAGAGTAAATGCAATACCATAAGTAATATAAAAGTAATCCTATGATACAATTAATATGACATGACAAAGCTAGATATACAGATTGAGTTGCTAAAGTATGTAATGATAATTTTGAAACGTAATACAAAATTAAGCAGATTGCACGATACAAAACAACATAATAACAGTTTTAAAATATGAATAGTTTTCAATCGTTTACAACAGTGGGATGATCGTTTCTTCAGATCAAAATAATGTGAAACAGATGCAGTAACGATGCAGATAGATCCCTCAGGGATGCTTCTGATGTTGGCTGTTTAGTATCACTTATTGCACAGCAGATATGAATTCTGCCATTTCTAAATTTTGTTCCCAGGGCTTCGATAGTATAACATACTAAGGGCTTCTCCAGAATTATAATTGTATTAGGTATAAAATAAAGTCAAATTCAAATACTCGCGCACACAAAAAACGATATATGCTTTAATTCCACTTGCTCTGCAACATTATTTTCAAATATTTAACAAAAATCACTGATGTGCTTTGTACGATAACACAAATCAACTGTCATTTTGCAACAATAACTACTACTTCAAAAAGGTTCAAGCGTTCTGATCGGCTTTGGCATTTGTGAATATTGCCATATAAAAATTAATAAGCACGTAGACGTAGTAATTGAAATAATAAGCACGTAGACGTAATAATTGCACGTAGTAATTGAAATTTAACTAATATTACCATTAGGAAGCAAATAATAATTCATCTAAACGAATTATTATTTGCATCTTAATGATTATATATATATATATATATATATATATATATATATACACACACATATATATATATATATATATATATATATATATATATAAATATATAATCAATGTGTGTGTGTGTATTCATGTATATGTATGTATATGTAAAATGGGCAGGGCACTTGAGCAGAATGGACGACAGCCGGGCAACAAAAAAATCTTCTCAGCCAAACCGTTAGGCTCTCGAACAAGAGGAAGACCTAAACTTAGGTGGCTCGACTGCGTGGAAAAAGACTTAAAAATCCTAAGTGTAACGAATTGGATGTCTCTGGCCAAGAACAGGAAAACTTTCGAGTGGATTCTGCGGAAGGAAGGGGCCCATCCTGGTTTGCCATGCCGTTGAAGAAAAAGAAGATGTATATGTAAGAATAACCTTTAAAGTACCCAAGTATTTCAGTAAAATCACAGTATTGAATAATAATATAAAGAGGATAAAGAGCATACCTCACCATTAATTTATTTTATTTACGTACTTTAATGAACATAACTGATACATATGGTGGACTTGATGCTGCATCAGCAGTTTTTTATTGTTTGTCACTTTCATACTTATGATAAATAGGGAAATTTGTGTTTATTAAATTATATAAATTATTTACCCTGGAAGAGAGTAGCAATATTAATTAAAAATATTTCTGGTTTATTACAGAGAAAATAATTACAGTTGGATTTTATATAAATAATTCTTTTTTGCGATTTTCATTGTTTATAATGGTTTTGTTTTCGACACATCCATAGATATTAGATTTCAATAAGGCGTTCTCGTTGACATTAACATTTAATTAGTCAGATATTTCAATCTTTACATGGTCTTATCTAAATAGGTCTTCCCCTTTGTTATTCATTCTTTTTTATATTTCGTAAAAATTTGTCGAAAACAGCTTCTAATAAAATTATTCATTCGTCAAATTAAATGTCGAATTGAAATGGACAGATAATAAATCGAAAATTATAGTATCTGTACGAAAATGACACTGTATTTTTTGCAAATCATAATACTAGACATATTAGTTTGATATTATTTGCATAATATATTCAATTCCGAATACTTTGATACATTACTTGTAGTTACACGATAGCTACTACATTTCGTAACCTATTTTCAATACACTGATTTGATGATTGGTATTGAAGCGGGGTTGATTGAAAGATATTTTTAGTATAGCAATAAGTTTATCTAATGAGTATCTATACCTTAAAGTTTGCAGTGTATAAATAAATACATATAAAATGGATTTTATTTTCTGCAAACTAAAAAATAGAGCTTTTAAAAATTCACATTATTGTCTGTATTACTGCCTGTCTATTAATAAATTTGCTTTTCTTCAAGAACGGATTTATCAAGTTAAACTAACTAACTACGTCCCAAAAGTTCAGTAAAATTACAAGTTTCTAATTCAATAAAATAAAAATATGCGACCCCCATCCAAATATCTCATATTTTAAAACTTACCTGCTGACTCACTACTGGTACGTACGTTGAAATTTGTTACGAAGAAAGGCCTCATTCCACAAGTGAAGGAAAAATCATTTTTAAGTGAAGAACTTAAATATAAAGTGAAGAACTTAATTTTTTTTCCAAGATATTATTATTATTTATTTTGTAAAGTACTTACTAAATTAGTTTTACCATTATATGATACAACCATATTGTATCATCAAAGCTTAAGTCATAACTGCAATTGACCACCTTTTTATCTTTGTTCAGGTACACATTGGAAAAATGCACTTTTGCAAATGTAAATTTTGTGTGTAGATGGTATTTTAATTGTAGTTTTAATATAATATAATTATGACAATTATGGTTAAAAGCAAACAGAAGAAAAACTTGCAAATGAAATCACAAAAACAGGTGCCTTAATAAAATACAATTGGAAGTGTTTTATTATCATATTTGTTTTATGTCTTTTGTTTTGTTGAAGGGTGTGTTTTCATACATCTTACCACTATACTGAATATTTAAAACAGGAAGTCAGTTTTATATATTTATTTGAAGCATTTTAGGAGAAAATTTATTACGTTTACTGATAATAAACTGATTAAATTTGACTGCTAGAGTCAAACTTATTTCATAATTAGGCAGAGAGAAAGTTATATCTGAAGAAAAGAATAAAGTAAATACGTATAATATTTAAACTAAAATCTACTCGGCCGCGACCAGTATAACGATAATTTATTTAGATTATCTGCACATAAGGATAAACGATATAGCGTAATTTCTAACCCATCCATTATATTAGCTTCTTACATTTAACAACTGACAAATTATATACCAAAAACTTTGGAGTTAACGTTGAGATGTTAATTCTATTATAGTGCAATGTATTCGCAGGTAATTGAATAATAACGCCACAATCTTGTAGCGAACAGTATAACTTTATCCGACCGACAAATTACAAGAAAGTCAGTACTGTGCTGATGTCCTTCTAAGGGAGTCTTCATCATATTATCACCTTCAGTTGCTGATATAAACTTTAAACAGTTAACAAGTTTTCTCAATAATAATTTAATTAAATTTTACTTTGTCTATGTCAAGGATATTAGTGTCATAAACTCCAGGGTTAAATTTATATTATTACGATATTAAGAAATGTTGATATTACTTCTGTCGTTAAATACACTATAAAATAAAATTGTAAATGTAATTTCTCTAATTAAGTACTGGTTAATGGTTTTCATTGTATTGCTAGTATTCACTACCAAAATAACAGAAATGGAATGCGCATAGTATTTCCTCGATGTCTGTCTCTGTATCATAAGTATTTTCTCTGAGTGCCTTTGGTGTTGAGATTTGAAAGAAGACCCGAAAAAATAAATAGGAAGTTATTTTTAAAAAGTTGATATTTTCACCGACGAAAAGCTAATTATTTCAGTAATTAATAATCAATACAAAGCAAAAAAAGGAAATACATTAGTAAACACAATATAAAAAAAAGATAGATTAACCAGAAATAAAAATGACAATGAAATTCTAACGACGTATATAATAACTCGTTAAATACTGTGTACAGAAAATAATCAATATCGATAGTTTTTCTTTAGTGAGTGTTGATTGTTTAAATTTATTAAAATTGAACTATTAACTGACATTGGCATTCGATCTTTATTTTCAAAATAAATATATTTTTCGTTCTTTGAGGATTCTATGTAGCCTTCTGAAGTCCCTGTCAGGTTTGTGAGTTTCACAGCTTACATCTGTGTATGAATGGTTCAAAAGGACACAATTTGCACTGAGTTTGATCTTCTAAATCAAAGAGTTCCTGAGAAATTCACAATTACGAAAAATTAAATAACTTTTCATAAAAAAATACAAGGCTTCTCATTTGTCTGGTTGACAATTGAAATTAAATTTTATGGGATTTTTCAATTTTCTGCAAGAATGTTTTTTTTTATTCTTGTAACACATTGCAAGGAATGGTGGCTCAATTTCAGAAGTGGAATACAAGGATGGAATGGAATTTTTATTTTGAGGTCAGTTTTAAGATGTGAACCAAAAGTCAAAAGCAATTTATTTTAAAGTCAAAGTAGGATATCAAATGAGTTTTTTTTACAATTTTTGAAATATTTATAAGTTTATATAGAATATTCGTGCTTAAAGTAAAATAAAAAAATCGGTAGTGTTATTGATGAAACGTGTATTGGAGAAAAATTATGACCATTTCTTTGTTCAACGTATTTATTTTTAAATAATTTAAGTTTTTATAGATAAAAATCCAATAAAATATTTATAATAGCGAAAACACACGCCAAGTATGAGTTTGGCTTTTATAGTATTCCAAACCTTGTTTCAAGTAAAATTACTTTATTAACCACTAACATTGATTTCCTAGTACTATAAATATTTAATAACACTTAACATTATTATATAGCCCCCTGGGTTATGCTTAAATCTATGTCTCTAGTTTTGTGAGATTTTCAAGATAATATGTATATCTAGAATCATTGTCATAATTCCCTACAATCTTTTCGTAGGCTTCTAAAGACGCTTTTTTCATAGTTTTAGTTTCAGTAATTTTGAAAATAAGGGTAGGGGAGACCACGTTTTTCAGAATATATATGAAGTTTTACTACCTAAAATTATAAAAAAAAAATGTCGCTATCCCTTTTCAAGTAATATGCTACACTATATGGTACATGGAATTTAAAAAAAAAATCATTATTTAATTTACTTCTAAAAAAAACAATCTAAGAAAGATGTCGATAAATGAAAGCGATGAATTAATGAGATTTGAAGGAAACTAATGCAAAACGGGGCTCTAAACACGGATTGAAGAACGGTCATGTGAATTGAAGGGAAAATATGGTTAACAGAATGAGTGGCCTTGGTTAATGGAATGAGAGGCGGCATGGAGGTGTTGATATATAAAAACATTTTTCCAATAAAAGAAAATATTTCAAAAAATTACGCCAAATTTTATTTCAATAAATGAATTTATTTCGTAACCGTCCGTATATCCAGCAGCATCAAAACTCCTTAAATTTAAGGCCAATTGTAATAAAACTTTACAAGAAAATGAACCACAATTACATGGATATACTTAAAAAAAGAAAAAAACTTTTTTTTCCATTTTTTTAAATTTTACTTCTTTCATATATATGATTTGGGAATGGATATTTATTTTTCAAGTATCTCGTCAAGTGCAGCCTTTATCAGGAGGTCTATAAAATACAATAAAAAATATCGGGTGATATTTTACGGCACTACGTATATTTCCCTAAATTTTGTATAATGAATTTTATTTTTATTTTATCACCATTGCTGGAATATAAATAATCATGTAACTGCAATTTAAGTACTTTAGTGTAAAATTATTTCGGAATACCTGCATTCATAATGCCGTTAGAAGAGAAGAACTCGTATTTTGAGATTCACGTACACATTTAAGCACGTATACACATTAAGCATTTTAAAATGTAAATATATTGCATATTATGGTGAATCTTTCATAGGCATAAAAAGAGTGCAGCAGTATCAGAAATATGGGATATGTCTTTTTTTGCATAAATTTCAGTATATTTCTGAATATATTACAATCCTTGTAACTAGACTTTTCAAACAACACAACATACAACATTACATATGGAATTTAGCAAAAAAAAATTAATTTTCCCCATGTGAACTTTGAGGAATAAATTTTATTCCTTCGTCATTTAGTGTAAAGAAAATTTCAACTAATTGAAGTTTATATCTTACACTAAAGAGAATCAAGTTGTATGTAGATTTTGCTCGCAATTCATGCTTTTAAAATGTTTTTATTGTCTTATTCAAAATTTTGTTGTCTCCCTATTTTCGTCAACTCTAGAGCATCTGTTTTCTTATTTCCCGATTTTCCGCAAAGTCAAGGCGCTTAGTGGTTTTGATGATATTTTAATTTCTCCGTATCCTCCACCACTTTTCTAGATTAATGCTCTAAGGTATATGTATATTAAATAACTTCACAGTTGGCAATCCGTGTCACTTCTGGCAAGTTTTTTTTTTCACGGTCAGTAATCGGCATTTTGGTCTTGGTTCGACTGATTTTTAATTCATTCTGTAGACTGACACGTTTCCTCTTAAAAAGTAGTTCCTACATACTATAGGAACTAGTTACAAACAATGTGTTGTATCATGGCGGACACTTGCACTTGGATGGAACTTTCTACACAGTTCATAATCCATTTGTACTGATGCAGCACCTTCTTTAAAGATGCCGCATAAGGTGTATAAGATGTTTCAGTGTGACCATTTGTGCCAAAGTATTAGTATTAAGTACAGGACTAGCCATTTCACAAAGTCTATTGCTATGGAAAAGTTAACAAAGCAAATGAACGTTGGTTTATTGAACTCATTGGTGTGCTTACCTGTGCCCTTCCCTTTTTAAATACAGCTTGCTCCGGCGCAATGTCTTTAAACCAGTAAGCTTTTAGCCTCTCATTTAGTACATGTCTATACTAGAATGCAATATAGAGTACCTCATTTAGTATAAGCCCATGCTATAATACATATGACTGTGCTAGAATCCGATATCGGACCGTTGATACATTTTTTCCTTTGCAGGTATTTTTTTAGTATTTATATTTATTGATTATTGTTATAAATTATAGCATAATTAATATTTATTAATAAATTGTGTGTAGTCTATATTTTATGCCAGAATATATACTACTTAAGTGCTAAATTTAATTGAAATCGGTAGGTTAAGTCATATAAGCGTAAAAGAAAGGCAAACAAATATACGGACAATGTTCCGTTTCTAATTTGTGCGCATTCACATTTCAATTACTTTATAGTATTAAACAACACAAAATGAAACATAATTAAGTAAAATATTTATAATTACAAATTTATAGATTTATCTTACCCCTAAAGTTTTACAGACTTATTAAGAATTTTCGAAATTTATTCTTTGACGGGTCTAAAGAGAGGTCAGAAATGTTTAAAAGTTCTAAAATTATTGGACTTAATATTATACTATCTTACAATTATTCTCACATAAAACATAGTTGATAAGAGAAATGATTTTATGTTAATGGAAAAAAAATAAAAAACAAATTAACCAATAAATAAAGAAATTATATTTCACTTGTTTTTTATATTCTTTGTCTATAAAAAATGAAACTCGAGCAATATGAATTATTTTGAAGCTCTCCTTCTTGTTTCAGCTAGACACATTCACTGAAATTATTAGAAGCTCTTATAATTTAGATTACATATATCGTGTCGATCCTTTTAAGGTACCTACATCGATCAATATTCAATTACATATCAATATGGTATTTAAAATCTCTAGAGGGAAAGATCTGTGTATCTAGAGAGTGAAGTGAAATAATAAGGAAAGGTGCAAATAGCAATGGGATTGCCGTACTTCTGGACGAGTGAGAATATAATAACACGCTTTATTGTGATCATTTTAACATTTAATAAGAAAATAATATTCCTAAAATATGTTACAAAATGATTATTTATTATGAAAATAGTCTCTTAGGATTTCTATTTGTGACAAACCTTGGTCTGCTCAAACGCCGAGAGCAACGCCAATTTCGAATGTTTGCAAGTGATATTATAATAAATGATACCTCTCAACATAACCAATTAGTGAAACATAAATTAGGGTAGGAACATAAATTTATATAAATTATCAGTTTTTCACGGTGGTCTAATTTATGTCTATTTGTGAAAAATATTTTAAGGTTTATGAATCAATCGTGGATCGTTTTGTAATTTATTATTTCTGAAATGCTATTTTGAGCTGTTTGTGTTTGAAACTAAATCTCATATTTTTTATTTGGATCGATATGATGAAAGTCGATTGAATTTTGTTATTCTAAAACGATTTTATTTTTACTTTCAGGTTTAAAACGACATTCCTTGTCAAGTAAAGTCTCTTTATATTTATAAGTTAGATATCTAACGAGCATTGTAAAATGTAATAGTGTAATAATCCTTAACCTAACTGAACAGATTTATGTACTCGTCAGTGCTTGCACTTTGTGTCTTCGTTTGCTTGACCAATATTGACCTTATTGGATAATTTTCAAGAAGATTTCACACTTTTATGTGCTTGATATTTCTTTTGCAGGGCTAATGATTTCTTAAAGATCAATTTTTAAAGTATTTCGTATACCTTATTATGCATGGGACTATAAAAGTTTTTTATTAAGATGATTCGTAAAACCTTAAATCTTTGATAAAAACAAAACCAAAATATTTCATTGTATGAGAATAAATAGTCTGATTGAGATACATTTTGCAGATCAATTTACAAAAAAAAACAACAACGCAACTATATGTATTTTCATTTCTGCTGTGGTAAAAACACATTAATAAATAAAAGTTATAAGTGTATTTTATACTCGAGTTTAGGTATCAATAAAAACAACACCAATATATTAACCCTTTCATAAATTACGTTCCGCTTGTTAACTTCGTAACGCGGGTAATGATCGAGATAGTTATCATTATTTTCACAAGTAAACATTTCTTCAATATTTTCACAGGTTGAAATCTAGCTATTAATTATGTCAAAAACCTGTAGAGCGGATGATACATTTTGCCTGTCGACTAATTCTAAGAAAATATACATAAAACGAATCAATCTTTCATCACATTAACTTCTTTGCTGTTTACTTAAATGTCAAATAAACATAACATGTTTCATTTTACTTTTATTATGTTTCGATATTTGGGAAACACGCATTAGCAAATTATAACATAATGGAAAGTTTTTTAATTCAAAATAAAAGTTTATTACTAGTTTTTGCTCACGGCTCGCCCGCTTAATATCATAATATTTGTTTAAAGGTTTTTCTTTTAAAAGATGACTGACTTTCAACATTTGTTTTGGGGTAGTGCGGTATGTCGTGCAAGATATGAGATAGTAGTGTAGATTAAAATCCCACGCAATATTTAACCCACGAACTGGATCAGTTAAAATGAACATATTTCACCTTTTTTTTAAAGCTAAATTAATAACGACATATTCGGTTTTTTGTACGCAATATAATTTTTATCAGAGTTTTCTTTCATATAGCCTATATTTTATGTTCTAATTATATATTATTTATACACAAAATTTCATTAGAATTTATTGGTGTGTTTAGGTATTAAAGACGGAAAAGTTTATTTTTGAGTTGTTTAGGGCCAATCCGACGTTTGTATGTATGTTTTTAACACTATCACTTCCATAGAGCTCAAAGCAGTGTAACGAAATTAAGTGGGGACATTTTTTATACCATTCCTCGATTGGAGTTTTAGCAAAATTTGTCGTTTGAAACTGCTATTTTGGAAAACTAAAAAACATTTAAACGTTTATTGAAATGAAAGCCGTTGAAGTGTAGACATCTGTCGTCTCACATCGATCTGCTTTTACTTCTATTACGTTTAATATGTACGATATATAAATTTACTACTGCATTAAAAAAAGGACATTCGACACTACATGGTTATAAATTAATAACGACATAAAAATTATATTTACTTTTATTATCATAGTCAAATATAACAAAATTTATGTTAATTTTGTAAGAAAAAAAGAAAATATGGATATATAAAGTCTAATCAAAGTTGCAAATGTGGCTTATAGTCATGTCCATGCTTAGATAATAATTTATTTATAAAAATTTAAACTCGCATTGCGATTTTAGTGCAAAAGTCACCAAGATGTTCAAGAACATGTATTATCCCAACTTATGTAATGTTAATGCTAAATTAAAATATTAATATAAATATTCATATACCGCTTAAATACGAGTAGACAGAAATTTTATTTAACGTAGAGGAGTCGCTATATTAATTTATCATAAATTATACCTAAACGTCAAAAATTAAATTATGATTCACTTAAATGTTATTACTTTGCTAGAAATTCAAGAAATCTACTTTATAGATTCTTATGAAATGAAACTTTTTTTACCTAAAAGCGAAGTATGCTTTTAGTTAAAAAAAGTTTCATTACATAAGAATCTCTAAAGTAGATTTATTGAATTTCTAGCAAAGTAATAATATTTAAGTGAAACATAATTTAATTTTTGACGTTTAGGTATAATTTATGATAAATTAATATAGCGACTTTTCTACGTTAAATAAAATTTCTGTCTACTATTGTTATGAAATTTTTGTTGACACCTTTTTTTAAATATATATTACCAACTTTTGCCCATCGTTTCACCCGCATGATATTAGAAAAATGTTATTGTTTTAAATAAGTAATAGATATATATAATTTCTGCATAAGTATTATTTTGAACATTATGTGGAACATTTGAATTTTAATATTTGTTGTAGCGCAGTGCAGCGCGTCGCACAAATTATTCTATTGTAATTTAGAAGAAAATTCTATACCAATATAGTAATTGACCTCTGAATTTAGCCCACCAAAGATAACACGTTGAAATAATATTAAAAATGAAACGAATAGCTGATTTCTCCTCCAAGACTGATATTACTGACGGAGAGATTGGTAGTAGTTGCGGAAGTGGCTCTTCCTTTGGATCGTGATTATGTGGTGCTTGAAATAATTCCTTCCACCGTCGCAGGTTCTAATTGGAAGACTGTATGTAACTTTACTTTACGTTCTGTTTCCTTTGACCGTTTTATATTACCGCTGAGCTTTTGATATTTTGGTAAAATATCCAAAATTCTTCCTTAGTCACCGC
The DNA here is from genome assembly GCA_039881145.1 of Druceiella hillmani. NCBI lineage: Eukaryota > Metazoa > Arthropoda > Insecta > Lepidoptera > Hepialidae > Druceiella > Druceiella hillmani. Next base: position 10,211,135 of record JAYKKI010000014.1, read on the forward strand.
TTCTTTCATTGCTACTAACTTTCATTTTTCCAGAACTTCTATGACGAGTTGATAATACTTTGTGAAGTCAACATTCTTCGCCTTATTTTATTCTGCCATCGATTTCAGCACTTATTTTACGTATTCCATTGTCGCCGAATCCTGTCCACCTGGGTTTCTCTAAGTAAGTTTATGTCTAGGTGGTGTTGAAAAACGTTTGTGCGTTTTCGATAATAAAATCATCGCGGCTAAGGACAGTAGGCCCAATCCACTGTCAGTAATTTTGGTATTGTTGAAGTAGCCGATGGTCTCTTCCCATCGGTTCTTATCCTTGCCTACACACACATTGTAGTCTCCGACAACGACGATCACTTCGGCTATTGGAATTGAATCACAGAAATCATCCTTGTCATCGTTCGAACTTGTTACTTTTGGAAGCAGTATACCATATCTATGCGTCGCAATCGTAACATCAACGGCTAGTATAGCGAGATTAGTTCGAGAGTGATGACGCGTGTAACTGAATGATTGTCTACCTTGAACCCGACACTTTCCTTTATTCTTGGCATCCCAATACTAATCAATACATGTACATATATCATACTTTTAACTTTAATAAATATGACCATTTTACCAATTTATTGATAAATTAAAATGTTTATATTTATCTAATGTTAAATATATTACTTTAGGAGGGAGGTAATGAAGATGAGAAGAGAAAAGTATTTTCAAAAGAAATACTAATGAATATACGCGAATCACATCGGATTCTGTGTGCACGTAAGTACACGCATTCGTAAGTATATGCAAATCAAATGTTTATAAAACACAACGAGAGCATTCAATTGACTATGGATTTATTATTTAATAACGCTTAGCGGAACAAATGGAACAATAAGTTTATAGCTCTGAAACTCGTTTCGCCTTTAAATTGTACTACACCAAAATTATTCAAAAATAATTTCGTACCAAACGTAAGGTAAATTAAATGGATTGGAACCAAACCAATTTCAGGCTATTTGTAATGGTCTATAGATGGTATTTGTTGTTTTTAGTTAAAATTTGGAAAGTACTTTCGGAGTTACTCTACTCTTCTGAAATTTTACTGCCAGTTATTGCTGAAACACTGTTATTTTGTAATAGTCAGGTGGAGTTTGAATCAACCATCGACAGTAAACAAATTCTGAGAAATGCCATTTCAAAAAAATTGTTTGAAAGACTCATTATTTAGTATAATTATTTGTATGTTGATATTTAACTATTAATATCCTTTTCTGGTTGTTATTTTAAGTCACAAGGAGAGTTTAATTCTTGACCGACCTGATGAAACCATTTGGTCACAACTGAAAGGAAAAATAAAAATATTTAATTATATGTCTTTAATAAATTGTAAGTCACTCGTTTGGAAATAGCAGATGTATTAAACGATATATATATTTGAAAATTGTGAGTAAAATAAATTGGATATAATAAGATCTGGTATAAATATTTCGAAAGGTGTCAAGAAAGGCGATCCACCATTTCTTAGATTATTTGTTACTGTGCACGGGAATATAACGAAAAACTAGGATTGGTCTCGAAAACGAATTTACATCAAACGAAAATATAAAAATAATCTGAGATTCGCTGACGATATTATCTTCTTTTTGGAACAGCAATAAATTTATAAGTAATGTTCAGCGATCTATATTCTATGAGTCATAAACAGATCTGATTTAATAGCATAGGAACTTTACTCAAAAAACTTAAATAAGGACCAATAATATAAATAAAAAATAGTAGCCAAAAAAATGCAAAAATCCAGTCCGAGTAGGTAAAAGAATATATACATATACATATATATATATATATATATATATATATATATATATACATAAAGGAGAAAGAAAACGGTGAAACATAAGTATAACATTAAAATTTCGGAATTTTAAAGAGACAGATGTAAACTCATGCATCATGCATTAAAAACATGGATATAATAATTAGAAAAGTACGAAAATACTGACATCCCAAACAGTATATCCATTACTTAAACAATATTTCAATTAGATTACAGAAGGAACAAAAAATCAGAGAAAACACGAAAACCATAGATTCCTTAAATTATTACCAAATACTGAAATGGAAATGGGCTGGACAGGGTACAATGATGCTCAATAGAAGTATATTAACAGAGTGACGATCTGGAATATCCTAAGAGGCAAAAGGAGTGGGACGACTGCTATGGAGACAGACAGATGACATTATAAAAATGTCTGGACAAGACCGGAAGGAGAAAGCTTAAGATCCAGTGTCATCGAATGAGATGGAGGAGGCCTTTACTCATAGAGAAATTCTTAATAGATAAGAACGTATCAAATTGAATTATACAATTTTTTTTAAATGGTTTTATGGTAAAAGTAATACCTTGTTCTAAGACATTCATTTCTTAGAGATGAAAATCCGTCCAGTAGATTAAGTGCGATTGAAGAAGAAATTAATAGACAAAGACAAACATTCTAAAAACTGATTTTTTGGCCACTACTATCATTTCATGCACTAAATTTATCACTTTTCTAAAATATATTTCATGTACAGGATTTGCTCCGTTTGAAACACAATAAATGTATAGATTTTGCAACAGAAAATGGCACAAAATAAACAATTTTCAATTATTTTCATATCACTCTAATATAAATAGATTTACAATTTATATTACATTATTTTCATACATTCTATAATGCAGCTTTAGCAGTTTAATTTAAAAATGTACGTGCGAACCGTTGGTTCCATTCATTTAAATCATTATTGATCTTCGATCCTCCCATATATTCTGCAAAGGTATTTTATACCCTATATCGATATGGGTCAACGTATATCTAGTAGAAGCTGGTGAAAAATTCATCTTAATCATGTAAACCGTTTTTTGTAGCCATAAAAATATTTTGCGCGATGAATTAATTGAAATTCATTGGGAATATTAATTCCACCTATTTGTTTTGTTATCTGCCTATAGAAAAATGGTCGAAAATATAAGAAATAAGAAACTTGAAGGCATTTTCTGTTACGTATTTATTTATTTATATATTTTGGCAAAAAATCACAGTTTTAAAAAATATATAAATAAATTTAAACAGATCGGAAGTTTTATGTTTCCTGCTTTCCAACCATTTCTCTAAATATATATTGCAAATTAAATGGTCTATTTTTATCAAACGGGTAACATAAATTTGAGAAGAAATAAAAATTTCATCATATTAACATTACACTTACTCCATTTAGGACCCCGTATAAGAGGACAAGCACCGTGCAAAGTTCGTAGGTCGGGTTCAGTGGAGGGCAAGAGGTTACGCCATACAATCGCAGTTCCTCGCACAGGACGAACTATGACTCCTAGTTTAGGAAATACTGTAGCTCCGCCCCGAGGTACGTCTTTCAACTGAAATTTGATTTGATAATTGTATATAACAAGTTGTACTTGTGATATTTTCAATTAAAAAAATATCAGATCTTCTCAGTACCTTTTTCCTAAATAAGCCATTTTATTAAAGGATAAAAAATATACTATAAAATATTTTATGCAGTATATCGATATATTTTCAATTATTTTACGTATAAATTTCCAAAAATTGAAGAAAGAAATTATATTCAACAACAGATTAGAAGAATAGAAAAACAATCTATGTACGAACATTTAATTAGAACTTTCAACTATAATTATTTTTGTTAACTTGGCAATGAAAGCTAATATACACCATATTTGTTCCAATATGAACCTGCTCGCTTTTCAATAAATATTGCTTAATCATTACTCCAATTTTTAAATTAAAAGTAAACGGATAAAATTTAGAATTGTTATCAGTATAATGGACATTTAGGGCGTTAACTATTTTGTATGAAATATTTGGGAAACAATAATCTTATACTAATATATTATTTAAAAATCATTAGACAATACGCATTATCTAGATTTCCGTTATCTTATATTATTAATAATCAAATAAAACTTAAACGTCTAGTATGAAAAATTTTGCATCGTCTACTATGACAAATAAACATCACTATGACAAATTTTGTTTATTTTCATATTCAGACGGATTTTCAATACATAAAATGATCGACATAAAATAATATAATTTTAAACTAATTACAGTTAAAAAACAAATTATTCCAATTTACTAAATAGCCACCATTGAATTTTATTTGCACATGAAACAAAATTTTATATGAACAACGTATTAAAATTAGCCATGATTTACACTTAACTGCCATCGTTCTGATGTTCCAAGCAATTTAATATTTATGTTATTTTTAATAATACTATTTGCGATAAAACTGAATAAACTGACTTATTGTACGGCAATTTTGGTATAAAGCTTAAAGCGCAATGCCGATAAACTACTTTCGTAGGTGGCAGTGAGTTGATGGTGAGTTGAATAGTTTTCCCGTATCGTATCGCCGACTAAATATATGTATAATAATATATGTGTAATACGCGCTGATGGAACCTATCAGCGCGTATTCAATCGTAAATTCTATCATTCCCTCTGTTAGTGCATTAAAACTTGTAAAGTTGGGATCGGTTAAAGTCGGCCAAAGTACTCGTAGCTCGATTTTTTTAGTATGAATTTAAGTAAAACGTGTGCGTTAAAGTATTAAACGTTATGTATTATAATTTATCCGATACTTGAAAACTAGATGGAAAACATATAATAAAAATTTTCCAACTACAACCTAAATAACCGTGAATTTACTTACTGAGGAGGAAAACGTCATATCAAAATAAATCACGAAAAAATTACTTTCAGACGTAAGCGCGTTTTATAACACTTAATTTTATGTATTTATTATAACATCACAAATGGTAAGTATCGCATATTCTTGTACAATTTTCAAAAATAACTTGTACAATAAGACGAACTAACATAAAAAATGGCGGTTGCAATCCTGTCACATATGATGTCGTCATAGTTTTTAGTTTTCTTTTGTGCCTGAAATGGTAAGAAGTAAAACAAATTTAGGGGTTTGTAATAATTTTGTTTGTCACATAATATTTACAGCGTAATGTTGGCATTAAAATTAAATAATGATGATAAATGTGTATTTTTAGCCGTTTTACATCTTGGGGTGAGTTTTATGACTTGGCTTTTTGTGTCCGCTCTATGTAAATAAAAATTGAAGTCAAAACTATAATTATGGACATCAATCAATAGATGGAGTAGTTATAGAAATACATTGGTAGACAATAAGAGCAAAAAACAAAACTCTCAAGTACGAGCAGAACTTGCGTTACACTCGGATATCTAAAAGTTTAAATGATATAAATGCAGTTTAGCACCAAAGATAATTTCTCTTTTTTTCCTTCTTTGAACGAAAGGATATCCATAAAAAACAGCGTGTTTTGAAACATTTCCGTTCGTGATTATTTTAATCAAAAAATTATATTATACGTGCTCTTTCTACGAAGAAACGGCTGTAAAATATTTACTATCTCTACGCAATATTTTCTGTTCATTCCATTTTTTATTTTTTGAGCTTGTTTTTCCTAATATATAAATTAGTGTATGGATTTGCACGTTCAAAGTTTAATATGTTAAACCAAGCTGTCCACTCCAAACTACACGGTGTATGAGAAATATTTTTAAAATAAATCTGAACGACAAACAGTGAAATTGTCATTAGTTCTCAGCCGCATATGTTTCAAAATTAATTATTATTTTTTATTGTGTGAATACAAAAGCATCGTATACAAAAAATTATTTTGTTGTTACCTTTGAAATTTACTAATACAAGTTTTCCGAGGTTTAAATTGAGCATTTGCCATTTACCAATTATTTAATTTTTTTAAAAATATGTTTAAACATGCAGGATTGCATTGCACACTGTTTCGAAACTCATACCTCACGAACGGGGCGCTAGAGATCAACAAATATTATTATTATTCGCTAGCGCTCTCTTATCGAGATGTGATGTATTTTTGTATTTTTAAAGAACTTTTCAATGTCACTCCACTCGATGGCGCCTATGAAGGAAAAAAAAGGAATTGCTATAGCTGACACCGTCGCAGTCATTTTTGTGAATGTCAATCCTGCATATTATATTGAAATTCAACAACTTGAGTTGTTGGTTTATCACTTCTTTAATTTGCGCGTAGGTACTTTACTTTCCACCCTTCGAGAATGTCGAAGACATTAAAAGAAAAAATTATATCATTCTTCTTAAAAATGAAATCAAGAAAGCAGCGCCCTGTGTATTTTTAGCCGAGTTATTGAAGTTTGATATTATTAAAAAAACAACTGTTGCCCGTTTGCAAGCGATTGCTTCTCCCAAATTCAGAATTGATCTTAAAGAAAATTTTCATTTCCTGTCGGAAAATCGTTCTTTGTGTTTCAGTTTTCTCTTCAAGTTATTTAATTTAAAACTACGTTTTCCCGTTTTAAATTAGGCAATAATATTTTTCTTTCTATTATCTAATTTTAAACTAGGTCTCCTTGTAAAATTTCATCACAATAGGTCTTAAGCTGTAAAAGTAACGATATTTTCACGTGCAGATGGACAGGTGAAAATTACGAAACTGTGAGGGGTTTCGTTTCTTTTCATTTGTCTATGGAACCTAAAAATAAACCATAATTAATTTCAATGAAATTCTTGCGTGGTATTCGCGGCTTCTTCTTGTTTTTTCATGTTTTAATGAATGCGGGAACATGATTTTTGTATAATTTTTTCTATGGGATTATATGTCAACATAAGCTTGTTGCTTTTAGAATATTTTTTTTTAAAAACAGTAATGAAACAGTATGATTTCGATGATTGTCAGTTGTATAAATATTATATTTAAAAATAGTGATTAGAATATAAAATGTTTGATAAAATGTTCCAAATTGAAGTTTTACGGACATTATTATATATGAAATAATCTAATAAAAATATCGATAGAAAAGTTCTGTTCCTTACAAATTTTTATATTATATAAACAGTAAAAAAGTCATGTAGTAACAAGTGTTAGATTTGTCTTATTGAGAAAGTACACAGCTTTTCTTATGTTGAGAGCATCTGGAAGTAAATTACATTGTTTTCTACAACATTAAGTTTTATAGCTCCATGGCGGAGAATGGTACATTTATAACTTCATCATTCTCGACCATTCGTCATTCCGTTCGTCTATCACAGCCGCATAATTCCTTTTGGTAACAAAAGTTTTAAGTGTAGGTAAAGATTAATTACTATGTACATGTATGTAGCAAAATACATAAAAACAAATTAGGTACTCTTAACTACTTTTAAGCTCCACCTATGAAAGATAAAGATTGAAAAGCAACGTACAATGTGCTTTTTCGTCAACATTTTTAAAAATGAATTTAAACATTCCCAAACATATTCTTTAGTAGAATACTATTGATATCATCATAACTTAAAATTCTGTAGGTTATATCTTTCTATCAACATTATATCGGCTATATGGTTAACGTGCATTAAGAATTTTTAAGAGATATAACAAATTAGCGATAAACATATAAAATTATGAGGTATGGTTATTATGTAATGAAATTTGTTCCGTTTATATTTTTTCCAGTTTTCTCTTATAAAAATAAACTAATGTTTTAACAAATGCAGGGTCAAAGATTTCTTGTCAGATATGTATTCATTAATAGTAATTAATGAGGTAACGTAGATTTACATCTTAATGAAAGTATTTTATGAACAGTACTAAAGTTCTTTGTTCACATTTCCAGAAAATAAATCACCTTAGAACGACTTCTAGTACAAGGGCGTGTGCCTCCAGTCATACAGTACAGGTCAAGACAATAACGGGATCCATAAAAGTGTAATGCACGTATCATGCCATCAGCTGCATAATAGAGAAAGCAGTAGAAGAAGCATCGTAAAATCAGCAATACTCATCAAAATAAATATCCACCATGAACCTCCTCACCGCCCATGTAAATTATGACTAATGTAGCAAAATTGGCGTAATATAGGGAGATTTACTTTTTAGATAAGGATTTATTTCACTCCACGCAAAAATATGCTTCAAGAAGTACGTCCAAATACATTTCGAGTCATATATTTGCATAGCATTTATTTTCATTGCTTATTATTTTTGATGCTCATTACATGCAAATATTTTTTTAATATAATATTTAAATAAATCAATATATAAATTATCTACGCTTTCGAAATCCATACTTTATATTACTTTAATTGCCCTTAAATCTCAATAAAAATAATATCAAAAATTACCGTTGTCATATCGTAATGTGGACTATAATGCCCGCCGGCCGTGTACTTCACGAATTGAAAATCTTCCGAATTCACCAAAGATAAGCCAACCATACGGCTAACTCTATTTGCCATGTTGTTCACTATGTCATCTGTGTTATCAGCTAACCAATAGCTCTGACATACTCTTTCTGGGGTAACGGCATCACTGTCAACTGTTTCCTGTACTTCACATCGATGTTGCTAGAAATGTCACAAATTTTTTCTGTTAATTTTTTTGTTGTTGTGTCATTTTTCGTATAAGAAGAACAATACATATTAATGCGGACATGCTAACTAAAATAAAATATTATCGCATATGGAAAAAGATAAATTCAATATAATTAAGGACATGTGTAAAGATGTGTATTAAATGTTTATTTACTTTCCCCGAGTATTCTGTTCGGGGACTATTACTTAATCTTTTAAACTATAGTGATATCTCTCCGTGTTACCATAAATTAAGCAGAAAAATACGTGGTCAAGAAAAGAGCTACGTATATGAACCACTTTAGTAAGATTTGAAAGAGGTTTCTTGAATAGGAAATAAAGATTCAAAAGAAGCTTGAACAATATTTACATGTCTGATATTGAGAAATTTTTAAATCGCAGATAAATAATTTTTTACTCGTAATTTTAATCAATACTTGAAAGAGTTAATATGTTGATATATATTCTTCCTTATTTATTACAATATTTTTATTTCATACACAAATTTATAAACATTTATTTCTTTCATTTTAATAATATTTCTTTCAGAAATTTAATATCATGTGTTGTGAATTTATATATTGAAGACATGTTTGGTGATCATAAGCAATAGGCGCTTACCACATTTTTTTAATAAAGTATTTTTGGAAGGACGCTGCACTATTAAAGATATTTTCCTTGGAAATTGCTGTTATTTTATTAATTCAATAAATTTCTATCATACTCGTATGCACTTACCGAGATGAAAGCACAAAATTAATATATTTTCTTAACACATATGCGAATAGCATTGTACCGCCGAAATTTGATGCATATATAAAGGACGAGGGTTTTATCATAAAACACATACTATATTTCATGAACTATGGAATCTTATTTTCATATTTTACAAGAAAATATTTTCCACGCAGTTTTAGGAAAAAAGTCATATTTCATAAATTTTAGAAATATTATCAATACCCAACTACGACGAAAACCTCACCAAAAGTTTAAAATTAAAGTTTTTCCCATTTCTGTTTTAACTAATATTGTTCGTACAATTAAAACAAATCTTATCAGAGAAGATCTATCGTATTTATGATAAAAGGGAAACAAGTACAGTCGTTTACCATTTGCATATAAGCCCTTGATGTTTAGTTTATATTGTACTCAAATGAAGTGAACGTTTAAGATGAATTCATTTATAGCTTCTTGTTTAACCAGGCGAACGTAAGGCTAAGGTTTGTAACTCGGAGCGTAATATCGATGTAAGCAATCTTGGAGTGAATGAGGCCTTTTCGTGTGAAATTAAAAATAGTTTTAAACTATTTATCACCTTACCGAATATAAATTAATTATTATACACGTTTTATATTAAAATCGGGGACAAAATATGAGCAATTTTAAATTTGTTTTTTTATTAAAATTAAAGCAGAGATACAAATTTTGACTTATAATATTGACTAATGGCATTTATTTACCTGTCCTTGTAATATTTTATAGGAACAAAGAAAAAGTATTTTACCTTCTAGAATAACAAAATAGAAAACAAATGAAGATTAACCTTAGATTAAAAAAACTAATCAGTCTGGCGAAAATGGCGTGTTCCATACAGAAATAAGTAAAAAACATATTGATATTGATATAAAAATTTATATATTGATATATTGGTATAAAAAACATAAATGGCAATATCTTCTTGTTAGTGCGTTAAACGAAATAAAATAAAATATATATGTTATTTTAAGTCCTACAAATATATATGTTACTTCAGGTCCACAAGTTAAAAATCAATGAAGGTCTCTTCAAGGGCTTGTAAATGATATGCAAACAAATAAACATACAAAAAGACAAAGAGACAAAACCTAATACTTTTGTATGATATTACTTCTCTTTTTCTCTTTGAGTTTTGTCTGCAGTGTACAGTTATGCCTATTCTGTAGTATCGTTATATGTATAAATTATTAGTCTTCAAAAAATTTTATTCGAGAATACATATTTTTTTGCGTCAAGTACTTCACCTGGTTGCTTCTATGACGTGCAATGAAGAAAAATAAAGATATAAACATAAAAACCATATTCATATTAAAAATTTTTTATTTCACATAGAGAAAAATAAAGTTGAGGCATCTGTCTGTAAATTTCCAATTTTCAGTTTTAAATATTTTTTATTAGTATGTTAGATTAATACTAATAATGTATTTTGCCACACAGATTGTGAATAGCGGTGGGTTGTACGAATACGTAGGAGGGGCAGAAATTCGGAAGGAGAATTTAAGCTAAACTAATTATAATTTATGTGTAATATAAGGGCGTGAAATAAACGCATTAAGATACTGCTAAACAAAAAGTCCAAGAATTCTGATTTCGTGCACACGCACTTCTTGTTTACAAATAATTTAACCTTAGAATATGCTTAATCCAAAATAAGTGTCATTTATTTACAATAAAATACTCACTAAAATAAGTTAAAATTCAGATGAAATAAAAATAGACAAAACGAACCTTGTCGGTGCCCAGAGTTGACATATGATGTATCTCATAATTGCTTATGACGTCGTGATATTGAAGTATTTCGGGATCCAAGAACAATTCTTCAACTTTAAACGGAAGCAATTTCAGATAAAGTTTGCCTTTTGTTTCGAATCGGCATTTTAAACTAAGATCAGAAAAAAATATAACGTGAATGTATTATTTCATACTACTCGTTAGTATATTTTACTAGGATAATACTTTACCGATATCATTTAAAAGGTGAATTACTGAAGCCACTGTTTATTGAAACAATTAAATCTCTGGTAGTACTTTGAAATCAGTGGTTCAGATGGAGGGGAGGGCGATATATTTAACATATTTATTAGTATATGTATGAAAACGGAATATATAAAATTATAAAAAAAATTGTAAACCCTTAAAATTAAATCATTCAAACGATATATATAATTTTAAATTTTCTTCCGGTATTGAATTTTTTCTATTAAAATTTCCAAGCAAACAATTTTGATTACTGGTTATTGTAAAATATGCAAATTAATATGCTTTAGGACTGTGGTAAATTTTAAGTTTTTATACCAAACGATTTCTTTGAAAAACTACTACGATGTAGGGAGAGACCGGCATGCTAGTTGTCTTATACGAGTTCAACTTTTCCTTATGAGACCTAAAATGGACATAAAAGTGGTATAAATGAAAATATGACCATTTTCTAATGATCAAAATGACGGTAATTATTTTATATTAGGGCAGTTTTCTCTTATAAAAAAAACTTTCTGTTCACTAAAAACGGAAATTCTTTCATCAAAAAAAGAAAAAACTTGTTAGAAGACTCTTTTATGCTTATATAATTTTCAATTCGTTTCAAAATAGTTTCAATTTGTAAATAATAAAGCTTCAAAAAATAAAATGTTATTTTTCTACTATAACTTGATTTAATCACGTGTGTCTATGAAATGAAATGATTACCAATTTTCTGTTATTTAAAAGAAATTAAAACAAAGAGAAATATATACATACACACAAATATATAACGAAATATAATGACATTCGAAAGATATCGAATCAATTTCGAGATCAACTAAAACACTACTAATAACAGGTGAATATTTCTGAGGACACACGAGTATCACTGTACCTGATATAAATAACTATTTTACTTTTATTAACAGATTGCATTTTCACAATTAAATGAAACTAAGTGATGTACTATTATTTCTACTTTCTTCAAGTTCTTTGCCACGACCTAAGTTTCATTGTATTGCAAAATCTTCAGGTGGGCTATTAGCAGATGATTCTTTGCTGGTAAAGAAGGTAAAGAACTTAAAGAAAGTAGAAATAATACTACATTACGTAGTTTCATTTAATTATGAATAATGAATTTCTACAAAATTAACGCCAAATATATTCAATAACTCAAGATTACATTTCACAAGAAACTATTTTTCTAAAAGATCTACAAATACTCATTATTTTAATCCTTTACTAACCTTTTTGTAATGTTCGATAGCGGTTGGTATTCTCCTCGACACATAGTATCAAATGACAATAGATCAACATTTTCTTCTTCAGTGGGCAATACTGATTCGTCAGCTGATAAACTGTACTGGAAAATAAATCAGGAATAAACAAAATAGGGGGAACAATTCATATTTCAAGTGAGAGATGCATGATAAAGTTATGTATACCACAAATGTTCAACATACCTTTTTACTGGGATGAAAATTGTCAAAAATTATTTCCGCCGTTTTTAATTTCTGTATAAAGATATAATTCCTAGTCAAATGGACTACTATACTACTGAATGAACACAACAGAGAAAATGGAAATTATCATCTGGTCTTGTAGGGAAACATTAAAATATCAGAATTATATTCATGACTAGCTGTGCCACGACTTCGCTAACGTAAAATTCGATATAAGAACAGTTATTAGGAATTTTTTTTGTATTTCGTAATTTTTTTTCTCCAGAAATCAATGAGCATAAAGTTTATTGAATACTGTAATGTACACTAAGTCAGAGTGTATTTTAATGTCTTTAATTTCTAGTTAAAAAATATCCTTTGTATTCTTCGAGAATATATACAATTAGCATGTCAAATTTCATTCAAATCCGTTCAGGAGATTTTGCGTAATTGAAGAACAAGTTAACACACGCACAGACAGACAGAAATACAAAATCGTTAAAAACAAATTTTCTGTCCTCTACTAATATTCTATATATTAAATCGATAACTATTTTCGAAATATTTTACATATACAGAATTCACTTTCGTACAATTTTATTAAATATATAATTAGTTCCCAATTTTAATAGTTTTAAAGTTCCGCAATTAGCAACTAAAAAAGAGAAACTCTTGTAATATCACTCAAGTGTTTGTTCATTTGCCTGTCGGCAAGAAAAAAATTATCTTAGAAAAATTGTGGGCATGGTATTGAAATATATTAACCAGCGTACTGGAAAGGCATATTATAAACTTGAAAGGCATAGCGTTAAATGTACTACCCTGTATATATTTCAATAATTAGCTATTAAGGATATGAAAAAGGATCATGTAGAAATTTTCGAGAGGTCAAATAAAATTCTCCAAATCGTTTCTTGTTTAGTTATTTAATATCAATTCGAAGAGCGATTTAAAAAAAAATACAAAATTATTTATTTTATAGTCTCACATGAGATACTTCTAGAAATGTTGTTAAAAATATCCTAAATTTTTTTGAAGCAAACAGCAGTAGAACCTTGAAATTGGACATAATGGGCAATCATATATACATTGATAGTTGACAATCAAAAATAATCATATACAAATTTTTGAGGAGACAAATAAAGCACTGTGCTATCAATATATTTAAATCGCGAAAAACAGTATCAATATTTGTAAATAGTTTTGCAAAAAACTATGTAACCTCAAATATTTATATTTACTTGAATATGTACCCTAGTGTTTAGTTTTTGTAGCGCGGATTCTACTCTTATTTGACTGGTTTTTAACATATCTTGGAGTTTTATATAATTTCAAGCTATAACAGTTCTCGTGCAAAAAAATTAATTAATTATTTTATTTCGCAGTTTTATAAAAACGATTACGAAATAGCATTATAATAGTGTAAAGTATTACCAAATTAAATTTTTTTACATAATCTGATAAAATAGAAAAAAAAATCTTTATCTAGAAAGATTGGTTTTGGAGAAATTGAAAATACGCAAAATTGTACATTTATCTGACCTTATTGATAATATCAATTCTAAATCAGCCATAGTTTTTATAGTTTTTCCATGGATACAATTCTAGTCTGTTTTGTTAATATTGTAATATTGGTACACGAAAATTATATAGTATTTTGTTATTATGTTCTTTAACACGGTAACAAAATGTTAAATAATTCTCGTTGAACCCCATGCAAAATTGTTTCAGAATAATAAAACAAAATCACTTTAAGTAATGGACAATTTTTTACATTTTTAGGAGACCAAAAAATGTTTAACATGGTAACATTGATACACGAGAGTTATATAATCTTTTGTTACTATATTTTAAAATATAGTAACGAAATGTTATGCAAATCTCGTATATCCCTATGCAGAATTGTTTGTGGATATCACACATTTTCACTTTAAGTGATATACAAGTTTTTCCATTTTTTAGTAGAACAAAAAATGTTTAATATTTTAACAATAATACACGAGAATTACATAATATTTAGTTGGTATCTTTTTTAACAGGGTAACACATTGATATATAATTCTCATGTAACCTCATGCAAAACACTTTTTAGGGATGTCACACATTTCTACTTTATGTGATGGACAAGTTTTCACATTTTTCAATAAACAAAAAAATGTTCAACATTAAAACATTGATACACAAACATTTTTAAAACACGTTGTTACTATGTTTTTTAACATAGTACCGAAATATTACGTAATTCTCGTGTATCCCCACGCAGAACTGTTTGCGGATATCACACATTTTGGCTTTAAATAATCTACAAGTTTTTAAATTTTTAGTAAACCAAAAAACGTTTAACATTGCAACATTGATACACAAGAATTACATAACATTTAATGACTACCTTTTTTAAAATAGTAAAAAAAATTGATGTATTCTCATGCAAAACTCTTTGGAATTATCACACATTTTCATTTTATGTGGTGGATAAGTTTTCCCATTTTTCAGTAATTTCATATTTATGAAATTCTTGTGAATCTTCAAGTGAAATTGTTTGTGGATATCACACATTTCTTATTTTAACTAATGTACAAATTTTTAAATTTTGTAGTAGACAAAAAATGTTTTATATTTTGTTATTGATACACGAGAGTTAGATCAAATTTTAACACTTTTTTTCAAAACATTGTTAAAAAATATGTTATGTAATTATTGTGTATGTATGTGGGTTTGTATAAGGTTATCACAAATTTTCACTTTAAGTGATGCACAAGTGTAAAAAATTTTAGTAGACTTTCAAAATCATTACTGCCTATATTAAACAACTAAGTTTTATGAAAATATTTTAGGTATATGCAAGTTTTATTATTCGGCAGATTATTCAAAAATCTTGTAATTTTTGAGCCGTTTGATCCATGTATATCTTTTATAACAGTAACCACGTTCCTTTTTCTACAATGACCTTTAACTAAATATATTATTTCAAATTTTTTTTTAATTTAAATACATTAAAAAAAATAAACTACAGAAAAAATAAAAAATTTAAGAAAGTTAATTGTAATTTATTAGACCATTTTATAGTGAACATCTCAAAAATACTCTAAATTTATTACCCTTAACATTTTTACTATTTCATATATAGTTGTTTTTAATATTAGTTATTTAAATACAGGATATGAAACAGAACGCAGCCAAATTATAGCGTCTTATGTAGTAGCTTTTTCAAAAGATACCTTTTAAAAAATGGATATAAAAATTGTGAATTTCTTCATTACCCAAATCCTCTTATTTTTGTAAGAAAAAAATTAAACCCAAATTTTGCACTTTATTTAAAGAATCTTTTTTTTGGCCATAATCAACCTGTCCGTTCAAAAATTTTTTTCAGTTTCGCTACATGTTTGGAAGTTCTTTAGTAAGTAATTTAGAAGCAATTGTATATCATATGCAAGTATCGAGTTTATCTATTATTTTTCGAAGTTAGAAGCCTGTAAGGGAGGGTTAGGCAGACGAAGCGATGGATAGAAGATGTTGCAATAATTATAGGGATCCGTTTGGAATATTTAGTACCGAACTCTGAGAAGAAAAATATTTCCAAGACAATACATATATTAACACATTCGAATGTTATGTACATTAAATAAATATTTCAAAGATGTGTGTAATACGCATAATATCTAAACATTCAATGTGATAGTTTAAATCAGTCAGAAATATTTTTTGGTTATAGAACACATGATTAAAATATTGAAAAATGCAAACAAGCATTAAGCTGGGTGTAAAAATCTTATGTGAAAAAATTGCTAGGTTAAAGATAGACATATTTTTCACAATAATAAGACTAAGGATGATATTTTATAGAAACAGACGGGAATCTTTCATGGAGTTAATTAGTTTGAGGTCGATATTACACTGGCTTCAATTTTAAATAAAAAAAATTAAAATAGGGTAAACAACAGTGTGAAAATTAATATAGGGTGAAAATTAATTTTGTCGTACTGCTGCACTGAAGATCTCTCATCATATAACGGAAATTTATTCTGTTACACATAGGCCATTTATAGTGAAAATCAAAATTTATTACTTGAGGAAAGGTTAATATTTGAATATTTTCAGGTATATAAAGAAAAGATAATATTGTGACGAAATAATCATTTTGTCGCACAACTACGTCATTAATGACAATTTCGTCATTTGTGAAATTTGTCCTTTTACGCATAAGGCAATCTGCACCCACGAATAATAGTATTTATTGATTATTGACATATTTGTATACAAAGTTTAAATAACGGATATATATTTGTAACGAAATCAAATGGGTAATGTTGAATATTTTTGACAAGTCATAAATCTGGTCGTGGATCTGATATACCTCACTAAGCTTTTACTATGAATATTTCGGAAACGGCACAAATACACATACTGTAGATGCCGACCGTTGAAATATGATCAAATCACTCATTTTTCCTTTCTACAAACTATGTGTTTATGGAATTCACTGTTTTATAATTTAGGATCAAAGTCAAAATACATTAAAAAATGTTATTCACCTACCATAATTTCAACAGCTAAAATTACTGGAATGGATCAGATGCCTAGAGATACAAAAATTAATATCTTTACCTCATGTTCTTCCTTTTCAGTTGATTTTTTCTCATTTAACTCTTCCCAGAACACGTCCATTCTTTGCATATTTTGTACATTGAAAGGAAATTCTTTTTGAATTTCGTTTAGCCACTTTAAAGCGCCTTCCACGTCACCTATGTAATAGTTGTATAATATTAATTAAACTGCAAATTTGATCTTTATAATGTATATATATATGAATATACGAAATTTGCTTGCAAAGAAGTATCATAAAATAAAATAAAATAGACCAAAAAATTCGACCAAAATGTCACTTATAGTAGGTACACATGGTAGTAGCGAAAAGTAACGAAATTTTATTTTCTGCTTAACATTATAAAAATACCATTAAAATATAATTCCACAAAAACATTCAACCGATATCTACTCGTATATATATTATTGTCTAAGAATATTGTATTTCAGATATAATTAACGTTTTGACCTTATTTATCTGGAATATAAATTAGAGCTATAAATAGTTAAATAATAGTTAACAATAAAATTCAGCCGATAATATAACAGTGTGAAACTCTTGAATTACAAAAACAAGTTTTTCCCTAAAATGTTGAGTTAATCAAACACAAGTGGTGTTTGCCAATTTCTGATTGGCAACGAAGTAGTGTTCGATTAACTCAACATTTTAAGGAAAACTTGTTTTTGTAATTCACCCTTTTAAGAAAAAACTTGTTTTTGTAATTCAAGATTTCCACACTTTCATACAATCTGAAGAGTTATGTAACTTTCAAATCTAGTATTTTCAATCTGAAGAGTTTTGTAATTTTCAAATCTAAAGTGTAGAAATTTTCACAACTAAATGAAACTACGTGATGTAGTATTATTTCTACTTTCTTTAATTTCTTTACCTAGGTTATAATGAATTTTGAATTGGAGGTAATAATGAATTTCTACAAAGTTAACGCCAAATATATTCAATATGTAGAAATTTTGTTAATAGTAATACGATTTGAAAGGAAAAAAATTACATATCGTTTGAATGTTACGGCGAAAGGCAAATCTTTATAGTTTGAATTATTTATCAACGATGGAAAACAGAAAATTTTCATTAGTTCATATTTCTTTTGGTCATAATTTTTATTACCATTTTCATTAACAATGCTGATTGATTAAGTGTAATACTAATATTTTCCTCTGTAGCTTAGAAGTTAGAAACAACGGACACACACGCAAGAAAAAATTGAAAGTATTTTGAATTGGGTACTTCGAAAAGGCATTTTTCTCCATTAATTGCTTATTACATAAACCTACATAATACATGAGCGCAACAAAACAAATTGTGCTTAAAGAGATTACACTCCCTATCACTTTTGTGGCGCTGCACAAAAGATTTTTAAATTACATACGAATATAAGAACGCCATTTCAGATTACGTCCATTAGTAACTCCGTATCTGGGACATAACTGTATTTTTTTTTATTCATAGAAATAACTAAAATAAAAAATATGCTAAATCTCTTAAAGACTTAAACTTTGAATGGAATTTTTGACAATTTCCTTTTTTTTTTAAGTTATCAGCAAATCATAGTATGCAATTTATACTAACCAACGTCGTGAAAATTCTTAGCTATGAAATACAGTAATTCATATTTTGGTAAGTCTGCCATGGAAGGATCTGACAATTTATTATGAGATTCCATAAACCATTCCTCTGAATATTCCTTTTGATCGTTATCCAATAGTACTTTAGCCAAGGTTGCACAGTCGCTCGACGACATTGGTTCACTAAAATAATACATTGTTCTTAGAGCAACAAGTCCGCCATATGTGTCATTGGTGTACATTAAAGTACGTAAGTAAACAGAATGGGAAATTAGGGACAAAATTTTACGATAAACAAATTTTAACGGAAAAAACAATAAAAAAAATTTAAAAAAAAACATGCCTTTTAACAATTCAATATAAACATCTCTGAGCATCACGGAAGAAGTATAATCGTAAATTAGAAAAACAGAAACAAATTTCAAAGGTGAATAGTGTTACACGATAGAAGGAAAATAATCTGCCCGTCGTAAGAACTGCTAAAAAGTGGTTAGTTATAAATGTGGTCAAGAGAGTATTAAAGTTGACGCTCTTGCTAGGCGCCCGCCAACTGCGACTACCGAATAAAACGATGAAAAAATTAGCAATTTGGTTATTGGAGACTGAAAACTGATAAGGGATGTATCTGAAGTGGTATCTCTTATATGCGAACTCAAAATCTTGTACACAATGAACTGTGGTTTTTTAGATATCTCTCCAATATGGGTACCAATGTTTCCTTGCAGTTGAATGAAAACACAAAGGACTCACGATTTTGCGCGAGTGTTTGAAATAATTAGAGATTGTTTGACAAGAATTTTTTGACAGATTTGTGGCAACTGATAAAACTTGTATCCACCACTATACTCTAAAGTTAAAAGAATAAAGAAAACCGGAATAAGTAGCACCAAAGACAACCAAACTGATTTTGTCGACAAAAAAGTTAATGGCATCAGCTTTCTAGGACTCGTAGGGACTCATTATGTTTGATTATCTGCCGAAGTGTATCATTATACTTAATGTACAACTGCACCCATTGTGAATTGTGTGGTGAAATAAATAAAAAATGGAACAGAATGTATATAAAAAGAATTTTGTTTCACCAGGGTAAACCTCCATTTCACACGTTCTTTGAAATCCTGAGTGAAATCTTAAATTGTTGGTGTTAATTACTGCTATATTCGTCATATTCACCGGTCAAATGAACACCGTTTTTCATTTGTTTCCCAATTTAAAAAAAAATATTTATGTGGGCAAACAGTTTTATAACACGAAGAAGTCAAAACTGCAGTTAACGAGTATTTTGAGGGCATTGAGAAAATATTTTTTTAAAAGCGGTGTAACAATATTTCTCGAAATATGAAAAATTGAATCGAGTTAAATAGTAAATATATTGAGAGGTGGTGATTATATTGAGAAATGAAAAACAAATTGATAATTATTTGTATTTATATACTGAGAACTTTTCAATTCAAGTCAGTATAATAATAAACAATTTTATTACGATACAAAAATAGGGATGTATATCATTTTACTATAAATACGGTAACTAAAGAAGATAGTAATGATTTAATGGTCGTTTGGTAAAAGTATGAAATATATTTAAAAATGTGAAATTAAATACTGCACATGTATTATATCAGAGATTCTATAATTTTGCATAATAAAAATAAAAGAATTAAATGAAAAGTGAATAAAAATGAGGCAAAATTTTGTCGGCACAAGGTTGCTAGTCTGAAGACATCAGTATAGACGTTTGCCATATTATAATTACATCAATATAGTCATATTTCCATATACTTGTGGAAATTATATTTATCAAGTATTGAGTTTCCAGTTGACGTAGTGAGGTGTCAATTTTGAGGCTTTCCAAACGAGTCTTTTATTGCTCAACGTATTTGAATCCACTTAGATTTCTTGTCCATTGATCTATCTTTCTATTAACATTTTTTATTTTTGTCTAAAGTTTATCGTGCATATCGTGTATATGGTGAATAAATTTTAATTTTTGTGAAATTTCCACAGTATGAAGAATAATATCTAAATAAGTATAATGTTAAAATTGTATTTATTGTCTTTCAGATCTATTTATTCAACGCGATTATGTGTTTATATATAATTGCAAGAAAAGACTCACAAACATCGTATTCGAAGAGTGGAACCTGGAGCTAGACTGAATTAAAATGTGTCACTGGAATATTTTCAAAGCAACACTTTTGCGTTACGAGTGCATCAGCAACAGCCAATAAGTGCTTAGAACATGCTTTATTCAACATTTTACGAAATTTGATTTATTTTAGAATCTACTATTATTAGTTTTAAAGTAATTTTTTATGGTACATGTCTTTTAATATATTCAGGAATTAGGCGTGGCACTCCGGCTTTAAAAAATAAAATGTGTTCTATATCAAAAATTGTACCGATTAATTACATAAATTTGCATTAATAAGACTACGTTTTACTGACTAACTTTAAAATTATGAATTAATAAGTGATTTGATAAGTTACATGTATATATCTTATACAGCTATAAGGCGTATTTCCAAAAGCTGTTCAAAATGTAAAGTGAATTATTACGAATTACTTAACACACCTCTTCTCAAATATGTCTAATATGCCATTTGATAAATCATTAGTCTTTAGTAGATAAATAGTTTGCAAACGGTGAATTCCCTCGACAGCTCCAATTAAATCGTTTTCATCGGGGTATGTCAGTCCTGAAGATTCTTCGTGAAAGATACCTGTAATTTGTAAATTAAACAATTTATTTTAAATATAATTGAAAAAATGTTACTATATATATCAAAATTTTTTCAGGAAAGTGAATCTTTATCTTCAATAACAATAATTGAAATTGAGAAAATATGACAAGGGGTTTCAAAAGATATATTTGGAACGCATTTCGTGTATTGCTTTGTATACCTAGCCTGTTTGTAAAGATACTATGAATTTCTCGAAACTATGGCATTAGACGATTGCTGCAATTTTATCGTAAACTTTACATAAATTTCTAGTAACACTGTTTCTCGTCATTTTGACCTTAATAGTTTCAGTAATTGGTAAGAGAAACATCGCTAGAAGCAGCTTACATAAAATTCTGAAAATAATCTGTCTGGAATTTTTAAAAAGACAAGTCTCTTTTCATTCATGTGCCAGACTAAATCAGAAATTAAAAAAAAGTTCTTTTACGTCATTCCCCTTCCTTCTTCTAGTGTTAATTATCTACGTGCATGCGGGTTAATATGCCTTATCACTATGGCACATTTCAAGTTTCTGCATCAAATTATATCTGACAAAAAAGGGTCGTCCCAAACGGATGATCAGACGAACATGTGAGTAATTTTATATTTTTACCGGGCCGTTTCCTTTTCTTGAGTTACAGTACTCTAAAAATATCAACCACATATTTTATTGAAATTAGAAAGGTATTGGTTTTTTTTCAAATATTTATCGTTTTTACTTTTCATAATTTCGAAATAGCCTTTTGTATGACTTAAGTTATATATCACATATTTTAAATGTATGTGTTACATATTTTATATATCACATATTTCATATGTGATAATATGTATGATGCTGTGTATTTATATTTATGCTGACGAAAAATAAAGTTAATTATTTTGGAGAAAAAAAGAAATAGACTTTTAGTTAAAACAACGAATTCAATAATTAATATTATTTAAAATTGTTTCACATGTGGTTTTCATTAAAGCTAAAAATTATAAACTTACATGGTTCTTTTATTGATAATATTCTACAATTAATCGTTATTGTTCAGAAGATACCCTATAAATTAAATTTGCGACCAAAAAACTATAAAAATGGGTAACGCTCGGTTAAGATATTTTATTTTAAATGTCTTAATCGAGCGTTACCCATGTTATAAAAGATACGATTTATATAATATATATACAGTATGCACATTTAGCATATATAATCACCAAGAATTATATAAATTAAATTAAATATGAAAAGGGAAGAGCAAGTACTACCAACTGCGTTTTACAGAATTTCCAGATGCATATTAAACGTTTGTGAAGATAAATGTTTACATTTATATCACTTTAAATATTTATGGAAATATTTACTTTCGGATACATATTATTTTTTTCTCAACACTATCTACAAATATCCCGCTGCTTCGCTCGTATGTTTATAGAATGAAATTCAGAGGGAGAAATTAAAATATGCATAGCCATCTAGAATGATCGAGGGATATTAAATACTAAGTCTTTGTTTTCGGGACTTTAAAAGAAAAATTAAAATAAGCACTGTAAAATGTTCCTCTAAATTAGAGACTAAATAAAGTCCTTTAGTGGCTCCTTTATATTGAGTATATAATGTTACAAAAAATCACGTCGATACATTGCCCAGTTTTGATGTTGCTTTGTTATTCCGTTTATGTATTTTGATAATTTATCTAAACAAAACACAGACGAATAAAAATTTCTAGTGACATTAAATTATAAAATAATCTAACAAAATTCATTTGACATCGCGCAATTACATAATAGACCAGAAAAATTAGTTTTGTGTATATGTGGAAGTGAACAAAAAGACATTTATGTAACAAACTGTCACGTAAACGAGCAGACTAGCAAGATGGAACTTATAACAGGAAGTGTAATAATTTTAATCTTACGTGATTCGATAAGACCATTTGAATCTACTTAGTGTTGCTACATCTTAATGAACCTACATGTTTAGGATAGGTTAATACTTTATGGATGATAAATATTTAAAGTTATAAACTATTAACGATATTATTAACGTCTACTTGCCAAGCTCTTTTTTCAAGTACGAAATGTCCACAGTAAATCTCTTAATTAGTTTAAAAGTGTTTAATGGGTTCTCGACGTACATATTCACGTCTTCGTATTGGCTTATTATTAAATCCTCTTCTTTAAGCTTATTTCGGAATCTGTTGGAAAATAAATAATGCATAACTATAAACTATTTTTTCTTAAAAATAAAGTAACAGATTTTAAGTGAAAAACGATCGTTAAATAGCAGCCGTTAGTTGGGAATATTCACGCCTTAACTTCCTTTCAAATACATTACATCACGATTATGTAGATTTTTACCTACTTCAACTCCCATTTATCTAATTTTAAAACAGACTAAAGACATTTCTAGATGCCGGAATGATGCAAAAACAGCTTTTGGCTACAGATCTATTGACGCAAAAAATCGTTTACATAAATCTTAGTTTCATTATTAGAATCTTAATTGTTTTCCTTTTGACATTAATAAAGTTATTGCTTAGCTAAAAAATTGGTTTTACATTTGTAAACAAAATTGACTATCAAAAAATTTGATTAAACTATTGAATTTTATCTTTGAAAAAACGGTAATAAAAGGAGTTGAGCGATTTTCTCCTTAGAACCAAGAATTATTCATTTCATATCACTTTCTTTTTTCTCATTAACTGTATTATACACACTTAAGGATATATAAAAATTGAAGGATACATTGTATTTCTTTTAAAATTATTACTCCTATTAACATTCTTTATTCTTATTCGACTCATTTATATGTACTAAAGCAAATTACAATATTGAAGAGTATCTCCAGAGAGATTAAAATTATGTTTCAATTTTGTATTTTATGGAAAAAGGCCATGACGTTAAGTTCCAATCTCATGGGTCTCTCATACCGAAAAAAATAACCTTATCATTATAGATTTAAATCTTTTCGAGTTTTTGAATCTATCATTTTATTCGATATTTTTCACGAATCTTAAACTAAACATTTAAGAAATTAAAAGCTTTCGGGGAGAAATTAGGAGAAAAATTAAAAAATAATAACGTAATTACGATTTTTCCCAAAGTATTGCATATATATACTAATTTTTAAGTCAAAAGCATACTAATTTTTTGTAAATTTTAGAACTGATTAAAGTAATTGATTCAATGTTAGAAGAGTGACTTTTTGCACAATAAATTTCCTTTCTAATATAAGTGACCATTAATGACCATTCAGTACTATTACTAGTCACCATTATTCCACCATTAGTAATCCATTTAAATACCTTCAAGCTTTTGGAGCATCTGCTTTATTTGTTCACAAATTACTATTTATTTGAAGAAAAATAAAATAAAAGAGCTGTCAGCACTTAAAGTACTTATTGATTAACTTAGTTTCCTGATAATTTTCGAATCAACAAAGAGGCACATGAAAGGATTGGAACATTAGTTGTAGTCATTATCATTACTTTATGTGATATTAGTATATAAAGTGCTTTCTAATTGTAAACAAAAAATGTAGAATTATATATTCAAAATATATAAAAACAACATGTGCAATTAAGTACACCACAGTCGTATGAATTAGGAATCAGGAACAAACCGAATGAATTAATATAAAATTTAGATACAACATATTTTCGTAATTAATTCTATTAATATTAAGTAATAAAACTTTTGCTTATTATATAAATGCCAGTACAACGTGAATATCATTATTGTGTCAATTTGGTATATCCACAAAAAGATTGTAAATTACAAACTACATTGCAATGTTTAATATTAAATATCAATTAATGAATGCATATTATTATAAAACAATGAAAACGAGATTAGTAATCCTATTTAGAATCTATGGATCATCTATGCCTATTTGGTAATTAATATAACTGCTAGTTAATACATACGGCTTCACTACGGAATACTAAAGGATATTAAAAAGCAGTTGAATAATTTAAATCCACTTACTTCGTCAGCAATTCGAAGATTATATCCTTCTTACTGATTAATTGATCTATTTTATCTATGAGGTATTTTTGTGTGTCAATTAACTCTAACATTTTTTCCGAAGCTGAGAATAATTCACCATTAATGAATGGAATATAGATAAGCGTGCACAAATACATGACATAAATCATGTCAGAAATAAAACAAAACTATTACCCTAAACGAAAAATAAAAGGATAAACTTATTTATTATTGAAGAAAATTGTTCCATTTCTATTTTCTCAATGTATTGTAGCTCATGAACATATGTGTTGAAATCTTAATATGCAACGATAAGAACAAAGATTTCTATTATGAAACAAACAATACAGAGCAATGAAGTTTTCCATTTCAATCTTGCGTGTAATGAAATACGTAGAATTTTTGATTCATCGATTTAATACGCGATAAAGAATTATAAAATCCTCGCCTTTCGGTTTATATTGAGGTAATTTCACCAAACAGAAGTAGGTTTGTAATTTTTTCCAACTTACTGTATTTTTCTTTATTTTTTTTTCACAATTAGCATAAAGACGAAGTCAACTTTTTATACAAAGCTGTTTCTGTTCTTCATAGACCTTTGATCTTTATTAATAAAGAGTGCTAATAGTTTTCCTTTTCTTAGATTTTGACAAGAAATTTGTTACTTTAAATAAATTGGCTCCATGTGAATATTAGTGCATAACCTTTGGTGCGCGAATCCTACTAATACTTCATCCTCAGTCCTACTTATCATTTCCTTATATTGCTTTGCATTTAGGTAATTTTCCTTTAAACCAAGGATAATGCCGGTTATTTCTCTCCATGTATTGGAACTGTGGCGCGGGTTATGATAACCAGAATCGCTGACTCTACATCCTGCATTCTCAGCGTTCAAACAGCAGGATGATCTTTTGAGCTGGTGCAAACGTATTCATCAGCGTCTACGGAATTGTGGCCCAACTGAAAACATACGAGCCGAGGATATAAAAGATGTGATATCACATGACCAGCCAGTCAGCAATTTTGATTGGTATAACACGCATTACCGTTCTAATACACGAAGGGAAATTCCTCTCGCATTCCCCCCGCTTTAAAGAAAAATCATTTAAATACAAAGCAGTATACATAAATGACAAGTTGGGCTGAGGATGAAGCATTAGTAAGATTCGCGCGTCTAAGTTTGTACACTATTATCCACGTAGAGGCAGTATATTTACATAAATGGTTAAATTTCTTGCAATAATCTGAGAAAAGGAAAACTTTTAGCCCTCTTTATTTACAAAGAAGAAAGGTCCGTGATGACTTGTGACTAAAAGTAGAGGACATTAGTAGGGTCATAATTAATTAGTTGTTTGATGAATATTACACCAAACTCTGTTCCGCCAGATTTTTTATTAATTACGTTAAATTGGTGTTGTATTTTGGATGCAAAAGTTTCATGTGGGTTATCTTAATACAACGTTGAAAATAAATATTTTTATTTAATTTTAAAACAGATACTTAGCAGCGATAAATCGCGTCAGATTCATAATTTATGCTACGGCACCTTCCGTCAAGATCGATAGATATTTTCACGTAGTGGCAATTGAAATATGTTGTGTAAGGTATTTAAAAATTGTAAATTCATTGTTACTACACGGAATACGATAAATTATTAAGTCAATAGTATTTAAGTAAATCAAATTATCAAATATTTAAGTCAATAATATCCAAACAAAGAACATGTCAACAAGTTTGTAATCCCATTATATTAGAAAGCTATATAGGAAATATATTAAGTATGATAAGTATATTATGGTCAGCTTAGTATATGATATAATATGTAAATCTAACTTTTTTATTTAACTTCAATTTCATATACATTATTAGGAAAATTGACTTTGCTGTAGTACGTGTTATTAGCAGAAATTAATCTAAACGTATTAATATATAAACTCCATACGATGATAGAATCCAGAAACCTCACACGAAATACTTAATTTTAATTCCTTTACGTTTATTGAAATAATTAAAAAGGCCCTTTCAGATATGGCTTTTAAATAGCTTGACAGGAAAACATTAAATATAGGAATATAATTTAATTTAAAATCTGAAATAAAATTTCCTTCCTTGGGGTATTCCTTTCTTGGGGTATATACGAAGGGAATTGATAGTTCTGATTTAATTTACAAAATTTTAATACGATTTTTTTAAATTAAGTACAATGTGCAAATATATTTGCGGAATAATTTTTAATAACGATTATTACTTTTTATTTCCTTTCCCTTACACTCTTAATGACTACTTCACCTGATCACGCTGGAAGTTATAAGTTAACAAAAGTAAAAATGTTCAGTGCGGGAGGATAAATGAAATCGATCATGGATTCTTAGGCAGAATACTTGCTTTTAATTAAAGTTTATTATTGATGTAATCTCCTGTACTGATGTTGTTATTGTTGTCTTATTCGTGAAGAATTCATATAAGGTTATAGGTAGTCTATACCGCTTTGGCAATCTTAAGACAAATCAACGTAACTATTAATACAGTCGAGGTAAAACAATAGAAATCTTGCAAAAACCTTAATTGGTCTTAGAAAGAGTCGAGTTCTTAGTCTTGTTAAAGTTTTTGCAAGAGTTCTACTTGAACTTAATTTTCAGATCTTTTGTTTTGACTTGACCATCCTGTCATTAAATTGTTACTTTCCTAATGAGTTTATGTCACTAAAAATGAATTCAAGAAATAATTTAGTATTAAGTAACTTCGCTTTCTTTATAATGCATTCGCAGCCTCATTTACATGAAAACTAACATATGCCGGGATCCACTGCAAAGTACATTGATTGTCCATGTGAAAAATCTTTCTCAGATTATTGTGTAAATTAAGTATTTGCCCTGAATGTCATTTTTCAATAGCTTAAAGACAACTTTAAAATCGTGGAAGACTACTAGTCTCTCAGCTCTATCAGTCTCTTGAAGACCAATATACGCATTAAGGGACTTTTTGATCACTAGAAGTACATGGGTGTAGCTTGAGGCTATTTTACCTATGCCAAATTTAAGTTGTTTTATACTACCGTCTGGAAAAATAAAATAAATTGATACCAGCCCCCTTTTTTATAGAGATTTGTCCGAAGATTCATCAGTGTAAGCCCAAACAAAACCCTGAAGGCGCGGCCCCAGGTAACGGATAGATAAATGCCTTTATTGACTTTACCTTTGGGTAGTAGAGGGAAAATAAAATACTCTCCGTTTACCGACAGGCAGAAGTCCAACTTTTTCAAGGCAATGGCAAATCCTTTTTTATGGATAGTACTGATGAAGTTATTAAATATTTAGTACCAGAAAATACTATAATTTTCCCGACTTTGGATCGAGGCTTAATTAAAAAGCAATTTGCAGCAGATGTAACCTTTATGTTCTTTAGTTATTTATAATAGCTACAAATTGAACTCCAAACCTAAAAAAAATTCTGTATACAAAACACACACACCCATTTAGAAGTATATATATATACATATATATATATATATATATATATATATATATACATAACGGGAACGGGCGCGGGACGAGGAGCTCAATAACGACACAAAGTATTATTCCCTGCGTACCGTAGTTGGGTGCGATGCGAACTATCTGAGCTCATGTAACGGCGCGAATTCAAACGTCGGTTTTTGGAATTGTCGGGTGTTTAATAATTCTTTATTTATATTGTGCCGCATTCAAATTTTGTAGCCACGGCAAATGGACGTTTGTTTAAAATAAAGGGGTAAGCAAATTCTTATTTAATGGATGGAGTTTATACAACATTTTCAATATGGCAGCGATTCAGTTTATACGAAAATTAATTTAATTTATAACACCAGTTTCATTAAAAAGGACTTTTAAATTACTAAAACTTTTCTACAAGGGTTCTCTCCATCACTTAATGGAAAAAAGAAAAACGCTCTAAAATCTCTGTATCGACCGAAAAAGTCATGACATTTTCTATCATGACCCTAAAAATTCGTACGTATATTCGAGTGTTTGAAAGGAAAGATTAAGATAGTAAGTATAGTAGCTTAATGTTAAGACAATATATTTAAAATATAATCAAATATGTTCTCAAATATTCCAAACTACTGGGTTTGAATCTTCTTTTAAAACAACATAGTAAACCCAAAAGTGTTAAGAAAAACTTCGATATTCTCTATGTAATATAATGCGACTGTATTGTGTTAATACATATTAATCAGAATATGAATGCAGACTAACGATAACAAATAGTAATGTAGGTTAGCAAAAATGTTATCTCAAATAACTCACATCTCTAAACAACTTAATGTTAAAAAATATACAAATAATTATTATCATTTACGATGAGCTTTTAAATTTATTAGTTTTCATATTATTTACGCGAGAGTTTCAATATTAAATTCCGACCAAAAGACAATTCTATTGTAAATCGATTTAAACATTATTGAGAATTCGAACTTGCCATTTATTTATTGGCTCGGATTTACATTGTTTGCCCTGAAAGTCTGTGCCTGGACTTGTCAGAATCTGGAACTAATTTTTATTTACGCACCCTATTGTTTTTAAACCAGTACTAACCCTTAATTTTCATAAATTGAGAGTATATATACAAATTTCCCTATTAAAAGTATATACACAAATTTCCAACGTAAATATCTGTATATTAATACGACAAGAGAATATTTTGTAGCCCCTTTTAAGAATCTTGCGCGTACGGAGGAGTGTGAGATTTTTTATAGTTTACGTTTATATGGAGAGGAAATGCAGAAAGCTAAATTTTGTATATGATATATGTTAAAAATATATTAAATTACGTAGTGCAAATACATTAAAAATTCATTATTTACGTTCAACAATAAAAGATTCATTGATTATGTTCATACCGTCAATGTCAAATACATAATAATTTGTGGTCAAATAGTCGCAACGAGTAGTGATTATCACCAAAGAATTTTAAAATATCAGATTGACTGGATGAGTTTCGAGCTGCGAATTTTGTGTGATTTCAAATGCTCCTTTTTCTATAGTCTGAGGAGTGTACATCAAGGTATAAATCGTTAATTTAGTGTTTGGTGTAATAGATATATGTGTTTATATATAAGTAAAAAACAACTTGCTTAATACCCCTGTAAAAGGAAAAATACATTTTGTATAAGGAAAAATTTGTAAGCTTGCTTAATATACACTTACGAAAGGAAAATTTTCTAGCAGCAATCCGAATTGACTTACAGTTTTCAAGTGAGTAGGTAAGCACATTTCCATCAAATTTCGACCACCGATTGCTAGTATTTATTAAATGCATTTCAGTAAACAAAAAAAATCAGGTAGAAATTGCAGCGTATAAAATACACATTTTTAGTAAAACTGTTCCATTTCTTAAAATTACGTAAAGGACACTATTTTAAATTTGATAGAAGACGAAAGTCGTCCATTAATTTAAAGTTAATTTTTCGACGTCTAACAATGTCTAAAAAACTAATGATTTCGATAAATACTTATTTAAAGTATTTATCGAAATCATTAGTTTAATATAGAAAGAACAGAAAATAATATATTCACTTCAACATCATTCGTTCATAGGATACACACAAAATATATAAAGTAACACTAATAAAATACAATAATTCTTAAGAAATTCGTAACTGTCTACACATGGTGCAGGACGAGGACTGACTGATTCAAAGCTGTATTTTCTACCTGAGACTCGTGTTATGCCTGGGCAGATGTTTTGAAAATAAGAGAAATCGGATATACTTGGAGTTTTATAAGTTTGGAATTAATCGTGCAGGCGTATGAGGTCTCTAAAATATAAATTTAAAACAATAGAATTAGACAAAGATCAGTCGGTATATTATTCAATAAGTTATTTTTTTTCTTCTGTAATCTTAAGAAACAAAATAAAATGAAACTTCTGTCTTCAGATACTGTAAATCCCCTTAGATTAAGTTTTTGCGATAAAAATTGCAGGAAACAACTAATTGATAAATATTTTAGGCAATTTTTTTTATTCATGAAGTCATGGATTATGGAAGGAATAGTGTAGGTGTAAGAGTACCATAATTACATATACCTGTTTGACTGTCTCTTCATAATTTTCAAATGAATGCTCCTATTTTGTGTTGCTTTAATCAAAGTAAATTATTTTGTAATCAATATATGTGACTCTTATACCAAATTACTAAAAACCCTGATGATAGCTATTTCCGTGATGGATGCGTAGTCCTTGACGTAGTATTTTTTACTACTCTTCGGTTTATTTGAAGTACTAGAGCTCAAATTTTGAACGTAGTTATTACAACGGATCTTAAAAATATAATTGTACTTCAGTATATATTTTTTGTATTTCAACTTAAAAGATCGATAAGAATTTAAAAAAAAATTAAATTCTGTTTTTCAGTTAACCGTTTGCAAAACCATATTACTTCGAAATATTTTAATCTGAAATTATATTGTGTAATTGAAATCAAATATCCAATTACACAGAAAATATTATGTAAGTGATTTTAAATTCGTGAATATTTAAAACTGGAATTTTAAAATTAATAAGTCGTTATTAGATTTAAAGTTCTTCCTGGAAGTAATACATATGGTATATGTAATAACATCAATACCATACATCTTAATACGTAACTATGAAACCAATTACTAAATTAACACCTCGTCTTTCGTCACACTTTAACATTCATTATAGATGGCATAATTAAAGAGTAGGATCGTCTATGCTAATAATAAAATAACTGTAAGAGACTGTATATTAATTATTTGTTCGTCAATCGTGTGAAATATACTGGACGGATTTTGATGAAATGCAGTACGGTAACCGTTTAGACCCAAGAGCAATATATGAAAGAAAAAATTGTCATAAACTTTCTTATTCAGAATTTCACGTGAGTGAAACCGTGGGGCACAGGTACATAATTATTTATTTTGTAAATATTATATTACACAATTTAAAAACTAATTTTCGATATTGTACTTCTTAAAGGTTGTTGTACTACGTATGCATTTATTCGTTTCTGAAACAAATATAAAGCCAGTGAATTTTAATTTTTAATTCCAAATCTATTAAATAATACAAAGTCTTACGTGATAAAATAATTAATGCCTAGTAATTCATAAGCCTAATTAAATGAATATTGTCACGCAGGTTAATAACTTACTCCCTTCAATGTATCTGAAATAATGGAAAGACGCGTCGACTTATAATAATACGCTCCGAGAATACAATTATCACCCTTTCGAACTTTGTTACAACTTTTCGTTAATCTAGCACTAAATTAATGTCTTCATTCATGACATTAAACTATATACACAAAATGCGAAAACTGTAATATGTGGGAATGAAAGGTACTGTGCTATAAATATGCTTGAAAAATCATGTATGTGTGGTGTCGTTAAGGCATGTAAAATAAAGTGAACATACACTCATGATTTTTCCCTATAAAATGAAGAAACCAATTAAATGAAAACAATTTTTTCATGTTCATGGCTGTATGAGCTTAAATCTCTTTGCCATCCCGACACGGGCCACATTACACAAAAAATGTATGTAAAAAAGCACATAGCGTTGTTTCCATTTCTTTTTTATTATTCTTTTCTTTTATTTTTTATGCTACTCTATCGTTTAATAGCTGAATTATTTACTTCTAAGGAATTTTACATGGTTATTGAATCTTTGTCCTTAATTCCCTTATGCTTGGTTTTGGCTCTTTCCCATCATTTTCCTTAAAGCATCAAGGTTAGAAGAATTTTCGTGCAAATGTAAAATCTTGTTTCTCTTACTTTTTGTTTATTAGCATTCTTCAACAGTATAGCAATATTATATAATTTTGTTTAAAAAAATTCAATTTACGTTCAATTGCGGTGTTTTTATTTCTGTATTTTTTGTAATGGCCTTTATTCATAACTACAGAAAATGAAAATATGTTTAAAATTTTTAATTTTTTATTTTTGAATTTCAGGCGATTTTGCTAATTTTTGTCTGAAAGTAAACTGAAAATATATTTTATCTTGCATAACCTGTAAGGCAAGGAGATTAAAGGTAGGGATAATTTTTGCATCGATATCAAAATGTGAACAGATCGCGTAATAGAAATAATATAGTACTAGTAGAAATTGATAATGATAATATTGTTGTTGTTTTTGAGATGCATTTAAAAGTGCATTGAATGTAATTCCAATAAATTTTAAAAATGATGGTTGTAGTTTGATGAAATTTCAGTGCAGATGCTATAATGCAAAACATTTAGCATTTTAAGCTACTTTATTTGATATAACAGCATTAATTTTTTCTTGTTAAACGGGAAAACTTAATTGCCACCATTAACACTAAATTTATTTTTTATACACTATGTCAGGTACTTACTTTAAATGATGAAATCATTGAAGATAAATAAAAGTATTATTTCGATAATTTTTGTAGCTACAATTCGTCATTTTACATGGTAAGTTGTAAAGCTAAAATTTCAATTAAACTTTTGCGTGAAGTGTATAAATTTAAGGTACTCTATATTTTTTATTATAGAGCAGCGCCAATGACTTCTGCGTATGGCCGTTCACCACGTTATGCGCATTTATATTTTTACGACCATGAAACTGCTGATAAAATTAGATTGCATGAACAATGAAATCAACCGTCAATAACATTTTAAGGCGTGAAATTTCTATTAAATTGGAACTTTTTAATCGTTTGGTGCGTTCTTTTACTGCAATGAAAGAATCTTTTGTAAGAGATGAAAATGACAATAGAAATATTTGTATGTTTATCACATCTAAACAAAATTAATATCTTCGAATGTCTCAGTGATACAATTGCAATTGATTCAGTCGTTATTTTTAATATAGGGAATAGTGAGCCATCATTAGAATGAAATATGGTTCCTTTTAATTTGCTTCATAACACACCAATTACGTTCACTGCGAGTCAGCTCATAAAAAAAGTTCCTATGTTGCAGTATGCATGCTATCGGTTTTAAAATAGAGATGATTTTAGCCTTTGACATCATTCACAGAAATTATTTTTGCAATGGACTATTGATGTGTTCATACATATTGAAAGTGCAAGAGTTCAGAAGAAAAAATCGCTCTGTTCTAAAGTTAGAAATGTGTAATAACTTACCTTGTCATTCATAACCGAACAAAATGATACTGTAAATATAAGAAGAAGAGTTATTTCATTTATGCGTTCGCCATCAATCGTCAGGCATCTTCATTTAATGGTTCTCAAAGGAATATGTATCAAAATTATATGAACGCTCATTGTACAATATTTTGGGAAAACATCTATACTTGTTATAGTGAATCGCTATACTAAAAGGCTAAAAATTTGAAGCAATGTTGTTACGAAATGGCTTTTATAATTTAAATTCAGAAATGACTGCGCATGTTTTCAAGGTTTAATTCAGAGGGTTATTGCATGCAATAGTATCGAAATAAATTTATGATAACTTTGAGGCAATTAATATATCATTAATACAAAAGAATTCAAAAAAATCATTGGGATTTTCATGTGCCCAAATCTTAAGCACGTTGTGTGAAAATGTTAAAATAGTCGGAATTGTTGATATTGACAATGTCGTAAATGCAGAAATTCCAAATATTCAAGCATACTCCGAGTTACCAAAATATATTGCAAAACATATGACTATCCGGACCATGTGTTATATTTATTTAAACTTTTGTTTTTATGAGCATAAAATATTTTCTGAAAGATTTTAATAAAGTTACACGAGAATCACCAACTGAGATCCATCGTACACATAAGGCGTGATAAAGGTATTAGCGTTGATGTTCGAGGAAAATCACTTGACCATCCTTATTTTGTACCACATAATCCATATTTACGTACTAAATTTGATTTCTATTTTAACGTTAAAGTTATGTTATGGTTAAAAGTGTTAAATACATTTATAAGTACGTCTATAAAGGATATACCAGTGCAATTATAGAATTGGGCAATAAAAGTAACAATTAGAATAAAGATGTTCAGATTCATGAAGTGAACATTTTTTTAAAGGCTCTTATGGCGTGTCAATTGAAGCGTTATGGCGTATTTATGCATTTCCATTGCTCTTTGAATTGCACATTAACATTAGGCTTGATGTTTATTTACCACGTAGATAGAAAGTCTACTTTAGAATAGGACAAGATGGGAATGCAGATGCAAATGTTAAACAAACCAAATTATTATATTTTTCGCATTTAATGAAAACAAGTCATCTGCAAATGTATATCGCTATACCCTTACAAGAGTAGATGGTGAAAAAAATAGTAGTAAAAAGTGGTGTTAAAATCATTATACGCACGTATGTCTTCAAAGGACGTAGAGATTTTTTATTTATGTTGGCTCTTATTCCAAGTTGTTTGCCTAAATAATTTGGACGTGTGACAACTTATAATGGAAACATTAACAAGACGTTTATCGAAACGCGTTATGTGCACGATGTTGATTCAAATGACAATGAATGGCGTGAATATTTAAATGAAGCGAAAGAATTCATTTCGCCAAAACAGACGCGTCATTTTTTTTGTTATTTTTGCAGCGAATACGCTAGGAAACACGTTAGCATTGTGGAATAAATTTAAAATATTAGCATTGTGGAATAAATTTAAAATATGCTAGGAAACACGTTAGCATTGTGGAATAAATTTAGCATTGTGGAATTAATTTAGAAACACGTTAGCATTGAGGAATAAATTTAAAATATGCTAGGAAACACGTTAGCATTGTGGAATAAATTTAAAATATTTGCTTGCCAAGATTTATTAATAGTGTTCAATAAGGGAGTTCAAAATTTAATTTAATAGATCACTGCTAAAA
Source organism: Druceiella hillmani (assembly GCA_039881145.1). Lineage (NCBI taxonomy): Eukaryota > Metazoa > Arthropoda > Insecta > Lepidoptera > Hepialidae > Druceiella > Druceiella hillmani. The sequence continues at coordinate 10,247,394 of JAYKKI010000014.1, forward strand.
ATTAAATATATTTTGAAAGATTACAATTTGACATGTCATTCAATTGAATTAGCTGTTTCGACGTTAATGACAAAAGTTATTGAAGTAGATACTTTAAATCGCATCCAAGAAGATTTACAATTTAATAAGCGTTACGAAAGGGATGTTCATTAAATTGTAAAAATGTACTTCAATTGATCGCGTTATTGACCATGACACTGGCTCAATTTTTTTTTAACGGCAGGTTATGATAAAACATTTTGTGGTAATAATTATGAAATCAACGATTTTCCAGCAGAGTTTTTGAATTTTCTGTCTATAAGTGGTTATCGCTACAATTCGAATTAAAGTTTACTTGCGTTATTTTTTTCGATAAACATTTCGGTACATAGCAAGCATTAGTCAAATGTTCATATAAAAATTATATTGTTTGCAAAGTTTTGACAGTACCATTTTACCATTTGAGTTCCAAGGACAAATCATTCGAAAATGTTGGGGTTCCATTAAGATAACCGGTTTTGAGGCGTAATAACTGACCAGTTATATGTCGCATCATGTAGAACTATATCTTTCGGTGATTTGACGATCTACATTTTTGAACACAGCGTATAAATTCATTTAGCGAGCAATGAAAGAGTATTGACGAAACATACATTTACACTGCAGTTTTGAATCATGAAATCTACTTTATAACTATTCATTTCCTTCAAATGGATCAATAATCTTTATTATTTTTCTATCAGAGATTATTCTTTATTTATTTTTGTTTTGTTCTACCGTTTAGTGGTTGAATTATTTACCTTTGGGTAAGTTCATTTTTGTTAATAGTTCCCTCGTCTTGGCAACAACTGACACCTTTTTATCTTTTTGACAAAATTTTTCACAATTATAGCGTCGGGGTAATTGTATATAAACTTAAATTTAAACTTAGCGCCTCATTGCGTTAAGAATTTGCATACAAAATTAACTATCTGATAATTAATTTTCTTCGGGTCGAATTTCGACCATAGGCGATACTAGTTATAATAAAAAACTATAAAATGGAGAGGATGCTTCTCATAACAGAATTTGACCGAATTTCATCTTTTGATAAGTTACTAAGTCAAGTACATAATTGTATATTTATAACATGCATGTATTGAACTGAATAATCACTAGGGCAATCGAAACTGTCATATATCCTAATAATTGTACTTTTCGAGGTACTGACTTTCCGAGATACTAGATGCCTAAATAAGAGAGGATGTGGTCTACAAAAAGTTTCGATTTAAGCGTCTGACTTTGACTTTGTCCGTGATTCAACAGGTGTTCCACGAAATCAAAATTCCTAAAATTTATTTTTCCATGATTTAAGATTAAAGCTGAGGTATTATTTAAATGTCCGACTGTATCGCTAGTGAATATTTCATGTTGTACCTTTCAAATAAAAGATTCTCACAATCCTTTTTTATTATACGTCTTTGATTAAAGAGAGGGCCTCAGTTTAGGTCAACCCAGGCACGATTTTTGCATATGAGAATAGTGCATTCGCATGAGGATATAAGTCTCATTCATTGGACATATGCTTTATTCCATCGAGGATTCAGTTCTCGTACAATTCGCTGGGTAGACTCAATGAGGAACTCAACAAAATCTCATTTGCGTAATATGGTATACGTATCTGTTTAATGATAACTTTCGGCAGATGTAAGAATTTTCAGAGATATATTAAATTAACTTTAATGCCAAAATATAACATGGCTGAAATTTTATTAAACTCCTTCTAACACTCTGACTTCTGGATTTTAATTTACAAGAGGAAAAATATGTCTTCTGTACGTAATAACTTTGTCTTCATAAGAAGCAAGGGTCAGATGAATAAATTGAATAAACAGCTTAGCGATTACCGAACTCAACTTTGCGAATTCGCCTAAACTTGTCAAAACAGACCCGCCATTTTTTTAAAAGCAATAAAACGGGGTTGAAAATAACACAAAAATAAGTAGTCAAAAATATTTTACGGTCTAAAGTGGAACTGCTAAAACAAAGTACCCATTGACCAGTTTACCACTCGCTCACATCCCGCACGGGCCTTAGAATATTCACATAAATTATTCACATAAATTGTTTTATTTCATAAATATATTATAATGGATGTAATAAGGAGAAAAGAATATCTTGAATATTCATGTGAATTTATGAAAACAAATGAGTGAATCAATGAGGATTTCTTTCAGAAAATTATAAGAATCGGATGAACATATTTGATAACCGACGAAGGAATATAGAATTAATTGGGGAATTATGTTCATAATAAAATGAAACTAAAATGGTTGTAATAGATTTAAACAAAAGAATTAATTCTTTCGCAGCTTAAAAGAACGTAAATTAATTTCGTTAATCCTCTATAATGTAATATTTATGAGGTGAATATTTGATATATTGAATATTCAAAACCCAAATGCGCTATTTTACAGATCCTCGAATATAGAATTAATCTGTAATTTTGTTGTGAACTTTAAATTAGTGATTGTATAACTTGAAAATATTGCCTTACCATGTCGTTAATTTTGTGAATTTTCGAAACTCTAATTCTACGTTACGAATAAATTAAATATTAGCACTTTAATACAGACATAAGCACCTTCTAAGTTAATACGTTATTAAGAGCTTGCCTTCCATCGTATATTAATATTCATACATGTAATGTGGTCGAGAGCAATGCCACACATAATAATATTTATTTGTTTCTAATGATATTTCTTTTTGTATTAATTGCGCCAAAAAATTCCAATAATTTATCTACGTCATATTTTAAGCTTCTAGTTTTGCTTTCCTTGTATATTTAAATATATACATTTCTGATACAATTGTTAAATAAGTCAGAAAAATAGGCAGTAACTGAAGAAGTTTTATTAAATAAAACAAAATCTTAAATGGCACCATCTTTCAAGTACACCTTTGAGAGATGACGTAATATTTTATAAATTCAAGTGAATGTGAATAAATTAATGTTGACACGTAGGCTTGTTAATAATTTAGCCTCTTCAATTTCTCATAGGTAACAAAAAGACATGATACTTTCGGACGAATTTGTTTCAGCTTAAAATTAATCCAGGGGATACATCCAAACAATTGAAGATCAACCATGCTATAACTCATGAGACAATCATGGTAAAAACGATAATACGAAGAGACTCCGTCTAAATATTAATAGAAATATTAAGAAGTTTTATCGCGAATTGTAAAATGTTCGGTAGATGTCTGCGAGGATAATGCACTAGAGGAGCTATACGAGATTATTTTCTTTATGAAGTTTTGGAAAAATTTATTTATTGAGACAAGTTTGCATTTTGCAGGATCTTTTTGGACTTTATTCAAGCGATCATTAACTGGAATGCTCCTTTTTTAAGAGTAATTAAAATTATTTTATTTCGTTGAATTTTTATGATTTTTTTAAATTCTCATTTATATTTTATTTACCTTTCGTCGGAAGTAAAAAAAAGTTGTAACAAAAAGTCTAAATTTGTTATAATACTATTTAGATGTTAGTAACTTTTGTGTTGAAATTTAAAATTAATATTTGTAATAATGTAGTCTTATGAAAATACTAAAAAATAAATAGGCAGAAGAGTAAAAAAAAGTGTTCAATCAAATATTCAAGACAAGTGGTGAAATTTAAAATAAAACGTGGACTCTCAGAAACAAAAACATTTGATTCAATATGGCTATACAGAGGAATAAGGTATAGCATCAAATCTGTATTATAATTTATCAACGTTTTATTTCCGAAAAATATCATAAACTTTGCCAATAGCTAAAATAGAAAATGAGAGATCCTCTGAAAACCCCTTAAAGGAATTAAATATGAGCTTTTTGTGTATGCGGTTCTTATATATATCTTGGCATTGATCACCGAAATATTGTAAGCAGTGATCATGACGTTAAATATTTCACCCTCTACCTAATACAACTTTTTCCTTGACTTGAGTTGTGAAACATTGGTAAAGCGTAGCGTAGCCTTTCAAAAAATCTTTTTGTCTAATTTACTTAAATTTTGTTTGTGTTTACATGTTATTTTTATTATTTTTTCGTAAATGTTACGACCAAATAATTGAAAGTTAAAATTTAAATTTGAACACTTTGGTTCAAATGTTATTATACCGAGAGTTATAAGTCGATAAAAACGAAGCTCGATCATGTGTACTTTAAATTATTTCAAAAGCTGCGCTCAGAATATTATTCCTTATTTTATTTATTTATTTAAATAACTTCCCGAGTATTCCCGAGTAATAATTTCCCGAGTATTATGTATTTCAAAGAATGAAGATGGAAAGAAAATTAAATAGGAATAAAAACAATTTTAATCCTGGAGGAACCAATATAATCGTAGCTTGAGGTACTTTAAGATCTTTTTATTTTTGTGACTGAATGAAAATTAGTATTGATGAAATTTCAGTTTATTCACTTTAGTTATTTTTTTAAAAATATCAACTTTCACTGCTACATTTCCCATGACTTACGATATTTGTGCTATTATTACATATATTATTTCTACTTAATAACTTGTTTAGCTTTAGATTAAACAAAGAAGTCTGATATAATAAATTATTCAATATTAAATCGAACAAAACGACGTGGAAAATAGTTCCAGAGGTAAATTTTCGACACATTTGTAAAAATATACGAGATACGCCTCAAAAATTGCACCTTTAGTATATGACCTTTGCCTTAAAAATAGCAAAACTTAAAAATCTGTTATTCGTTTTTTTGTTATAATTTTTTTTACTTCCAACGAAAGGTAAATAAAATGTTATTGAAAATTTAAAAAAAACATTAAAATGAAAGAAAATAAAAAGTGACAAATAACATTTACAAATGTGTCAAATTCGACGTTACTCTATGTATTTTAATGATGTTTTATTTCCTAAAACAGCAAAAAATTAATAACAAATTATTTTTGAATAATAAAGAGAGATACTTGGAATATTAATGTAGGACTGAAATACTTCAAGTATAAAATATTTTAGAAATAGCTTGAGGATAAACACTAAGTGTTTTGATAGCTATAATTGATACTTAATTGCTGTAGACTGCTACATGCACCGGTAACATTATAATGAGTACGAGCGGAGATAATGGAATATTTAGTAATTTATTAATAATTAATTCTCGTATACCACGCGGAAATAGGTACATATTTTCCATGCGATTTTGTAGGTGTAGGTTTATTGTGCAACATGTTGAATAAACTCTTTGTAGACTACAGTCCTAACTCTCTTATTGAGAGGCCCCAATATACAGCTAGTAGAACTTAGCCGCATGACACAGTCCGCGTCAACACCAACCAAATTGAACTTTTGAGCTTGACCATGTGCACTTTTCTGTAGATATTTTATGAAATACGTAACGGTATGTAGAATCATGTATCATTTAATTTATTTTTCTAATATCTAAAACTGAGGCTGAGGCGTTATTTGGGTACCCAGCAGTAGTACGAGTAATAGCGAAGATTTTGTTTTATTTCGATCACTTGGACATTCGGTAAAATGTTTTTAATGGCTGCCATTCACTTTATATCAACAATTATATCTTGCATCTAAAAACATAAAATAGTGATTCAAAAAAAGCTTTGTAAATGTAACGCATTTATAAGTGGTACTGGATTACCAGTTACATACGGAAAATATCGTATTTTAGTTATTAAGTGTTACGTAAATTTATGTATATAAACACTTTCATTAACCTTAAAGTGTTACACTTAAACGTCGTCAGAAGTTAGGGATTGTTTTACAGTTTCTTTTTGATCTAACGCAGTCTAACGAGGCTATTAAATTATTACCATTGGCGAAACAAAATAAAAAAACAGGTACCTGGTGCCACATATTCGTGTCCGAAAATGTCCCTATTTGAATATTGCATATATTTGAAAATTATTTTATAAAGAAATTGAATATTGAATATATTTAGCGTTAATTTTGTAGAAATTCATTATTCATAATTAAATGAAACTACGTGATTTAGTATTATTTCTACTTTCTTTTGAGTTCTTTACCACGACCCACGTTTCGTTGTATTACAATATCTCCAGGTGGCCTATTGGAAAAGATCTTTGCTAATAGCCCACATGAAGATGATACAACGAAACCTAGGTCGTGGTAAAGAAATTAAAGAAAGTAGAAATAATACTATATAACGTAGTTTCATTTAATTGTGAATTACGAAAAAAATTATTATAAAATATTGAAAGTGTTCAGTCGTATGGAAGTGCAAATACAAATTATTCTCCCAATTTCTACTACGTTATTCATGTAACTATTATATATATATATATATATATATATATATATATATATATATTGATATAAAGTTTTAATTTATAACTTTTTAATGAAAATAAAGTTGCAAAACTGTTTATTGGCCTTATGTATTGAGATTGCGTGACCGCTTGTGTAAAGTGTGCTATTTATTTGTTTGTCGACTTGTTGCCTTTATTCGTAGACAGAGTTGAATTATTTATTTAGTAATTTGCATCCACCTATTTTTGTAACCATGTTGCTCTTTACCGTATCTCCATTTCTTTAAGGAAAGTAAATTTTAATTTAAAGGATATTTACTTTCGATTAGTGCATAAAAATAATCCAGTCATGTAACGATGTTGCTCCTTACCGTATCCCCATTTATTTAAGGGTTGAAAAGTTTATCTTTAAGAATATTTCCTTTCAATTAGTGCATAAAGACAACCGAGTGGAAGTTACACTTACTATTACAAATCATTTATTTTCAATCCCTGGACATTTCATACATCTATCATCTATCTTCATCAAGTTATACTTATAGTCATCTAATTGTGCTTTGTATTTGAATACATGTGCTTTGCATTTCAAATTATTGTCGGCAGTATTAGCGATGACGTAAATCGGAGAAATTTTTTATAAACTAAATAATAGTAACTTACACGATGCTATTGTTATTGTCATTGATAATTTCAGAAAAAATAGCAAACATTTTGCTGTTTTTGTCGAAATAAGAATTGTTTAACTAAGACGAAATATTATTGAAAACAAATATATGCATGCATTTACAATTTTACACTGAAATACCCAAAAGTTTACTTTATGAATTCACGAAAATAAAATTTCAAAAATAAATAATACTGAATTTTTTTTTAACTTATACTCATATATATTTGATATTTTTTTCGCTAATTAATAAAAAAATATTTTACAGAATATTTAGAATATTAAATTCTCTATATCGGAATATTCCGTCCTTTTTTCCACAAGAGTAAGTATATATTATATATAAATATAATATGCGAATATCGTAATTGGCTGCCTCAAAAAGAATTGTCAATCGTTTAATATTCAGTACAATATAATATCGAAATATTACCCATCTTATAATAAAGGTTCGGTTTCTCAGTTTTGTTAGTTCAAATAAGATAAAATATTTTTGATTTTTGATAGAGTGTTAATTAAGCGATTATTTTTTCGAAATCTTAAAACATCTCAAACAAGTCGCAAAGTCTTTTTAGCTAGCTTTTTATATACAACTTAATCTGTCCTTCACTTAAATTTATATTCCGAAAGAGGTCAAATAGTACTGCTACTTAATTTGTCTAAAACTATAATTATTATAAAATTGTAGTCACAGCTGACAGAGTAGACACATAACGTTGCCACATATTTATTCCCTCATTGCCGTTCCCTGTTTTAAAATTTGCTAAAACTTGATCAAATTTAATAACATTTAATAAATATAACAGGAGATATGGAGAAAATTGTTATAATAACGAAAAGAAATATCAAATAAAAATTTAACAGAAAAGTAAAAAACAAATTGGGGATTCTGAGAGATGACCCTTTTAGATGTCCCTAGTATTAGTTAGTAATTATTAAGTCAACTTTATTTTAACCTGAAGTCAAATAGGAATTACTAGAGAGCCATAGAAAATTATTTATCTTTAGTAATAGATTACAAGAAAATCGTCATACTAAAGTATCTAAAGAACAATATTATATATGTGAATCTGTAGTGTCATTTTATAGAACTATGTATTCAAAAATATAAAAATATTTTACAGAGAGGCCATAGTGAATAAAAGTATAAGTTTTTTTATTTTGACTGTCTTTACAGTTAAACTATAAATTTCTTTGCATTTTATTGATTACTTACAATGTCATAAAACAAAAAAATGTAAATTATTAGTATGTAAGTCAAGATATTTAAATGCCTGAATCTAATTTCCTATTTTGTCATCATCTATAAAAGTGAAGCGCTAAAAACCTACACGAATATTACAAATCGTTCATTCGTAGATGATTATTTTAAGGTAGAATTTCGATAAATACATAAAATTAGATTTTTAACGTCTCACTTATAATGCCTCTGTGATTTAGGTATAAAATATAATGTTATGACACTCTGTAATAAAAAATTAACAATATTTTATCATTACGGATACTACAGTTCACTTAACCGCATAGACTTAATAACATTTTGATCACCACGATAATTTCACACCATTGCCACATTAACTTCACAAACAACTAAGCCTCCGCAACTAGGAGCCTATTACTTGCCCCGCCTTTTAAATGAAGGACACAAACACGAAACCAGTGTAGTATGCTGTGATAGACGTTTGTGATAAGTAACGCGCACACCTGCGTTGTGTATCGACTTAATTAATGAGTGTATGGCTTTGTGTTACAAGACTGTAATTGTGTTGCGGTCCTATATGGGGGTTTGGATAAGGGAATGTGCGGTGTGTCTTCAGCATTAGACAATGGGATGCGGTTAGTTTTGTGCCAGCTGCTGTGACGCGACAATACTTTTTGTGTTCGGTTTGTGATTACCGTTTTCCTAACAGGAGTTTATTAGGGATCAATCATTGTTCAATATGCGGTTGGGCAATCTGTTTGTTTTTCATACGGGAAAGTGTTTTATTTGTTTGGTATTAGATATTGTAAAAATTAACATTGTATCGTTAATTTTATCTGTGAATTAATATTTCATTAGTAATTAGTATTTTAATAATTTAATATATCGTATTGTATCCCTTCTTATTTGTATTCCCACTCGACCAAAACTATTATAATTTTCGATGACTTATTTTTAAATAATATTATGTTACGTATAATCATATTAAATTTCAGTATTACCGTGACTTCTATAGGTTTTTCTCTAGTACCTCTTAGTGAAGTCTGCGTTTTCAAATCAAGACAAAGCCGTCAAAATGTTTGTTTGTCCAGCCTAAAGCGTTTCAAAATCAATACGTTGTTTGTTCTTATTGGATTGTTTTTAAACTTTATTGCATTGTTCTCAAAATAAATTTAAAATCAGTGTTTGGGAGATATCATGACAGCTGATTAAAAAATCGTCATTTTCTTTCGTTTTCTACAACAAACTAGTGTTCGCTTCACTATCGTACAAACATGACACCAGCTTGGCGATTCCATTTGTTAAAATTGCACGTTCTCTATGAATTTGTATGAAAATTGTCGAACGACGCCATAGATACACCGACGTATCGTTTTATAGAATAGAATGGAGTGTTTTTGTCTACCAAAATACTATTCGACAACACTAGACCACGTGAAGTTTCGATGTCAAATGTCATTTTCATACATTTTTAAATTTTCTACGAACGAAAACGAAAGTAGAAAGGAACTTTGTCTAAGCCCACTGACAAGACACAACTAGCTCTTTCATTCACATTATCCTGTCGTACGTATTCTGTAGTAGTAGTAGGACCTCTCTTGTTTACTTAAATCACCCATGCGCCTGTGTAGGGGATCATACTAAGGAATGTACGAAATGTTATTTTTTTTTATTTCGGTATTTTGTATTTTAAAACGTAGTAATTTATATGTTCTTGTCTGAATTGGTTGTCGTACGAATTGTACGGATACGTATGATTTAAATCATCACTACAAGATGTCGTCACATGCTCACGCGCACAGTGAACTCACGATTTTCCATCGTGAGATTTGTTAATTGCGAGACGTTTTTAAATAATACAAAACCATGTAATATGTATCCTACTTGCAAAAAAATGAAGTGGTTCAAAACGGATATTTGGTTCAAAAGGGTATTTAGTAATATTTCCGCGTCAAAATAGTGGTCATCAAAAATTTAAACGAATATGAATATGTAATCCGTAATTTTGTTATTTTCTTTAAATTCAAATTTGATACACACAGAAAATGCTATGTTACCTCGATTTCCATTTAAGGAATTTTGGAAGCTCCAATCCTCTAGTTAATAAATATTTGTTGCTTTCAAATGGCTCATTATTATTTTAAATAGAGACATAAACGTCACATAGGTTAATACGTTTTTAAAAGGAGAACCACTTGCCACATATTAATATTCATTATGGGCGAAGTGGCAGAGATCAATATCACATATAATTCAGTGTTTCTATATTCCTCTTTCATACCTTTTAAATTATATTTGCTCTACTTACTTACTTTAGAGATTTTAACCTTAATAATATCTCTAACAAAAGATATGCTTTATAAAAATCAAAAATTTGTGCAATCAAAGTGCAATCAAAATAATTTTTGAAAGGGACCCTTTCAAAAATTATTTTGATAAATTATTAAATTCTTTATTTGATTTGAAAATTTCCCAACATGTCATTATTTTGTAATTAATATCAAAATATATGTCGATACAAAAGTTAAATAAGAGGGAAAAATTCGAATTATGTTTGAATTGAATTTACTCTATGATTTTAATGCCATACCAACTTTAAAAAATCATTACTTATAAATTTTGGTAATTGAGTTATAAATTCCGTTTAAATAATAAATATAAATTCATGATAAATTTTATAATAGACTCGCTGAAATTAACTTTTTTTTAGAGGTGGTTTGGGGATAAATATTAGGTATTTAAATTAAAAATAATAAACCGATAGAAATACGCGGTACTTTGAATAAATATCAATTAGTGATTCTAATAAATATCATTAGTTTTATTGACTAAATGGGGGCGTGAACTCAGATCATCAGTAAGTTGCTCGTAATGGAGTTAAATTAAATTTTCGTAAAGCTATAACTTGAAGATTAGGGAAGTATTTATATATGGCAAGTTATCGTTATATACAAAAAATAGTTTTGTTTCGTTACGGCAATGCTGAAACAAACACAATTTTAAGAGCTCTAAATGTGGTATATATTACGTACAAAGATTATTTTTATTTACGACGATTATTATAGAACTTAATTTCGTTGTGGTTATCTAAAAGTAAAGGAGGAATAATAATACCATGAGAGAGTATTTATTTGATAACAATAGACTACGAGACAATTGTTAAGCTAAAGTACTTTAAAACAAGGATCTCACTATCAGTACAATGGACGTCCTATCTTAAATAATACATTTATATGCGAGAGACGCACATTCTATTGCGAAAATAATATTGGGCTTGTGTATCTGTAGTGTCGTACGGAGGAGTCAGAGCGGATAGTTTTACTAGTTAATTTCTAGTTTTGATGTGTGGCTATAGTTAAATTTTAGTATTTTTTAGTTATTTTTTATATTTTTATAACATATGACAATGTCATAAGATGTATATATTTAAAATGAACATAATTTTTTAGAGCGACTAAACCAATATAAAGCAATAAAATAATATTTGAAGCGAATTTTTCATTTATCCTCATGAAAATGAGAAATTTCACTGATGAAATTAAGGAACCTCTATGGAAATAACATTTATTTTTTTTTGTCGGCGCTTATTTTAAAGTAGATGTTTTGATGAATAAATATAATTGGATTTTTTTGTACGGTTCTCTTATAATATTTCCGTAAAATATAGAAATTCTGCCTTTGTCTAAAATGTATCGCTCGAAGCAAACTTTTCGAACCATTCTGTACCTAATAGTTATTTCTCATAACAAAATTAACAATATTTCATTCAGACCGTGAGAATACTGCGGCTTACTCGGTAGCTCGGAATTAATAGCTTATTTTTTACCTTTCCACGATTAGCACAATAAATTCACAAGCGCCGAATCCTCTGTAACCAGGGCCTGTTACATGCCCCGGTTTTTAAATAAACGACAAACACGAAACTAATGAAAAAGACAATTAAAAGTTTCATATGAATAATGCGATATCGTGGTATATTGATTTAATTAATAAGCACATCTTGATCTTATAAGACCATAGTTACGTTGTGGTGTTGTAAGTTATGGGTTTGGATGAGAGAATGTTCGGCGTGTCTCAGCATTAAACAACGGGACGTGATTAATTTTCTGCTAGTCATCATAATTCGACAGTATATTGTGTCCTATGTGTTATTAACGTTTTCGTAATGAAAACTTGTTACAGAACGGGTATTGTTTGTTATCCAATGTTGCTGCTTAATTCTTGGCGTGGAAAAGTATCTCGCTTTATTAGTACTAGGTATCGCATGACCAACTTTTTTTTTAATTAGTTGTATGAAAGAATAATCGCCAATCATAAAAAAGATTATTGTAAGGTGTAAAGAATATTTAGGAAAATTAATCTTGAAGTTACAAGCGACCAAACAAAGAACCTTCAATATATGTTCAGTAAATTTGTATTATTGAATTCATAAAACTATGAGTAAAACATAACTTGAATGATATTTTGATCGGATTTGTAGCCGAACATATTTTGAATTTAATAACTTTAACCAAATGTTATTTCCAGTAGTCAATTAAAATTAGATAAAAATTATGACTGTAAAACGCGCATTTAAAGAAAAATCTGTTACACCTTTAAAGTTTAGATATTAGTAATTTAATGTTTAGGACATTTTAATAGAATTTAAATAATGGATGCAATTATTAAATTAATTTCGGTACAGAAAACAAATCGTCCGCAAAGTCTTTTAATATTTATATCTTTGACTACTTTAGTTTTGTTTCATAGAATTAATCCAGAATTATTTTTGAAAAAGGCAAGAATAAGATGATCGTTATAGATATCAATTAAAATTATTGTTCTTCTGCTGCTTAAAAGAAAGTAACACATTTTTTTTATTATTCTATGCTTTACTATTGAGGCGAGGTATATTCATTATAACGACTCTTAAAGACCCAATAGTGTTTTCTCATTCTTCCGCGTCACGACGCTTCATATTTAGAATTTAAACAAATATATTGATTAAATGAATTACGCATATAATACTATCTTACATATTTACATTACTGAAACCGTTATTAATTAATCTGGCGGTCACACACGAATTAATTCACGAAGCTAATTGTGGTAACAAATTATAACACTGTGAGACCATATTTGTCCATATATTATAAGAATTATCAAAAAGTTTTTTGGAGAATGGAAAATATTTTGATGTATCGCTGCGAGGATAATTCAGTTTGGTAGCTGTATGAGAGTAATTGTTTTTTGAAACTTTGGAGTAAAGCCAGGTTATGTGATTTTTTGCACGACAGAACGAAGTTTCCGTTTTACATAATTTTTGTACAATTTTTCATTAACTGGAATAATCTCATTGTCCACATTATTTTAAAGGATATAATTTTCTTAAATTTTCATAAAAATTAACTAATTTTAAATAATATTTTACTTGTTTTTTATCAAATGTAAAAGAAAATTGTAGCAAAAGAAACTAGAATTAATGAAAATTGAATGAAAAAACAATAATATAAAAGCAAAAGAAAAACAATATTACTTGAAATCACATTCTGTCATAGAACGAAACGGCGATCTATGACAGAATGTGATTTTGATATATCTCTTAAGATGATTAATGTGTAGCGTGAAATCAGCAGACGATTTTTCAATGTTCTCTTATCGGAAAACGTAATTATGACACACTTATAGATCTAAAGAAAAATTAATAATTTTGTAAATAGGCTCTTCGGGTTTGAATTTTATTCTGCAAATGAGTATATTTCCTATCGAAATATAGTAAGCAGCAAAGACGATAGTCAATATTCCACACCCTTGCTGATACAGCTGTTCTCATCTCATTCAAGATTCCTTTTCGTGAAACATGGCATGGTATATGAACGATAGAAGGCCTACAATTCATACAAAATCTATCAAAGGTTCCCCTGACATGAATTTTATTTACTTTATGCTTTATTCTGTAATATTTCAAACGAAATCGTAAGGATTACGGTGAAATCATTCAAAATTTAAATCCTTCTCCGTATATAATGGTTCAAAAGTTATTAAACTCAGAGTATTAAGCTGTAAAAAATATAGTTCGATAATAAAAATATCGTTATTGAAAAAATTGGAACATAAAAAACAGATATATTAAATTATTTTATAAATCTTGCTCAACATTTAAATTGCCATTTCATTGATTTAATTAAAAAACTTTAAATTATACAGTTCCCCAATAACACAAATTTGTTTGTAATATATTTATATAGAATATTTTATAACGTTTACATTATTTAAATAGTTTATTTAATATATCACGTATCAAAAATGTTTAAACTTTTACATATACTGAGTGTTTACAGAAGTGAAATTTAAGCGTAATTAACAGATCTTTTACAATTATAAATAACAATTGATTATGACTCATCTACTCAAGGAAAATAAATTTATATCATCAATCGATGTTAAATTATTATAAAAATTTTCTTTGTTTTCCACACCTGGCTTATATCACGTATTTATAGACACCTACCAACTTAACTTTTATACTTAAGCATTTACCCAGCTCATGTCATTTAAAAATGTAATTACGGCTACCTACGTGCATCGATAAAACTGAATATTCTAGTACGAGTAACACATTCATTATCTTAGGACGTTTTCCCCTTGGAGTAAATTTTACCAATTAATCAACATTCTAATTACAGCATTAAATTCAAATATATATCTTTAAGTAACTTACTAAATCAAGTATATAGCGGCCTATTTAGTGTATTCATGTATTAATTATGTAATCTCTTGAACACAGGTAGCTGTCAAATATATCAGTAATCACACTTCTTGAGATATAAAAGTATATCAAGGTGACCTAAGGGAGTAATGACTTTCATAAAGACAGTTTTGTGTGGCTAAGTTCTACCAGCAGCTCGGTCATATTGGTGCCTCCCAATTAGCTAGGAAAGTAATCTATAAACGTTTCAAATTAAGCGTCTGACTTTGAACTTGTTCACCTATTGATAGGCATTTAACGAAATTCCTAACGGTATTAAGTATAAAAAATTTTTTGTTTTGTTTTTGCATATTTTGTTTTTTCTGATATACTTTGAAAGTCTTACCAAGTATAAGTAACTGAAAGCATCCTAATAACAAATTTTTGTTCTCAAATTCAATATTATAAACACAATATTGATCACAAATATTAAAATTCCCTTCATTGTTATTCACTATAATTAAATAAAAGTGATAATAGCAGCTGTCTTGGGCAGATATCCGATGACGCTTTACAGTCAATTATCCAATCAAGTATCAGGTTTCTCCCTGTCAATTTGTGCCCGATCGAGAGCTCAGCGAGTATTGAATTTACGAGCTTGCAGGCGGATACTTGACTATACTCCCAGCGGGAGTACGGTCTAAAAGATATTCAGCAATTTGCCATTTGGTATTGTGAGTATACCTCATAGTTTTCAGAGCAAAATAAAATACTTTATGTATGAATACAAACACGCTTTATTACGATACGGGTATATTAAGGATATCCAAACAAATATAAAAATATAACAAATAGTATGCGGTTAACCTATTTACTAGTGATTAATTAAGCGCGTGTTAATTATTTATTTATTAAAACCTGTTATTATTTTTTGTGAGAATCAATTTTGACCATTGACGGTACGTTCTGAAGTAATTTATGTTATATTTTATAGTAAATTGACTTAATTAACTATGTTAAAAAATTATGTCGATACCTAGGCCACAACGAGACTAACAACTGATCACTGATGATCAAAGTCCAAAAAAGCTTTATTTATGGTTCATTGCTTAGAAGTAAAAGCTCAAATATTTAAAAAAAATGTTCGCTTAAAAATAATTGAAAACATAAAAGGAAATTTAAAAGAAGCAAACATAACAGGTCCAGAGGTCCTTTTGACAGATAACATACATAATGCGGATAATAGATTATACACAAAAAATAGTTTATGGAAATAACTGTTTACCCGATCCCAATTTTGTTTGTATAAGATAAATGAGGAGGGTATGAAAATAGGGTCAAAAAATATTTATAACCAATTGCTACTGCAGAGTTTTTTAAAAATCTACAAAATGTAATTTTTTTCCATTTATAACAAGTAACTTCTAAAATGTATTTAATGTTCTTTTAAGTTCATTTTCTTTTTTTTATTTCTGGTGTAATAATTTTTTAGTAAACCCCAATGTAGTACATGAATATACCTCACCTCCATATATATATAAATATACTTGACCTCCACGTCTTTAAGTTTGTTAATGTCAGAAATACTTAATCTGTATTTCGACCATTTACCGTGTTGAATTAAATTTTAATTATACACTTAACGAAAAGTGGAATCAAATCGTTAAAAAATTGTAAATTTAATTCATATTCTGACTACAACCGGCAATATTCTTTAAGACGTGTTAAGAAATCTCGATCCGAATGTTTTAGTATTCTAGTTATTAAAAAAAAAATTATATTTAAAAAAAACACAATAGTATTTTCTAATATTTCCGCATTAAAGAGCTGGGAAATAAAAATTTAAAACCAATATGAATGTTTCATGTGTAATTAGATTTGATATTTAAAATAAAAACTAAATTACGAAAAAAACATTATCCAACATCGATTTTAATTTGACGAATTTCGGAAGCTCTATCCATAATATTAATATATGATAATTACTTTCAAACTAGTTCCTATTATATTTTTACGGATATAAATATTACCTGGGTTAACGTGAATTAAAAGCTAAATTTATAAATTGACATATTGCCTTCTCCAACATATTAGAATTCATTATTAGAGACGTAGCTACAGAGTAAGATCAAATATAATTAGTTGTTTCCAACGTTATTCCTTTCAATCTAATTATAATAGTTTGTTTTCTTTTTAATTTACTTTTGTATTTTTTTGTCTAATGTGCTATGAAGAATTTTCATTGTAAAATCTCTTACAGTCTACCAACTAAATTTCAATACAAATTGTAATGGTTGACTGGAAGATATTTCTAATGTAGCAATAAGTCCGCCATATGTACTATAAATGAAAGGTATAATAATAAATAAATAAATAATGCCTAACATTTTCAAGAACTAATCGAGGTCATATTGTTGAATTACGTTTTTGGTCTACATACGGATATAAATACATTAATTTCTGACATCCTTGTTGAGTAATTATGTCAGGAGTTTATGCACGAACTGAACATTGTAAAAACACAGTCCTAAAGAAAAACATCACCCAGATACACCCATGAGAGATTGTCTATAATTATATAAGCCCAAGTAAGTCTGATTAAATTAAGGTTGACACGCAGGCCTTCTAATAACTTAACTCAATTTATTAGACGTAATTAGAAGACGCTACAGTTTAGGACGTTACGAGCCAATAACACGATTATCATCCCTTTCAACTTTGTTATAACTTATAATTAATCCGGCGTTGAATTAATTCGTGAGTACCCACGAATTAATTTGTGAAGTTCATTATGACAAAAAATTACAAGATTGAGAGACTAATTGTCTAAATATTACTAGGATCACAAATTTTGTAAGGGACTAACAAAAGTCTAAGTGAACTGCTGCGAGGATAGTACGGTGGTGGAGCCACATCAGAGGTGGCTCAATTATTCAAAAGAGGAGATCAATTGTTTGTTGACTGGGACGTTTTTATTAAGGAATTACTTATTTTCAATAACATATGTTGTATTTTTCGAATTAAAAACAAAAAAGTTGTAGAGAAGAAGCACGATGTAAAGTTAAAATTTGAAAATCTTCATACATTTTAATATGTAAAAATAAAGTAATATTTTATCAATTTTGTTGATAGGAAAAAATAATTTATCATTGACATTTAACAAGCGATTAACATTCCTTTCTTTCTATGCTGTAATAGTGAAATTATTTATTTATAAACTTTTATGTATAGTATATGTGGCGGACTTATTACTAAATAAGCAATATCTTCCAGTTAATCATAACAATTTGTATTGAAATTTAGTTGGTAGACTGTAAGAGATTTTAGAGTGAAAATTCTTTATAGCACATTAGACGAAAAAAAATATTAAAAAAATACTAAAGTAAAGAAAAAAAACTATTGACATGATTTGAGATGGGAAAAACAAGGACACAAAGGAAATGGTTTCAGGAGAGGCAGGACTTTTTCACTCGATCTTTGAAAATATTTATAGACGTAATTTTCCTGATGTCAGCATCTAGGAATTAATATCCTGTGTTTTTTTCATTTATAATACGTTTTATTTAATGACGTTATAATACTAAAAATTGATAACATGTAATTAAATAAAAGGTATATAGCTAAAAAAATCGATAAGCAAAACAAATAAAATTAAGTTCCAATGCTATTATTTCATAAAGCTTATATTATCCATGTCAGAATCACGACATACTAAGACCCACACTTAATTATAATCAGTGTACTAAACACAATGATGATATAAATTTAAAGTTACCAATGAGTTCCTGATTTCATCAAAAACTTTTTACTGTAAAATCCTTCCGTAATATGAAGAAACTTAAGTAGACAAGAGTCTTCTATTAATGAAGTGTGAACCAATTTTACGAAAGAGTTTAGCTCCAAAAACGTCGACGTACCGTAATGAAGCTATACTAATACTCTATATAAATTCTTTAAATTAATGAATTACTCACAATATCACGTTTAGAGGTATGTATTTATAAATGAAATCAAAGTCGATGTTAACATCTTTGAAAAATATATATAAATATTTCAAATAGACTCTGCAGTTCCTTCAAATAATCCTTGAGAAAAAAATATGTAATACAAAAGAAAAGTTTCTTTAAAATGTGGCTATTATTTTTAATTTCATCAATACTTACTGTCTGTAATCAAATTGAATGAAGAAGAAAGTTTAAACGACTAAAATTTCATTACATATGAGAATTAACATAAGTAACCAAAAAATAATGAATGGGATAACATTTAGTTAATACAGACTTCCTTAGGATTGGCAGATAATTTTTTGATCTAGATAAATTAAGTTAATTCCTTTAGTATTTGATTTTAAGAAGGAAATTGGCTTTATAAGGTGAACCGTCCCATGAACCTGAATAAAACTCTCATCGTTATTCAACCTAAAACTGAATTTTTATAATTATAGTTGGCTTTTGTCGACTAGGCTGAAAAAATAGAAAATTTTTTAGGGATATAGTAGCAAATAAAAACTAATTATCTTTTAAATTATCATACTGTTATTAAGGTTTGGATTGGAATTAATATATGCAAGTAAATAATGCAATCATATAATTTAACTAAACGAGGAATTAAGTAGGAATTTTTAAATTTATTTATCAAATTGAGATGTGTTTTTAATCTAATTAAACTTAAATACCGACTTCATGATATCTCAGAAATTATCAATCGTGGTCGCAGGCTTATGTTCTACACGACGCAAAGTTATTTTTGATCCCATAAAATATAACGACGCTGCCACATATATAATCTAATTTTAGTAATTGAAAATTTATTTACGACAAAATAACCGAGAATTTTTCGTGCGAAATTCTTTTAATGTTATATATAGCTGACGTTATCACATTTCACATTTCAGCGGGTACATATGAAATAAATTTAACGTCACTATAATGACAAAAAACATTAGGTCTGCGAGCGTAGTCAGCGCGTAATTCTGAAAGTAAAGGTCAGCGCAGTATATTTTCATAGCTGTGCGTCATTTGCGTGGATTATTATTAATATGATGTTGCTAAATTGATGAAATCCACATAGCTAGCCTTTTTCAAACCTAATGCTTTATGTTTTTTACTTAACAAAATTTGTAATGTGTAATATGTGAAGTGATAATATATTAGTTAAAATACGCTTTTTGTTACTCATTTCAAAGGGAATGTGTCCATAGAAGTAACGTTATATCGTTTGTAATAACTGACTATAAACAAGAAAAATAAATATTATATCACACGGTATATGTGTGGGTCACTTCTATTATTTAACGAACTGAATATTTTTATCAAAGATAAAATAAATTCTAAACCTATATTAAAAGTAACAATTTTATTAAGCTGAATTATTTATTGATTCCTTTCGAGAATTAAATTTTTCACTAAAATATGGACGGTATGTACATACACAATTAAATCTATACACATAACGAACTTTTTTTCTGTTCCGCGTAGAATTTGTGACTTTTGCAATTTCTAAGGTCGACAATGGACTTTATACCTAACACAAGGCGTCATTATTTCGCTTTCCATAACGCTATTTGCCTATTTGTGTTGAAAAACATGCCTTATAAATATTAATACAGCTCTGTAATCTAAGATATACATTGATCTTTTGCACATGAGAACTTTTTTTAATTAATATTATTAATAATATAATAAATACCAATACAAAAATTCAATTTGAGAGTAGAAAAATGGATAAAGAAATGTTGAGTTATATATATAACAGAAACAGAATAATTAAATGTTTTCGTCGTACTTTTAAATTAGGCAAATAAATAAGTAAATAAATATAGCAGACATTTCGTTTTGGAAGAAAACATGTCACCCGATCTCTGCCACTGTTTCTAGATTAATCAGTGATGAATAAACTTTCAAGTTACCAATTTATATTAAAAAGGTTTACCACTTTCAGTATGGTGAAATATAATAAACGCCAAAAGAATTGCACTCTCTTAATTTTCTTCATTCATTAGGGTAGTAATGATTTATTAAGCTTGAAGCGAGTACTAAGTCAAGTATTTGACTTAAAGTCAGATGTAGAATGGCGATGTAAATTGTAGAAGTCGAGGTTACTGTATGAACTGCACGACATGGACTTTCATGTACAGCAACATGACTTCCAATACAGAAAATGTTATCAGCTTTTCTGTCGAGACAGAAAAATGCGTCAGAAACTGACATTTTTTGAATGAAACAGGATATGCCAGGAAATCCCCGCGCTCCGCATTAATTATCGAAATTTTATTGGATACTGGATACTGGTAATCAAGTCAATTTGCACATAATAAATGCAAAGGAACATTGAAAGGTAAAACAAAGGAAAAAAAGACGAATAAATACCATAAATAATTATACGTAAAAACAAATAATATGAGTAAAGAATAAGCGAGATGAATTAAAATGAATATTAAATGCAGTTGCATTTATTAATTAATTTAAAAATAAAACAAATGTCAATAGAAAGTGTCAACTAACATTTATTATATCCAGAAATTAATCGTCAAATGTAAACTATGTCGCCAATTAAACCGAAAAAATAATGATTGTGCTAATAGTAATAAGATTTTAAAAATTAATTACCAACTGATAATGGTATATGATTATAAAATAATAATAATAACAATAACATTTTCAATATAAAATATCAACCTATGAAAATACATTATTGAAATAAAATAAAAAATGTAAATTAAAAAAATAGTGAAAATACCAACGATAATAATGGAGTTAAACGTAATAATTACGAAATATTTACTTATCAGCTATTGCTTCGTTCACTGTTTCGATGTATGAGTTTATATAGTTTATATTAGATACACGAGTTTTTGGATCTTAGACCTGCTATACATTAAATTGAGCATTTCCGAATAATAAATATTCTACTGGAATCTGGTGAATTTCCAGAAAAAATCATCCCATGTATCATTTTGTTGTGAAAATAAGCAAAATAAACTGCAAGCATAATTTGCAGCATCCACCTTACACAATTCCACCAACTTGTTTACAATGAATTTTGAGTTGTCTCTGAGATATGAAAGTCTAAATTTAAATTTTCATCTAGAGTTACATCTAAGAATTTTACTTTATTCATTTCATATAGACATACATTTTTCAGTAACTCTCCGACCACATTTTTTACTTAATCTCAAAGCAAAATAAATAACATTTGTCTTATTCCTATTTAGTAATAAATTATGCTCTTCGAACCACCAATATAACTTGCCGCAAATTTCTTTAATACAGTTAGTAAAAAAATCATTAGGAGACCCTTTTATAATTAAAGTCATATCATCTGCAAACATGAAAATGCCATATTTTCTACGAGAAAAACCATTGAGTTCATTTATGTAAACTTGGAAAAGTAAGGAATCTAGCATGGCTCCTTTGAATGGGTGTGGTTTAGATTTATTCCGTTTAAAATGTCAAAATGATACCAAGAAAAAGATACTGAATGCTACCAACTCAGTATCTTTTTGACTAATATGATTTTATAACTTCAAGTTTATTTCTTCTTATACCATAATATTCCAGCATGCATAACAGTATACTGTAGTCCACGCAATCAAACGCTTTTGAAAAATCGCAAAACAGCCCTATAGTTATCCATAATTTATCCAGCGCCAATAAAATGCCTGATTCTGTTGTGGAGTTTGATCTCTGGAAACCAAATTATTGCAATTTTTAGTCAGAATATCCATAATTATTGCTATAAGTTTTTCAAAGACTTTACTGAATACCGGCGGATGATAATATTGCATTTAAATCTTTAAACACTTCTTGAAAAGTAGTATTACGTATGCCAGCTCCTTGAGATCCAAGAACGAGTGAGTGCACAAACAAATATTAGAAACTGACATTAAAAGCGGCACTAAAATGTTGCTCAATTTCTTTATTAGTTTATGGGACCCATTCTATAGATCGACTGATGATTTTGGTTTCACATTTTTAAATATATTATTTATTTCACCTATATTAAATAATTTAGATTTGAATTCTTTCAAAATGTTGCTAGTATTCGTAGTTAATAAAGACAGGGTCGCTTTTTTAGATACAAGTAAATGTTTAGCTACTGTTTCAGTTATATTTAAAAAATACTTTTGAATAATTGGCAACCTCAATATTACCATCTGTACTATAAACTTCTGTTATTTTAAATGTGATTTTTCATTAATATGTTTATCATAAGATGCCATCCTATAATCTGCGTTCTGCATACGTTTAACTTATCAGAATTGTAATAAAATTTTTGGTCTATATTGATCAGACCCAATATATGTAAGCAAATTATAATTTTCTAGTCTCATGTTCGTTAAAATGTTATCAATGTACATTGCAGGACGTTATCTTTGTATATTCATAGAATTGCCAGTTTAAGAGAAAATTATATAAAATATCAGAAAGTGGATTTTGACAGTTGATTGAATAGGAAAATTTAATTTAAAACCGTCACATAAAAGCATATCAATTTAAAGAGGCACTCTTCCGTAATCCTTAGTATTACTCCATATTTCTTAGTGGTGATCTATAAACATTCAAACGTTAAAGTTATTAACATCAAGTCTGTTCTTTGGTTTTAAGCCACGTTTAGCTAAAATAAGCATAATTATTCTATTAAATACTACTATTAACAATGTTATAATAGCTGCAATTAGTATAAACAGTGATTTCATGTTTATTTTGTCCATGTTTCTGTAAAGCACACTACATGCATAGAATGATCTAGAAACAGATTTACTTACCGTTGTTTTCCAGCATAATCCTGAATATTTTTATGAGTTACGGTAATAATACGATTTTTGCCATTATTTTTAAACATTGGCTTTTCAAGTCAATGAATAGACTCGCACCAAGCTTGTTCGTCCATTTCTGGAGCCGATCATCGTAGGACTTAAACGAAATGAATTTCCCGCGGGCCTTACTAAATTCTGGTTCGTCGTTTCGTCGTATCGATATCGACGACTGAGAATGTGTTGCTAAGAGCAGTGATCGGGTCTAGTCATTGCATATCATGTGCTGATTTCGTTTTTGTAGAAGTCGTGTTTTATCATTTGATTACTGCCATAGAGTTGTTTTGTTTTTTATTATTCGAGAACTATTTACTTTGATTGACGGCATTCGTAAGTATTCAATCGTACATGTTAAAAATTAAAATCTTAACTATATTTATTCGACGATTTTCAAAAATGTTTCTGGGACACTTGGATAGATGGGTATAAAACATTTATTTAAGGAATAAACTTGTTCGGTTATATGATATTTAGTTTATTTACTTCAACATTTTAATCAACACTTTTGAAAATATAGGGATTATACAATCTTATCAATAATAGTTGCCTTATTGGGGATTTTACAATCCAGGCGGACCCTCCGTTCTCCATATAAAATTTTATGAGAAAGCAATTAGCGCCGTGGCTGAAATTGTTCATTGTTATCGTTATAAAAGTATTACTTCGTCCTTTTATAATAAGAAGAAGAGTTCAGAGTATGGGTTTTTTTACTGTGCTGTACGAACCTTCATTTCGTCTGCTGTATTTAAATATTTTATGCACAGTACAGTTAATATTGGTGCCAAAATTTGGATGAAATATAATAAAACAATATTAATAATCCCATTCTAAAAATTACTAATAGGAGAAATAACTACCACTTAATTCAAAGACTAGCGGCGACTAAGTTTGGCACAACATATACCAATCAGTTCTACCAACGAGAACACATTCCATTTTTTTTAGATAACAACACAAAGAAATATGATGAGTAATATGTAGAATCCCTCGTCATAAAAAATATCTATGAGCAAAAATTTAGAAGGCCCATGGGAAATTTTGAAATAATATTTTTTCTTAAATCAAAACAGAATTTTTTCAAAAATTTTCAAAAACAAAACAAAACTACTTTACTTTTTCAAACGCTAAATATAGATAAGAACAATTAAAAATACTAAATCAAATGCTCAATAGAGTTATTAGTTATTTCTAAAGTTTTAATAATTTCTATAATTTATCTAAAATTATATAGACGAAAATGAATTGAGATCAAAAGGTAAGCAAACCAACACGCGATATACACAAAAGGGTTGTTGAAGATATACTTTGTTATCAAGACAATCAAATATTGGTACCGCCCACATATTCAGACAAGGAAATTTTAATTTTTCCTATAATCCTCGGTCAGGACAACTTCCTAGATTCAATTTAGAAAAATTAAGTAACCATTAAAACAGTATTCAAACTAAGTCCGCTTTATCTCACACAGTCTATATTATAGTCTCATATTGCAATAGAAAAAAAACAATTTAATGTTTAGAAAAGGAAGTGGAAATATTATGTTTTACTACCATTAAGCTGATACTGAAGAATTAGAATTACGATTTGATAACTCAACGTATAATAATATGATGATTTTTTTAGTTAATTGAAATTTGTCATTTAACAAAGTCTTAGGGTTTGACGAATGCAACAAACATAAAACAATTAAAATATGTTACTGGACTTTGCTTTGCAAGAAAATAATGCCTTTCAAGTAAAAGTAGAACTCAAACTCTCGGGTTTCTATACGTAATTAGACATGTATAAATACTAAAGAGTATATAGTATTTTCATTAAACTACAATATATACAAATACTAATATTATTTTTCACCACGTCAATATATTTCTTAGCATAATTTTCATAGGTTTATGAAAATTTCATTTCGAAAAAAATATGTGATTATTTGGAGAACTTCTAGTTACCCTACTTTTTCATCATTGAGATTTTAATAGGTCTTTGAGGATAAGCCAAATGATTTTGTGGAGGTATTTAGCAATACTTTTAGAATTATCTCGTACAAAATTCTAATAATTATTCAATCACAACTCGCTCTCCTATAACAGATAGAAACTTCATTTGTTCTCTTAAAAAATTCCGTAAACTTAACTAATTTTGTTGTTAAGTAATTTTATATATGTTCGAGGGTTTATATATTCTACTAAAAGTGTCCAGTTTTTTCATAAAAGAGTTTTGTTGAAGGTAGACACTGTCAAAACTAGTTAAAATAATTCAATCTATTTCTTTTTGAGTTGCATTAGTACTTCAAGAAAATTATTTTATGTGACATATTTTTGAATACTTTTGTTTAGATCATTGTTGTGTTCTGTTGAACTATTATCTTTAATCCAGAAGCTATTTTACATTTTTCTCATTGATCTTTCTATGTTTTGGCTTAGTCAATAAAATAAATTTAGTGTAATATTGAATTTATACGAATCCTTGTGATTTATGATCCTTCCTCTGGATATAATTTTAGGTCAAGATAAGAAGTTTATTACAAATTAGTCAAATATTTTTGCTACTGTAAGTAGCATTATAAATCATAATTTAAGAACTATTTTCCTACGTAAGTATTAAAATAACATTTTATCACAGTATTCATAAAAATATATACATAACATTTTAGAACAATCATTTATATGATTTAAAAAATAAATACATAGCAAGGTCTTTATCGCAGTTAAATTACTCAAAAATCTTAAGAGTAATCCGTCTTCCTTATTTTCTGACTTTTTATAAAAGTATAGATATCAAGTGAGATCCAAAAGTTTCCGGACTAAACTATTAAGTACGTAATGAAAATTAAAAATTCTATTATTAATTTTTAATACAGAAAGCACTTCAACGTAATTATCAAAACGCCTTTATAACTCTTTTTCTTTTCAAAATTAATACTCTGAATTTTGACTTCAAAGTGCACTATAATCTTTCAACTTAAATTTATCATGCGTCATAATTTTCTTTCTTCTCAAATCTGACATCAATTATAACAAATGATAGTCACTCGGTGCTAGGTCTCGGCTATGGGTGACCGTCTTTAATAAGCTTTGTAATAATAGAAGTAGATTGCGTGTTATGCAGTAACAGTGTTACGGGAGGTAAATTTTCTCTATGCTTCTCTTTGACTATAACCTCGGCTAGTCAAATGGCGAGGTGTAATAGTTGCAAGTTATTTCAGTATTGGATTATTTTTAAAACTACAAATGAAAGTTCCTCATAATATCAAAAATCCATGCCATAATTCTTTTTCCAGGTTGTGCTACTTGCTTTCTTGGGATCGGTTGTATTGGGACGGCACCACTATAATAAAATTCTTTTTCCTCTAAGATCTTACTAATTAATCATAGTTTTACCTACTCTAATAATAACGTCGACAAATTTTTACTGTCGGTTTTTATTGAACGACAAAACGCAATACAAAACTTATTAGATAGCCGAAAGGACTTTTCGAAGCCACGTTGCAATGACCTTACTTGTCCCTAAATTATTACGTAGAATTCTAAACACTACTCTTTTGAAAAGATCATAACTTGCTGTTGATTCTTTAAATGTATCTCTTAATCCTTTTTTTCACTAGCTTTATGTATTGTCAGTGATATTTTATAATGGCATTCCTGCAAAGGATTCGCCTTAATCCCCGCTTAAGCAAAATTTTATATTAATTTTTTATAGTGGGTAAGAAAAGAGTTGCCATAGCATTTAGGTGTTGCTTTATTTAATAACTGCATGATACCAAATTTTAAGAATTTTTATTTTAATATTTTTTTACATTTAATGGACAGTATCGGTGACTACAAATGAGATAACTGTATAATGTTTAGGTGTGTAGTAAAAAAAAAAATTTATTAATTTGGTTGTGATAGAGTTTTGGATCAAAAATCATTTAAAAATTTTAAAAATAAAATTTAAGTAAAATTTATAGCCTATCCGGCTATAAATTTATGGACATAAATGGTAGTTCTTAGATGAATCCTTGTTTTGTTAGTTTTTAATGAAAGACACGCCACGAGTGCAAGGTTTGTCTTCTTTATTTAATCGAAAGCTGGACAAGATTTTAAGGTCAAAATGTCAAATACATTTGTGCTTAAATAATTTTTAATTTATTGGAAATGATAATATAAAAATTTTGTTATTATATTACAATATTATTCAAGCTAAATTAATTATTCGCCTTTTACCGGCACAGACTATAATATAGGAAAGAGGATAGGAGATAAAAAGTCTTATCATCAACTCTTTTTTGAACTTAAATTATATCAGAAACTTGAAATTTAGCTTCTGAATGAATATTGTATAGTTATTATAAAGTAGAGTGAAAAATTTGAAACAAAATTTGCGTATGCTAATTGATTATTTTAAATTTGAACTATTGTAGAGAAATCGGCCAATACAAATATTTAATTATTTTGAACCCACAAATATGTATGTTGCTAGATTTACGCAACACACATATTTGTGGTTTATTATTTACTTATTAAATA
Organism: Druceiella hillmani; assembly: GCA_039881145.1. Lineage (NCBI taxonomy): Eukaryota > Metazoa > Arthropoda > Insecta > Lepidoptera > Hepialidae > Druceiella > Druceiella hillmani. The sequence goes on from JAYKKI010000014.1 coordinate 10,275,502, forward strand.
AATGACAGCAAAAATAAAACCTGTTACAGGAACCCAACAAATATTTTATAGATAAATTTCAATACATTAAACTAGATAAATTTGAATACATTTAACTAGATAAATTTGAATACATTTAACTAGATAAATTTGATTACATTTAACTAGATAAATTTGAATACATTTAACTAGATAAATTTGAATACATTTAACTAGATAAATTTGAATATATTTAACTAGATAAATTTGAATACATTTAACTAGATAAATTTGAATACATTTAACTAGATAAATTTGACCACATGTTGGTCGTAAGAATATCAAATCATTAATGCATGCAAGCATAAATTTAGTTCGTATTGCCGCAAAGTGCCATAAGTCTCCTGCACTACTGCTCCACCTAAATGGCCCCATACACAATTCAGAGGCTCAAGCCGTCTGCTTCGATACACTCGGCCATTCACATTGTCACTTCAGCCACTTCCGTTTAATAATGTATGACTTTGTTACGATTAGTTGCGCTATAGGTTACGGATATTGAAGAGTTTTGTCCATATAAGTAAGTTTCAGCAACTAATATAAATTTTGAAAATTCACTTTGATAATGTTTAATGAAAGACCTTGTAAATAGTTAATTATTTTTGTTTCCATATAAGCGTAATTATAAAATAATTTCGGATGAGCATTGCTGACAGATTCTGGGTATTCTTAACAAAAGAGACTCTGAACAGCAATGGATACACTTTTCGCTCTAAATTGTAGATAGTATTGATTTATACATACCATATTTAGAAAATACTAGAGTTCGCCAGTTTTTTATATAGGATATTATTATCCTGTGCATAGTTGAGAAACGTCTTACGCAGGAAAATATTTATGAAAGTAAAATAGTTTAATTACTTATCTATGTATTTGTTACTTTAACACCTGTAAATAATGGGACTCAATTTAAAAATATTTTCGGCACAAGTAGAAAATACTTTCAGAATTAAAATTTATAAAGTATTACGATACACAAAGCAGTAACTAAGCAATTAGCAAAAGCAAAAAGCAAGTCGGAAAATTTGTCATTAAAATAATTTAAATTGCTTTCTATACACGAAAATTTATGACAAGGAGGACAGAAGCTCACTATGTACCTTGGATATACAAGAGTTATAATGCTCCTCCAATATGCATACATAACAAAATAAGACCTAATTAAACCGTTATTATAATTAATGTTATTATGTATATATTTATCGGTTTACATCACAGAGCTGCATCTTAATTTCAACAAAGTTGTCATACCCTTCAGTGTTAAGCAAAAGCCAATAAAATAGCCAATGAAATAACCCAAAAAAAATAGTTTTATTATGATTTCAATGGTAGACTATTTGTCCAGCCATATTTCAACGAAAATATATTTTCAATACTTATTATTTAGATGATTCAGGAGAAATACTTTTTTTCTTATAAAAGCAGGTACAAACATAAGACTAATTTCTGAATAACCAACCAAATTATTTCAGACATATGTAACTATAATTTATTAGACATAGTCACGTAAATAAAACTCAAAAATACACTAATTTTCCTAAAATGGTTATATTTTCAGTAAATCTAAATACCAAATAGTGGAGTAAAAGTAATGAAATTACGAAAAAATGCAAGTTTAAAAAATAATTCATTAAAAAAGGTAATAAATATTGAGTAAATCTTAAGATTTGGCGTCAGAAAATTGAAGAAATTTATTTGCATTGACAGTTTTGAAAATATTATTTTTATATCAAATTTGAAAAAAAAATTGTTAACTCAATATCAAATTTGAAAAAAAAATTGTTACTGCTTTACGAACGGAGAATAATGGATTTAAAAATTACAAGGAAATCGACCACTGAATAAAGTTAAAGCTTTTCTACTACGATAGTTAAGATGTTAGGCGCTATAAAAACGAATGAAGAAGGCGTATTTCTGCTATTTATGAAACACAAATAATATATAACGTGTACCCGTAAATCCATGGAAAGCAAAAAGTGTATATATATATATATATATTTATATATATATATATATATATATATATATATATACATGTTACTGGGTACGTCTATTGTGCGGCGCGCACTTGAAAGCGTTGAGCGAAACGGATAACCGAGTGACCGGAGGAGTTCATGTGGTGTCAATGTCGTTGTTGCGGTGTTATTCAGTAATATACAACAGTGCACCGTGGTGACGACATTCCGCTGTACGCTCTTTTCGGAATGGAATGTCTGCAGCTAATTTTTTTCACATTGTATTTTATAAAATCTATTATGTAGAGAAGAATATTTATTGTTCACTTACTTTCTTCATGCAGTCCACAAGGACAAAAAATTAATCGCAATTTACGATAAGTTTTCCTTGTATTAAGTTAACAAATCACTTGATTAAAAATTATGGTATCAAAACTGCAAGCAGTAATGCTCTACAAAATCAGATTTTGTTAAAATAAATTAGATTCTCTTTTGAAAAAGGTGATTTACCTAAACCTAATCCACGTTACAAAAAATAGTCTGGCAGAAGTTTAAAAAAAAACAGTGTGAAAAATTATTAAAATAAATCTTATTTTTTGCTAATTATGGTCAATATTTTTAAACTAATTTTATTATTCCAGTTTATGTATAGTACTCTAATTAAATTAATTATTTACAGCATGAAAGCATATCATAAGCTCAGGAAAAGAAGTATCATGAAAGTTTTTATATTTTCATACGGCTATGAGACTATGGCTTTTAATGAAACGCTATTGCTTATGTATAAATTCACCTTAAGTATTGATTGTAATGTCGATCATCATTTTGTATATCACGGTTTACTAATTTTTATCTAATTAAAATTAGCTTCTTTTTAACGCAATGAGTTTCCAGCTTATAGCTAAATGAAACTATTCGTCGGTACAATATTTCTTTCTTCATTCAAATTGCCTATGGATAGCTAATTGTCTATTGCGTGTAAATAGCTAATAAAAGAGGAGTAGACAGTAATTGCAACGTGGGACTCATTAACAAAAAACCGACAGTTATATGACTCATAGTACTATGAATTGTTTAAGAAATAGCCAATAGTGTAGCTCATTGCTACAGTCGACGACTGCATTAAATATTGATGGAAACTCGAGAGCTTAATCCTTGCTTTGTCTGCGTTCATTCACCTTGTTATATTTAAAGGCACAGAAATTACTTTCCTGTATTTTGCTTTGAGATTAGTTTAATCCTTTAAACGATGTTACTGTGATCGTTTAATGCAAGAGTGCGCACAAAAAAATCTTTTATTCTGAATGGTGTTTGTTATTCGTCACAATTATTTCTTTTTTTCAACATAGTTATTCGTTTTCATAGGGACTATGTTCATTTCCTGAAACCCAATTTTATTATTCTTAAAAGTGCATGTAGGAAGTAAATCCAATGTCATTATTCTTTGGGGCGGCTAACATCAATATATTTACTTCGTCTGCCGTTTCCATATTTCATTAAGAAGCCTTATTTGGAGTATTCTATTTCAAATATTTAATTCATTACATTTCTGAGATGCTCTGTCCGCAACTTCATATTCGCAAACCACTTAAAACATATGGTTATAAGTATTTTTTTAAGTGGTTTGCTTATCCTAGTCTTGGACTATGCTCAAAACAAGGTAAAAAGACAATAAAAAAACTTCAATTATAATGATTCATTTTCAACAGGAAGGCTCACCACAATAAACTTCTCCTCTAGGTCCCACACCATTCCACTCTTCACCTCTGACCATACCTATTTCAGCTATGTTTGTCCAGGTTAAAAACTTAATTGCGCAATTTAAAATACACGTAAAACTATTACTACTATGTTGATTTACGCTGTCGATTTGGGTAATTATTATTCTCGTTATTTTAGCTAGACACTTTATTGTTGTTTTTGTACTAAGGCAACGAAAATAAATTTTTGAAAATATTTAATTCGCATATCTTCAAAACTGATTACAATAAAATAAAAAGGAAAAGAAAATGTCATTACCGAAATATTCCTTATATATTTCTAAAAATCCACACGATTGGAAGGAGTAGTTTTTAAGTGATTCGTGCATAAACAAATAATTTTTGTATATTTGTTTAAATAAAAAATAGGCAGAAATTCCGTAAATAATGTTCATGCATTCTATAATTTTTTTGTAATGTGTAAACACGCAAAGTTTAAATCATCGCATGGGCTAAATTTCAAAATAAAAACGCGAGCGCAAAAATTACAACCCCGGAGGTAGTAGTCAATTTAAAAAAATATGTTATGTGATAGAAAAATGTTGTTCCATGGAAGAATGTTGGAAAGTAAGCGTACACTATTGGTTCTATTAATTTACTACTAAGCTGTATTAAACTCAAACGTTTGATTTATAGTTTTAATTAAATTATTTTTCTAGGTATTTTTATAAAAAAATGAATTGAAAGTGTCTTGAAGTAATTTAGTTGATTCTATTTCTATGATCTAAAAATCATATAAATATGATCTAAAAATCATATAAATTCATTAAAAATTTCTTTTGAGTATTCATTTTAACTGAATAGCTAACTAATCCGAGTTCGAGTATGTCTTCAATGTCGACGGTTTTGAAGTGAATGCTGTCATATATGATCAGGTGTTCTCATATATGACTAATTCTAGCATACGAAGCAGAGACTTGGTATAAAGAAGGAGATCCTCCATTCAAAGTAGTAGAAAAAGCAATCGAGAGATAATTAGTAGGCGTTACATTAAGAGACCGTAAAAGCCCGACTGGTGAAGAGAGCAAGGTTATCGATATCACAAAACGATTAGCAAAATTAAAATAGGAGTAGGCCGGTTAGGTTGCCTGCAAATAAAGCTCGTGGTGCAGGGCAGTGGTGGAATTGAGACCACGGGAAAAGGAACGGTTACAAGGAAGATCATAGATACGTTGGTATGACATATTAAGAAAATAGCTGGACCAAAGATGGTAGAAACTGCGTAAGATGTAGGCAGACGGCATGAACTGTAGCAGGCCTACACCTTAGCAGTCGAAATGGCTAAAGAAGAAGAAGAAAATTTAATATTTCAGCTGCAATGACTAAATATATCAATGGGAAATAAAAATTATGGCAAATGGAATAAAGCATACGTTGGTACGTCATTAAAACAAAGAAATTGATATTTTAAGTTGCCGAGTTTAGGTTTAGTTTTAATTTTTTTAATGACAAATTGAATTTGTAAAAGTGGCACACTTAATTACTCATTAAGCAATTGAGCACATACGAAAAGCGTATGTGAAAATTTATGTAAAATAAAAAACTACTATATTTATAATAGCACTCAAATCAGACGAATTCATGTTCTAATATTCCTCTTCATTATATCAATGAAAATGTCGAATGAGTCGCCATTGCCGCAGTGCACTGTCGCACTGATCTAACCAGCCGCGTTAACGTGGTCGACACTTACTCTTGCGGTCACTCAGCTACAACTGGCCAATTCTGTGTTACTCCCCTCGCCGGTTTCAGGTATACTACTTAATGGACGCTCTCGAACGAATCGGATGCGGAAGGTCAGTAACATCTGACTTGAGGTCGTAACATCGTAACAGGATGGAAGTGGATTCTCCTTAAGAGTCATAGATTTCATTATTATATATTATGAAAGAAAATTATATATATATATATATATATATATATATATATATATATATATATATATATATATTTATATATACATATATATATATATATATATATATATATATATATATATAGATGCAATTTTTTCAATAACTATCGAGTAAATTTTTTAGCAATTTTCATTTTTGGATAGACTCGTTCACTATAAAATAATAAATAATCAATACTATATAAAAATTATGCGATCTATTAGGATAAAGTCGCGAAAAACCAACTATCCTGGATGTTTGTGACTCATGCTGCGTAAACAATTAGATATATATGAAAACAAAATAGTGCACAAATATCCTTCTTAAAAAGTTCCAAAATGAAGGCTGTTGCAACATGTGCGTATATATTGCGCAAAACCGAATAGACATTTTATTGCTTAAAAGGAACATAATTTTTCAAAATTTCCAAGAAGTAGTTGTGCAAAATTATCTTAATCCTTATCGAATTAAATTTTATAATGATCTTTTCCAATTTATAGAAATAAATTTTTCTCCACATAATATAGTTTTCTAACGAATAATTTAGAAGTTATGATGTATTTTTTAAGTAAGTAAAATTATTCGTGCGCGCTTTCACGTATTGACACGGGGCGGGTCAATGGGTGAGAGCCTACACAACCCGCACGAATCCAAGGCGGCTGGCTAGTTAGTTATATTTGAAAAATGCAAATAAAAGTATAAATTGAAGGACATAAATCAACAAAAAAAAATTACTGATGCCTAAATATTCATGTAGAATTTTATGTAGTTAACTCATGGTAACGCGTAAACTTGCCCGAAACTGTTAGTTAGTTGCTGGTACACTGCAGTTTCCTTTCTTGTTAGTTTTTATCATGAGATTGTTGCTTATGATGACGATGGAATACGTCGCTATTGAAAGAAGTCCCATATGCAGATTATCACCGAAATTATTTAAACCAGTTCTTAACATTATCATGTTATTGTGTTAGGTTATAAAATTCCAAACAAAGTTAATCATAATTTTGTGTTTATCGAGATCTCAAGGAAAGTCATAAAAAAATCATCCAAACAAAATTTTAGATACCGTCGAATATAGACACGAAGCAATACTTAGATAAAAATAATAATAATAAAACAGCTTGTGAATTACACAATTATTACTCAGTCTACCAAACTAATTGCACTTCAATTTTGCTTATTTTGGATATTTTTCGAAAAATTTTTACTTATATTCCGGTAAATATTTCTATTGTCTCACTTAACTATTTTTTTATAAATTTGTCCTCAGCGATAAACATTAATATTAAATTTATTCTTGGACATTATTTGGAGAATATAGAGCTAATTTCATTTAGATCTCAATCCGTCATATCATCTTTTCGTCGCATTGTTTGTTATGGGAAAGAGAATCAAAAAAACCATATTGTCATTAAATTATGTCTTAAAAAATATATCGAGATCTTTTTTTTTTCATTTACGATTTTTAGCATAAAAATAAATAAATGAAACTTAATAAATATGAATTAGTAACTAGATTCATAAACAAAGCGCTTGACGCGGGAATATTACAAGGGCACGATGTTACAGGACATTGTTATATTTTTGTTCGAATAAAATAAAGTGCAGTGTTACGTTACTCAAACGTGTTTATATTTGGCTAACGTAGCACAAGAACACATTTCAAAATCGTAATGAAATATATTAAACACATAAATACCAATTTGGGGCGGATCTACTAAGATAACGACATTTAATAAAGTGAAGACCTGAAATGAAAAGGAAAATAGCGTTTCATCTTTTTTAAAGTAGTTTTCCAATATTCAATGACTATGTCGTTATTATTTAGGAAAACCATAATAATAATTTATCAACTTCACTCAGCTTCCTATTTTAAAAATCCCATATGTTTTCCTTATTACATTAATCTTTTTTGAAATATTATTTTATAATTAAATTATTACACAGTTTTTCTTTGCCCTTTTTTACAGTCACTCTGTATTAAATGTCATATTCATGTTGCAAATTTTCATTTTGGATTCTCCTGTAGAAACATTTTTCAATAATGGCACTAACGACGATTGTATGATCATATGTATGGAAAATTTCCTTTAACGTCAGATTCCTTATATTATCACTTTCTTTTATTAATGTAATACTAAATAACTTGAAAAAAGAATCAAATATTTGTATTTAACAAAATAATAAAATAAATATCGAAAAAATTTAAAATTTAAAAAAATTTACATAATCGCAAACGACGAGATTAGTTCACCTAAAGACGCTTAAGCAAGACCTGAAAAGATAATTCCAGTTGATAACTAATCAAAACGAAGCCTCTGTGTCAAAACATCAAAAAGCAATTACTCTCATACAGTTCCGCTTCTGTATTATCCTGACAGAGATCCAGGTCCAGATACACTTCTTGGCAAGCCTAATAATATTTAGACTACCAAACTCCCTGGGTTAGCATTTTATACCATAATTAGTTTCGTGAATTAATTCGTAGTATATACCAGACGGATTAATTATAAGTTATAACGAAGTTTAAGGGGATGATAATCCTATTGTCGGAGCGTATCAGCCTAAAGCGTTGCGTCTTTCCATTATTTTAGATTATTGAAAAGGGTAAGTTATTAACAGGCTTACGTGATAATATTAATTTTATTAGGCTTGTAAAATATTACGTAAATTCACCCGGATATAACTGGGTTTGAATCTAACGTAAAATTGTGTCTTTGGATGAAAATTTTTAAATTATTCTATTAGTTTTTAAATACACATAGAGCAAGAACTTAAGATAAAATAGACCATGCTATTCATGACCATGAATAATATTTCATTTGTTGGCCATGTAAACATATTGTTCGAAAAAGATGATTATGCATACCTAAGTTACTTGGATATGTCATCTTAAACAAAAATTTCTTATTATCTATAAAATCATTTATTCAATTCTTAAACTCGTATCGATATAGCTGGTATTGATGAGAGTAGATGAAAGAAGAAGAAATAATTTAAATTTAATAAGACATTTTTTATCTTAATGTTCTAGTTTTCAAAATGCCACATTTACAGAAAATCTTTTCTCTGTGGTTAAACTTTTAATTTCAGTGTCACAATGAAATTTTGATGACAATGAAGCATTGGTATCGTCAAAATGTATTGAAGTTGAACGGTTTAACTTTTATTTTAGTTCGCGCTTGATAGAAAATTCCTTTGATAAAAAATTATTTACACTCACTGCATGATTGAATTTTAATTTTTTATTGTAAAAATATGATCAAAAAATATGAATTTTTATATTTTATATAAAAATATTTAAGAAAATATTACAAAAATACTGCGGATAATAAAACTATATATATATATATGTATATATATATATATATATATATATATATATACATATACATGTATATATATATATATACATATATATATATATATATATATATATATATATATACATATACATGTATATATATATATATATATATATATATATATCTTTTATGACAAGTATATTACGCTAAGTGAAAATTCAGTATGGCAAAATAAGGGTAAATTTAATGGGGGTAAGAATCAAAGGGGAGGAAGCGTTATCCAGTTGAGTAAGAAAGATGCCAATACAGTCATTTATGCTGCTTGTAGTATCGTCTGGTTTTTGTTTTAATTTCGTGTGCTTTTCAATACATTATCGCAGCTTATAGCAAGAATGAATCGAATATTATCTACAAGATCATCGGATTTATGACATAAATATATCGTGTCTATAGGACCTCTTTAACAAAACCGGTCGCACTCTTTCCGCATTCGAAATGGTTTCGAAGAAGTATGATGTGAAATTTCTGTGATTAGCTAAAATTATCTCGATTTTTCGTAAATAAATATACATTCTTTTGCCAAAACCTGGACAAAAAGTTTACAGCAAATTTAAGTCTTTACAATTGACATACACGCCATTTTGTGATGTGATTTGCTATCGGAATATTTTTATCGACTTTTTTCGATAAATAGTTCACATTCCTATTTTTGCTGAAATACGAGAACTGAGCCCGTAAGCATATTATCTAATGGGGAAAATATCCATTCATATATCATAACTGTTGACACGGTGAACAAAACTTAAATATTGGAATTAAAACGTTTAACAATTTAGAAGACAAATAGTCCATTGTGCAATTTCGAACTTTCGAAATCGACTTTCGAAATCTTGATAAATATAACAAACTTTTTATTTATAGATATTAATTATACTTATATACTGTATAATGGTATAATTTAAAAGTATTTGCGAGTTAACAACATATTTGTTTATATTTTAATTTTAACCATACACCCCGTAATGAAATGTTGCCAGTAGATGGCATTGCTTGTTGTTCGTATCCGATTTTTATTATATCATCTTAAAATTAAAATTTATTCATGTTTATTCAAGTACCCTGTCTACTGAGAACCTTTAAATAGAAACTAATATTTTGATGCAAGTGGTAATGAAAATAAGGGTTATAGAAATCATACAAATAAAGCAGTTAAGAAAATATCACGCTAGAAATTAATTTAGGAAATATGGAAATAGGTATTGTAATTGATATTTTAAAAGAATATATTTTGCCTGTGATAAATTAAACCATTAAATAACAAAACATTGTTTGATGTGTATTTCTGTTAAAAATTATTTCAATGGGATATAATAATTATTATTATTCTCATTAAAACATTATGTCGCTGAGCTATTTTCAATAATACAATTAACACCTTTAACAAAAAAATATTCAGTACTTTGAATACATTGCAATATCAAAATTTTCAATTGCAATAATATTATATATAACAATAAAATCAAGAAATTAATGTAATAAACCATTTATATTATTAAAATATTCAGTTGTACTGAACTGATTAATATTTTTTTTATTTAAAGTTATCGATATAGAATACGTCACTTAACATATCATTAATTTGAAACGGTGATTAATTATCAAATAATCATTTATATTAAAAAACTAAATAAAACTTATATATGATCACATATCTTTACCCTATATTTTTTGTACTATTTGACGTCACACGCAATTACTTTTCAACAAAAAAAGTATATTTCATTAAAGGAAAAATTTATGTATACACGCAAAAGATAGACTTATACCTACTCAGATTCTTACCTGCATGGTGAAATAATTTATGGTTAATCCCGAATCCTGCTATTTTACCGTAGTTTTAATGAAACGGCACAATTAAAATAAGACGGCAAAATAAGAGAATTACCTTTAAAATAATACAAAGAAAAGTAATTAATAATTACATATCTGCTTCATTTTGTATTCACTCATTTTGCATATACACACTTTCAGTTTCCCATTTAAAACGGATCATTTCTATTTTCAAAACGAGATTGAGTATCACTATATATTAAATCACAAGTAAAATTTCGAGGCAAGGTGAACTCAGTCGTTGTTTTTCCGAAACCTATTATAATATGGAAATAATGAAAATAAAAGAGATCCTTTATACAGGTTGTCACATATGCAATAAAGTTTCTATACTTGACTGTTTGGTTTCAGGTCTCGATTTTAATGAAGATTTCTGTGTACATTTTTCATGACGAGTTGTCAGATATAATCAATTATCTAAAACTTATGTATAATATATCTCTTATTAAACCAAGCAAAATACCTTGGCTTATGGAGAATCCACAACCGCATTGCGCATCCTCATATCACATAATAGAACTTTTTACAATAAACCCTCAATACACAAACTATTAATGGCAATGAAAATAAACTCTCGGACCAACGTGGCAGACGTAAAACCAACCGGGTCTCATTGTTTAGTGCTGAAGGCACGCCGTACATCCCGTTATCCGGCCGTATAACTTATAGTGCCCCAACACAACTATGGTCTTGTGAGACAAAGCCATGCACTCATTAATTAACACTATATATCACAGCAGGTGAGCGCATTACTCATCGCAAACATCTCATATTACAACCTCTTACACTGGATTAATATTTAGGTCGTTCAAATAAAAGACGGGGCAGGTAACATACCTACGCTGGTTTCGGCGTCTGGTAACTTATCGAGGTAATTAAGTGTGGGTAATAAAATAGTTATTGTCTCAACAGGTGATTCAAAAATTATTCAAGTTATAGTTAATTTAAAAAAAAACCTTTAAAATTGTATAATTCGAGAATTTATAAAAACCCGTTTTTAGAAAAAATAACATTTGAATTTGTAGTAGCAGAAGTTTTGTAAATCGCAGAGATGTATCAAATTAACTAGCAAAAGAGCAACAAAAGTTGGTTTGTTTTTGGAAACCTAAATTAGAAGAATAGGTCAAAACCAAAAAAATGCAATTATGCTCACGTCTGTCGGATACATAATTCTCATAATTTGACAAATAAGCAAATCGATATTATTGGAATATACTGGGATGAAATGATAGTCACAAACATAATAGAAGTGCACTCGTCTAATAACATGGACATAACTCGAAAACGTTGCCCGCCAAATGGAAAATAGTAATCGCAAAGCAGATATAGTTGCATTGCGTTATATTGGTTATGCACAAATGTCAAATTGATTGTAGTGCATTGTGTATCTTATCTATGTCACAATACCATTTCTACTCTTCTTATATATAAATTTTTACAAATTTATTGACAGTGATGTTAATAACAATTAAACTCAAAATCCGGCAGCTGAAAAATTAATTATAATAAATATTCTCAACGTATTAAGTACAAATCATTTCAGTTAATATGGGAATAACAAAACAAAGAAATGTTCCAGTGACGAATCAAACATTTTTGGCCGGTTAAATATAATAACATAGTATCAACAGCATTATCCATATATACGAGGAATATTGATGTTTTAACAACCCTCAAAAAGAGCCTTCACTTTGTAATTAGTCTTTAAGTCCTTTAGACTTTAATTGAAATATTTGTATTAGTTTATCAAAAAATTGACGCATAACTATGATATTGTTACATAAAACTGAACTTATGTATTTCTAGATTAACACTGTACATTGCGAGTCAGTTTTTCGTCAAAATCTACTTTTAATTTCTTCTACTGCCCGAGTTCATCATATGGCAAAATATGCCTTCTCTACATAATGCTGTTACCTACATACGTATGTATATTTTCTATTTGCAATACATATGTCCTTAGCTATAGGACATTCTGTTTATGCGGTAATTATTTGGAAATAGATTAGATTTTCTTAAACCCTAATTAAATGTTACGTGCGACAAAAAATAATACTCTAAAATGTTTCAAGATCTGGAGTGGAAATGAGAAAACAAACTGTCGCCAACTGGCTTCCCGCCCGCACGGGTGCTAGAACTTTTTGGGTGTTTATGCAACAATAACATCATGATAATAAAACGTAAAAATTACATAACATTGCTGATGAAAATTTTGCTTATATAACTTTGTAATGAAAATAAAGACCAAAAACCGGTTATTGCGTCGTGTACTGAGATGGAGCGTCCGATTGCGTAAAGGGTGCGATATATTTATTTATTCAGTCGTCGACATTGTTGTCGAGTCAGACGTGAAATGCTGAATTAGTTGTTAAATTTGAGGAAATTTTATTACTTGTGAATATTTAGTATATTTGCGATACTGTCTTTTTTGTAAACATGTTGCTCTAGTGTGGCTGAGTCGGTTGTCGTTTGGAATTTCCAAATTGTGTTTTAGAATTTTTGCTATATAAGTGAATGCAAATACTTGCTAGAACTATCTAAATACTGAAACACGTACATAGACGCACATAAACACTCACATACTTGTTAGAACTATCTAAATACTGAAACACGTACACTAGTATGAGTGACTCGATTGTCAAAAAATTCGGACATGAATAAATTTTTTATTAATAATCATGCAATCATTTTTGATGAAAGTCCATTATTTATGAGGTAATCACATTTTAGGTTAATCATTTTTGATAGTCTCTGTTAGTTATACCCGTATTCAAAGTTTTATAAATTCATCGAAAGTCACAAATATAGCAAAACAACTGTTTTTAATTATTAATATGAATAATTTCAAATAATCAAAAATGACATCGCAATATCCAAATTGAACAAAATACGAAACGTAACTAAGTATGTATTTCGTATTTGAACACAATAGAGCTAAGTTAACGACTTTTTTAATTTTATTGAAAAAATACGATTATTGTAATTTCAATACTCTATTTTGGGTCCTATTATAAACTTTATTTTAGACATCTGAAGTTTTCTTTATTTCTTTTTAATTTTAACGGAAGTTGAAAAAAAATCTACCATCCGGCTGAAAAAGTAACTGGTGTTATAGAAAACAGAGCAAAACTAATCGGTATTAGATTATCCGATTTTAATCCGAACTCACGGGAATTTCAGTAACATAATGACTATTAAATTAACCTCAGCTAAGTGTCAGTTAGGTCTAAGAAGAAGTTTATATTTGATTGTTTCATTGCCATTACCAAAATGTTCAAATCTACCAATATATTAGCAATCTCAGGTAAATAAATCAGTAATTTTGCTAAATATTCAGCAGTCTCGAAGTCTCGAAAATGGTTTCAAAAGTTTATCCATTCTAAACAAAAAACTCACCTTCAACCATATAATTTAGACCTTAATCTCCTGGTGACCTAATTTTGCGCTCCAAAAGCTACTATATGTTAAATTTTGTTTCTCACTTTTATGCAAAGTTTCTGCATGTGTGAATGTTCTTTTATTTCGTTATGGCTTAATTACAAAATAATCTTAATGTTGACTGCCAACACGAATATATAAAAATTTCAGCTCAGCTAAAATACCCTAGCCCGTTTGTTTATATGTTTTTGCACAAACACTTTTGTATCAAATAAACAAAAATATAAACTTTTCAAGCTGAATAATTATTTTTAATGCATATTTATAACTAGAAATGTCTTGCTTAGTTATAAGCGATACATCTGAAGAACTGTTTTCCGAAATCGGCTCATTCACCAACGGTGCCGGCGACAATACTGCTCTCGAAGCGGTTTTTAGAATTACCGAGAGAGATGTTGAATAAACTCTGTCTAAATTATCTGCAAAATTTAGGATAAACAGTATTTTTTAACCGCATTCTTGGCTTTTGAGAAACATTAAATTTGTCTCAAATATAAGGAATGTTCTTACTTGTCCTTACTTTTTTGTTCTCTGTTATATTATCACAATCAAGATATTTTATAAACTTTTACGGATTTAGAAACTTTGTTAATAATTTATATATTATAGAAGGGAACAAAAATTAAAAACTTTTGATGCGAACAAAATACAGAGCGGAAAATAGGAGTCATCGACCGTTAATTCCCAATTAATGAATTTAATTAGTTTTATTAATTTAGTAACCTAACATTACAACAAGAAAATTTACCATACGAAGTAATTCTGTGCGATCGTAGGTTACGAAGAAAGTTGTTTATAATTGAGATAGGTATATTTTGCAGACTAATCAATAATATTGTTGTATAGAATTTTTTTGTGTCTGACCCAGTTGATGAAACATCTTAGCGTCAACCTGTTATAATGCTCTATTTCTGTATAGTCGTACTCTGTGATAATAATCATTCCGCAAAAAAAAAAAATTCTTTGGAAACATTCAACAAAGTTCACACATA
Source organism: Druceiella hillmani (assembly GCA_039881145.1). NCBI lineage: Eukaryota > Metazoa > Arthropoda > Insecta > Lepidoptera > Hepialidae > Druceiella > Druceiella hillmani. The sequence continues at coordinate 10,290,755 of JAYKKI010000014.1, forward strand.
ACACATTTTAATTATTAATGTTATTTTAATTATTAATATCAGTTAGTTTTTTAAAAATTAATTTTGTAATTCGGTCAACTTGAAAGACTGAATTGTGTTTATACGATGGTCTATATGATGGTTTCGCACAGTTTTATAAGCATGAACATTTAAATGTCCATGAAAATTTCTGTTAAATTACTTACAAATGATTAAAGTATTTGTTACCATATAAATATATAAATATATTTTATACCATAATTTACACAGTAATAAATAAACATTTTAAAGCACAAAGTTCTTTATACATCCGATTTAAGTCACTTGTATGGAGTTTTATGAGATTTTTACAGATTCAACTACATATCTCAAGTTGATCGACTATTACTCGTAAATACTAGTATATGGCGAAACTATAAGTGTTCCAAGTTTGGCCACGAATCCCTCAAAAAGAGCACATAAAAACATCTAAAGTTGATGTTATTACTCGATACGCATTCTTTTCACATTTTATTAAAATATTTGGTTTAAATTAATCTTTTTAAATATTGTAGTATAATATTTCTGACGTGATGTGTCCGCAACATCATACAGATAAACCACTCATAATCTTATTATACCGTTTGGTGCAAATATTCTTTTAGCCTTGGCCATGGTAAAAATAAAGTGGAAAAAAAACGAAGGCATTAAAATAATTTCAATTAACAGTAGTTTTCTTCCAGCAGTCAGGCTTATTATGTGAAATTTTCCTCTATTCTTCCCGTATCACTCCACAATTTAACCCTAGAAACGTCTATTTCGCCAATGTATGTCCGACTGGAAAACTCAATGGCGCGATTTAAAATAAAAGTAGCGCCAACTATTGATGCACATAGGTATATTATAGATCTGTCTAATTATTATGTGTCGAGTAGCTAAACACAAATTTCATGTTGTATAAAAATTGATTTTTGAAAATTAAATTCGTATATTTTCTAATTAAATGACTTGATCAGGAAAAAAAAATTGTGCAATTTTCATAATAGCACTTAGGCAATTCCATTTTCTAATATTCCTATTGGCGATACTAATGGGATGGGCAATAAGGTGACTCTTTCCTGCGGTACACTATCGCACTGGACTAAACACTCGCTTTAACGTAGATGACACTTATGCTTTCGGTAACTCGATTGATCAATCGAGTGACCGAAATGATCAATTTCGGGCCGCGATTGATCAATTCTGTTTCTCTCCCCTCACCGGTTTTAGGTGCACTACATAATGGACGTCCTCTGACAAAATGGATGTGGAAAGTTGACATAGGAGTGAATATAAGGTTATATGGCACTTTGAAATATATATATATATATATGTATATATATATATATATATATATATATATATATATATAGAGAGAGAGAGAGAGAGAGAGAGAGAGAGAGATGTGGGATTTCTAAAAAAATATTTCAAGAGATAAGGATATGATTATAAAATATATTATTGTTGCAAATTAATATGTTATATGTTGATAAAATGTCGATGTTTTATACTATGACCATACGGTGACTTTTAAATGTCTTGCTTATAGGAATATTTCATGAAGAAACTTCAGGACTGCCATACCCCGATGAAAACGATTTAGTTGGTTCCGTAGGGGGCATTCACCGTTTACAAACTATTTACCAACTGAAGACGAGTGATTTGTCTAACGGTATATTAAACACTTTTGAACAGAGGTCAGTTTATAAAGTCCAATTCCTCAACTAAAACAGTCTAATTTATACAAATGTTTTTAAACAGCGTTTTTGTTTCTGACAACATTATCGATAAAAAAGCTTAATACATATAAGTTATAAAAGATTTTTAATTAAAGCAGAGCTTCGGCTATCCACCAGCTAAGCGGTAAAATGTCATCTTGATTAACCAAACAAAACTACCTTACACGTAAAGCACCTACATTTACGTTTCCAAATTGAATGCTATGCTTAGCTAACACTAAAGAAAGCATGACAAAACCGCTGAACATGAAAAATTCCATGACATAGAAATGTTTAATAAGAATTTATATAATAATAGATCTTTAGAGAGATTTATATAATACTAGTCGGCATTCAATAAAGTGTCAAATAAATAATATTCTAGATTCTTATAGACCTTTGCGTTTATGCCACTGTCTGATGCGATCATGACGTAAAATTAAGGTATAAAAATGTAAAGAATGACGACATATTAACTTAGTCTAGCTATATAAGCAATTTTGTTTTGGCATTTTCTTGAATAGATTATATATAAACGTTTAATGGTTAATGTCGCAAAAATGACATAATATCCAAAATATGGAATTGAACCCTAAAATAGTTAGAGAAAATGTCAATTCAAAAAATATCGATATATGAATAATCACAATAGACCCAGATGTTCGATACGGAACTTCAAAGGCTTCATGGATGTCGAGCGTCTCAAAATTGATTCACAATGCCAAATTAAAAAATATCAAAGCCACATTAAGCAATACTGACGTGTTTTACATCTTCAAACTAGCGGCCGTGTCCCGACATGACACGGCCGCTAGTTTGAAGATGTAAACTAAGTCGGTATTGTTATCTCCTAAATTTTTTACTTTTCACCCATTAATTATTACTTTATACGTACACAGTATTTAATTTACGTGTACAAAGTATTAAATTTTACCTTTTGAAAAATATTTGATATTTTTGGCATATCTTTTTAGTTACTGTATTTAGAGTCAAATGATAAATCGTGATTTTTTAAAATTGTTTTTTTAAATATTAGGGTGGATTGAAAGATTGTAGCTAGAATATAGAAATAAATACAATATTTACAATCTATTTTTTAATTTCTCGGCATAGTCACCACCTAGCTCGATGAATTTCTTTCCTTTGGTTTTTAAAGCAATTATTACAACATCTTTAAAAAATATTATTTCCAGGCTTTCAAAATACGCGTTGACTAGAACTTTGACTTCTGCTATTAATGTAAACTTCTGCTCACACAATTTTTTTAAATTTGGAAACGTATAAAAGTCAGATGGTTTCAAATTAGGCGGATAAAGAGGATATGGCAGTTTATAAGTATTTGTCGGCGCGCACTTGTGATGATGAAAATAGAAATAAGTTTTATTAATATTTATAGCCGTTTTTTCCATGTTTCATCACGTAATCAGCACAAATAATTACAGTACTAGGTGGAGTTTTTAATGGTGCCCCTTTGCAGGTAGTTAAAACAAATTCTTTCAAGTTCCAGAAAACTGATTCTATTTCTTTATTTTCCGACAAAATCAGATTTGCTGCTTATGGAACTGGTGATCTTGGTTTTCTTCATTTTTAGTTATTATTTGACTTTTTGATTCTAGAGTACGGTGATGTATCCAAGTTTTATCAACAGTTACAAATCTATTAATAATTAACTTAATTTTCTTCATAATCAACTTCATATTTTCGCTCAAAATCGTAAATCCTTTGCATTTTTAATCTGTATCCACCTCTGAGACCTTAGAAAATCCCTGTTCATAGTGAGCGGTGTTATGAGTTAGTTCGTAAAAGATTCTTGTAATTTCAGATATCTCTCTAATTTTCAATACCAAATCGCAAATTTTTCTAACTTTTTCTTCGGACTTTCAGTACGAGGGTAATCTTTAATACTGTGCTGATTACCTTCAATTCAGCTGGCCATATTTTAAGAATTGTATACGGGGGTATTGATTTTTTTTGGATTAACGTTATTTCTTTTTGTGAAACTCCATTGGAGCTAACTCTTTCCTCATCAGTATCTTAACAAGAGCACCGTCTTGAATTCTCAACACATTTAAGAAATCCGTCTTTGTGAACGACTGAATTTGTATAAATATGGATTAAACAAAAATTCAACTTGATGAAATGCAAACGATGATTGAAAAATTTATGAATGAAAAGTGGGTTAATACAATATTATAATTACACCTGTATGAAACCTCGAACTTTTAAATCAACCTTCGTATTCTCACATTTCTTTTATGGAATAAAATAAAGTTTTATAAATTGAATTTAGGCTGTGATAATTTAAATATTCCGTCTATATCAATAATTTTTCCACTTTTGAATATTCCATAGTTTACATAGTTCACGATAATCCTTCTTTCTTAATGTCCAAAGGTATTTTCATTAAATATTTAAAATGAGTTTTTATTTTATGTCTTTTTAGAGTAATAACTCCAAAAATATTTTATCCTCTTGTCTATTCTAGTGAACCAATGTCGTCAAGTGACTGTGCAACGTTGGCTCATGTACTACTAGATAATAATCAACACGAATATTCCGAGCAATGGTTTAAGGAGTCTTATAATAAATTATTGGACCCTGTTTTGGCGGATATATCAAAATATGAATTACTGGATTTCACCGCCAAGAGTTTTTACAATACCGGTTAGATCAAATTTCAAATTATGATTTGTTAACAGCTTAGGAAAATAAATAATAATTTATGATACCTGTATTTTAAATTTAACCCTTCGAGAGTTTCAGTAAATATTTTATTTTACAAACTAAAAGTTATATAATAATCACCTTGAATCGCGGTTACCAACCGACTTAATATTAAATTTCATTCTAAGATTTATCTGCGTAGGATTTAAAATTTTATCTAATACCATAAATTTACTAATGAATGTAATGAACAAATAAATTAAACTACGTGATGTATTACGACGACCTAGGTTTCGTTGTGTTACAACATCTTCAAGTGGGCTATTAGGAAATATTGTGAATAGCCCACCTAAAGAAACTGTATCAAGTACTGTATCACGTAGTTTCATTTAGTTATGAATAATGCATTTCTACAAAATTAACGTCAAACATATTCAATCAAAGAACGTAATGAACTCTCACGAACTCATCAACTCATGAACTCATATCGTAATGAACTCATCTCAAAATATTAGAAAGGACGATCTTTTTAAGTTTAATTTAATTTTTTTTTTATGTATAAAATTTAATTTATCTATAGTTTATAGATCAATACCCCCTTTTTAAAATATAGAATAAAACATTTTAAATTTTTATCACAATATATATTTTTTAGCTATAATTTTTACTGAAATGTTTAAGCCACAGAGCAAAATAATATTTACATCATAAATTAAACGGCATTCATAAAATAAATATTGTTAATAATTTTGACCAAAAGAAATAAGAACAGTTGGTATGTAAGTAACTCAAATTATAAATATTTTCTGAATACCGCAATAGGAATATATAAATCGTATATCTTTATAAATCGTAATACGATTATCGAAGTTTCTGCACTTGTTTGAATAAAATTAAATTAAAACTATTTTTATAAGTATTTAACTGTTGAATTATAAAAGTATTTTTTCCTCAAAATAATCAGTTAATCAGTGATAGCTTTAACTCTAAACAGTTAAACTAATTATTAATTAACTAATTATTATTTAACCTAAGTTACATAATAATTAACTCACTTTATACTACACATGCATCCAAATACTACTTTCATCTGAAACATATGTTCTTGGACATTAATATAAATACGAATGGGTATTTGTTCGACTATTTTATGTAAAATTCACTTTCGTGTCTGTATTTTGGTCATAGTAAGCAGTTAATAAAATTTTATTACCTGCCGTTATTGCATTCTGTTTTATTTTATATTATTTCATTACAACAAATTTGATGTTATTTACATATTTTTACAAAGGAATAAAGTTTGACATTTATAGTTTAAATAATATTTTATAACTATTATATGGGTGAACTGGAGGTCAGCTTAAAGTGGCAAGCCGAAATTCAAAAAGAATTTCCCGACGATGTGCATAATATACAAAGAATGGATAGGATCCGGAAAGAATTAAATGAGACAAAACTAATTGAACAGGAAGAATGTGAGGTAACACCTTATACTTTAGTAACTCTAGGAAATTACGCGAGAGACAAAATTGTATTTCTACATTTCTTACAAATATCTTGAATCTATATTCATTTGGAGTTGTTCCAAGGTAAAAATGGTCCCACCATTATCTTTGCTTTGCAAACCAGATTATACTATGATTTCAGGATATAGATGAATTTGTGCGTAAAAGGATAACTTTTGTTCAAAAGACGACATCGTAGTTAGTGCGTTGTTGCGCGACGAAATTATTATTTCATTGTATTATTATATTCCCATTGTATACCAGAATGTTTTATTATTTCTAGGTATAGAAAAACGTTTAGTGAGAACATAAGTTGTATCACTTAATAGAAAAGTCACACTAGCGTTGTCGTATGTTGAAATTTCATTTCGTCACACCATTTTCTTTGCTTTGTACATCGCAATGTGTTATATTTGCTGGGTAAAGGTGGACTTATGTGTAAAGGGATAGATTTTTCTCAGATAACAAAATGATTATTAGTGCATTATTGATGTATTATAATTATTTTCTCCCACTATTATCAACACTTTGTGCAACAGAATGTACTACTTTTATTCCTGTGTATAGAGGCGTAAGAGGATAAGTTTTTGCCACAAGAAATAGTCATTAGTGGTATAATTGTCTGGCGAAATTAATATTTTCCCTCAATTTGATATGTTTCGTTACTCGATTAACAGATTAATAGATTTTTATTTAGTGATTAACAGATTTTTATTTCAAATTTGTATTCTAGGTGAATTAGAAAAAGACCATTTTTTATTTAAAACCGTAGCCCCTATGGAAGTACTACTTCTTTTACTGTAAAACAGTGTGGTAAGTCATCTTAGTATAAGAAAGACGCAAAGTAAATTTTTCATGTAGTTTTTATACCCAGTTTAAGTTTGTTTGTTTATTATAATATTTTAGTGTTTATTATAATGTTCTTAAGGTTTGGTATTCAAAAATTTCTAGGTAACTTTATTATTTAGGTAATGCCGACTGTCTATCCGTCGGTCTCTGATGTGGTTCTAACATTAAAATAAAATTACGAGGAAACTTGAAATTCACACATAGCATGTGAAGTCTTGATGAAAAACTAGGAGTGATGTTAAATATAACTTAAAATTATATCTTTGAGAGGTTTTCGAAAATTTAAATGAGCGCTAAACAAATTTTTGCACAATTAGATTAGGTTATTGTAGAAATGGATTGTTTAAATAAAGGAAAACCTCGTTGTTTCATTTATTTTTCCAAAATATAACGATTTATTTGATATTAAATTTCACCATTTTCATACCTATTTATAACAGGTCTACTTTCAAAATACTACTAAGTAGGAAACTCTGGGCTGTAATATTTCTGATATCCTATCTTTAAACAGCTGGTACTCAATGGAGAAACATAAAGTTTTGATGATGGCATTATAATTTTTTTAAGTTTTGATGAATTTTTAGGAAATTTAGTTAAATACGTGAATATATTTAAAAACAAATTTGTTTATTTCCTTTTTAAATCTTACTTATACTATATTGAGTAAATATTCTTTGTCATCTAATAGAATATCATTGAAGAGATCTACTAAAATTGAATCCAAAATATCTGACAACGTTTCATGACACCGCTTCACCTTGGCCAAATATACCAAAGAGATTCATCAAAAAATTGAGAAAAAAAATAGGACAACGGTATGTATTGATTATACCGTTGTCCTATTTTTTTCTCAATTTATTTTTGGGATTAAGTAAATTCCTCGATTTTTTTTTAAATTTTTGCATATTGGGTAGACTATCGTTCGAAAGGACTAATTCTTTGGTCTCAAAGATATTTTTTTCACAAATTTCGACAAACTAATTATGATTTGAGATGTATATGGAGAAATAAATCCCTCCCCCTTACTTCCGAAACTAATGATTCTAAAATAAGGAAACCATGGGATTTACAGAAAGCGCAATGGTTGTAGAAAACTAAAGACGATTCTGGACATAAATGTTACCGTGAACTTAAAGTTATCAGCAGATGAAAAATCTAAAATTGTTTATTCATTTTTTGTTTTTTTGTAGTATTTTATAAATGCTAATTCTTTGACACCTTCTGAATTAGTAAGACCAAATATAGGGCAGATTACGTCTCCTTGTATTTTCCATGCAGAGATGTCATCACGCCCGAGGGAATAGTTGATAAATTCCATGTACAATACGTAAAGATCAAAAAAGTAAGTTAATTTGTAATATATATCGAAAGACAATGTCGGTTAAAAGTTAAATTTATATTTCATATAGGCAACGACTACATATTAAAAAATGCGAGTAATATTGAATATTATTTATAACAATTTCTGGGAAGTTATTAAATACGTCTTTACAGTTTTATTATCTTTTCTTTTCTTATTTAATAAGAATTATTGATATTTTAAAAATATACACTATGTACTTTTGTAAAGAGACCGACAAAGACGTATTATCATAAGTATTCCGTTTTAGCTACCTTGCTACTTAATAATAACAATAAAATAAATAACAAGCATTGTTTATGAAAATGCCCTTTTTACGGCATATCTTAAATCATATTTTACGATGTAATTTTACTGCATATTTTACGACAGGTATGTAATACCACTATTTTTAAACATGAATTCAACATAAATTTCCAAATTGGAAAGCACAAGGTTTTATGTATCTCTGGGGATTATGAAGCTAATATCATTGACATAGACGAAGTAAAATTTAAACACATTATTATTGAGCAAACTTATTAGCTGTTTAATGTCAATTTGAGTGACGGAAAGTGATAACGTGCAGAAGGCTCCCGTAAAGATCACCACGATGCTAAGTTTCCTGTGATTAGCCCATCGGATAAAGTTATACTGTTCGTGACAAAATTACAACGTTATTAGTTAGTTATATGATATTAAAATATTTTTGATATTTTATAAGAAGCACTCAGTTTCAGGTTTAACTTGCGTCTTTTTTTTTGGGTTTTATTATAATTGCCTTAGTATGATGTAATGTTGAAATCTAAATTAAAATATCTCCTGAATGCTTAAATAAATATGAAAAGAAATGGTCAAGTATGTATATGACTTGTACCTTGATGTTTCTATGCCGTTGTATCATATTATCGTAAAGTTTATTGTGCATGTAATTTTAAAAATATTTGAAAAATAAAGAAATAATTTTGCCACGTAAAATTTTCACCGAGAATCAGAAATGGACGATTATTTCTTTAGTTGTCCTATGTGACTTTCCTTTGTGCTAAATTTGAATATTCCATATCAAAGAGAAGAACCCTTTTAGTTTTGACGAGCAAATCGCCGTTTCAGCATCAAAATAAGGGGAAATTTCAGAGGTCGTCTATTTTTATTTGATTGAGTTAGCAAAGAATATACCATAATAACATGTTATATTCTTTGCTGTCCCGACAAAATGCTTCCTTCAATGTTGTCTCTTCAGAGCTGCCATTCACCATTCTTTCACTAGAATCAAATTTTTATCAGGGTTATCTCACCATGACGGTTGTAGTCAGGTACGTTCTAGCTTGCTGAAAGTCAAGATTATTGACTGGATAGTTATTTTGGATTCTCAGTGGGTGACCTTTCTCTTTGAGTCGATTTCGGCAAATGATTTGGTGATTTGGAGAACTCTATATAATCTGTAAGGCTCAAAGGTGTACCTAAATCTGTTCTGTTCGCCATCTTGGACTAGGTCAAAAATTACTGTTAAGATTATACTTTAAAACGTATCCCAAGAAAATCGAGTATCTTTGTTTTTAGAACCATATGTCACTGTCAAATAAGGGGACTGGCTGGATATGTGTTTTCATTAATTAGTAATTTGCTTTTAGCTAAATACCCCTAAAATTACGTTCATCAATTAGTACGCAGAAAATAAGAATACGCAAATTGAAATGTGTCAAAAATTATATGTTGTGTAATAATACACCTCAATTTTCTCCCATATCATTTGTTCAAACACAATATAGAATATGGACGCGATGGGAACCAATAGTCTACATACAGTTACAGGTTTGCAGCATTAACTTTGAATAACAAAACTTCTCAAAAGAATTAAGAAGCTTATAATAGTTTATGTTCATCGTTTCTGCACGAAATATATTTTTACAAATAAAAATAGGAAATAAAAAATATTTTCAATTACGTTTAATTTTCATTATTAATTTATGTATGTAAGGTCATTTCGTCTTCCAGTATATTAAGTCGAAAATCAGGTAACTTCCATAAATTAAACATTTATCCCAATTCCACTATGCCAATACAAATATTGTCAATCATATATAATATAAATATAAATAAAAGCAATTACAGACAAGTGGTGAACCTAAAATTCAGAATTGTAGCAACAATACCTTTCCCTACATTAATTCCGATAAACTGGGCTCCTTACCTCTATAATACAATTATAAATTGCAAACCTCCAATTAAAAACTGAACCAAATTTATTAAGATCCCGTCGGAGTCCTTATCAACATAAAATATAGGGCTGTCATAAATCAAACAGGCCAAACACAGCTAATAAGAGAACGGAAGTCTCTCAGACCTGTTCGGTTGGGCCCGATTCCCCGCGTGCGGCCGCATTGCGGTTGCAAAGGTTTGAGGATAGAGTGTACAAAAGTGGACGAGACACATTTTCGAAATTTGATGGGGAGAAAATAGTGGTGAAATATATAGCACATTAACAGCGAGCACAATTATGAGAGCATGCCTTAAATACTACATAGGATAAATTATGATAAAACATGATGGAGAGTCTAATGGTAGATGTTAAGTAGTACTAATAATTGTAATCCCAGATTATAATTAAGTTAAATTAAATATTATAAAAAGACAATGATATAAATAAAGACGAAGAGTAATAAGCAGAGATTTACTAATTTATATATTTCCTGGAACATGATGAAAAATTATGCCGCTCTATTTATTGCGACTATTTATTTTTTACCTCTTTGAAAATCAAATTAAAAAGTTAAAATATAAATATCTCATTTACAGACATTTTCACTCATATATATAATTAGAATCATTTATAAAATTAAGGTCTTTTCTCCTACTAACAAATACTTAATGAATACTTGTTTCAGAAACAAACAGGATGGTTTATATTTTTGTTGAGGCGATGTATCTATGTAAATGATAGACTTTTCAAGATAATATTTTTTTATTTGGAAACAAAATTTTAAATATGTTTGACACCTGGTGATTACAAAACATCCAACAAACTTTTTTCTTAATATCCCTTTTTATAAGACAATTTTAGCAAATATTATTAAATGCCCCAAGTTGATAAAAAATATAAGTATTCTTTTTGTACTCATCTCAAAAATATAGGAAGAATATATAACCTTTAATTTTTATTATAGCCAATAATTGACAGAAATAATTATTTTCAACATAAATTTTTATTGTCAACATTTTCTCAATAGAACTTATATTTTATTGTGGCGAAGAGAATCCCCGTTAAAAAGAAATACAAATTTTTTTTTTCATAATATTGCAAATATTTTCTATGAAATAATACACGCATAGCTTACTATTAAAATCCCAATAAATGGTTTGCCGCATCTTATCGTGTCACTTTTATTAAGATAATCCGTAATGTTGAAAGTATTATTGATGAAAGAAGCCAGTTTGGTGTAACAATTTAGCTGTCTCTGGAATTATTTCATGTTTAAATATTTTTAATCGTTGTGTCTCCTCCGTCTATTTAATAATTCATTAGCGTTCCGTAACTTATTCTCCGTTGCCAAACTTTATTTAGAGTGCGGCTTATATAACGCGCATAAGTCAAATTAATTTCCCAATAGAGTGTATCGTGAGCAGGAAGTTTCGGTGTTTCTGTGAATAGATCTGCCCTGCTCGCTCCACCTTACGATACGAAATTGCATTTGGAGAACGCGGGAACGGAAATGGTGAATTGGGTTGTTACGTATTATTTACGTTTACGTTTACGTTACGTTTGTTACGTAGTATACGGGAATGTTAGTGGTATTATCAAAAATTTGTTTTGACCTACGGCTTATGTTTCCACCAATTACGGTGTTTGAGAGGTAAATATCATATATAAAAATATATAAATAACTGATGATATATCCCAACTTTCACCGTGTTTTTATTCTTATTCGAATTCAAATTTTCTGATTCCTTTTCACGGCAAAAATTAAACCCTTATAATGTTGTCACGTCCGCTTGCCCATCCTTCCAAGGGCATACTAACTTTTTATGTGGCCAAATTGGAAAAGCAGAAGTTGAATTAAATGAACGCATGGAAATTTTTTTTGGTTCCTTTTTTAACATAAAATGGGGTAGATGCTCAATTTTTATTCAAAAATTCTATCTAATGTGATTTTACTTCAGAAGTATTTCATAACTTTATAGAAAATGCTTTATAATGTATAACATGGCATCTCTTTCAAGAGATATGAAACTTTAAAATGTACAGGCAGTCCCACCTTCTTCAGATTTTAGTTTCGTATATTAAACGTTTGAAAAAATCAAGATGATGTCTTTCAGTAATTACGTCCAAACAAAAATACTTTGATCAATCTGAAATCATAAAATAAAGAGGCCACCGAGTTTATGCATTGCGCCTATTAAAAATATATTAGGCAATATATTTATAAAGCAAAATATAATGTCCAAATGTATAAATAATTTACAAGAAATGCCATGTATACGTAGATGCTTCAACATTTATACGTATTTAAGTATTTATGGAGACACTATACAGCAACTTTTAGCCACTGCAAGCAATAAAACAGTTAACATTGATTCACCTGACCTGACAAACCTGAGGACATGAAAATAGACAGTTTCTTTAAAAGATTTATGACATTGATGAATTGAAAAATATTTTACTCCACCATTTGTCCCCAAGAAGTGGTACAAACGCCCGGTGATGCACCTCCCACTTCTAAAGCATTTCTCATTTGATTATATTTTCTCGTGTACTCAAATTACGTGTGTCCCATCAAGCGTTTATATTCCGCTGTTTATGTTTAAAGAAGTTTCGAAATAATTGTGTTTTTAGCTGCACTGATCGTAGTGACCGCTTTCATATTTTCTTTTTTAATAAAATATAACTTAAAACACTGACATAATAAAATATACCTTACAATTTTTAGTATATTATTATTCATATAATGCATTTAGCCTCCGAAATAGACCATTTATATACATTAATTTTCAACCCTTATCACAGGTTTATACATTTTACAAAAAAAATCTAGTTCGGTAGTAGGTATCACAATTTGAGATCTAAATAAAAAATCATTACAACTTATATATTATTTCCTATTTTAGATGTTATATGTCTGGCACCTAATATAAAATTATTTTTAGCACAATCAATTCACTATTATTAAGTATTTACCCGCAAGTAACCACAATTTCTGGCGGTAGTTCACAGACATTTTGCTGGGAATATTTAATGCAAATTTGATTTTTATACTGAAAACACATATGCCATATTTTGCGTTTGTTTTTGGAATTATAGGTTGAAGTTTTTGTGTTTAAAATTTTTCAACGTTATGAGTCGATGAATGTTTGATATTTAATCTATATTTAATAATCGGCGAACAGTGCCCTGAAATTCTCTTTCCGAACCCACTTTTTTCACATGGTGTTCAAAGTAAGGTTTTACGAGATCTTCAGCCAATTCCTTTTTGGAAATTGAACCTGCAAACCCTTGTTTGAGCTTGGTTCATAATAATGTCGATATATTCATTAGCTTCAAATATTTAATTACGTAAAATATCGCCATCGGCCGTCGTCGTCTCCATCAAGCAATTGAGCAGACAGCACATTTCTGAACTAACCTGTCAACGCCGCCTATTGTGATGTTGTGAAACATGACAATTTCCGGTTTTTGCGCATTTAAATCAAGGTTTTTGTGTTGTTTGTAGGATGGAATAAGTACAGCTTTATTTTGCTTTAGTCGTAGGTAACGGAAATGTCGCCTCTGACGTTAAGCCACAAATGGACGATCCAACTTCTAGATAACGATTGGAAAGAAATTGAGGCGGCCTTTTGCGTTCATATATTTTCAGAATACCCATAGCCGTTAACAGCTTTTAGTTTAGCATGTTCAAAATATCCACTAAAATAAAACAATTATTCTCTGGTTATGTTTCTGTGAATACTTTTCATTGAAAATACCAATCTCAAAACTGAATGCGTAGGTTACCTCAATCTATGGTATTCAACTGGTTAGCCTGGACAACAGAGTTTTTTCCTAATTACATGCAAGCATCTAGATAATATGTGTATTTGACATCAGTTATAAACACAATTTTTGTGAAGTTTTGTATGGTATATATATTTTGAACTGGCATCTGCCATGAAAAGCTACTAACATTTTGTCTATGCAAGCATAATTGAACAAATATGTTGCAGATTTATATTAGCACGTCAAACGGTTGGGATATTGGTGCAACCAAATCACTTGTGTGGTGTTCATCTCGGGTGTTCGCATCATCGAAACAAAGAAAATTAAGCAGTATTTTAAACCTGTTTTTCGTTATCACAAATTGATAAATTTCATCTGCTATAATAACATGTATAGTATGTATGGTTTTCTTTGATGGTTGCAATATAGTATTGCATACGATTAAAGCTTTCAAGTCAATTACATCCAGATCTTAAACATACATTTTTTTGTATTTTGATTGTATTTTTCTGATTTTTTTCATTACGCGATTTATAATTGTTTCTAGCATATTTTTTCTGAAAGACATCTTTTTCATCAAGGATTTTGTATTCCTATGCAAAACATCTTTAAAGTTATTCATAGTTTCACGGAGTACTTACCCAGTGGAGTGCGCATAGATGTATTATTCTTAGAATCACAATTCACTGCATAGCGGTGCGGGCGCACCGCGGGATAGGTTACACTTATTAGTCAACTTCATGTCATTTGTTTTTTGGTAGCAAGTTCAAAAAATATGTATAATATTATTATTGATGTCAATAAAAAACATTGATTTTTTGTTCAACATTTTTATTTCTAGGAATCAAATACGTATTAAACAATATTCTAAATTAATACAACTTTAATCAATTAATATTATATAAGCTTAAATCGACCAAAGTTTAATACAATAATAACTACTTATGCTTAAAATTAATTAACTTAAATTATATTTTTTATTAGTAATCCTTTAGATTTTGATTAGTTTTCATAATAAATATAATTCGAGCATATATGTATATATATATATATATATATATATATATACATATATATATATATATATATATATATAAATATATATATATATATATATATATATATATATATATATATATATATGTATATATATATATAACAACATGTGATGCTAAGTCAACTAGTGAAAATTTAAATCCAGAAAATATATTGACAGACAGAAAATTTCAGAATAACCGCTATAAAATAATCTGAATCATATTTTGATTTAATTGTTTTACCACCTCAATGAAACACACTCCGTTTGATGTAAATTTTAAAACGATGGCATATTTCCGTAAGGGAAAAGATGTACACATCAATTTGTTCCAGACACTTTTATGCTTTGCTAAGCTTTCTTCATTGACATCGTCTATCAGTGCTTCAATGTATGTTTGACGTTTTAATTTTTTTGTCAAGAAGTGGACAACAGAACCCGCCATGTACTCGATTACATCCTCACTAAGCTCTGTGAGTATAATGTCTTGAACTATTTATTCCTCGTCGAGGTTCTTATTGTTATCTAAAATTAGATCACTCTGATTTTTGGGTCTAGTGATTATATTAATGCGATCCAATTTGGATGTGAATTACAACACCGTAATTTGATTTAGAGCTGTACAATTGCCACCGCCCGTATTTTTTATTTAGGTGTAGGTAAGTATTCCTTTACATATACTTTAAAATTCTCTCGCAGTCGGGTTGTTTTGGATCCACCATGACATATCACACTGCCCAAAAAGTATTCAAGATTGTTTTGACTATTTTGCGCATCGGGAAGTACTTAAGTTTGTTTTCTGAGTTAAAAATCAGCTCCTGGATCATATGTTTGGCACTTTCTATTTTCAGATTCACTGCGACTTAAAAAACGTATGTCACAGTGAATCTATAAGTAATAAAGTTTTGGTTTGATTTCATTATTTCAGTCTTTTCTTTGTATAATTTATTATATGAATGCCGCATTCTCTTTATTAACTCCACATTTGAAGTTATACCTATGGACATGCAAACCTAATGTATCAAAAAAATCATTTATTATTATTAAAAATTTTGCTGTAGGAATAATATTTTTAAACTAAGGTAATTTGAGGTACCGTTTACAAAATATAAGAGCACCTGAAGTACTTTTAATAAAAATCTGTGTCCTAAACTGACTTTCATGGTATGACTTTTAAAAAAATATATGTCTAACTCTCAGACGGTTTGCCATATGAAAATATTGTTTTGTCTGAAATTCATGTAAACCAATAAGACGTTTTCATGACATATTCCCACCCTCTTTGTCAAAAAAAATTGTAATATTCAAGCATCTTTCTCACAAGTGTGAAGGACCTAAGAAGATGGTGGATATAAATTTGTTTGGTCCATTAATTGACAAATTAGGTTGTCAAAAAATTGGTAAATTTTTTTGGCATCCCAATTTGCCATCGCCATGGTGTGTTGAGTCAATCACAAGGCTTACGGCGTTTGACGACGCGGCGCATTGCGGGAATCCGGAATCGATTCCCTGTCATTCGTCGAACAGGGCTCGACTAGTGTTATGGTTGGCTGTAAGAGATTGCTCTTGTAGAAATTAACGTAGATAAGAAAATAAATAATTTGTTTACCACTGTTAGACTTTCAGGACATTCTATCAAATGTTACAGAAGTCACATGAATATCTGTTTCTTTTACTAAATGTATGGCCTGTGTTAGAAGTCAAAAAGGCACCATAATTGACGTAACCATATTTTGTTTACCTTGAGGACGATCGATGTCGCTTTCAATAGTCATTTCATTAAATATTATCGGGGCGTAAATCCAGTCATTTTGTCTTTCTCTAGTCAATACTCCAAGAGCTTCAAGGAATTCTTTGATGGATCCAGGCTGTCCATCCACAGACTGTTACCATTTTTAGAGTGTATGAGGATAAGGTAAATAACTATCAAATGCTTTCCGGTCGAAATCGTATGATTTTGGCGAGTAGAAATCCAATGTTAATGCACGAAGTTCTGAAGTATGTTTGTTTTTGATGTATGAACCGTTAAGAACTGATGCTGTATTTTAATCATATCTAGATTTTCAATACCGATGCATTTCAAAATATGTTTATTCTATTTATAAATTAAAATTTTCTTTGTCAATGTACATAAAATTTCTTCCAAATTTACAACTTTTTTTCAATGTCCTTGTTTTATCTTAAACTGTCTCTTCTTCCTTTTTTCTTTCGAGACCATTTAAAATGTCTACGTGGCGTTTCATTTTTTCATCAATTACGACTTTACGGTACTTCAAAAATGATATACCATTATTAATATTTGGTTTAATTTAAATTAAATAATTTCTTTACCATTTTTTATAAAGTCCCATAAAATGCATATCATTTATTTGAATATATGAAATAAATTATAACCCAATAAACAATCATAAAAATTCGATTTCTTTCTTAAAAAACTAAATATTTAAAAAAATTATTAAATTATAATTTCTAGTAAATAATTATTATAACCATGGTGTATTAACAATATTAATTAATTAACCTGTATAAATCTGAAAATATTCATCTTTAAAATATTCATTTATCAAACTCTAAAACACAAGATAGAATGAATTTCTAAATTATTGATAAGAATTTTTTACCAAAATGGGTAAATGTAATATACGATCTGTAATATACGAACTGAATAAACGTAGTTTATTTTCCAATTTAGCGATTGCACAAAGTAGTCAGCTGTAAAATGTCTTGAATATATGACACTATGTTTCGTAAGAAAAAAAATTTCTCTTCTAGTAACATTTATCTAAATTTGTTTCCTCCAAATATCATTTGGAAATCTAAAAAAATAATGTTCTTTTTTGAAACTTCACAGCTCAAAAATTTTACATGTACATAAATTACCTAATATTAGACATGGGTTTTAGAATATTTATAAGACAAAAGCATCGCTCAAGTTATTCAAATAAAATGTACATCATGTCAATAATACGAGTGAATTAAATAAACTGTACGAGCACAATTTTTTAGAATAATTTTTCGATATAATTTTACGTAACTGCACTCTCCAGGAAAAATAGACAACTGAATGTACTTTAAATATTTAAATGAGATAATTTATTTTATTGTTTCATCATTTTGCTTGAATTTAATGAAATACTACGGTGAAATAAATGCAGTTAAGGTGAAATGTAATTCAATAGTTGTAGTAATTTTAAGCGATATTAGATTTCCTACACCATTTTATTTCAAAACTGGGAATTTTTCAGCGCTTTTTGTTTATAAAAACTATAAACTACGTAAACAATTGATGCCACAGGAGCAAAATGCATACTGAAGCCGATATCGTCGCATATACTCGATGTTGCACACGTTTGGCGAATAAATTTGACCTGTTTGCGCTTTAAATTGGTCATATAATGTTAGCTCGGGTTTGATTGTTTTGTAATATTATTCTACTTAGTTTTGTAACTTGACACTAGAAAATTAGCAGACTAACGCAACTGGTTCTTTCCAAAGTAATTTCTGCATCTTGCCAGTGGGTCATTGTCATCGGAAGTTGAATCTTCGATCGGCGGGCAAATGTCGTTTTCTTCTCCGTGGTTCTCTTGATGCTCAGGCTCAATGATTCTGAGTCTAACGGACAGTCGTCTTCAATAATAAGGTCGAACTGAATGAATGTTCATTTATGTGATCCAGTGGAATACTTTCTCCGTTACTGCAATCTTCATTCGACATTTATAGCAGGCTTTCTTTCTATCCTCCAAATTTGTATCAGACTCTTCAAGTCATCTTACGATTTTTTGGTTAAGTTTTGAATTATAAACCCACAAAAACGAAAGTATAACATTTCATTAAAAATAAGCTAACTATGTACAGTAGGTTACAAAAACCACACGCAAAATAATATTACGTATTATTTTTATCTGCGTGTACATATCGAGTAATCAAGCGCACAGAACGTACTGGAGAGGGAGAGAAAAAGCAAATAGACGAATATATTCAGAGCCCGCATAGGAACAGCGTGATTAAAAAAAAAAAGATTCGTTGGAGACACTGCGACAGACATATTGTTGTTAAGTGTTAATTTCTTCCAAAATATGTCTGTGAATATTCTTCACCGTTAGCCAACATTTAGATTTGACACTTAAGACTTCAGTTAGAAAATTATGTTTGACACAATGTCACGACTACGAATATCAACTTATATTCAAACAGAATTAAGAACAAAACGTTTTTCTTTGGTTCATATATTACAGAAAACTGCGAATATTATGTAATTATTTGTCTGTTATGGGAACTTTAAAAGAATTACATGTTCGATTATACTTCAGAAAATTATACACTTATTTCGACTTAGTCTAAAGGTTATTTATATGAAACATAATGCTGAAATGACGTAATATGTTCTAATTGCATTAAAGTGATGGTAACGGTAAAGTTATTTATTTAGATATATGTGTTATATTATATTTTAATTATAACAAATAAAATCTTTCAAATTAGTGAAATATGTTTAAAAATACGAAGAGAAAATTATAAACAGGCAGTTTACTCTTGATTATTTTGGTTGTGTTTTACGCTAATTGCTCAATAATTCAAGTTAACTGTCTAATAATTTCAAGTTTTTTTAGATAAGAAAACAAAAAAGATTGTAAGTACACTTTAATGGATACCAATTGATAATGTTTAAATAAAATCTGTCTCAAATGTTAGATAATCAAAAAGATACAGGCAGCTGAGTTGTAGAATCAACTAAATGTTTGCGAATCCAAGAATGCTATAAGAATTAGGCGAGCATTACATTTATTTTCTTTCGTAACTTAACAACTCCAGTATTAATTCCATATACCAAGGTTCTGGTATATAAAATAAACACATTTGTTTATTAATTTAGGTATTTTTTTATCAAAACCTTTATTAATTTACTTTGCAAATGTAATTAAGTGATATAACGTATTAAAATTCTTTTTTTAAATTGGCTAACCGTAGCAGGTAGTTTTGGAATAAAACCTAAAATACGATAAAATTAGAATAAGTTGTTAAGATATTAACTTTCGGATATTTACTATGGCAAATTTTTGTATGACACATAAACCAGCTTAATGTCAATTAATCAAAAAATTTAATCATATAAGTATACACTTAAAACACGCGAAAAGGTTTAGGAAATATCACACTCAGAAAATTTACGCGCCATACGTATTATTATCACTCAATAATTAAGCACAAAATCTCAATAAATATAGTCTAATCACAAGAAGATACATTAAAATTAGGAACTTGTTGTGTATATTGTACAGGTCTACCTGAAACTTAAGAAATTAAACACCAAATAAATAAAAACAAGTTTTTTTTAGCTTACGCGTCCCAAATTGTTTGTAGATACAGTTTATGTAGATTTTATGGTGTTTTTTTAATAACGCACAAGAGATAATTACTTATTATTAAAATCGCTGATAAGGAAAACAATAGGCTAATTCAGACACACAAATTAACTAACGTTTTATTTTAGTATATTTTTCAAAATTATATGAACGACATAAAACTAATTACAAATTTTGAGGTTTAAACACAGTTTTACTTTTTTCAACAATCGATATATTTTCGCGAGTACTTCATAAAAAATAAATCATAGAGTGGAAGTGTGCGACATGAATCAGTTTCCTACGAAGGTTCGGGAAAGGATTCGGTTTGTTAAATTTAAATAACTTTAATTGATACTATATTATGATATTAAATAAAGTTATTTGCATCATCTGGACTAAAGGTTTTCTTTAAAAAGAAAAAAAAGAGCAGAGAAAATTGGTCTGGTTTTGGATTTCTTTGACGTACTTTCCTAAGTTCTAGTTTTAACAGGATAACGTTACCAGGTTGAATCTAGTAGAGGTTTTTATGTTAACTATTCCTTTAAAAATTTTCGTGATAAATATATATATATATATATATATATATGTACATGTATATGTGTGTATATATATATATATATATATATATATATATATATATATATATATATAGGATGTTCAGTGGCAGATTTCAATGTTTGAAAAATTTAAAAAAAAAACTACACATCTAATACAAAGTAGGTTTAATTTAACTTGATAAAAACAAATGCGGATTTAATTTTTTAAAAACCACGTTTTCCAAATAGGGCCATCGAGTCTGACACACTCTTCGAGTCTAGCACGCATATTTTCAAAAACACGTTTGCAGAGCGACTGGGGTATCCTACTGACTTCGGCTCGAATATTTTCTTTAAGTTGTGTCACAGTGCTCGGATTTGTTTTGTAGACAACGGATTTTAAGTATCCCCATAAGAAAAAGTCACATGGGCTGAAATCGGGTGACCTAGGTGGCCACGGTACGGTACCGTTTCGGGATATGTTTTTTTCTGGTAATTGCCGCACTGCATTCATAGAAACATTAGCAGGGTGAGCTGTGGCCCCGTCCTGCTGGAACCATGTGTTTTGGTTGAAGGATAGACTATTCTGTAGTTCTATTCTGAAAAAGTCATTTAACATCTGGGCATATCTCTCCGAATTCAGTTACAGTTTGGCCACGTTGATTTTCAAAGAAATAACGCCCTATGATTGCAGATGCAGACATGGCACACCAGACTGTTACTTTAGGCTTATGTAAAGGCTCTTGATGCATTTGTCTTGGGTTGTGGACATCCGAGTAACAAAAGTTCTGCTTATTCACATATCCTCCAATTTGAAAGTGAGCTTCGTCACTAAAGAATATGTTGCCCATCCGGGTAGCAGTACGAAATCTCAATAACATCACCTTCGCGTAAGTTTTTCTTAATTCAAAGTCAGAATCGTGTAAATCTTGAACAATTTGAATTTTATATGGATGGAACTTGAGTTTTTTTCGCATTATTACCTGTAAAGTTAATTTCGGAATTCCCAATATCGATGAATTGCAATTGATGATTTTCAACGACAGAAACCATAACACGCTCGACATTTTCATCCGTGGCTACCAATGGTGTAGGTCCTGGCCTGGGCCTATTTAATGTTGATCCTGTAGCTCTGAACCTTGCTACCCATGACTGAATGAGGTTGATCGATGGTCCATCACGTAATCAACGAATACTGTAACGATTATTAAATCGACTGCGTGCTACAGACAGCGAAAATCCACTCGAAATGTACGCCTCGATGGCAAAAGCGCGGTGCTCTCTACTCCACTGTTCTATAGCTACTAAAACATCCGAACCCCTTGCGCTTCTAACGACGCCCCCCGCGCCCCTCTTATGTGTTGCGTTCAGAAACTATGTTCGTTAAAATTTTGAAATCTGCCACTGTACAACCTCTATATATATATATATATATATATATATATATATATATATATATATATATATTATATATATATATATATATACATATATATATATATATATATATATATATATATATATATATATAATTCTTTTTTTCGATAAATAAAAATAATATTTATTAATTTTTTTTTTACATTAACAATATAAGTAATATTGTTTTAGAGATATATTCTTGATTCTTTTTCAGTCGTCATCTTCTCGCTTCTGATATTTTAAACCACAAGGAGCGATAAATTCTTGTCCACCTTCGTGGAACCATTCATTCAGAACTGAAAGAGATTATTAGCAATTTGTTTACACAATGAATTTTGTATTTAATGAGTTTTCTTTATGTTGAAGAAAATAAGATGACCCGTGTATCCAAATTAATTGCGGAAAATTATATACACAATTGTACATAAAATATTATTGGAAAATGTTAGCCTTCTTAAGAACATAAATAGAAAAATTTATTATTTGATAATGCTAACATTAATTTAATTAATTTTGTTAAAAGTTCATTGCTGGGAAATGGGACGACAAATGCAGCACATGACGAATGGAAAAAATGGATAACTTATTGAAGAAGTGTAAAATGAAACAGCCAAATAGGTTGTACGGACGTAAGTTTTATCGAATCTAAATTATTGTGAAAAGAATGATTAAACGCAGTTGAAATACTACCCTTATCGGTCAAAAAAGTTCTTTGTAATGAAATTTATAATAAATAAGAACAGATCATTTATTGAAGCAGCAAACAATGGAGGAGTCAACAATTTTGTACCGAAGTAAGTTTTATGTAATCTTAAGTATTTTGAGAGCGAAAGTTCCTTCTTGTAAACTTTATAGCACGGAACAATGAATCACTTACTGAAGTAATATAGAATAAAAGATTCAAAAATTTTGCACGGAAGTAAGCTTTATAGAAATGCAGTTAAAATCGGATTATAATCCGTTGAAAAATTTCTTTATAATTAAATTTATAACAAAAAAGAATAGATCACTTATTAAAGTAGTGTGGAATGAAGGGTCAAAATTTACGCGAGGAAGCTTAATGTAACCTAAAGTTACATGGTATCCATAAATAAATGCAGTTATAATTGGGTTACAATCATCGAAAAAGTTCCATGTAATAGGATTTACAACACAGATTATTATTAAAAGTATATTTTTAAAGAAGTCCGATCTAACGGGGTGGCGTGGTTATACCCTATGTTCCAATAACGGTTTTGGGGCAATATCTCCTTATGATGATAAAGTAGGAAAAATAAAATCGATCCATTATTGTACAGAGTAAGCACGATAATTAGTAGATTAGTAAGCACAAAAATATCGAAAGGTAAGTACGTAAGGTATTTATGAAGAATTATAAGGCTATCAGAAACGAAAACTTTTACGATAAAATATTATGTTTATCGAATAGATTATATTTTATTCTTCACTTCTCTATATATGAGAAAAAACATCTATTCATATTAAAAAAGTTTTAAATGTTATTACGGTCACAATGTTTCGAGAACTTAGTCAGACCTAGAAATTTGTATTAGGCTAAAAATAATTGTTCAATTTCATAATTTTATGCTCAATAATTTTAAGAATTCTGTCATACAACGTCTTTCTGTTACAAAAGAGCTTCCTATAGAACAATTTAGAAATTTATGTATACACACTCTTTTTAAGGCTCCAATACTCTTTTTTTCGTTCATTGCTAAATCTGAACCGGTGGTGAGGTCTAAAATAGGTCATATTATGTAATAAAGTATATTGTCGCAATAAAATTATTTACATGTGACTATTACGCCTCTATCCATTGTGTTATTAATAGAATACTTTCCGTACCTTCAAAAAACTACTGTCTTTCATCTACATCGTAATATTTTACAAACCCTTCCTAATTAATACTAATCTATCACGATGTCTGTAATTCAACGCCTTATAAAATAGAGCATGTTATGGCAATTATTTAAATGTAGTGTGTTGCGCCTACATTTATTGCATTATGTTTTTTCACAATATAGAAATTTACGTTTTTAATAAGTATATATTGCTTTTTAATTCATTTGATAACAAAATCATTACAACAAAATTTTTGAAAGTTTTCTATTTACAGCGCATGCATTATGGAATAAATCGAACGATTGTTATTATATTCAATAATCGGTCTTGCCTACTGAATTTTTTTTTAATCTTAAAATTTCAATGAAAATATTTTTCCACGTCTAATTTTATTGGTTACAATTTGTCATTTGTACTATTTTTCAAATTACCAGTGTTTAAAATGTTATTTAAGAAATTGTAAAGTATATACAGACCCCACTTTGATCCTAATAGGACAGGGCATCCAGCATGTTTTGTGCGAAGATCTGGCTCAGATGAAGGCAAAAGATTCCGCCACACGACAGCGGATCCTTTCCTGGGCTTTATTGCTACGCCGAGTTTTGTGAATACCGTGAAGCCATCCTTCCTTACATCCGACATCTATAAATATATTCATTTTGTTTATTTGTAGACGATCAAACTAAAATTAAAACAGAAGACAAACAAACATAGTTTTAAATAATGAAATTAAACTTTACACACGGATTAATTGCAATCAACATTAATATGAAGATGAAAAAATTGAGATAAAGCAAAAGGCTTTTGTTTCAGCCAGAGGAAATATATGCACTTCTTTCAAAGAATAGTAAAAGTAGCGTTTGCAACTTAGGCAATAAACAATGTTGTTAATGAAGAAACTATCCAAATTTAAGTCTTTTATATATTTCTTTAAATTACCAGAAAATTTATATTTACCCGTATATCATGTATTCACTTGCCATATACCAACTTTAATTGATCGTTCGTCGATAAGAATAATTACAGAAATTACCGTATTTCGTCAAGCGGAATAACGAAGTTGAAAAAAGGATAAACTTTCTTTAACTATACGATCTTTATTTATTCTACAGCATTGACATTAAATTCATACCTAAATACTTAAATCACATTTGAATTGGAATTATCACTAAGTTGATTAAATTTTCAGTCAGTTCTTAATTGGTACGTCATGCTAGCGACAAGGGTAAAATATGTCGAATACGAGTATAATCAAGGGGCGGTGAGTGTGCGTTCAATTTCTACGATAAAATGATACGACGATATAAAAGTTCATACAGAAATCTGAAGTTACGTTTAATTTCAATTAAATGACTAATTAACACAGATTTTTTCAATTCTAAAAAATTTGTGTTTGTACTGATATTATCGAGAAGTACGTATGTTAAGGCTCACGATATATCCACTGTTAAGCAGCTGTTAGTTAGTTGTTTATGATTTGAAAAATTTGTCGATTTTAAAAATAGCCGCTCATCGTCAGTACCTCAGGATATAGCTCATTCTGTTCATTCCATGAGAGTTAATACGTATCGATTTTAAACTTTAAAAACTTAAGCAATTCTGATGTTAAAATAATAATATACTGTCGGGTTGAGGTAATGGTGGAAAAGATAATTGATCATGGAAACTGGCCAATGGCTGACATTAAGCTCATCGAGTTTGCGCTCATTTCGCATGTTCCCTTTGTATACATATTATAACCAGAGGAGCAATGACGTTAGAGGAGAGAGACGATCATGGTAACTCCAGAAATATTAACAGTAACGCCATCTTATCTTCGTCAGTTTATTTCAATTATTCTTTTGGTTATAATTTATTTTTTAATGTCATTTTTACTTTAACTGTTAACTTATTTGCTAATTATTTTTACGTTTTAGTTGAATTCAGAACAGTTTGACTATATCTTTTAACACAGAAACTTCATATTAAAAATCTTTTTCATATTTTTTTATTATTTGAATTTAGTTATAATGGTAAAAAATGCACTTAGCACATTTTGACTCTCTTTTTCATTTGAAGAATAAAGGTTGCTGAGAAATATATTTTTGAATAAAAACTCGCTATCTCATTTTTTAGATTCTTTTATGAGTCTTTAGGCATGAATGAGCGACGCAACTCATAGGCTACAATTTAGTCGTAAAACTCTCTTTCATTTTAAATTTACACTGATTTTCATGTTGTACCATCTTTCTCCAAGTCAAAGAGCAATATATGACTATGTGTTGGAATTCTACTTCGTGAGGTTCTTGTACCGGTGGTGCTGCTGCCGCAAGTTGTCCATTGCATTTTAGCTTTGCGATAATGGATAAAACTCTCGGCTCCGCTCCACGAGCGGCCGGGAATCGAGCACAGGTCCAAGCGGTGCGCCGCAAACGTCAAGGCCATGATCTCAATAACTAGAGTGATAGCTGTAGATAACGTAATGAACGTAATGAGTAGAAAAAAATATTATTATAATAATTCAGGGCCGAGTAGCCTTGTTATTGTTTTTAATTTGTGGGTGATATCTTGAACATATAAGTATATCAATATCGGGATCCTCAATAACTCCTCTACGAAGGATGTGCAGTTTTATACAGTTTTTGTACTGCTATGAAAATTATACTCTGAAAAGGACATTACTTTTATCTCTAACATTATTATTTCAGTCACAAGTTTTATAACATACAAAATATTTTTTGTCGTTTGTAGTGAAATTTCAAGTCTTCATTCTTTGATTTATTAAACAGCTATTAAAATATTTTTGTTACACAAACAACCTGTTTCTAGATTGCACTCGGGGAAATTTCAATTTTATTGTATTCACTTTTCACATGAACATATTGTAGTCAAACTAATATGCTCATATTATGCTAGGAAAGTAACAGAATATCAATGAATATTGGAAGAATTCATTTTTTTAGTAATTTTGAAAATATATATTTTGTTAGGTGGAAAAGCGAACCGAACTTTATAATATTGACTAGGCAGTAATTGATATAATTTTTCAACTCTTTTCTGGCTATATATTTATATAATAAAGGAAAACAAATGATTCAGACTTATCTTACGTAAAACATGATGGTCACTATTCTGTTTCCAGCGCCGTACTCGGCCACTTCTTTGCAACCTGTAGTCTGTAACCAAAAATAAATGTTGCCTTGTGAAACTAACGTCGTTAAATGCAATTTAGAAGATTTATGCAATTAAAAGTTTTTGAACTAATGTTAATACGTAAAATATGAATATGAACAGTAATAAATGATACATGATTATATGAATATTCATAAAACGCACGAACGAACCAAATCCAGCATTTATTACAAGCAACGCATAAGCATACGTAGGTTACAACGACATCGGTATTGAATTACAATGGCCTTTCTAATAATTCTCGTTATATTCTACAAGAGCAAATGAAACAGGAAGATATCACAACTCTATCCGTATCATTCGATTTAGAACCTGATAACTGGTTCATTTTGAAGTTTATTTTCATAATTTTTTGAATTTCAATTAACTTCTATCTTTTTGATTTTCAACTACCATACATTTTTTTATATTGGAAACAAAGTAAGGGTAGTTATTTACGTAATTGTGTCAATTGAATTTGATTAGTTTTTCTCTTTTTTATATAGTGTAAAAATATATAATTACAGTTTGGTACATTTAATATCAGATTTTGTGAGTACTAATATTCAATTAATAAATTTTGGATTTTATACAGAAAGTTATGCTAATACCCGGTTAAGGTCACGAAAACTTTATATAGGAGTGTTACGTAGATTTTCATGTCTCTTGAAAATGTTGATAAAATTATCCGAAAAGATTTTAATTTAAAGTTTGAATCTAGGATTAAAAGGGTAAAATGAAGGTAGGATGTTCTTGCGCATTATCTCGTCTTTAAAAAATTATGTTTATAAATTAAATTTTCACTACGGAAAACAAAAGAAGAAACAAAAAATGGATACACAAAATATTAAAACATAGTAAAACTGCGCTCTTAATTTTTTTTCTGGTCAATTTATTTATTGATATGATTTATTATAAAATAAATTAATCTCTTAAATAATTTAAATTAATAATACATATTATTCAATTTGCAGCTGGATAATATATATGGTTTCTTTTTTTTAAAGCGAGTATAAATACGTATAATTATATCAATTATTTTACGTAATTCCCTACGTGGAAAATTTAAATTTACTTTGTTTCAAGCTGGGAACTTAATCGATATTAGTAATTTAATATTTCTGTATAAGTGGTCCACATGAAGTATAGACGAGCTCCTATCTTCTGTGGAAGTACTTATATATATATAACACTTGCCAAAATTGAAAGTTTTCATCAAATCAAATAATTTCTCTGAGCAGACTACGTTATTATTCAATCGCGTATTCTACATACATATATATATATATATATATATATATATATATTTATTTACATATAGTACTATTTTTAAAAAAAAGTGCTCTTATTGTTGAAAGCAAACTTGGCATTTCGAAGAACCATTCCTTAAATCAAGTTATTATTGGTTATCGTCAGTTTCTCGACCAGTTTCAAAACCGAATCCGACCGGTTTCTGGTTCCGATAGAATTTTTATTAGAAAAACTATTCTCTTATACATTATTTTACCATATTTTTTAAAGCTTAATCTGTATAGTTGTCTTATTTTTAGGTTTGCATTACGTTCTATTGATATTGTCAGCGATTAACCACAAGTAGATATAGGAATACATACTGTTCTAATGGCTAATTTTTTTATATGCTCGATTTCAAAGTCGTCAATAACTTTGTGGTAGATTAGTATGTCAGGTTCCAAAAAAATTTCTTCCACTTTTAGAGGTGCTAGTTTTAAATAGAGATGGCCAGTGTTGTCGAACCGGCATACCAAACTGTAAATAATATCTGTTTAGTACGAGCAAAATTTGCACTACGGTTTCTTTGCTCGCTTATGTAGGAATAATTATTAAGGTGTACATTAAATTATCTACAAATGTGAAGTACTTTTCACTATGTAAATATTTTGCCTGGAATATTTTTAACAGGTGCACTAATTTCCTAAAAATTGTGATATTTAGAAGCGCGGTTTAATTGGATAAATTTACTAATCACGGTCGACAAACAAAAAACAGGAAATGGATCTGAAAAAAAACATGCGATAATTAAAGAAACAAAATTAAAGATGCCAAGGACCCAGGCACAGAACTCTGAGAAGTCCACTCCTCTCGGCGGTAGGCGGCAAAAGGAGCGGTTGTATTCGGCGTGGGTACATTTATAGACAAGCGAGGCATTATCCGTTCACTACTATGACCTGTCTCTTTCATTGTGTGACAATTTCTATTCTTATGTTCACTCTGCTTTTATATAGAGTCAACTATTTCTGGCTACAATTGTTTTTGTATAAAAAACCTTCTCAGGCTTAAATAAATTAATTTCATTTCTTCGAATTTTACAAATTTAATCGTATATTTATTTCACCGAAGTACAGTTGAGTACTTGGTTCTGTGCTATAGTTTTAGAATAAATTTTAGTTAAACTTCTAATTTCCCTATTTTTTATAATTTTAATTTTAGTCGTCGTGGAGATAAGCGTGAGAACGTGAATTCGTGATTTTTTTCAATTATGTATAGAAATGGCTTACATAAGGTCCTGAAAAAATTAGTGTTAACTGTGTATTATTATTTTTTTTTCAATCGATGGTCATACGGCTTCTAATGAGATAATACAAAAAAAGGAAAATCAAAAAAGTAATAAAATTGTTTTGATTTTCCTTTCTATTTCCTATAAAATTGGTTTTGAAGTATTTCTAAATAATAACTATTGACACAAATATGCACCTATGTATATATATATATATATATATATATATATATGTATATATACACACACACACACACATATATATATATATATATGTATATATATATATATATACACATACTATATCGAATAGGAATATGGTCAAAACGTATTGTTATCAAGAGAAAGTTTGAAGTATTGGTTAAAAATACTTGATTATTGAAAATTAAATTTACCTATTGGTTAAACTTTGCGGAGATGACCTTTCCCTCGACACAATGCCTTGCTAATAATATTTTCAGCAGATTTAGGAATATTGTACTCTTTCTATGCTTTGTCATCCTGAAAATAAATGCTGTCATGTAACAATTACGTTGATAAAATTTTATTCATCTAGATCCGTTTAAATAATATGAATGCCAAAAATTAAAATATAATGAACTCTTTCATGTCAAATTAGATTAGTTAAATGACTGAAAGCTATACAACATTTTTATATAGCGGGACAATTTCCATATAAGGAGTTTAGTTAGGACTTTGAAATATATAATAAAAGTTTCTGTTTAATTATTTACAACTTAAAATATAAAAAATTTTGCAGGTCTTCCAGTAACTCGATATTCTAATTGATTCATTGAGAAATAGTTTAATAGGGGAAACAAATTAAATTGCGTGTAAATAGTCTCATTAGTAAAAATAGTCTCATTAGCAATTAAAAATTAATTTGAAATTAACACGTAATAAATTATTGACAGCGAAGAAAAGTTTCAGGCGATCAGTCAACATATGTTTTGGATAACACGGAGCCATGACTTGTAATGCTTTTTAATATCCTTCCAAATCACAATAAAAGTACTCTTATGATAGGCTTTCTGAAATAGCCATTAGTGTTAATTATTTTTTTGACGACGTGCATAAGTTAAGATATAAATTTTCCGGATAGAATTATGCATTACGAGTAAAAATATAAATAATAACTATTATTTTTTACTCCATCGTTTCAAAATATTTTAATAAATTTTTCAAACCCTTTAAGATCAGCCCTAATACTTTGAAAAACCTGTGTGAATTTTTTTCTTGAAAACCTGTTGAAACCTCCCGACTTCCGCTCAAAATCGGTTTTAATTTCACTTTTATTCAATTGCGATTCCAATTCGGAGAACAAATATAATAGCTTATAACAGAGGAGGATTATGAATTGGGTGATCCAGTTTTGTCGGGCTACATTCCTGAATAGCAACATTGACAAGAAGGTGTGCGCGGCAGTGTAAGCGTTTAATAAATATACTCCGCGAGAAACCATTTCTCGACACTTTTTTGGTATTACTTGATTTAAGCTGAAACAGACTATAATAGTTGAATATTATTGTGTTGGTATGATCTTTTCAATTTAGAAATAAAACCTCTCATTATTCCAAAAAATGTTTATCCTAATTTTTCTTTCGAGATTTTACCACTTATATTTTTAGGACAGGGCAACCTGGAACAATGTTAATATATTGATTCTGTTTTAATAGAGAATCATTATAAAGATAGTAATATCACAAAGTGTAATAATGAAGTTACCAATTTAATTCTGCCCACTTTCAAGAAAGAAAACTCAGTGTTAACTTCACAAGTTGATGTTATTGAACAAATGAAAAGAATATCAGAAGCCGATTGGTACTCGCTTAATTATTTCCTAAGGATTATGTAGAATTTTTCACACTGTCATTTTTGAAAGACCTTACATTACTATTAAATTATAAGTCTTAAAACACCTGCATTCCAGTACTAGCATGACGTTTTCCTAAGTGATTTTATCCGATCACAGTACTGAGCAAGGTTCACCTTCAACCGATCTGCTATTTAGACTTTACTATTTTTCTACTTATTTACAATGGATAAAAAAAACAAAAATTGGCCTTAAAGTGTAATAATTAATACTTGGTTTCCATCAGAAATTTCCATTTTTAGCAATTTAAGCATTTTCATTTGTTACAGCACGCACTTGTGTTTAGTGAATACCATCTGTAAAAGCAAACGGAATAATTTTATAATATTTATGGGATTATTTAGAGAATGGTTTACTAATCAAGTTGTAACAAAATTGAAATTCCATGATTATTTGAAAACAGATAGGTTTATAATTTTCGATGCATATATGTGTAGCGATTAGAAAAATAAATGGTTTCCCAAAAAAAATTAACAGATTAGAAATTAAAAGTGGAGAGACACGTGAACTATTTTAAAAGGATTTCCTTTTTTACTTTTAACGAAATTAAAATTAAAATAGTAGCGGTGAACAATTTGAATACAGTTAAATTGCTGTTTGATCATTTTGAGAGCATGCACCATGCAAATAATAACCGAGTAGTATATAATACCGCCGAAGTATTTTACGAGTTGAAGGGTTAACGGAAACAATTTATAAATCACGTATATTCATTGGAGTATTTTATGTAATTTACCTGAGGGCTATTTTATATACCTGGCCTATTATATAATAGGGTCTCTTCCGACTTGAAAATAAATTAGAAAAAATATGCTTAACTCTTTTAGACAAAACAGGTAATAATAATACTGACTTACTTTGAATGTGGTAGTCTCATTGTTTTTTCTTCTTACTATTAATTCTTCTTGCCATTCATTTTTTATTTCATACACGTTTGCATCACTTGAATATTCTTTAATGATTCTATCCAGCCACACCAATCCTTCTTCTACGTCATCTGTTCTAACATAAAAAAGCACTAAGTGTTCGAGAAAACTACATAAAGCTTGTCAATTTATTTCTAAATATACATATCATAGCAGTACGAAACGCATATCTATTTTACTGATTCCGTATAAGAATATTAAAAATTTAGCATGTAATGTATTTAGGAAATGGATATCTATACAAAAATTACTAAATCGGTTTATAAAAATCATATAAAAAAAGGATATTATTAAATGTGTAGAAATAAAAATTGTAACTAGGAAAATTAAATTGTTCGATGGTCTTTTTGGGAATGCAAAATTATATTAAATATCATAATACAAAATTGTCGAAATATATATTTCCAGAAATATTATATATTTATTCGCTTCGAAATATCTCTCAGAGTTATTGTCATAAAAATATTTTAAAACCATCAAAGAAATAAATTGGACATGTATAAAATTTCATTCATATTAATTAAATATTTTCTATTATCAGAATCGACAAATATAATCTCGTAATTTATTAGCAAGAGTCGATTTCTCCACTTCGTATTGGTCATTTGGTCTGCTGTCCTTTGAGGGCATAACTATTCTAAATGATGTGGACTCGTGGATCTATCTAATTTGAGTATCTAGTAATTTACCATTTCGTTATGTTTGTAAAAGTGATCCGAGAAATTTCCTCAAAATCCCAATTATTGGCAGTTTATATGAATATAGGTTTAGTTTATTTCAATACACTAAATACTGTCCATTATTACTAAGATCTATATTTCAATACACTAAACACTGTCCATTATTTATATTTCAATACACTAAACACTGTCCATTATTTTCAGAATACTGCGCTTAAAAAAGAAAATTATTTTGCCTACAAAATATTTAGTAATTTTCACATAATTTCAAAAGCATCAAATTGTTATTTTAAGAAATTAAAAACAGTTGTCTCACCCATTGCGTAATGGTTGAAGGCAATATATTGCATGGTCGTCTTTCTTGCGGCGTGCGATGAGGTTGCTTCTGATTTTAACTTTTCCAATACATTTAGAAACCACTGATTTGAATAGTAATGTAGATCGTTGTCATATAGAACTCTGCCAAGGCTAAAGCAGTCACTTGCGTTCATGGGACTACTGTGAAGTTTGAAAAATAAAAAAAAATATATTAATAAATTTTATGTGTGGTATTTTATGTGTAGTATAAATTAAAATTTACAGAAAATGTGTACTTTATACCATCAATATTTTTATTACGATTGATCATATAAAACATTGTAGAGGCGATGCGTATCAATTTTGGTTTCTTTCAGTTACTGACTTAAAAAATGAATGTTTAAAGGAAAATTTGGTTTAAAAATTTTAATATTTGCATTAGCAATTACGAAAAAAATATTTTATTGTTAAAGCTGAAGGTTGTGTAACTAATCTATAACAATTATTTTTGAATACCGTTTGCCAAATGTATTCTTTGTGGTGCTTAAATTTTTCAAAGCTTAAAATATTTCTGAGGTTCAATATATTTTCTTTTAGCACCTCATATATTTATTGCCCCACTAAGTTTCGTTGAAAACTTTTAATATAATTTGCTAATAAATATGAATACTTTATTTCTTTGCATTTGATTCATTTAAGGAGCGAATATTTAAGTTAAAATAATAAATTATTTCAAGCCTCCTATTAAATTTACTTCACAGGCTATTTTTTCGGAAAATATTCTATATAAAAATTTCGAGCTTAGTAAAAATTTATTTTACCGTGTCTCAATAATAAATATAAAGTATAAAAAGAATGTCAATTGGAAAATAAAAAGAAAAACAAGAAGATCGTGCAGGGTGACAACTGAAATCATATTGAAGCAAGAATTTATATGATGTATTTCATTTCAAATTATTTCGGGAAAAGATGCTTAAAAATTTCTAACCACTCCTCCCTTTATCACCAAACAGACCACTTACGAAAATTTGAAAAAATCCTTGAAACCTAAAGTTCGTCTGAACCCAAATTATCGGGATTGAATAATTCTCGCGTGAATAATTGTCATAAACAGTTTTATTGTTTATTTCCATAAAATTGCTAAACCATTCATTTTCGAAAAAGTTTTAAGAAAAATTAATCGCTTGCAACTCAGTACACGGTACAGAAGTGAAACTTCTTTATCGATCTGAACCATGACAAAAGTAAGTTTAAAGTATTAAAACGGCACTGACAGTGAGAAAGAACATATAAAGTGTAAATCAATGCAAGATTTTAATACTACAGATTTAGAGAAATTAATAAAATATCAAAATGTTTATGTAAATTTACATAGCCTATGGTCAATTAAAAAATAGAGGAGCAATTTAAGTACAAGAACACTTTATACGCCGCTCGCGTTGTAAATTATATTTACGATTATACGTGCGGGTTCATTGCAGATTTATAAATAAATTAAATACAATGTATACTTAATATGTTGTTATTCTTGTGATGGAGGAAGTAGATGCAGAATTAGTAACAAATCAAACATAAATATATAAAAAATTTCACGAAATTTTGATAGTCTCTTCTTTTTAAATATATAATGTAAATAACGTATGCGTGTTACTTCAGCTTTCCACATAAGACGCGCGTATGCGCGACACTGTCTTTTTCAATCCATTACTTTTACGACGAAATGTTTTTAACTTGCAAGCTTTTAAAAATTTGACTCAGTCGAAACGCTGTCCACTCAGTCAGCTCCATACACACTCTTTGCGATACAGCATTGTCAGCGGCATAGCATTTAACGTCAAGAGCAGCGCTCCATACAGTTGGAGTTTATTGTTATTAACAATTAAAGTGCGGGGTGGGGTATTATGGCACGGAACACTAATTGTGCGAATATATCTTGTATTTAGTCGACTTTTTGACATGCTATTTATTTCTTTACGTGATAGATGTCAGATGCGTAACACAAGTCGATGGACACGAATATTATAAACGAATATATATATAGTTCAGGTTTCTAGATTCAGGATGGCCCAATCTGAATCTAGAAGCCTGATATCACATTTTATCCAAATTACCCGTAAAATGTTTCGCGGTTCGTTTAGTTTCAATGAAATTGCATTTTAGTGATTTTACCAAATTTTTATTTAATTTTAATTTTATTTCATTTTCTGTGAGAAGTTTCGTTATGTGTTTCACAATTTTTGAAATGATAATTTAGTGCTCCATTATCAAAATATAATTGGTTATCTACACAATACCATAAGTTAATAAAGATTTATTCAAATTTCAATAATTACGAATTAAAAGATTAATTGCAAAAGTTAAACATTTAAAGATGATTGAAACTACTACATATTTAATTTTAAAATTTTTATAGATCCCAATCTTCTGAAATCCCCGAAAAAATATTATTTCATATGGTTACTCTTTCTATAAAAAGTGAGCTAAACCAGAATGGTGTAGTTTTAATTAAATTAAATTATTTTTTTTTGCTTTTTCTTTTATATTTTTCGTGGTTGTGGTGAATCAAAATGTAAATGTAGGCTTGGAAAAGTTTATTTGGAACTGATTTATAAATCGTAAATAAATTGCTATTTAAAGAGTTAAAGACGTAAATATTCTGCTCCAGAAGTATGTAAATAATTCACGTATTTCTGGAAGAGATTGTAACTTTATAGTAAGTATAAGTTTTGCCATGGTTTCGTTGAGGTACATTTTTTTATTTTTGCGGCGATTTTTTCCCGTAATATTATTTTCTTTTTAACAATATCGTTTATTGAAATAAAAATAACTTGCTTTACATGTCAAAATTAGATAATATGACCTTTCCTAACCTATACATAAGTAATCGAATCTAACCCAACATAACTCAACGTAATAGGTCCTAACTCAATCTTAACTTAACTTAATCTTAACTTAACCTAACCCGATATAATCCAACCTAACCTAATTCAACACAATCGATCAATGTTCAACCAAACTCAAGAAAACCCAACCTAACAAAACTTAATCGTTGAAATTGGTCCAATAGTTTTTGCATAATATTTGAAGAATGGATAGATAGGAGCACAGACAGACCGACAAAATTTTAAAAAGAAGCCATATTAACATATTCCAGCATATATTCGTAAATATTTTCCACGTATAAATACTACAACTACAATTTTTTAATGGTATTTCTAGATGGAGCACAAAATTTACGTATAGACAGCAGACATCGCTATTAGTAATTTACCTATACTGTTCACTGTGTATAAAACCTCTGGCAAGATTGACTGTTCTCAGTTGATAAGTCTCTTGTAATAACATCATTGTTTGACTGACTCCCACTAAGTCGTTTTCAGTTGGGAACAAGTGTAGTGGAATATCTGGACCCAAAATTTCTGCAAAAGTTTACAAATACGTTAAATTCAACATATTTTTAATTTGTATTGTAAATAATAATTCGATGTGGACCATAAAAATATTTTTTTCATTTATAAAATATGGGCTGAATATTTATAGAAATATTCTAAGCTTTTCATGCTTGACATGTATCTGTCAGTCTGTCCGCCGTACTTTTATTTTTTTTTTAATATCGAGAAATAGTTGAAAAGGGATTTATTTGTAAGAGGGGTTCCAAAACTATTTGTTAGAGAATTGTATGCCATTATCAATTCCAGAAATAATGCTGAAAAAGTTCACAAAATTATTTTTAAAAACTATTCAACGCAGAAGTTTTAAATTTAGCCTAATAGTAAAACATGTTAATATGCATTTATCTCAATATTTTATACTCAAAAATATTCCGAAGGTGGAAAAAGAAGACACGATTTTTAGTTTTGCATTTTATATATGATGCGGTGCCAATTGAAATGGGAGTGACAAGGGTTTCAAATCATTTTTTTTAAATTTTACGTGAGACGGCCCTAGAGATAAGGTTTAATAAGTTTATGAAAAAAAAATTGTTCCTCAAGCCCCTATATTCGAAACTACTGAAATAAACACAGTGTAATTAGAAATAAAAATAGTGTTGTTAGAGCTTTCCAAATGTTTAAAAAAATGTGGCAATTGTTGAGGTATTCACTACCTTTTTATGACTATAAAATATGTTATGGGCAAATATATTTGTGTGGTGAAAAATAATATTTATATTTAAAAATAGTTTACAGTAATAGTAAAAATAGTTTTTGAGATAAAATAACACCCTCAGACAGATATTTTAATTTACTTTGTTTTTTAATCTGCTCTGCGTATATTTGGTATTAAAAATTCTTTCATAGAATTATTCTGAAATTTAACACAATAATATAAAATACAGAAAACTGCTTTTTGTATTCTCATATCAACATAATTTTCGAATGAAAATAAATACTGAATGTATCTATTTTTTAAATTATAAATATCAATTTTACATTGCAGCAGTATCGTATAAAACACGTTCGTTTTGTCTTAATAAAATTTCTTTTATTCATACATTTCATTGTCCGTACCTATTTCTTTTCCTCGCTTCCGTTTGATATAGATGTTGATGTTACTATAGGTGTGTAACGCAAATTTAACACCAGTTCCTAGCATCGATCCACTATCTAGGTTTCATTAATTGACACACTTAATGTGACTTCGCTATTGAGGTATTATTGCTGTTCAGAGAAGGATATTAAATATAAAGAATGCAATTCATTAATTTTGTCAACAATTTTTTTTTCAAGTCATATCGGATTCTTTTCTGATTTTAATAGAATGAAGGATCAGGTGTTTAGTTTTAGTTGTGCTACAATTGAGTCTAGAATTTGATAGCTATCGCAATAAAAAATTATTATTCGACACTCTTTAAGTCATTATTGGTGGAAAATTTAAAAAAATATTATTTGTACATTGTATAATTAGGAAACTAAATGCAATAGAGTTAGGGCAATATTTTATAAACCGCATATGCTGATGGCGTGGAAAAGTAAAAAGTAAGCCAAAATAACCTCTACAATAATTGTTTAATCTGATGAACATAGAATAATTCAGTACTATAATTGAAAATTTCACTTATTTATTATTTTATTGTGATTGATAAATTTTTATATTTTCACAATACTAACCAATATCTTTAAATACTCGCTGGAGGTCAATCGTCAGTAGCTTGATTAGTTTGAATGCATTTATTGGATTTTCAACATATTTTTGACTATTGCTACTTGCAAATTATCACGAAATCTGTAATATTTAATAAATGTTTCCCTAAAATAGCAGGAATAGTCAACTAATCTGTTGAGAATACCTGACCTAAATATTGTGCAAGGGTTGAAGGTTTTTGAAAAATAATTCCTTCATTCTGAATCCATATGAAAAATTATTAAATAATTATGAATAAAGAAAATGCTTTTCTATTTTTTTTTAAAATCATAATTGAGAAATTATTATAACTAAAATTGAAGCTTTGCTTTATGGGAAGTGACGAAAATTATTACTTACAAATATTTAAAGCCACTAGCGTCATAGATATCAAATACGGTTATTATCTTGGAACAGTGAATTTTAAAATGAGTCTAATCTGAATCGTCATGGAGTGTTCAAAGGCAAGGTTTTATTTTCTAGAATAATTTGGTATGAATTACTTTGTTTCTTTTTTAATTGAATGGCGACATATTTTAACATTTGGTTTATAATAGATGAGCCCAAAATTACCTAAACTAAACTTAATTTAATTAATAGTGAATAAGTGTATTTACGTTTGCAAATGGATTGAAATCTGCTCTTCTGTTCTAATAAAATTTTCTAAAGTATTGATCAAAATTTCCTGCGTGTGCAACAATTTTTGTAACTGAATTGTGGCTGAAAAGTATTCATGCTTTATAGCTTTTGGATGACATGATATTAAGACGTAAATTAATATCAGATAAGATATTGCCTCCATTGTGTGAAATAAATGTCCAATTGTGACACTGTTCTGCTTCAACCAAAATCGTACATATCACTTCAACCGTTCTTTTAAGTAATTTATTTCACAATCGCGATATACACTTTAATTTTTTGTTCCTATCATGAAGTGACAAATAAATATTGAGGCAAATTTATTTAAGATTTAAAAATTTCTAGTGTAGGAACCGCACTTTAATTGCAATAACTGGGTAACGTGTGAGGAAAACAACTGCATCAAATTCCTTCATCAGCATCATTTTCGCCCTCCATGTGATGATTTATTCATTTACAAACACTGAAAGATGTTATTCTTCCATCGCCGCGTTTACGTCACTTGCATTCAGGGAAATATTTAAGGTGAGGCCACAATACTTCATAACTTTTCGAATTCTTTCAAATGTGGAAAATTCGTGTTACTGTTTGCATCTTAACTCGATTTGACTAAGTTTTATACAATATTATATTAAATTTAGTAAAGTACATGCTCATATATATATATATATATATATATATATATATATATATATATATATAATATCGGATATACATTATTTACCACTAACTTTGTTTCGTAGTTCGTAATATTTCTATGAAAATTCATAAGATTTTCTATGATATTATTAATAATCTGTTCCTTTTTTGTAAAATATAAAATTATATTCAATAAGAATTATTTATTCTTGCAGACATTAATTTTGAAAGAGTTTGTCTACTCCTGACAAGAATTAATTGAAGGAATATGAGTTATACACATACCTAAAATATTTCTATCAAAATCGTTTATTAATCTTAGAGAAATATGTATGAAAAAATTTAGTTTATTATCCTAAAGTCTGGTATTACTTTAAAATAGATGGATATACTGAGTAACACTATACGTATTTGAAATTTAACCCTTAGTCTTAGGACATTAAATAAAACTAATTTGCATTTTTAAAAGAAAATGATCGTTTGTAATATTACTTAAAATTTTATTCATATAATTTCTTTAATAATTTTAGTAATGCTCGTTGTTAATCTACAAAAGCAAATAAAATAGATACTTCTCCCCATTCTATATATGTAAATAAAATTAGAAGCTCATAATTCGCCTATTTTTATTAAATTGTTGTAATTTTTTTCTTATTCTCGTCTTTAATGACGCTATAATTTTACGATATTTGCTTAAAACAGAAGGACTCCTCTACTAATCTGGTGAGATTACCAGATAAGAGTAGTGAGCAAGTACTAAAGAATTTAGAATTTTTTATATTCTGTTTAGTGTTTTTTTTAAATAATCTACTTAAGTTAAAATATGAACGTATAAACAAATTAATGGTATCGCAAGTAGAAATAACGAACTAGACTATTAAAAAATGTTATTTTCCTATAGTCCATTGAAATGTTACATATTTTTGGGCGTAGCGTGCATTTGTCAGAGGAGGCAATTTTATTTTTTAGATGTCAAGGGGGTTAGTATAAAGTTAAACCAAGTTTGTGGGGTCGTAACCCTTGTCCCGCGGCACCACCTTGGAAAAAGGGGCGCAGATAGTTTTATGGTTTATACGGCAAACTATTGGTCGCGAAAAAAAATTGTTTCTGGTAATTTTTATAGAGGGGTTTCAAGTAATAATTTTCAATAGAAAGTTTTCAAATTTTTTAAGTTTTTTGATATAGCAATGTTGTTATTCATTAGTAATTAACCTATTTATTATTAATGCAATCTTGACCAGATTTATTATAATTAAAATTTCGTATTTATGTTTCGCCTTCAATGGTTTAATAATTGTACGCCTCTGGCATGTACTCTCCTTTAATCGATTTCATTAAATTCATTATGAGGAATTGCCACTCTTTACCATTGTCATGTACGTAAGAAAAAATATACTGCACGGGTGCGTCAATGGTATTTTTGCGCTCATCATTTTTATTTTTGTTCCACCATTTTTTAGAATTTAACTGCTTGCTGCAATCGTTATGATATTTTGCTCCAATATATACTAAGTTGGGAATATCAGCTATGCGATTAACAATGCCCCTCGCAACGTCGGCGGAACTTTTGCTTATGAGGTCCATAACACCTTTATTAGTATCGTCATTACGTATATGACAAACTTGCCATTGTCCGCTTGGACGCGAATAATACTCTGATCCTGAAACTTTTTCGCGCAAATGAAATAATAGTTCACAAAATCAAAGCCTATCTTTGTAGCTTCTGAAACTGAAGATGATTAACTGCTGCTGCTGCTGAGACGACGATCGACATTATCCATTCGATTGTCGCTATAATAATGGTAACATGAAATATGTACACTAATTTCCAAAACCGTTTCTAAAAATTGTTCATTATCCTCATCATACTCGTATTTGCTATTGCTCGATCAAGTAAGGTTTTCAAGCCTTTTCGCGTTCACGGTTCTGGGTTTCCTTTCTCCTAAATGTTTTTTACACATAAAACAATCACTCATGTTGGAATAATACAAAATTCACGAATAAGAAAGTCTAAAGGTTTGCCACAAAATTCAAAATAATTTTCACAAAACTCAAAATCCTGTCCACAAAACTCAAAATCTTTTCAACTTAACTGTAAATAGTGTCCACAAAATTCAAAATACTTTTCACAATTAAATACGTCTTTTCGCGGCGAAATACGTAGCACAACCGGAAGAAAATATCGAAGGACGGCTGCGTCTCCTGTACACAAATAATAATAATAATAACAGACAAATAATAATAATAATAATAATGATTAACAACATTGCAATGTCAATAATTAATATGATTCTTATGAAAATAATGGAAAGATGATTGAGAAATATACCTAATAATTCACATTAATGTATACTTATGAGTACTGAAGAATACTATTAGTTTTGAGGGCTGCAAAACCCTGGTAAATAAATAAAATTTAAAAAATTTCTGATAAAAATTATTCCTTGAAAACCCCTCAATAACAATATTCTGATATAATTTTTTATAAAATGACTGGAAAAAGTTATAACAACCAAAATACATTTTTTGACAAATGTAACTTTTCAATGGACTACTAGAATAACATACAAAAGCATTGGTTAGAATGAAGGGTTGAGCTCGTGAGAGTGAAATGATAATTTGGGTGATACGACGGTCTCGTTAGAGTAAAATTAATGTTTCAATAACACAATTTGATAACTGTTATAGCGACATGAATCTTTCAATTCTTTCAATGATAAGATTTTATTCTTAATTAAGTAAAATTTAAACCTCGAGTGTATACTGATGACAAATTGCATTATGCACTTTTATCAAAATACAATTCACCTACATTATATGTTTATCATTCACTTGTATCAAGTTGTATCATTGACTTGTAATAAATTAGTTTTTAAATAAGTGAATATGTAAATAATTAAAAATAAATTGTTAAATATATATTGCATTAAGCAGTCCATGTAACTAAGGGCTTGCGACAAAACTTTACTAGGAATGAACTATGGAATTACTTATGAGAGAATCAGACTTATTTATATCAAAAAAGTGTATTAAGTGATGAAAAGCTTATAAATTTTCATGAATAAAGATCGAGCCATAAATATTACCCATTTTTTCATTCGCGCTTTAACAAACTTTCATTTGATACCCCACATAATGATCTTGAATTTTTTTTGCATTCTTGGTTCACCTCTCAAACTTGACCTCGAAATAAAAATTCATTCCTTGCACTTCACTACTTAAATCGGGACATCTTCTCCTCCATGTAGCAACATGACAATGGCAAGAGTCCACATGACGTTGGGTTCAGGTGTTACAAGAACGACAGTGACACTTTTAGAAAAAACTGAACACAATAATCCCTTAAAAGTTTTATTTAAATTGTCAATCACACAAAAGAAGAATCTTCTATATTTTATAGAAAGTAATTTTATTTTTCGTTTTGTTTATAAATGCTATTTCCACGAAACTTTATAAATCAGTAAGATCAAATACAGTACAGATTGTGTTCCATTTTATCCTCCATTCTCAGATGGCATCCGTGAAACTCGCAGACCCGTCAGGGTAGTCGGTAAAAACCACGTAAATTTCAAAAACAGCAAAAAAATACAGATAGAAAGCCAATATCACTATTTGTAGCCAAGAAAAGAAATAAAAATTTAGAAAACTAAAAAGAAATACGCTTTTAAAAATATTCACTAAAATCTATATGATTACCGAAACTAATCA
Source organism: Druceiella hillmani (assembly GCA_039881145.1). Taxonomy (NCBI): domain Eukaryota; kingdom Metazoa; phylum Arthropoda; class Insecta; order Lepidoptera; family Hepialidae; genus Druceiella; species Druceiella hillmani. The sequence goes on from JAYKKI010000014.1 coordinate 10,334,521, forward strand.
ATAACGAAGTTATTGTGAGTCATGTTTTATACGGAATGTAATATTTAAGTGTAAACGCGTGGAGAGGGGCACTATCCTTTACAAATAAATGCTTTTGCTTCCCAAATTAATATGTGAATGAAAATGCTTAAGGTTTCAGTTACATTTCAAGGAAAAGCGTCCCACACTTTTGCACTCAAATATTACACTTAATAACATGAATTAAAGTCTTACTAAGTAGAGGGAGAAAACAGTTTCGATAATTATTTTTTGTTTTTCTTTTCAGGCTAAAAAACACAATTATTTTATTTCAAATAGTGATTTATTTAAACATCCGTTATTCATACATGTCAACAATTTTAAATAATTCAGACCTTTGGAAAAAGAGCGAAAATTTAATGGAAAGATTCCGTTAATTTTTAGTCTTTTTTTGTTCCACGAATAATATTTTTTATTTCATGAAAGTATTGTATTGTTACAGAACTACACACAACCGCCATGTGTAAATATAATAAAACTATTACAAGTCCTTGAAATGTAGTTTCACAGATTCATTTACATACTTAATTATAGGTGGCATATTAAAAGCGTTTTAAAAAGGCCGGGTGATGGGTATTAAACTTCTACAACGTTTTTTGTTAGATTCTTGTTTTTATCCAAATCACGTGTGGTTCAGCAAGCCTTCTTAATTGGCTTTTAGGATCTTACGCCGGGCCTATCTAGGCCGCGGTTGGGCGAGTGGACCCTGTGGCACTCGCTGGACCGGCAAGGTCTGAGTTTTTACCGTCCCTTGGCTGGCTTATGACTTCAAGGGGTGGGACTTCCCAGACTGGGTTAAATCAATTCGAAAAGAAGGTCTAATTCCCGTGATGATGAACTACATGGGTATTTTTTATACGTATGTTATGGTATAATTGTAGTGTTTATTTAATTTCTTTCGATATTTTTTTATCCTTTGCCCATATTCAGATTTTAGTTTTAAAACCCCAGTTAGAAAATTATATCTAATGTAATATTTACGGAAATCAGGTTATACACAACCATAATATGGAAATAAAAATTTTATTTCGTTTTTTTTTACAAAATACTGTGAGTATTAGGTATGTATTCATATAGGAGAAAAATTTGAAAAAACTTACATTATCGGCTTATTTGTTAGATCTCATGCTCAAACTATGCAACACATCTTAACTACACTGAAGTTGGTTAGTGTTGTTAATGTTATTTACTTATATATTTGTACATACATTAATTATAACGCTAAAAAGCGTAGAGAAACAAGAAAACTTGTGAAAAAATATTCAAGAATTCAAAGGCAAATTATGAAAATGTAGTTTACCATTAACGTTTTCAGTTGTATTTTAAACTAATTGGGTGTAATTATTCAAATATTTTTATGGTTATAATCTCAATACAAAAACGGTCTATTCTGAAGAAAATACGTTACAATAAAAAATTTTGTAGTGTGTATAGAAAATAAATATCTTAAAGTAGAGAAACCCAACATCAATACACCACTTTGAAATACGGATTTTATTTAATATATTATGAAATGATATCAATTCGTGTTTCTTTTAAAAAAAATTGTCTTTTCTGTTCTATTTCGACATTTTTTTACAAAATAGAATTATATATTTTTAATTTATGTGTTTACTACACAGTAAAACAAAGTAAGTAAAACAAACAAATTTTTTATTATTTTTCGAAACAGGCTTAACGAGGTAAAATTATTTTAAATGTTAAGAATTTACTTACCTGCACAGTTAATTAATTTTTAAAAATCCTTAATAAGTGGAGTTTCTACAAGGGTTTGGGTGAAAATTAGATTCAATAAATATAATTTATTTAAAATTGACGTAATATTGCGATGTCAAATAAACTATTATTATCATTTGTGTTAATTTTTTCATTTAAAAGGAGACTCAAAAGTAAAGAAATTTTGTCTGTTTTTGGATATCACTTTTGTACTTTCATGTGTTACTATTAATAGGATAACGTTATTACATAGGCGGATTACGTTTGTGATTATAGTAGTGGTTTTTGAATAACGTTTTTCTCAAAAAATGTCTTTCGTAATCGGCAGAAGAGCTTCTTTGAAGTAATTTCATATGTTTTTATTTTAATAGGATAACATAATCAAGCTGAATTTAGTATTAGTTTTTTTATTATCTTCTTCTTCGATGTTTCCAAGTGATGTCTCTGGTCGAGTTTAGGAATTTCTTAATTGATAAGAAGAATACGACTAAACATAAATATACATCACATGTTCTTTATTTCAATCAAGAAAAATATTTTGCATTATTTTATATTTATATAGTTTAAGTTTTTTTTATGTTGTAACTACGTTCTTACATCGATATCGTCTTGACGTCACCACCGTATTTTGTTATTCATAATTTTCTTCTTGTCTCTGATATTCTAATCCACAAGGGGCGATAAATTCTTGTCCAATTTCATTGAACCATTTATTAAGAACTGAAACACGTTAACATTTTTTTTAAATATGTGAATAAAGTTAGAGAAACACCTTCGGGTTTATTGAATTTTCTTTTTGATGATAAAAACATGATAACTCTTTTACATAACTTAATTGTTACAAATTAGTTACATCATTTTATATGAAGGATTATTGGGTGTGTTAGGAGACAATGTTAGCATTCTTAAGAATAAAAATAGTAAAATGGTTATGGGACAAATGAATATATTTATTGTTTGAGAATGGAAATTACGAGTTCACGTGGAGAATGGAAAGGAGGAATCATTTATTGAAGTAGTGTGGAATGAAGAAACCAAAAATGTTTTACGGGAGTATGTTTCATATGACCTAAAATTTTATAAAAAGAACGATAAAACATCGTTAAACTGTGTTTTCGTCGAAAAATTTCTTTGCAATATATAACAAATTATTTATCACAAATAAAAATGAATCACTTACTGAAGGGGTGCAGAATGAAACAACCAAAATTGTAGTATAGGAGCATGTTTTATGAAATCTAAAGTGTTATGAAAACAATAATTAAACGGGATCAAATATAACGGAAAATAATGGCCCACAACCTGAGTACCAAGGATATGAAAATAGGAAAAATAAAATGAGTTCGTTAATGTGTACAGTTATTAAACACGATAAAATCGAAAGTCAAATGCGCAAGATATTTATTGAGAATTCTATGTCGATCGAAATCAAGTGAAAACATTTACAATTAAATATTATTATTATAAAACCGATTATTGTAATTTCTACTTCTCCTGGAAGAAATGATAAAATTTCATTTCTTTCATTTCATTTCTTTCAAATGTTATTATATTCGTAAAGTTTTCAGGACTTTGTCAGAATCGGGAACCAAAAGTAACTTGCAACAAATTATTGAATTTCCTCCTTCACTAACTAAAAACTGAAATACGCACACTCTCCTATTTTTAAGACTCTAATATTATTATTTTTATTTTCATTGCTAAATCCGGACCTAGCAGTCGTGTGATTTCGATTTCACCATTTCATAAAATAAATTAAATTATTGTAATAATTTAAATGTGAATTATTGCGCCTGATTTTATAAATGTTAGAATACCTTCCCTATTTTTAAGGATTAAAATCTTTCTTCCATATCCTTGCATTTTGCAACCCTCTTCAATATATATCACGATTTCTTAAATTCAACGTTTTATAGAAGACAGTATGTTAATTTGAGCATTTAAATGTGACGTGTTAAACTATATTTATTGCAGGAATATTATGATCCCTTTCACAATTTCAGAATTTACGCTCTTTAGTTCTTTGTATTTTGTACCCCTTTTATAATCACACAAGATCATTTCCTAAAAATTTTCAAAGAACCTATATTTATAGGGCTTATCTTAATTTCAATTGTTTGTTGAAATTTATCATTCACAAATTTTTCCAATAAAAGCTTTTTTCAAATAAACTGTGTCCAGGATTGTAATAAAGAAACATAAATATATACAAACTCCATTTCGATCCCAATAAGACAGGACACCCTGCATGTATGGTGCGAAGATCGGGCTCAGATGAGTGCAACAGATTCCGCCATACGACAGCAGACCCTTTCCTGGGTTTCACTGCTAGGCCTAGTTTTGTGAATATTGTGAATCCGCCCTTTTCTACGTCCGACATCTAGAAATATTTTTATTTTGCTCATTTTTAAATAATCAAGCTTATAACTCAAAACATACTGGAGGCAAATAATATTTAAAAAAATTAAACTAAATACTACTTTCATTAGACGGCATTTGTTTATTTTACCAAGTTTACATTAGTTCCAGGCCTAAATGCTTAAATTAAGCAATAATATTTTAACTGAAATTACCTTTAAGTCGATTAAGGTCGATTAAGTTATGGGTCAATTCTTAACAGCTATACCTTACTAATGAAAGGAAGATATTTGGATGAGAAAGATAATTCATATTCAAAAATTGCGGTGCAGTTTTCAATTAAAATTTGACACCTATGCGGATAGGTTTTCACAATTAAAAAAATGGGTATTTCCACTGATATTTGCGGAAAATGCACACATCAAGGCTTACGATGTGTTCACTTCGGTTTGTTAGCTGTTAGTTAGCTGCTGATGATTTAAAAAATTAGCTCGTGAATTGAATTTTTACTAACTGCCCTTGGCTATACTCCTACGGTAAAAAGATTTTCTGAATGCGTGTTGATGTAATATATTCACAAAACTAATACACTAGAATTGAAGGTAGTTATCCAGTAGATACTGTGAGTGCTGGCAACAACCTTTTTAATGATCAGATCATTAATAATCTGATCATTATGAAGGTTGTTTTTGAACGACTATGAACATTTTAACCTAAAGGAAACTTATCAGATTTACATTTCTTGGTCTACAATATGTCCCAGTAGCTACGAAAATATTATCATAATACAAAGGTGAGTTGTCTTTGAAAGAAAAATTCTGGAAACTAGTGAAAATTTAAACTGGAAATTTAAATTTTATCAGAGAATTTAACTCAGAAATGTTATAAATTTAAATTTCCAATTTTGAAATTAAAAATTTCCATTTAAAAATCTCTTGGAAATGTAATTTTTTTTCAATTCAAGCAAAAATGTCATGTTATATATATTCGTATTGTAGTATAAAACTAATTAAAACATGAAAATTCCAATTAAAAAATATTGCAGGAGTTCTTTGTTTTAGTAATGGTAAAGTTATAATATAGGCTTGGCATTAATGGATTTGAGTTTTTAGTTCTTTTTTGGCAATATTTTTGTATAATAGAAGAATATTAATAAATGCTTTAGAAATATCTCACATAAAACATGACGGTCGCTATTAAGTTTCCAGCGCCGTGCACAGCTGCCTTTTTACAACGAGGATCCTGTAAACAAAAACAAATGTTGCCATGATATAACTAATTATAAATAGGTAATCTGTACTTTGAAGCAACGATTTTATTAATATATATATTTTTTAAATAATTTTATTGATCTCACACTTATTTCAACATGACACACATACAGATGCGCGTGTTTTCGTGCGTGTGCATGTGTGTGTGTGTGTGTGCGTGTGTGCGCGCGCGTGTGTGTACGTGTGTGTGGACGTATGTGTGTGTGTGCATGTGTCTGTGTGTGCCCGAGTGTGTGCGTAAGTGTGCGTGTGTGCGAGTGTGCGTCTGTGCGAGTGTGTGTGCGTGTGTGCGTGCGTGATTCTGAAAAATACATATAGAAGAATTTCTTAGTCGTATTCCTTGAAAATATCGATACGTATTATCCGAAATGACTTTATTTAAAATTTCGAATTTAAGTTTAAAGGAGAGAGAGGAGGTTGGAATGTCCGTAGTTTCAAAGCTAAAAAGTGACAGTCTACAATTTTTCCTACGAAATCTTAAAAATGCAAAAAATTAACCAAAAATATAAATTCAAAATATTAAAGCGTAGCACGACTACGCTTTCAGTGTATTTGTTAGATACTTTATTTATTGGTATGGTTTATTTTGAATAATATTAACCACTTAAAAATTACAATTGATAATCAACTTTATCCGGCTTACGGCTAGATATATGATTTCTATATGATTCCTATTTTGTTATAAAACGAGTGTAAAATACATAATTTTAACTTATGGTTTTAATCATTTTTATTATGAACTTTACACGTCTATTTTATTACTGCTAGAAAAAAAATAACTAAGCCATCTACTTATTCTATTTTGGTTATTTTTTAAAAATATTCTCCTTTTAAAAAAAAATAATTTATACATGTGGCGTTTTAAAATTTATCATGTTGCGATATTTTAATAACGTTCAAAAATCTTACCCAAGATGTATCGTAATGTGGTAAAAAATGACCACCAATTCCGTAAACAATAGGTTGGAACAGTTCTGAGGATTGGATATCGAGTTTAGCGATGTCACCAGCGCGTTGCGTTAGACGTGCAACCACCTCATCATCAGCGTCTGCGAGCCAACACACTTGGCTGACTCTATTAATGTTCACTTTGGTTTTTACGTTACCTTCATTATCAACAGCATACAATGCTGCTCGTTCGAGCTGAAAAGTTTTGGAGAAAACTAATTATCATTTTACAGGATATACGATATTTCAAGGAATCGTATTTGATGTGGGTTACTTGTTAGCTTTCTATTGAAATAAAAATGCTTAATATTTTGTTTATTTGCTAGTTTAAACATTGAAGTTTATTGCAATAATATTATACTGCAATCTTATGCAATACTTCAGATAATTATATCTATATTAACCGTATTAAAAATTCTGAAGCAAAGCAGAATAACTATTAGCATCGAAAAAAGCCTGTAAATCATCATCTAATTTTGGCGTTGACTAAAAATGAAGATGTAAAAACACACCCCTAATTTGGGTTACACATTACTTTTAAAGATAGAAAAAACAATAAAATTATTTTTTTAGGAAGGTAATTTTAATAGAATATGGGATTCGGAAAACATACCTGTTATACACACGTCTTATTATTATTAGGTTGGCAAATAATAAAACCACATTTGAAGATGCATAAGCTTATATGGTAGCCAAAGAAAATATTTTAATTTTTTGGTCAAAGTATAAAATTGTTTTTTTGTTGCAATATGAAAGAATGAGGACAGGTCTACCAGATAGCGCACACTTAGTTTGGGATTTGGTTTGCAAGGTTTGCTAGTTTCCGTAAATTTCTTATATCTAACGTAAAAAGGATCAAGAAGTTTTCATAACATTTTGGAAATTTTAAGATTTATTTCTTGCCAACTCAATATTATGATTAAGCTATATAGACAAAATTAGGCCGGCAATGCCGGTATAGCCGGTAATGAAAAATGGTCTTATGATATTAATGGATAGGTCATATTTGCATGAAAGAACAATAGAATCACAATAATTTAACAAGAAAACACCACTATTTTATCCTCTATGCCAAATAATTAGGAAACTCGAGAAAAAAATTATGTATGAGAGCTCAAAAATAATCTACTTACTTTGTCTCTCGTCGACCCTAATTTTACCTTATATTCTGGTCAAATAGAACTAAAAATTATTACTTTAGTAATCGTAAAATATTTATTTATATAAAGACTGGTTGGTGGTAACCGATATTGTCAGTGTTCATTTCGAGATTGATATTATTAACTTAAAGTAAAACAGGAATTAAAAGATAAATTAGTCCATATAAAATTGGTGTTATATGTGTATATATATATATATATATATATATATATATATATATATATATATAAAGTATATAATATATATATATATATATATATATATATATATATATATATATATGGTATTTAACATATTTTTAAGTTTATTATTTTAGGTAATTGCATACATAGAAAATTTTTATGGTTAATATTAATTTAATGTCTCTGGATAAATTATTCTTTTCCCGTTTTATGAAAACGATGTTTTCTGATTTTTTATGGATATAGCTCATGCTCAGGCACTCAGTGATTTTCGACAATAGTTTTTCCATATTCATGAAACCCAGGTGACCTCATACCGTTTGAGAAATTTCTTTTATGTAATAAAGTTTATCATAGTTTGAAGTTTTCATCAAATCAAATAATTTCACGCAACAATTTAATTTATTGTTCAACTACACGTTTTAAATACAGGATTATCAAAAAAGTGAAAGCTTTTTTTTTTCTAAATCTTGATTCTTACAGGGATTTTTTCTTACATCAGATTGTTATTTTCAACCAATAGATTCTGAATGGTAATTTTTTTATTGGTCTTTGATCCTTTAATCGAAGAAACGGTAAAGCCGTACTTTTCCCAATTTTTCTCATGGCTAAGATCCTTTTGGATATGCCGTAATACTACACAGTCTACAACTATTCTGATAATGTTTTCATTGTATATTTTTTCCAAACTAGTTCAGCACTTTCTAGAGAAAAAATATCTTAGTCCACAAAAGCAAAGATATTTTTTTATTAAAAAAATTAAGGTAAACAATAATTGAATATAGTATAATCTCGGTGGTCATTCTCAGTAATTATTAGATATAGGAATACATACTTTTCTTATAGTCAATTTTTTTATGCGCTCGATCTCAATATCATTAATAACCTCGTGGTAGATAAGTATGTCAGGTTCCAAGAATATTTCTTCTGCTTTAAATGGTGCTAGTTTGAAATAGGGATGGCCAGTGTTGTCAAAACGGCACACCAGACTGCAAATAAAATTAATTTAGTAAGAGTGAAATTTGTACAACGAATTCTATGCACATTTTGGCCCACACAAACATTTAAGTTATATTAAATTTTCTGGAAATATGCATTATTTCTAAACATGTAAATATTTTGGTTGGTGTATTAATCAAAGTTGTAATATACTGTAAATTTCTTACAAATTATAATATTTATTACCATTCATTATTCATTATGCTTGTTTGTTAGTAGATGTTAGTGCACATAATTAAAAACATCAGCCGACGATCAAAAAAATTAGAAATTGTTTTGATGAAAACAGGCGACAATGAAATAATTACAAAAATTTTAGCTGCTTCCAGGCGACCGTCCTAAGCAACACACTACCTATCTATCGCTAAGCACGTAGGCATGGAACTCTGAGAAGTCCAAGCGTCCCGGCGGTCAGCGGCGAAAAGCGGTCAGCGGCGTCCCGGCGGTCAGCGGCGGAGACGTCTAACGTGGGTGCATTTAGTAACAAGCGAAGTGACTACACGCTTATCACGCATTGATTCATTATCATGTTCAGTCTCCTTAATGTACGCACATCTCTCTTCTTACGTTCTTTCTCTTTTCATGTACCATGAACAGGCGCACGCGCACGCTACCATACACCCACACGCACTCTTATATGACCCCATATCCTCACACATGACGCATGCACGCATTTTGTATAATTAAACTCCGTAAACAGTATGTGTATGTTTAAATTTATTGCGTAAATAAAATCAACATTTGTTACTAAATCCATGTTAAGAATATTATTATGAACTTATTTGTATACGAGTTATAAGTTTACCTTTCTTTATAATGCGATTTTCTGCTATATTATATAAAATGCTACAGGTGCGAAGAACAAATGTTATATTGAAATTTCATTACTGGAGACTTATTCAACATATACACTAATTTATTTAAAATTAATAATAACTGATAGTTCTACCGTCAGTTAGTAAAATATTAAAATATTAAAACGTAGCTTTCAGTGAACTGATTTAAAAATATATTCTTAATTTAACTTATTAAATGTTTATACTTAGTTTAAATAAGCTGATGACATTAACTGTTCTTTGTTTTTTTTCTTTATTTGAAGATAATAAAATATTTTTATTGCTAAAAAATATAGTTAAATTGCCACATCATTAGGCCGAAATTTTTCTGTCGTATGGGTTAAAAATAAATGTATGAGAATTATATTTACCTATTCGTTAAACCTTGCGGAATCGACTGCTCCCCTCGACATAATGCTTCAGACACAACATTGTCATTAGATTTATGTATGTTGTACTTTCTTTTTGCTTTGTCATCCTGTAAATTAATAAAGTTATGTATCAACAAATATGTTAATAAGGTTTTATTTGTCTTGATCCATTTAATCAACATCATTGTAAGGAAATTTATAGAAAAAAATAACACATAATGCTCTTTTTTGTATCAAATTAAATTAACAAAATTATTGAAAGTTTAAAAAAACTGTTGAATAAGAGTAGAACTTCTTTAAAAAGTTTCAGCGAGTGCTTTAAATAATATAAAATTTGACACTTTTGAGAACACAAAGTACCAACCATTCGAGATAAATATGTACGCTTAAGACTCACTATACTGATTAAAAACCGCAGATATGCGCATAAAAGTTAAAATCCGAAGCTTAGCAACAGAGTTTCTGTTCGTAATGCTCATTTAAAAAAAAGCAGATTTTTAAGCTTTACTATTTCGGGCAGATAGTACTACTATAGCATCAGGACAGAAGAGTAGGAACCCGGAGGCGAACCCGACTTTAGCAGTCAGGACTAACAAGTTACAAGAATCGAAAGTTTATCGACAGAGTCTCTCCTTGACACCCTAAACATATATATATATATATATATATATATATATATATATATATATATATATATATGTATATGTATATGTATATATATATATATATATATATATGTATATATATATATATATATATATATATATATGTATATATATATATATATATATATATATATATATATAATATAGCAGTGTAACCGACAAGTATGCAAGAAAGCGTTAACCGACACAATTTTTTAAATCCTCGGAATCTCTGGACCCATGTATCCAGAAGAGTATTTTATACATTTTACCCGATAGATAGTTTATGTACCTGGCTCATAATATAATTTTACATAAATCTTTTCTGACATCAAAAATAAACAAGTTTTTAAAAAGACTGGTAATAATTATGCTGACTTACTTTAAACATGGTAGTCTCGTTGGTTTTTCTTCTTTGTATTAATTCTGCTTGCCATTCGTTTTTTATTTCTGATATGTTTGTTTCGATTGAGTATTCTTGTATAATTTTGTCCAGCCATGTCACTCCCTCTTCTATATCATCTGTTTTAATGAAAAAAAGTACTATTAGAGATATCTATGTAGATGTTAATTATGATTTTATAATATGTTTTTCTAGTAATATTTATTATACAATATACATGATATTGTAATACTTTTTGCAAGAATTAGGTGAAATGAAAAACTTATTTTATGTCTCAACGTGATATGATTGGAGTTACTGTCATATAAACATTTTGAATATATGAAGGTATCAAAATGAACATGTCTAAAATTCCCTTCAAATTAAATCAACGGTTTCTAAGATTACAATAGACACTTATAAATATACATCATCCTGGAGCTTACTACGCACGGGTTGAATTCTCCACTTGAAATTGGTAATTTTAGTATTTATCTCTATTATATTAGACTCTTTGATCTACACGATTTATGCACTTATGAATTTACAATTTTATTTTATCAGTGATATAAGTTTAGTTTAGTTAAATCCAATATATTGAATATTATTTATTATTTACTACGCACAAGTTTTCAGAGGTTAAAAAAATAAAACACTTTGCTAACATAATCCTTGGTAGTTTTCTATTTTTTCTATTAGTATTAAATTGTTGTTATTTTAAGAAATGTTAAAAGTTGTCTTACCCATTTCGTAATTATTGAAGGCAATATATTCCATCGTCACCTTTCTTGCAGCATGCGATGGGGATTCTTCGGACTTTAACTTTTCCAATGCAGTTAGAAACCATTGGTTTGAATAGTAATGTTGCCCACTGTCGTATAGAACTCTGCCAAGGCTGAAGCAGTCACTTCCAGTCATAAGATTGCTGTGAAGTTTAAAAAATAGGAAAAAAATAGTATTTTCTAATATATTCTCAAGGTAATAGGTAATAACTCAATTGATTACGGTTAAAACATTTTATTCATTTTGATTTCGTGTGACGAATTTAAAATATTGTAATGGTGATGTGTATAATTCTTTTGTTACAGTTACCAAATTAAAAAAATGCGAGAGAATGCTAAAAGATAACATTTGGTTTAAGAATTTTAATATTTCGATTAACAATTACAAAAAAATATTTCATATTTGTCATTTAAGTATTTGTAAACCACACAAAAATAAACATTGTTAAATAATGTTTGCCAAGAAATATTTTTGCCATAACTAACTTTTTCAATGTTTATTCATTAAATTTTTTTTAAAAGCGTATTATGTTTTTAATTAACTTCTAATTTATCTTTCGTTATTTATCCTCATTGAGCTTTGTTGAAAACTAAAATCATTTAAAAATATGAATACCTAATATCTTTCCATTTGATTAACTTAAATGGCGAATATCTTTGTGAAAATCATTAAATATTAGTAAACTATTTCAAGCTACATATAAAACCAACATGGCTTTTAACTGAAACATCCTTTTAGTATTCCGTCGCCAAATTACGAAAACGGAACACTGATGAAATCACTGAAGTTTTTCCGTCCATCTTTCAGTCACAAGCAAATTTTCGGAAATACATATTTAAAGAAATATATCCGGGTTGAAAAATGTTGCCGTGATTAATTGCTATAAATAATTTAATTGTTTATTTACTTATTACTGCCGAACCATTGACATTGAAGAAAAAGGTTTCCAATAAAAAAAAATGTTTTTTATGATGAAGAGAATTTTTTCCTTGCACGTTTTTAAAAATTTCCAAAAAGGACGTCATTTAAAATTATCATGCTTTGCTATTTTTTTTTATATTTCAGACGCGAAAAACGAGTCGATTGCTATGAATATTATAATCGTCCCATGTGTTTACTCAGTTCAACAATCGTTTCGGAGAAATTATTTTTAGTTATGTTATTAAATTTTATTGTAAATTTATTTATATTTAATTTTCTATATGATTTTTTTGTGTTTTGCAACTTTTTTGAAGTGACCACATAGTGCTCCGTTTTCTTACCTAAGGTAACCCTAACTAATGCAGTTGAACTCAATATGACTCAATATAACTAGCCCTAACTCAATCGACCACAATCTCACTTAACCTGACATAAACCAACCTAACCTAAATCAACATAATCTATTGTAATCCAATCTAACTTAACTCAACAAATTCCAACCAGACCCATCCTAAGCAAAAATAATCTAATTGTTAAAATTAGTCCATTTATGTCTGCATAATATTTGAACAGCGGGTAGACAGAAAGATTAACAAACATTCTAAAAAATACGTTTAAAAGAAGCCAAAACAACTGTTACATCACTGTTACAGTTTTGTAATTGTATATATATTAAATATAAAATTTACGTATAGGTAGCAGACATTGGTATCATTGATTTACCTATACTGTTCACTCTGTATAAAACCTCGGGCAAGATCGACAGTCTTCAGTTGATAAGTCTCTTGTAGTAGCGTGATTGCTTGACTGACTCCCACTAAGTCGTTTTCAGTTGGCAGCAAGTGTAGTGGAATATCTGGTCCCAAAAGCTCTGCAAAATACGCCAGATCAAACATATTTTTATTCTGTGGTCTATGTAATTAATTATGCAATGAGAACAACCAACAAAATTTTTAATTAAAAATAGAAATTGAGGCCTGAATACTTTTAGTAACACTAAGCTTTTTATAATTTCGTCCGCCATATTTTCCTATTTATCATATATCATGTGGAAAAAGAGTTGTAAGGATGATTTGTGTGAAAGGGAGATTTCAAAAAGATTTGCTAGAGAATTTTATATAAGAGATTACCGGAAATATGGCTAAGAAGTTCACAAAATTTTTCTCACAAACCATCTGGAACAGAAGCTTGAAAAATTAGAGCATAATGACAAAACATATTAGCTCGTATTTATTTTAATAGTATATACTCAAAATTAATTTCGAAGTGGTAAAAATACTTTATTTTATATGGTGTGGTATCAATTTAAAGTGGATATTACAAAGATTCCAAAACATTTTTTTTCAATTTTATTTAGGACAGTTCTCTTAATATACTTAAATAAGTCGAAGTATGCTTCTGTAACCCTTTGACACTAGAGTAAAAAATAGTGTTATTGGAAATTTTCTTAAAGTTTAAAAATATACACCGATTGTTGTGGTATTTATTATTACTGTAAAATATATTCTGAGCAGATATATTTATACGGTGGAAAATAACATTATTATTTGAAAGTAATTTTGTGGTATGAAAATACTCAGTAACATGACATTTTAATTTATTTACTACTTTTAAGCAGCTCTTCTTATATATAGTACTTAAAATTCTTCAATACGAGTTTCGAAAAGTTAAATATAATATTATGAGTGTTCTGAAAATTAAATATAATATATAGAAAAGAAATTTTTTATTCAAATGTCAAGATAATTCATGTACATTTCAATAACTTTTTAAAAAAATACAAGTGTCAGTTTACATATCAGCAAAGTTTAAAACAAAATTAAATTTTGAATATTTTGTTTAGCTTCAGTTGAATTTTGCTATTTTACAATCAATTTATTTTCTGTACCTATTTCTTTTTTGCAAATGCAATATAGTTAAGACAATATTGTATAAATTGTCAAGGCTGATGGCGTGAAAAGGTAAAAATAAACAAACAATTACCTCTTTACAATAATATTTAATTAGGTGGTTGCAGTTTGGGTCAGCACTGTCATTGAAACATGATAATTTTCACTCATTTGTTTTTTTAATATAATCGATAATTTTTTTTTATTTTTACAATACCAACCTATGTTTTCAAATACTCGCTGCAGGTCTATCGTCAGTTGCTTGATTAGTTTGAACGCATTTATTGGGTTTTCAATGTATTTTCGGCTATTTTTATTTGCAATATTACATTCTTCTTGTAAATTATCACAAAACCTGTAATGTTTTTGTAACGTTTTTTTATTGCTGAATATGTAATTTAAATTAGCATAGCATAGGTATTCGTATAGGTAATATAACAAAAAATATTTTCATATATTTCCGTTTGTCACAAACTTAACCACATAATATATACCGCATCGGTTAATGTAAATTTTTATATGCGATTATATTGCATAAGATTTAAATATATACCAGACACAGATTAATTAAATTATAATCCTAAAATATGCCATATTTATTAACATTCAGATTGATTACGCATATTTAATAAGATTAATTTTTTTTTAAGTGTCACTTAATATATTTCATAATTTTATTACACAAATAAAATAAAAGATTATTAATTTTCGTAAGAATTTATTATTAATTTCAAAAATAAAATAAATGGTTTCAAATTCAATGTCTATTTTACGTGCTAACCCTAATTATAAAAAGTTATTAGCACACATGTTTTAAGGTTATTTCTAATAGATACACATAAAGTGATTAATATAAAATTAATAAAGGTATTTTCTTGTTGACATAAAATTGACCAGATTGTAAAAAATTCAATTGAGCTCTTTAGATATGAACGGCAATACTGAATAATGATGTCATTTTAATAATGCTCATTTTTATTCTATGAGATTCAATTAGACAGAGACATATCGTACTACCACCTACCCTGAAATTTAGAAACTCACAATTTGCTTATTTTTTATAGATTTTGGTAATATTTTCACGTTTTTAATTACCCTTTATTTTTATGTTTTGCTTCAAATAGAAGGAATAGTTAATTAATTTGTTGACATTAATTGGTCTGAATTCTATCTATCTGAATCTGAAGAAAATTTCGTTACTTTGAATAAAAATGATTTAATAATTTACAAGGCAAGAAAACATTTTACAATTTTTTTTTAATAATTCGGGCAGCACTATAGGTCCAATTGCAAATTTCTCTTACGGAAAGTAAAGAAAATCATTACTTAAAAATAATTTACGTCACTAATGGAACATAGCATATGCAATTATTGTCTTGGAACAATGGATCTTAAAGTGAACTTTTATTTTTTAATTTTTTGTTAGCCTGATTTAATTTGTTATTGAATCTTGAAAGATTATTTTTTTTTCAAGACTTATTTGGTATTAATGAATTTTTGGTACTAATCTTTATTTAACTAATAAAAAACGACCGTATTTACATTTGTAAATGTATTAAAATCTGATCTTCTTTTCTAATGAAATTATCTAATGAATTGATTAAAATTTTCTGCGTGTGCAACAATTTTTGCATCTGAATTGTGGCTGAAAAGTATTCATGTTTTAAAGACTTTGAGTGACATGATAATACGACGTAAATTAATATTAGACAAAAAATTGCTTTCATGATGTTAAATAAACGTCTTTTTGTAGCACTATTCTGCCCCAAACCAAATATAGATCACTTTAAATATTCCTATATTAAGTATTTTATTTCACAATCACAACAGGCACTTCAGTTTTTTGTTCCTATTTTAAAGCAGACTGAAGCGGAGTGTAAATAAACATTGATGTGAGTTTAGTTAAGATTTAAAAACGCCTAGCATAAGAACCCCACATTAATTACAATGACTACGTATTGTACATATTCGTGAACGAATTTGAAAACAACTGCATCAAATTCCTTCAGCAGCGTCGTTTCCTACATCCATGTATTGATTGATTAATTTACAAATACTGAAATGTGTTTATTCCTGCATTGCCGGATTTACGTCAATTGCATTCAGTTTAATATTTAAAGAAATATCACATTACTTCATATTTTTTATAATTCTGCCATAAGTGGGAACTTCGTTTTAATTTTTTGTATCCTTACTCAAATGTAACTTTACTTGGTACCACTAAATTTTATAATTTTACTCTAACAGATGACCATATACTTGTAAATAAGTTGGAGGTTACTTATTTTTAACTTAATTTCATACTCAATAATATTTCATGAGAACCTCTACAATGTTTTTGCTTAGCTATTCTATTTTCATAAAAGATATTATTATTTACATTAATATGTATGAAATTTTTTCTCCTTTCAAAACTGTGAGATTATTAGTGTCAAAAATTTATTGGAAATATTTAAGATAAAAAACATACATTAAATAAGTGAAATATGGAATCGAATATTAAACATATGACTGAAACTGAACGTATCTTAATGAACCTAAAATATAAAACATAGAAACTTGGAAATTAGAACAAGTATTTGTTTCTGAAACATTTTCAATGAAATTAAAAAAAACATTCGGGAATAAACGGCAGCAGGTTTTACTACGCAAATATTTACTTAAATAATAACACAAGAATCACTGGCCCAAAATCAGACAGCAATTCTTTCATCCTAAGAATTTTATGCGTTCCTCAAAATCAATAAGGTCAAGGACCCCGGGTGAAAATTTTCCATACCCTTAGAAACCCTTAGAAAGATCAGACGTTTCCGTTTTTTTACAATTGCCAAATTTAAAGAAAACCTGATCCAATGCTTCACTTAATGCTTCAAACTGGCACGAATCTTATATCGATTATAGTGAAGACTGCTTCGAAACTGACTTTATAGTCGGTCAAATTTTCGAGGAGCTGAACATTTTCAGTGTTTTCCATCGTATCTGTTAATTTTAGTTATTTATTTGAACCATGAATCTTCGAAAAGAGATCACCCGGTTAATTTGTTTTATTTATTTGTCAGGCATTTATAGATATAATGAAGCTGCCAATGCAAAATCATAAATTAGCAAAAAAATTAAATGTTTACCAAATATAAGGGAAAAATTAAAATTTTATTAAATAAAATTAAATGTATTATCACTATAAATATATCATAATTATTCATAAACTCACTAGGATTTAGTTTGCATGATCCACACGTACAACAATAAAGTGGAATGTAAAGATTTCCATGAATTGTTTTTGGAAAGATGTAGGGCAAAACTTTTTCCTTGTGTTTTATCTTATCTAACAAAATATATTTCTATTGTAATAATTTATTGTAACACATTTTATAAAAAGTTTTCTCAGCTCTTTCAAGCGCAAGACAATACTTACCTCTTCGAGTGCGTCATTGTATACAGTATATTTTGATTTAACTCTGAACTAAAGTCATATTTAGAAGACGAATATATGTGACATAATAAAATTGCCCGCATTTCTGTAGTACATTTACTTTAGTAACTTTGTATGGTCGTCGAGTTAGTGTACCTGAATTTCGCGTTGAAATGATTTTCTCAGTTCCAATGATTTCTATAAAATATTTATTTATTTTATCTAAAACGTAAAAAAGAAACAACTTTATCATATATGCAACTACTGAGTACCAGAGCTTGTTTTCCTTTAATAGAGAGCTTGCTCTTCCAGTTGCACTTGCATAAAATTACCCCAATTATATTTCTCTACAGCCCGCACTCTCCAACCGCCTCCACTCCTTTCGTCAAACGGCATTAACCGTCCCAGCGGGAATATTTGGGATAATCGGCCGATAAGCAGGTTTTTCTCTACCTTATACCCTTTAAGAAGTGTTTTTAAATTTCTGTTGCATTTGTTTTCATTATTTTGTCCTTTTATATATATATATATATATATATATATACATATATATATATACATATATATATATATATATATACATATATATATATATATATACATATATATATATATATATATATATATATATACATATATATATATATATATATTTATACATAACCTATAGTTTTTACCAATTTTTTTTATTTATACAAAAATAATTATTTAATCAAATGTAAAGTTCCAGAGATTAGCAAGACCAAAATATTCAAATAAAAAAAAATCTTTTTAGTTTTATCATTCCTCCGCCTTTATTACTTGTGACATGACAGTATATGTTTTATACCCTTGAGTCAAGTGTATGCTTTTTAGTATAAAAATAATTTTTAAAATCGGACGTACGGTTTCAAAAAGTAGTGACAACTAAAAGTAAACAAACTTTTCTGCTTTATATGTCAGTATCAATAGATCTATTTCTTTGCAAGGAGGCATTAGCAGATTGATAATATTATTCCACAAAAATTTTCATAATTGTTTAAAATATAATAGTATGGGTATAGAAATTGTCAATATTTCCTAAAGAATTTATGTTTAAAATTAGATGATAATACAAATTTATGCACTTGGTAACGTTTTATTGATACAGAAAAGACCTATTATCTAACAACAGAGAATTAACTAGAGTCCAATATAGGAATCAATTGGATATTTTGTAAAGTCTTTTATGCCTTGAAAGTAGAAATCAACATTGAAGTCGGATCCCCAATTATTAATGCCATCTATTAGTCGTAGTTAGGTTTAGTTTTCAGCTGACTTTTTTATTAGGAACATTATGACATTAGAAAAAATATCTCATAACGGGCAAATTTAAAGAATCAAAATTATTTAAGGAAACGTTTCTTTAAATAAAATTTTAGTACATTATATAAAGAGTGTAATTTAATATTATGTAAACTACACTTTTCTGTTGTAAATTATTTTGAAAATTCATGTATTTTTTAGTATAAATTACACTAAAATATAATATTGTTACTCACGATAATAACATTTTGATGTGAAGTAAGTAATGATTGCTAAATATAGACATTTTTGGTCTCAGTGGTACCTGAGAAGTGGATAACTGAACGGTAAGAGTTTTTTTCTATTAACCATTATTCTAATTTAAGAAGGTCAAGTAAGAATACTTTCCAAATTTAATAATAGAGAGTAAATTATGAGGACGCTTCAGTAATTTGTTGCGACCTGCGGAATTTATAAACAAACCCTATAAAAATGTCGTTCGAAGAAGACCACATACGCTTAGTATTAATTACAAATAAAATTTTGCTAGAAAAATTAAAGTCTCGTATAGGGTTCCGTAAATACTTCTGCAAATGAATAACTAATGGCATTTGTTAAGAAGATTAGAATTGTTAAGAAGATTAGAAAAAAATCAGCGTAAAATATCAACAGTGTTTTCCGCAAAAAAGGATTATTATTAACATTTTTCTCTTAAATGTTTTCTGAACCTTTTAATCTATCAAACTCAGGCAAGGCTTCATTTTTATTAGTTCAATTAAATTTTCTTCAAGATTAGAATTGTCGAATAGAGAGGTTTGTTTGGGAGGTTTCCTTCTTGCGAAGTATCAGGCAGAGGGGATCAGGGAGAACCTAGAGAGGTTCCGTTTTTGCTCTTGATGTCAAAGATATTTTAATAATTACGTAAATATAATAAAAAGAAATGATTTAATTTAATCTTAGTATTTGTATCTAAAATATAAATTATTAAAATAAAAATACAAAACGGCTAACGAACTAAACATCTTCAATAAATGTCATTTGTGTTCAATATAAATCATTTACAAGGATTATTTACAACAATTTTGATAATTATTGTTAACAACTAATTAATTTGTTGTTCATTGTTTTCTAATTAATTTGACAAACTTATTTGCACTTTATGCATTGCACTTAAAAGCACCTTTATCGTTCTAACGATTTGCTACGTATAGCCGTATATACGGCTTCCACGTCGTTTTGTAAAGCGTCATGCCCTGCGATCCGTCACCATCGCTCGCGTTCAAAATTACGTATTTTTAAATTAAATTCACGAAGACTTTTCGTTTTATATTGGAATTGAAATATTTAAATAAATTTTTTTGGTTCATTTGTGTGTAATTTTAATATAATATTGATCATATTAATTTTCATGTGACGTCTTAAAACTTAATATATGCGGAAAATCAAAGAAATAATAAAAAATCTTAAAATAGTGTGTGTATATATATATATATATATATATATATATTGTTAGGATTTTATGACGTCGGATAAAACAATATTAATTCTGTATATTTTTGAATAGAAATCTAAATATAGTAACTCTCTGGTTCCATTTAAGAAAATATATTATATGCAAACATTGATTTACATCAAATTCATGTCTAATTTATGGCATCATTCACACGTCGAAAGTATCAAAGACTGTTATGAAAAAATTAAAAAAATACTTCAATATTTCAATAAACTGTGAACTACAAAAATAATATGGGAATTAGTTATCATTTCATAAATACGGAAGTTATATAAAAGATCATGTCAGTAACCAATATACACGAAATATAGCATAACGCTTCAGACTACTTGATCTGGTTTTGCAGAAATAAAACTAAATATACCTTGTGACTCGAATATTGTAGCGGCGTATATAAAACATAACTAAATTAAATATTTAGTTCCATATTTGTTTAAAAAAAAATATTAGTTGGAAAGAAGTTGCAAGGGTTATTTAAAAAAAAAAAACATTTCTACTTTTATCTATAAAAAAATTCGGGTTATATCAGAAGATAATCTTACTCTTTTACATGTTCATGGCAATTAGTTATTCATAGCCGAAGTTCCTATACTGAATAGGTACTATTTATTTTTACTAGATATCCCTTTTTATAAAAAACACTTTAAAAAATGTAATTACAACAGACAGTGCAATAGACAATACTATTTGTATATTATTATATATTTTCGTTAAAAATATTATTCATATATTTTCGAAAAAAAGTGATAACATTATTCTATATGGATACGAAATCGCATATCTGACAATAACACCAAAACTTAAATCTTCCGAAAAGGCTGACAAAACAGCTATCTGCCAAGTAAAATAAACGGAAAGCTATAAAACAGCGTACACGTCCTAAAGTACAGCCATAATAATAAAAGTGAAACTCGCATCAAAACTTCAGATGAGAATACTGTGTAACGCGCAAACTACCGTCGAAATAAAGTTCAAATCAAACAATAACCCTTCTCAGACAGTAGTTGTATCAAAATATATCTGAATACACATTTAGTCAAACATTGTGACTTGATACAAATAGAGCCCCTCCCACTATCGTATGCGGGCAGCTGGAGATTAACAGTTTGTTATCGTTGTGACGACGCGGCCGCTCGCACTATGGCTCGATTGTACAATACAAGCTACGACGCTATGCCGCAAAGCTACCTACTACACCTACGTTTAGTCTAGGTGCGCAGATACTCGTTATCAGAGAGTCGACAGAACGGTGTGGATGAGTCGCTGACTGACTAAGCGGCATCGACATCAATATCTCAATATTTTGGAAAATTTTATTAAACGGTTTAATAAAATTGTTTATACCAAACATATTGTTTTTATTTGGTAAAATTGAAGAAATTAAACGTCACATTTAAGAAATTTTGGCAATGGATTTTTAAATTCAATATGTCCTCGAATTTTGCAATACGTATATTTAACATTTTTGAAAAAACGGATCAATGTACTTAGATTATACATATATATCAAATTGAACATATGCATGCATAATTATTTACACATGAAAAGGGTGTGCGCGCGATGGGTGCAGAAAATGCTCACACCGCTGGACAACCAGCACCGAGTCACAACTTCGCAGGAGATTTTGGATATCTGTCGATGTTTTTTCTCATCTTGTTAGTGTTGACGAAATATGGATTCAACAGTACGATCTAGAGTAAAAACAGGAGTCAATGCAGTGGATAGAAAAGGGAAAAAAGCCGCCACGGAAGTTCAAAGTGGAAAGATCGGCGTCCAAGCCCATAGCCACTGTTTTTTGGGATTCTGAATATAATTGTTCATCGACTACCTTCCTAACATATTACAATTAACGGAAACTATTACGCCGCGTTGTTGACAACAGTGCGTCAAGTGGTTGTCGAGAAAAGGAGAGGCAAACTGGCGAAAGGAGTCTTATTTTTGCAAGACAGTGCGCACGTCCACACTGCGCGAGTTGAAAGGCGTGCCCTCGCTGAGACAGGAATTGAAGAAATCAACCACCCACCCTACAGTCTAGATCTGGCCCCTAGTGATTATTTTCTCTTTTAAAATTTGAAAAAGATCACCCAGGACGGAGATTTTCTAGTGACGAAAAAATGAAGACGGCGGTAAACGAACATTTTGAAACGGCGAATAATTTTTGACCAGGTTAAAAGCCCTTTTTAATAAATGTAAGAAGTGATGACATTGAAAATGTGAGAGGAAGATGACATTGAAAAATAAATATTTCATACATTCGGCATTTTCAATACCTTAGGCTCAAAACCTTTCAGCCGTCCCTCGTATGTGAAATAATGAAAATAAAACTAAAAGAAATACTCCAAACGCAATAGATTAGAAAAAGTGGAAAAATATGAAGTTTTTCAATTATCTAATTTGTTTATTTGTTAATAAAAATACACTAAAAACACGTATACTACTATAAACTAGCACAAAAGCCACGCGTTTAACAATGGAAAAGTACAAATACGTTCCATTTAAAAATAAACAATATCAATCTGAAACGGGTAAAATTCCATTGGCAACGGTGGAAACATTTTGTATAGAAAAAATGAATATACAAAGATATCGAGAATTACTGTGTTATAAAATTAATAAATAATTTTTCCATTTGGAATGAATTTTATTTTCCAATATATATAGTTCCTTCATATATTGCTTTTAAATTTCTTGTTTAAAAGTGAGGTTTCGCGCCCTTCGTTTCGTTTTCGTTTTGAAGAAACCAATTGTTTATTATATATATATATATATATATATATATATATATATATATATATATGTGTGTGTGTGTGTGTGTGTGATATACACACACAAATAGTCTACAGCGTTATTCTGTCGTGTCCATTGAGTAGTGACATATTGTCCAGTCTCATTTTATTATTATAGAATTTGATAAAAAAATGTTTTATTGTGTGTGTAGTTCCGATTTATTTAAATTTTTAAATAAGGAAATTTAATTTTTTACTTTTTTAATTTGTTTGGCCACGATCTTTGATATTTGTGAACAATTTGTGATATTTGTGAAAAAATGTGAACGTAAAATAGATAATTTATTAAGTAGAACTGGTGAATTACTACTTTTAATATTCTCCTCTACGTTAAGTAAACTTAATAATGTTACTACCCAACTGGAGTAAAGCATAAAAATATACATGAATATTAGCATTTGATATTGTATATTTATTGTAATTTTGCCCATAACAACTAAAATACTTATTTTAATTTGTTAAAGGAAATACTGTTTTATGACACATAAAGTAAATAATGTAATATGAATATTTAGCTTCCGGTATCAAAGGGAAAGTCTTGTTGAATACAATACAGATATATATATATATATATATATATATATATATATATATATATAAAAATATATATATATATATATAAATTAGACGCAAGCATTGGCGGCGGTTCGCAGAACATGAGGCTTTATAGAACGTTGTGGAGGGCACGCACTCGGATCTATTTAGCCAATGGCATAGTAATAAAACACATTAGTAATGGCAGCTTTTAAACTATTCATTTCAGTACCACGCATGTAGTTGAAATGACTTATAGTTTAAACTATTTTTATTTTAATTGAATATAATCAGTTATTTTCATCAGTTTTAACTAATCATAAAAAGTAAATCATATTGTACAAAACCAATATTTATAAAAGATGTTTAGTTTGTTTACCATTGTGCGTTTTTGTTGCGAATATTCACTTTCATATAAAAATATAAAGTAAAAATTAATTTATATTTTTATTTTATATTTACGTATCTATTTAAATTTCTTTGACAAATCAGAAAAATTATAACGTTAAGTAATGCTCGGAAATACAGGAATTAATAAGTAAATAGTACTAAACCAAAAAAAAATAGAAAGCTTAAATTGAGAATAAAAAATCATAGGCAAACCAAATATCTACAAATGCTGAGCGCAAGGCATAAGCTCGCTGGACATATGCACTATATTTCGCGGGAAGGAAGCCTCTCCTAAAAAAATCGAAAGCCTCCAATAATATAAAGGATGAGTTTAAAAAAAATTCCTCCGAAAAGCCGTGGCTGGAATTTTAAAAAATTTATGCATTTCAGATGTGTGACATAGAATCTTCTTCGACGGAGGTCATGATCAAGAGATGCTCTGAAGTGCGTAAGTGTTAGTTTCCATATGCCTATAACTTCTAGAATATATCAAAAGGAAAGCGGTGCAGATACGTGTCAAACTAAAAGTAAGAGACGATTATAATTTTGCTAAATATAGAGGAAACGAAAAAGAGCAAGGACCAGTTTTTCCCGGAATCAGATATTTTATAGTTGCTTATAATATTGAAATATAACATTATAATGTGTCAGTTAATGTTTCCTTCCTGAGAATGAGTTTTTTTGTATTTATGAATATGTGAAAGATGCTTTTTTAAGGAAGCACTAACAGATGAAATCACTCCACAGTAGATATAACAAATGAGTTACTATGGCATTGTAAGAGCAAATTACAGGGGCATCTCAACGACTAGAAGTTAAATATGAGATTAGAAGCTCATTTTACCGGATAACCATAATTTCATTAATATTTGGACTTTTTTATAAGATTGAAATTTTTGCTTGATGTCGGTAAGCGTCAACATTAATACCACATTAAAAATATGGTAATGAAAATGTTAGTGAATAGTAAGAAATGCAACCGGCAAAGTTGGTATAAATATTAAGAAGTGTTAAATGGAGAAATTGAGGTCCTCTTTTAATAATCGTTACTGAGGGAGTTGATAGTAGCAGATGAGTATGGATACGTGTAGAATAAATGAGAAGAATATTTGGGAACAAAACATATATATTTTTAAAATAGCCCCAACAGATGTCAATGTACAGTAACTTGAACAATGCACTTTGAAAAACGCTTTCGCTTTGTCTGTTGGAAAAGTATAGTCAATAATATTAAGACTTTTGTCGGAAGGCTGTCTTCACAGTTTTATTGCAGGTCTCAAGATTTACGCAGTAACCTATAGATCTTAAATGAATATCCACTTCAGGTTACAGGAATTAAAATAAAATGACTTCGTCTTTTGGAAAAATAATTGGACCAACTTTGAGTGATCTTATCCCGTTTCTGCCATTTTCAGAGATATTACTCTTTCGAATTGTGACAGTATCTTCTAATCGAGTCATATTAATGAAGAAAGTTTAATTTCTCATTATTAATTTCAAAATATGATCAGGCTCATGGAAATACCTTTGATGATATTTTAGAAAGAATGCAATTATCAGAGTTTACTGTGGGGTAATTAGCTTAATAAGAAAGTAAAAAGATAGGGATAATCGCAGTCAATATAAATTAATCGTACATATATTTCCTATATCAAAAATAAGGGAAACAAAACCATGTCGAAAACAAAATAGATACATAAAATAGAGCAATGTGTAAACCTTTAGTGAAAAAAACTAAAATTAATACCATAAAGGCAATCGACATATCAGTAAAATAAAAAAAATGTAGTCAACTGAATTCTTCAAAATTCCACTTTTTTAAACTGATCCTTTATATTGTTGGAGGTTATCGAGTTTTTCTTGAGAGGCTTCCTTCCTGTGAAATATAAGGCATGTGTCTAGCAAGCTTATGCCTTGCGCTCAGCATTTGTTATTCGGCTTGCCTACGATTTTTTTTTTCTCAATTTAAACTTTCTATTTTTTTTTGTTTAGTACTATTTACTAATTAATTTCTGTGTTTCCTCATAATATTTAAGGTTGTAATTTTTCCGATTTGCCAAAGAAATTTAAATAGTTTCATAAATATAAAATAAAGACATAAATTCATTTTTATTTTATATTTTTACATGAAAGTGAATATTCGCAAGAAAAATGTACAATATTAAACAAACTAAACGTCTTTAATAAATTTTTGCTTTGTGCGATATAATTTATTTCTTATGATTAGTTAAAACTATTTTGAAAGTTTTTTTTATAATCAATTAATTATTACTCAAAAGCAGTTACAAGCCATAAATTATTAGAACTACATGCGTGGAACTGAAATTAATAGTTCAAAAGCTGCCTTTACTGATGCGTTTTATCACTATGCTATTGGCTACATAAATCCGAGTGCGTGACCTCCACAAAGTTCTATAAAACCTTACGCTCTGCGATCCGATGCCAATTTTTTGCGTTTAATTTATATATTTCTGTAGTGTATTGAACAAGACTATCCTTTTGATACCGGAAGCAAAATATTCGTATTAAATTTATTTGTCATCACACAGTATTTCCTTTATCAAAATAAAATAAGTAGTGTAGTTGTTTTGGGCAAAATTAGAATAAATATACGATATAAAATGCTAATATTTATGTATATTTATATTCTTTGCGTAGTTGGGTGGTAACACTGTTAAGTTTACTTAATATGGAGGAAGATATTACAACTAGTAATTTACCAGTTCTACTTAATAAATTACCTGTTTTAAGTTCACATTTTTTACATCACAAACATAAAAGATTGTTGCCAGACAAATTGAAAAAGTTAGTCAAAAATTAAGATATATAAATAAATCGTAACTACACAAAATCATGTTATTAATTTATTGATTAGTGACATGATATACACGACAGATAGAATAACGCTGTAGGCTAGTTGAAATGGTTGTCTAAAACAAAATAAAAATGTCTTCTGATCCAAATATTATTTTATCAATTATTAAACAAAACTAAATGGCATATTTGATTCTAGGTTTTATTTATTAAAAAAAGATAAGTTGGAAAGAAAGATTTGGGACTAGTTTC
Source organism: Druceiella hillmani (assembly GCA_039881145.1). Taxonomy (NCBI): domain Eukaryota; kingdom Metazoa; phylum Arthropoda; class Insecta; order Lepidoptera; family Hepialidae; genus Druceiella; species Druceiella hillmani. The sequence goes on from JAYKKI010000014.1 coordinate 10,361,964, forward strand.
CAGAAAAAATCCACGAATTTATAAACGTTAAATTTACGATATTTAATTAATTTACGATATTTATCAAGTTATGCCAAACGATACAAATAAAATAATCAAAGTATATTACAAAGACTTTCAAAACTTAGCATATATATATATGTATATATATATATATATATATATATATATATATATATATATGCATATACATATATATATATATATATATATATATATATATATGTACATATATATATATATATATATATATATATATATATATATATATATATATATATATATATATCTATATACTTTTGTATATATATATTTAAATTGATCCTCCAGAATTTATGAATGCTCGTTAAACTACTTAAAATAAAATATAATAAACGAAATTAAAAATAATCTATTAAAATTCAAACTGTATATCACAAAATAAACTTAACGGATATTAATTACCAGAGTCAAAAATTTTACATTAAATATGTGCCATGTATTTTTATATACTAGACACACATTTTCATAAAATTTTGAAAAATGCATTCGTAATAAAGACGCAAAAACACTCATAATATGAACTTTCATATTGTGTAGTAAAAGGTCATAACATTATTCTATACGAATACGAAATCGAGCATCCGATATTAAACCACAATTTCAATCTTCCATAGTGGTCCATAAAACAGCTCTCAGCTAAGTAAAACAAACTAAAAGTTATAAACCAACGTATACGTCCTAAACTAAAGCCATAATAATAAAAGTAAACCCCATATCAAAACTTCAGATGAGAATACAGTATAAAGTTCAAATCAAACAATAACCCTTGTCAGAGCAGAGCAACGGCAATGTAAGTCGTATTAAACATAGGACAGTGGTCGTATCAAAAGATATCTGAATACACATTTAGTCAAACACTGTGACTTGATACAAATTGTGTCCCTTCCTTAGTCCCGAAGACAATGCGAGCAGCCGGAGATTAAACAGTTTGTTATCGTTGTGACGATGCTGCCGCTCGCTCTGTGGCTCGATATTGTACACGCTACGACTCTCAGCCGTTACGCTACTACAGCTCGATGCGGCGACTACAATGGGCACGTCGAAAAGTATACATATATATATATATATATATATATATATATATATATATATATATATATATATATATATATATATATATATACTGGTAATCAACGAGTCGATAGGAAGGTTTGGACGAGTCACTGACTGACTAGGAATTATCGATATTAGTATCTTAATCTTTTAGAAAATTTTATTAAATAAGTTTCGAGCACCGTTTAATAACATTTGTATACAAAAAGTATTGTTATTTTAAATTAATTACAAAATGATTTTTATTTCATTTAACCCTTTGTTAATATTTAAAGAAAAATGAAACGGGCGAAAGATATGTCCAACGTTATTTTACATGGAAATTAATATATCAAATACTTACTATCAAATAAGGGGAGAATTTTTTTTATAATCTCTGGAAATATAAAACTTAGTCGAAATATTTTAGTTATACAAGTAGAAATGTTAAAGTTAATATGAATACTAATATTTTTAATCTATATCTTAAAACATTCAAATTTAATTCAGGATGAAATATTATGAATTTGTGTTTAAAGAACAATCAATCTATAAATGATATCCGTAAGTATCAAATTGGAGCTTACGCGCTGATCGCAAAACAATGGACTATATTTATATACATTGAGTTGGATTTTCGAAATCGAGCGTTTTTTTTAATGCCACATGTAAATTTACTTTAGCTTTGAATATGCATTACTGAAAACGCGCTTTGTTTATCACCTAACCTCCTTTTTAATAATATTATGCAATATCCCAAGTTTTAAATCAGAAAATACCATGTCCATGAGTATTTCATATGTCTTTTGCTTCCTCACTTTTGTTTCCCCGTCACTACGAAGAAACCTATATACGTATATGTGCAATGTTATAAGGATGCTAAGTAGAATTAGATTTTACATAGCATTTCAAATATTGAATATATTTGGCGTTAATTTTGTAGAAATTCATTATTCACAATTAAATGAAATTACGTGTGTAGTATTATTTCTACTTTCTTTAATTTCTTAATTTCAGGTAGGATATTAGCAAAAATAACCCGTAAAGTTAGTGCAAAAATGAAGAAATGGTAAATGTATAAATTTATGTCCTGTTTTGATAATTATTACTGAGGGAGTGACACATGATGGATATGCTTATAAAACGTTTATAACTTATAACACGTTTATGGCATACACGAGTATGGATATGCTTATAACCGTGGCATATATGAGAAGAGCATTTGTGACCAAACAAATGTTGCTGTATGGTAAGTCGGAGAATGCACCCTCTGCAAGGTCTTTGCTTTTGTCAGTTGGTAAAGAGCTGTCAGTCATATTAAGACCTTTGTCGGTGCGTTGTATTCAAAGTTTTAGTACAGGTTTTGAGATTCCCATTGTACCCCCAAATAAACTGAAGGAATATTCATTTCAAGTTTCAGTAGTTAAAACCAAATTACTTCATCTTTTAGAAGAGTGAACTTACTAACTTTAAAAGATCTTTTACCGCTTTCTTCCATTTGTGCCATTTCCGGGATATTAATCTCTAAAATAATAACACGTTCTTCCAGCAGAGCCATATTAATAAAAAAAGTTTAGTTTCTCAGGATTAATTTAAAATGTGGTCAGGCTGATGAAAATTCTTTTGATGATATTTTAAAAGGCATTGAATTATCAGTGTTAACTATAGGATAATTATCTCAATAAGAAAGTAAAAAAATATAGACGATAGTAATCAATGTAATGTACGATACATATATTTCCTATATTGAAAAGAAAAATCAAAATAGATTTATTTAACAGTGAAATCTGTGAACGTTTAGTGGAAAGAACTAATATTAAAATCATAAAAGCAATCGATATATCTGTGGAACCAAAAACATGTGGCCGACTGACTAGAACAAACACCAAGTCATTCAAACTTGTATTAAAAAAATAAATAAAATTATTGTCGGATGTGATATAATAATGTTACGCAGAGACGCGAAGGTTACTATAGAGTTATTGAATCAAGCTGTGAGAGTGATAAATAGAATGTAATGGCCAGCTTGTGACTAAATAGACCACGTAGAAGAACCAAACGCAGTTCTCATCCAATTCAATAACCCTACTACTAAACACAATTTAAATAGATAATAATTCCTAGCTAAACTGGAACCTGACTTGAGAATGATAAATTAAAACGAAAAAACGTTCTACTCTTGGGAAATATTGTTGACATTTTTTGCTGATTTTTACCTATTACTAAATTGGAAAAAGAGTTTTCACTTCAGTTTCTTAACATAGAAAAATATTTAAATGAAAACTACTCCCACTGATCACTCTTCAAATTCACGGGTACCTCTAAAACAAAAATGTATATATTTAACGGTCAATTCTTATATTAAATCAGAATGTCATTACCATAATGTAATTTTTTATTAAAATTTATATTAAAAATACCTGTACTTGTAAAACAACACTCAACAGAAAGGCGTAATTTACATGACCTTTGTAATATAATATGCGCTCCCTTTTTTTTAAAGCAATGAATCCTTAAATAATTTTGAATCTTCAAATTTACACGATATGAAAGAATTAGTTGTTAATCCTCAAATAATTTAATAAAAAGTTAGCTAAAAGCTAAAACCCAAATACGATTAATAATACTTGCAAGATTAAGGGGCAAGATTTTATTAATACTCTAAAAGATGGTTGCAAGATTTTTATATTTTTTTTCTTTTATCATAGCGTAAAAATCTTTACCAAATATATAATTGAATCATATAATAAACTCTAGCAAAATTTTCTTTTAAAAGTGTATATGTCTTTACCTCATCAATGAGAACTTAACAATTTGATTATGTTAGTGCATAAATTCGTATTATTATGAAAATTCGTCATAAAACATTTTAAAATTTCAAACTTTTGTACTCTAAACAATAATGAAATTTATGTAAGTAGATCCATACTGATTAACAAAGTAGAAAAGTTTGTTTGTTTCTTTATTCTTACTAATCTCTGAAATTATGTGTCCGATTTTAAAAATTATTCTTATGTTAGAAAGCTTATAATTGAAGCAAGCATATATATTATCATATATACAAAATCCGTAGGGGCGAAACAATGAAAAAGCAAAAAAAATTGTTTTTTTTTCTTGCTAATCTCTTGAACTGTACATTTGATTAAATAATTATTTTTATTTTAGAAACGTACCATGGGAAACATTACATGTTACCTATTATTGCGTTTTCATTTATAATCGGTGCAAGGTAGAGAAAAACGATTTAATTATTGGTTGATTATCCCAAATATTTCTAATCGTAGACCACGGCTGTCGTTCGGAGAATGAAGTAAAGACAGTTAAAGACTGCGGGTTGTAGAAAGGAATACTTTTACGCGAACGAAACTGTTCAGGAATAATATGGGTAACTTGATAACGTTCAGCTCCTCGAAAATTTTAACCCCAATGAAGTTCATTACCATTCTTTCGTTTTTCCAATTCCTCTCTGCTCATAACAGAGACTGATTCGAAATACGATTCGATATACTATTTGTGCCAGTTTAAATCATTAAGTGAAACATTAGATCCATGTTTCTTTATGTGTGGTATTTTAGTAACAGTCAGAGCATCATTTGTTTTTGTAAAAAATACATCAATTTTTCGGAATCGGTTCTTGGGATTGGAAAATTTGAACCTAAAACCTTGACTTTTTTACTTTTCGGAAACAAACAAAATTCTCAGATGTTAAAAAATTGTGACAGCTGATTTTTCGATTCTGCATAAATAATGTTTCTGTTATTATTTAAAATAATAGCAGTAAAACTTGCTGCCATTTATTTCCTAATACGTTTTTTTATTTTCATTGGAAACTATTCAGAATGAAATACCCATTGTGTAGATTTTTTTATATTTTAAGTTCATTAAAATTTATTCGGTTTCAGTCACATATTTAAAATCTATTTGTCCCTCTAGAATTTATGTCCTTTGATTACATCAGTATCCTCAATCATATTTAAAGCTTCATTTAAACAAGAAATCATGCAAATAGATAATGTGGTAATAGTAATTAAACTTTTGCAAGGAATTTTGGTAATTCTTTCGTACGACCGCTTAAAATATACATATGCACTTGTGAGCAACATATGGAGTATAATATAATACGTTGTTGACATTCATGACTGTAGTCTCTGGACGTCCTTCTCGAATTTTGGAATTAAGGTAATTAGAATATGACTTAAATTATATGGATATTTCTGAGCGTCATTTAAACAACCAACCATTTGCCTTTATAATGTAGTAATAAAAATAAAAATGTTGTATTTGTAAGATATTTTTGTAATTCACTCATATCGCTGTTATATAATATATATTTTTTCTCACAGGTATTTCTATAATGTGCCCAATATAAACTGTTGATATTATTTTGTATGAATGTGGTCGCCAGGTGCCCTTCTGGGACATCTGATATTAGATCAGCACAATATCGCTTAAAGTCATAAAGCTAATAGTTAACTCTTACAAGGAGCGAAAATTTATTAAGCCAATAATTGTAAAAATTTTAGAAAAATTATATCTATAATTTTAAATAATAGCACCAAAAATCATTCAAAATTGCAAATTAGTTTTACTTAACGTCCTCAGGTTAAGTGGTAAATTGTAAGGACTTTTACTGTTATCGTCAGAATTTGTAAGTACCAATAGACATTGCAAAAAATCGACTGTAATATTATAAAAGTTTTCATGAATATTTCTTTAAGATTGCTGAACGATTTTGCTACAATTACATATTCTTGTCACTAATGATTTCACAGTTTTACAAGATGAGACTATCTTTCCCGAAACTAACCCCTTATATAAAAATATAATAGCCTTAGTAAAAGTTCATTAAAATTCTCATGAATTTTGCAGAGGAAATATTTTTGGTTACAAAATTAAGCAGGTAGTAAATACTCTGCCACTGTAAATAAAGACACACACATAAACGTGTAAATATACAGTATGTACTAACACTGAATTCCGCCACTTTAACCACTTATGCCGTTAATCATGTGTAATCGGGTAAATGTATTTCTTTTAAATTAATCTCTTACTTTATAAAATAATTAAAGTTGAAATTTTGTATTAAATTATAATTATGTGTAAATTTACACACGAAATTAGCACGAAATATCAATGTGGCAACGTGGAACGTAGCTTGTAAATTGTCAAGTGTAAAAATTAATTGCCTATTATATTTTTGAAAAAAAAACTAGAAAGGCGTGTACATAGCAATAAAAATTCAAATTATGTTTTTATATAATGTATTTACACTTAGTTAATGTTCAAAGTGCCTTCATACTTTAAAACAGTTTCGCATCGGATTGTTGGCGTCAACTTTTCTGAAAAGTCAAGACTTCTGAATGCGCAGTTTTATTGTACTGAACACCTGTAAAAACCAACACCTTTCTGAGAATAATGGTGACAAATACGTTGATTCTACATTGAGTTTCTTGCAAATAAACTTTCGTCAGGTCAAATAACATTTCCGATCCGACGATGATTTTCAGTATGAATCTGAATCTGAATGGGCCTATTCAGTGTAATTTACTCTACGTACATAATCTAACGTCTCTAATGCTTGAGCTTTTTCAATAGCGTACGAATATTGGATTGAATATTGGTTATTTTTTTTTAAATCTGTGTACTGACATATGACTCAAGCTTAATAATCTACCACAGCGACTGGTACTCGAACTTGGCTCCAGCCTAAAATGACCCAGCATACTTTCTTCCATATTTATCGATATTCTAGGAGTAGGTCACCGGATTTTACTAATTCCTCTCACTCAAGAAAATACTACAAAATATAAGCAACAAGTACTAATATTTTGAGAACAATGGTATATCTACGGAGATTCAAACCTTTTGATTTATTGTAGACGTTAATGAAGGTAACCGTATTAAATAATAAATAATCCACGGAGATTCTTTGAAGTCGTAATTTAAATTAGACTAATTTATCATAATAAGAAGTAGCTTATAATATTTATCATAATAAGAAGCAGCTTATAATTTATCCAACCTGACAAATGAAAAAAAAAATGTTTATAGTTATTAATATGAATAAAAATAGATACAGTTATTAATACTAATAAAAGTTTATTTCAAAAACGATGAAAGTATTGTTTTTAATCTTAAATTTTATGGACAAACGAAAAAATGGATGTTAAAGATTTTCAACTGACAATAATTTTGATTTACGAATTATAAACGAGATTGATCTTAAAATTGAATCGTTTCATCCTTACCTTTTTTTTACTTTTTTTTATAAACTATGTAAATGAAAGGGTTAGTCAAAAAAAGTCAAATTCAAAATCGATCGCTATGAAGGGTACTTACGTAATTTTGTCACATTTCTTACCTTTATCGAAATAAACGCCACATATCGATGCATTTCTACGTTAATGACTTCACAATTTTTAAAAAGTGGTATAATTCCAGAAAAAAGTGGCATTATTAAAAAAAATAGGTGTATTGTAATCTACCCATGATGCACTATTATAGGTTGAGGTAGAACTCGGTGACGGTATAGTAAATTTTCTGTTTGTGACAGAAAGCAAAAAGTTATAATTTAAATATTGCAAATTTGATTTATATATTTCTCTGAATGTAATTGACGCAAATCCAGCAATGCAAGAATGTAAATACCTTTCATTGTTTGTAAATTTACCAATATATGTGCGATACATTGATATAGGATATGACGCTAATGAGGGAATTTGATTCGGTTGTTTTCAAATTCGTCCACGCACTCATACGCTACGTAGTCATTCCAATTAACGTGCGGTTCTTACACAAGGCGTTTTTAAATCTCAAATAAATTTACTTCAGTGTTTATTTACACTACACTTCATTCTGTGTTAAAATAGAAATAACACACTTAAGTGAATGTCGTGATTGTGAAAGGAAATACTTAAAGGAATATTTAAAGTGATGTGCACGATTTTCTTTGGGGCAGAATAATGTCAAAAAGGCGTTTATTTCACACAATGGAGGCAATATTTTATCTGTTATTAATTTACGTTGTAGTATCAAGTCATTCGAACCCAATAAATCATGAGTACTTTTCAGCCACAATTCAATTACAAAAATTGTTACACACGCAGAAAATTTTAATCAATACATTAGATAATTTTATTAGAAAAGAAGATCTAATTTCAATACATTTGCAAACGTAAATACGATTTTTCTTTATTAATTAAATTAGGTTTAGTTTATAATTTTGGACTTATTTCTTATGAAAAATGTTATTATTAAGACATGTCTCAGTTTAATTCAAATTATTCTGGAAACTGTAACTTTATCTTTTAGGATTCAGTAACGAATTAGATCTAGTTCACAATAAAAATTCACTTTTTAAAGACAATAATTGCATTTGGTTTTTTTTATGCTAGTGACAAATAATTTTAACGTAATAATTTTCTTACCTTTCCGTAAAACAAAGCTGCAAATTGATATATAATGCTATCAAAGTGATGATTTTAAAAAGAAATTTTGAAGTATTTGTTTGCCTCGTAAATTATTAAATAATTTTTAATCGAAATAATGGAAATATTTTTCAAAAAGCTTCAATACCTGCAGAATATTAAGCAAAATATAAAAATATAGGGTAATTAAAAAGGAGTGATAAAAATATTATAACAATTTATAAAAATAAACTAATTGTTAGCTTCTAAATTTAATGGTAGGTGGTAGTGAGGATTTGCTCTCGTAGAATAACAATCGAATAACTTCGTAATGCTAATCATTACGAAGATGATGACCTAATTCAGTATTACCGTTCTTATTTAAACATTCAGTTTAATCGTTTGGAAATAATATATACAATGAGGAATAATCTTAATTACTTTATAATAACAATTTTTCAATATTAGGTTGCGAAAATTTGGGATCAATTTCTTTTTCTTTTCTAAAATAATTTATTTATGAATATTAAATTTCTAATAATTTTCTTTTTATAACAAAATTATTATTAAAAAAAAACATCTTATTAAACCTGCATATTCACTTTTTAAAATTAATATTATAATTTAATTTTTCAAATTTAATATTATATTTTAATATATTTAGGCATCTTATATACTTTAAAACTACACAACGTAATTGCCTCAAAAATTTATATTATTCCATGTAGTAATTCTTTTGTGATTGAGATAGTGACAAATGAACATATCCAAAAATTTTTTTTTAATAATCGTAATGGCAAAAACTCTAATTTTGCCTTTACTTACTCGAATTTAAATAATATCTTAACAGTAAAAAATGTATTATATATTACAGATTTCGTGATAATTTGCAACGGGAAAATAATATTGCACATATCAGTTATCAAAAATACGTTGAAAATCCTATAAATACATTTAAACTGCTCAAGCGACTGACGATAGACCTGCAGCGAGTACTGGAAAACATAGGTTAGTTTTGCAAAAAGATAAAAACTGATCGACAAAATAAGAAATAAGTGAAAATTTGTGAGTCTTAATGACAGTACCGAAGTAAATTAACATTTCTAATTCCTAAAAACATATTATAGAAATAATTCCACTGGAAAAGTTCATAAATTTTCTAGAGATAATGATACAAAAAATCCTTTCTTTATTTTATATTACTATATTTAATTTTTATAACACTCATATCAAAGAAATTTCAATACCAAATATACGGAACGCCGCTTAAAAATAGTAACTAATTTGAAATTTAATTGTCTGAGTATTTTTAACTCAAAATATATTACAAGTAATAATATTATTTTTCACCACATAAATATATTTGTCAAACTCACAGTCGTTTAAATATAAAGCATACAATAACAATAGCCAAATATTTTTAAATTTTAGGTAAATTTCTGTTAATGCTTTTTTTTTGCTCAATATTCACTTTAGTATATGCGAAGATAGAGAGTGAGGGAAGCATATTTTTTTGTGGACATATTCAATAATATTTCAAGATCTGTCTTACATAAAATCATAAAACTGTTTGAAACCCTTGTAACTCTTACTTTCAATTGATACCATCTTTTGTCATTAAGCTACATTTTAAGCTTTTGCGCTACATGATTTTTTATAAAAATTCTGTGGACTTTTTCGGTAACAGCTCTAGAATTATCTTACAGAAAATTATTTTACAAATAATTTTGGAAACCCTCTTTCAAATGAATTGCCTTTCAACTGTTTTTCCACGTGTTATAAAAAAGAAATAAAATACAGCGGACAGGTAGAAAAATACGTGTCACTTAATTATGATTCTATCCTTTCCATTTCTAATTGAAAAAATGAAAAGTTTAAAGTATCTCTATAAATATAAAGACGTGATTTTTTTAAATTAAAAAATTTAATTTGTTGTTTACATTGCATCATTATTTATAATACAGACTGAAAAAAAAATTCATTTTAGTATGTTTTTAAACGTTTTCAGAGTTGTTAGGACCAGATATTCCACTACGCTTATTTCCGACTGAAAAGGACTTAGTGGGAACAAGTCAGACGATGGTGTTATTACAAGAGACTTATCAACTAAAAACGGTCGATCTTGCCAGAGGTTTTATACACAATGAACAGTATAGGTAAATTAATGATATCCATGTCTGTTATCTTTATATAAACTCTATAAGATATCTATAGATACAATTACAAAATTGTAACTGAGGTGCATATAAATGTTGAAAATATTTTCGAAAAATATTGGAATATGCTATTATGGCTTCTTTTAAACGCATGCTTTGGAATTTTTGTCAATCTGCCTGTCTTCCTGTCTACCCGTCGCTTAAATATTATGCAAGAACTATTGGACCAATTTCAAAGATTAGCTAAAGTTTGGTTAATATGTGTTAGTTAAGTTTAGATTATGTGAGGTTATATATGCATATAATCAAATTTCAAAAATGTGAATCTCGCACATGGAAAATATTTTAAAAATAACGTAAAGAACGGTAAGGGAAGTCAGTAAACTTGTTCTTAGATTTTTTGTGTCTTTTTATGTTAATTTGTTTGTCAATCATGCGAAGCCTGGTGGACGTATTTCGATAAAATTTGGTGTGGTAATAATTTATACCCAAGAGCAACATATGAGGAGGAAAATTCTAATAACTTTTAAAATTTATTGCAAACGAATTCGTAGGCATAGTCAGCACTATATCATCTTGACATGCAAATGTTATAGAAACTAAGGTAAAAATCAGAAGTCTTTATCGATGAAATGTACTCTTTAGAGGACAATTATATTACTGGAGAAGAAACGCCGCTAAGATAAAAAAATGTGGTTTCACTAAGCCATGGGCAAAAGCTAGTAATTATTATAAAGTTAAGGTCTTCCCCAGAAGTAGATGTATTGCTCACAGACTTCTGAAGAAGCTTGTAGCGTTAGATTCATTTATATCATTATTTCTTTGAATAGCAATCTTGGGGTTAATTTTTTTGGAAAAACTATTTTAAGTCTATATTTATGTTTTGATTCACCATAATCACGAAAAATACAAAAGAAAAAGTAATCTAATAAAATTATTTGCTTAAATTTTACCTTTGTAGTTTTGATCACTCTTTACAGAAAAAGTAACCACGTGAATTGTTTGTTTTTGGGAGACTTCAAAAGATTCGACTCTGTAGAAATTTAGAAAGTTAATTTTAAGTGATTTCACGTATTTTTAATTTTTTTAAACCAGCATAACACTTTCCTTCATTTTCAGCATAATCTTTTTATTCGAATTACACGTATTTGGATAAAGCATTTATTAAATTAAAATAATGTGTAAATGATGAAATGAAGAAAGGACATAGTTAAGTTTGATCCATATTCACCATAAAGAATAACAACATGACATAATAGTAACTCCTCTTCAAAATATTATACCTCTGCCAGCCTAAATAGCTAATGTTCATTCCTTCTTTTCCTACTCTTGCGGTAACGGTTAGACTGCATTGATTTTATGGTTAACTGTTTAGCGATTTTTCAGTTTCTTATAAGCATGTAATAAACAATTAAACTTTTTTATAAAAGTTAATCGCGGTGGAATTTTTCAATTACGGATTAAACCTACAGCTAATTTTAAATGTACATGACTTCTTTAAGATTTTTCTGAGTAACTCTTTTGATGAGAAGGGCGATAGTATTAATTTTCAAGCGTTATTCTTGAAAAATGTTTTTACAAAATATGTCATGTATAGTATCAGATTCGTGCTTCAATTGGCTTTCATTTGACACTTTACACTATTGTCTTGTTTTTATTTTTCATTATCCAAATTAAACGCGCTGAAATTTTTTAATCTCGGGTTGAATCTACACCTAATTCTAAATGTACATGATTTCTTCCAGATTTTTTTGAGCAACTCTTTTTATGATTAAGGGTATAGTATAAATTTTTAAGCTTTTTCTTAAAAAAAGATTTATTCGAAATAGGTCATACGCATTATTGAATTCGTGCTGCAATACGCTCTCATTTGACACTTTATACCATCTCCTTTTTTTTGTTTTTCATTTTCCGCTTTACATTTTCTATAATTCTCTTGTATTATTGGGCCACCATACACTATCTATATTTTAAATTTCGAACTTCCACATATTGTTGGCGGACGGACCAGCGGAACCATTTAATTGATTCCATGTAGTTATCAATGAAGTGATTCGAATAGTGTTCCGTTTTGGAAATTTTGCCACGGAACACTAAAGAGAAGTGTTTCGATTAAAATTTCCAGTAAGTTTTATATATGGTTTGAAATAATTCACCTATGTTTAAAGTTTTTTACTTAAACGTTTACCCTTTAAACTGATGATGTTCGATTAAAAATTAAACCTCAGCTATGATTAAAAATTCTCAACGAAAATCAAGGAGAATAAGTAGCCCAAGAAAATTGAGAAGTTAATTAAAAAAATGCATTATGTCTTTAAAAAATTTTTGATTAAAAATAATTTTTCAAAGGATAGTGTTGAAAAATTTAGTTATTACAAAGTATATTTCTTGGCAACAAATTTTCACAATAATTTTTACAGTTTGGTTTTAAAACACTCGAATGACAAAAATTAAACATTTTTTTATGATTGTTGATCCATATAAAACAATTTTTAAGCCAAATGTTCACTTTTAATATTTTCTTTTTCTATTTCAGTCACAAAAAATATATATATACATCGTCTCTGCCATATTTTAATTTTATCCCACGAGATCAAACTCATTAAATAAAATTTAACACTAAATATTTTTTTTAAAATATAATTTATACTACAAGATAAAAATTTGGTTATATGTAATACCATTTTTTTTTTCTATTTTTCAAACCTCACAGTAGTCCTCTGACTGCAAGTGACTGCTTCAGCCTTGGCAGAGCTCTACATGACAATGGGCTACATTATCATTCGAACCAATGGTTCCTAATCGTACTGGAAAAGTTAAAATCAGAAGAAACCCCATCGCATACTGCAAGAAAAACGACCATGCAATACATTGCCTTCAATAATTACGAAATGGGTAATATGACCTTTTTACGTTTCTTAAAATAACAATTTATCGTTAGTAGAAATTACAGAAAATTTTCAAGTATTTTGTTGTTAAAATATTTTTCTTTTTGAAAGGCACAATTCTGTAAAAATGCGAGTATTAATGAACAGTATTCAGCGTACTGGATTTAACTATACTTACTTTTTATTTATATAAACTGCCAATAAATTGGCATAACGAATTCGCATAATTTAAAATGAAGAGAAATTGACTTGTGCCAATAAACTCCAAGCTTACATATATATCGATTCTGATCTTAGAAATAATTGAATTAATTTTATTGAAATTTTACACATGTCCATTTTCATACTTCAATAGTTTTAAAAGATTTATATGACAGGAACTGACAATAACTGGTTAACATGTAAAGTATTGGGTAAGCTAATATGTTTTTAACTATGTCTTATTCCCGTAAAAACCATATTTCTCATGCCTACCAGGTAATAGCTACCAGGCAAGGCTTTTTCTATGACATGCTACCATCTGGCACAGGGTTAGAATGTACGTATATCCAGATTTATAATACAACATTTTCTGTGCTGCCAATTTCTTAGTGTGTAAATAAACATTTAACATTGCGCAATGTGATTACTAGTAAACACATTTACTTAGTATTGCGTAATGTGAATATTTGTATTCACATTGCGCATTGTCAAGTAAATAAGTATGTTTTGACCCGTATAATTTTAAATATGTAATTTAGGATGATCATTTAGAAAATACTTGGTCCTGTTGTACTTAGTTCTTTAGCTAATAAATATTGGAATAAAACCTATATCACTCCAAAAGTAACTATTATTTAATTATGCCCTTGATATTCCACCAGCAAATTCGAATTATGTTTCTGGTATTTGATTCCGGTTTGGGTACTGAAACTCTTATTCATCAAGTATTATGCTCTTATTTTTTTAACTAAGAAACCGTAATGTAACGAAAAATTGAAGAGTTTGTATTTGATAGCGATATAAATTCATTTTTTTTATGTACATTACATGAAGGCTTCGCGCTAACTATTATTAACCGATATCATAATATATCCGTTTTTGCAATGGGACTCCAATTAAGATCTTTAGTTTTTTTATGACATAAACTATTATATAGCGAGTCACTTTGATTCATATTTCGAAATTACTCTAAATAACTCTATATTGGAAACTGAGTTTTTTAATAAATGGTGCTTTACTGATGATAGCAATGAGTAAGAATATCGTAACTTTATTCACAGTTGCTACCACTTGATACTTTTATCTCATGTTAAATAAGGCAGCATGCCAGATCAGTGAAGTGGACGAATATAATAAAACCAAAGTTTTTGGATTAAAGAGAAAACATTTTGAAGGAGATATTTATTTCAATATATCTTCAAATCATTTTGCATTCAAAATATTTGTCTTCCCGAAAGAGACGATCGAAAAATTTAGTCTTCATAGTTACAATTTTTGTTCTATATATTTAATAATCTACTTTATTTATCTGATTTAAATGAACTAATTTAGTAATTTTCACTTAGAAGTCCGTTTTCTAAATAAACAACGTGGTAAAATTTGGGTTTTAACTGGTATTTTGGTATTTTAAAGCGGACTCAGTAAAATGGATATGTGGTTTGAAAAGGTATACTTTGTATGATATTTCATAATAAATTGATAGGCTCTCTGTTGATATCTTGAATATTCAGTACTTTTTTATATTCAAACAGGTGATATAGAGGAGGGATTGGTTTGGCTGGACAAAATTATTGAAGATTACTCAATCGATGCTGAAGTATCTGAAATAAAAAATGAATGGCAAGAAGAATTATTGGAAAGGAGAAAAAATAACAAGACTACCAGGTTTAAAGTAAGTCAATATTATTATTACCAGTTTCGACTAAAAAAATCTTGTTTACTTTATAGTTCAAGTTCAAAAAGAGATTTATATAGCAATTCCATTATTTTTATATTATATTTCAATTACATAATAGCTACCAGGCAAGGCGTCTAAAACGATTCTTCAAATTTCTGTTATTTAAAAATTCGTGTCTTTTAACAATTTAATTGTTAAGATACTTCAGCGGTCTTGAATATTAGTTGGTTACTTCTTATAAATGTAATGGCTCTATACTTCTTATAAAATATTTTCAAATAAAAAATGTAATGTGTTAAAACGATTCATAGCTATCATTTTTAAATTTACGTTTCCCAAAAGTATGAAACTATAATCGTTTTCTCAGAAACAAGCGACTTAGAGTCTTGAAATTTGACACGGTAATGAAATATCTTAATTCGCATTTACCCGAATTAAAAAGACCAAACTAAAATTTACATATATATAAATTTTAGAAGGGAATAAATAAAAGTACCCCTGTTTTTTTTAAATCTGACGACAATTATCAATTTGGAATTTGTATTGGAGTTCCAGAGATATTGCTGAAAATATTAAAAAGAAAATATTTCAGAAACCTTCTATAGTTGATACGTAACTTTAGCACAATTATGATGAATATTAAAAAACATTTTTTGCAATAGTTAATGCTTGAAAATATACACATTAAAGTTATAGCTAAAAAAAAATATTTTTTTTTGTTTTCATTTCAAATATCACCTGCAATAAGGATTGAAAAGGCAGGTAAATATATTTCAAAATTACTTTCACAAATTCTACCTTTCTACTTAATTCTAAAAATTATTAAAGATAAAAATGATGTATTGTTAGAAATTTCGACAAAAAAAAATGTATTGTTACCCTATATCCAAAACTACTGAAGTCAAACTCATGAAAATAGACTACTACAGTATACCTAAATATATAACTATAGTATACCTAAGTATAATTACTAGAAGTATATCTAAATTTTAGTAGTAATTTCTAGTAGTAATTCTGAATTTTACAGTTGTTGAGATATCCATAATATTTTTACGCACATGCTATTTTATAAATATTTGAATGATGCGAAATAATAAGAGAATTGGTAAGTAGTTCAGTAGAAATACTTTTAAATGTTCGTTTGTACGAAATCCTCGGAGTGCGAACCCCACTAGTACTTTCAAGGTTTATTCCAATAACGCATGGATATATAAAATGATAAAACGTGCTCAATAATGTTTAATTTTTTTTCCAAAACCTAATTGTTGTTCTTTATACCCATTGTTGTCCCCTACTTCTTTCCATTAAAAAAATTCACTTACTAACAAATCCCAGGGACTTACTGCCAGAGCCTAAAATCCTTGCCCTATTTCATATCTGAAAGCAAGTAGCCAGTAATAACCTTTTTATTATCAATGAGAATCTACATTATTAGGTCGAGATTACTTGTCGCCATTTAAATAGTTCATTTTTCCAATTCAGTAGGAGTAATCATATTGTCTTTAAAAATTCCCATATACTTACCATTGATACAATTTCTACAAATTATTTTAAATCATTTTTAATCGTCTCCAAAAAAGGAGAAGGTTCTCAATTCAACTTTACTTTGTTAGTTTATGTTACTTCCACCATTTATCATTACATTGGCTCCATAAACAATTTACTAGAATTTGACCATGAAAATTGCAGTTATGCTAGAGTTTTCCTCAATATTGAACAGTATAGGTACCGTGTTCGATTTTGGGTAAATGGATATAAAGACAATTTATAGTATTGCGATCTCTTGTACTAAAATTCTGGTTCCAACTCTTCAGCCTTTACGCTGCAGTGATGTTGCCTGAGAAAAACGCAATAATTCTGCTGTTTTTAAACATATTTGTAACCAGTTACTTTCATACTGAAGTTCGAATTCGAAACTTCTTAATCCTAAAGAAGTAAAAAACCTAAACCGTGGGATTTGAGGATTTACTGTTTTCAAATTGGCATATTGGTCTTAAGCAAAGACGCTGCCATTTACTTGTTCTGCCAGTCTTGACGCAGTGGAGGGTATTGCCTGGGTTTCAATTACTGCAGGAACATTGACTGCACAAGACATGAAGATCTCTTGTTTTTAAATTAGTATTGCGAGTCTCAAGCAGCGATTCTATCATTGAACGCCGGGTTCCGAATCCTCAGTGTTGATGCTGTGGGAGTACTGCATGTTTAAATCGTGTGATTTAAGAATCTATTGTTTTCAAGTTAGCATTGGGGATCTTAAGCTAAGTCTCTATCATGAAATTCCGGATTGTAATTCCAATTTTTCTAGCGCGCTTTTTATCAGTTGGTTATTTTAGGTGGGTACAATTTTTCCTTAAATATATTTTATTTCTCTTATTACTACAAGTACATAGATTCAAATAACTACCCCACCCTGAAAAAAGGAAGTAATAAAATATTGAAAAAAATCAGAACTAAGATTTTGTGGAATTGTAAAAAAAATTAATTTTTGAATTTGAAAGAGCCTGCCACTAAAATAATATGCAATTATTACAGTTTGCTATTGCACAAATCAATAATATCATCAAAAATTGTCCAGAACACTTTTCGTTGTGGAGTATGGTTACTAAATAACAATGCACCCGCACAGACCTTGATGTCAAAATTGCCATCCAGGAGTGTGGCTCGACATAACTCGATCACACAATTTATATACTTCCTCTGCTCCTCGGCTTTTCTTCTCGAAATTGGAATCCGATTTGAACGAAATTCAATTTAAAATTTTTAGAAATCGGTTGTTTTAGCGAATTCGAAGGAAAAGTTTCAATAGAATAGAAGTGGTATTAAAGGCTTCTAAAAATTTATTAAAATATTTTATTTTTACTCGTTATTCATAAGCCATGCTGGAAAATGTTGGACATTAACTTTTGTACATCGTGAAAAATATTATTTAATGCTAATGACTATTTCAAACAGCATACCGTCCACTGTTTAGGAGTTGTAGGGGTCTTAGAGAGTATCAGAAGTCATAACTCTAATTTATTAAAGACATATGTTAGCTGACCGCCTAAATTTTTTCGCTATTAGTAATTAAATCATAGAGTAGTGCATTACACAATATTTTCTTCTCTATAAGTTCTTTAATACGATTGATTAAACGGATCTAGATAAATAAAACCTTATCAAAATATTTGTTACATGAGAGTATTTTTTTGCAGGTTGACAAAGCAAAAAAGGACTACAACGTACCTAAATCAAGTGAAAATATTGTGGCCGAAGCATTATGTCGAGGGAAACGCTTATTTCCACTACGTTTAATGAATAGGTAAACGTAATTTCCAGTCACTTATTTTAATCAATATGTCAGACAATCTTCCGCTAGACTATATTTTTAAAATGGATAAAAATATCTGACAAAATAAATTATGAAATAATTTTTCATTATACTTTTAACTATTATCAATTTTAAATAAATTAGTATATCTGTTAATATGTTTATTACAATTTAAATTGTCATTTAAATTTAAATTTTTCTACTAATGCAATTTCCATATTACATTTATTTTATATATACAATATTTTTCATTTTAAATAAAATGTCAGGAAACCAAATACAAAAAAAAGTTAAATTTTCAGCCCTTATTCAAATAAAAGTTCATATTACTAATTAAAACGTGAATTTAATAGCAAACTTTGTTTTACTGTATGGATTAAATCCAATAGTGCACATTTCTTATATAGAGTTTATTTATTTAAAATATTGCTAGTTTATTTTAATGAAATTTACTGTGAACTTTCTGTTCTCATTTTAGCATCAGCCACAAATTACAAAACAAGGCCACTTATGATTTTTGCAATACAATTAATTATGCAGGAGAAGGAATTAATTTCATCTGAGAATTAGTTTTCTTCATAACATACCGGCCATTTTTTTTTAAATAAGATAGTTCAATTACATGTTACAAATCACATAAAAATTACGCAATAAAATATGAGATGTTCATCGAATATACATCGGTGAATATATTATATATTTTTATTTTTTGATCTAAAATTGAAGAACGAATAAATTAAAATATATATCATTAGTAAACATTCGGAAATATTTGTCTAAAGATTTTATAGAGCTTAAAAGAGATAATCAAAAATTGTTTATTATTCAAAAATATAAAAGGCAAAATATTTATATTTTGAGAAATAATGCACATTTATAAATAATTTATTGCTTACATTTATGTACAATAAATGTACACAAAATCCGCAATGCTAATTTTTTCATACTAAATAAGTTTTATTTGCAGTTTGGTATGCCGTTTCGACAACACAGGCCATCCATATTTAAAATTAGCACCGTTTAAAGTGGAAGAAATATTTTTGGAACCTGACATATTCATCTATCATGACGTTATTAACGATTCTGAGATCGAGCGTATAAAAAAATTGAGTATTAGAAAAGTATGTATTCATAATTTACTTGCTATTGATCACTGAAAATATTATTATAACAAAATACAAATCTATAAAAATTATAATTGTGGTTCGCCTTAATTTATCTAATAGAAGAAAATTTTCTTGGTTTATGGATGCGTAGATATTAGTTTTTGAAGTTATTAGACTGATTTTGATAAAATTATTCAATGAACCGGTATATCAGAATCTTTATAGTCTATATAGTATGGCAGTATGTTCAAAAGGATCTTAGCTGTGAGATAATAAATGTAAGAAAGTCGAAAAAGGAACAATTCAGCATTTTCACGATTAAATAGTAAAAGGTAAACTAAAATATCCGATAAATAAATAGTTTTCCTAATAAAAATTCGCTCTGTCGGAATTTACTGGTTGGAACAGAAGATCATCAATCTAGTTAGTTTTCGACACTTATTGTCAACGTTTATGTATTATGATTATATGTAGTGAATACGTGACTAGAAAATAGTGTAGTTTATTACACAAATTTAATTGATTTCATGAAAAATTAAAGCTATTATGAGCCTTTCTGCAAATAAATAATTTCTCAAATAGTACGAACTCACCTGCGCTCCTTGAATGTACTGATGTCAAAAACCACTTAGCATCTTCATGCTAAAACATATACCCCCAGAAAGCTGAAGATATATTTTTAAAAAATTGGGAACAAACAAGGGCAAATGAGTTATTCAGAAATTAGAGTAGTATTTTATATATAGGTGATCGATAAAGCTCATATCTTAAAACAAATAAAAGCTTTCTTTCTATGTATGCCATTATGTAGAATGACTAAATGCATTAATTACAAAATAACTGACATTATCAGCATGTAACACCAGCTTTATATGTCCTTTTATTTTCTTACTTTAGTTTAATAACATAGATCTCGAAACGAATCCTGACAATACCGTACCACCACTTATGTATGCATATTTTATGATTGCTAAACGAGCAATGTTTTCGACTTTTAAAGTACTGTGAAGTTCTAATATAAGAAATACACGTTGAAAAGAATATAAGAAAGAGTTAGAAGTGAAAAGAAGACCGAGTAAGAAAATATATTATCCATCTCACATAATAAACTCCTTCATGAATTTCTGAATTGTTTGATATAAAGGCACAATAGTGCTATTTTCTTGTTAAATTACTGTATTAAAGTCATGATTTCAGCCCAATATAATTTATTCGTTAACGTCTTTATGTAATTTTCCATTGTCGAATGTAAAGCACATTGCTTAATTTTATTTATATCAGATAATGCTAATATTACGTTGGCAACGTATAAATCTGCCAGTACTTTCAACGATTTTGAAAAGTTTGTAGGCTCTTCTCCAAAATTGCCAGATAGAGTATACAAAGGGAGTTCCATTTGATATTGTGTAAAGTAAAAATCTAAAATAAACACAAAATATAGGTGATTCACATGAGAGAATTTGGGGTGCTCTAAATTCAGGAATTTAGTTTATGATAAGAAACAAGCAAAGTAGCAAACAACATTTGCACAAAAGTTGGTGACCCTTATGGTAGAGTCAAGCATTGTTTTGAAAGATTCAAAGCAGGATATTTGGTTCCCTTAAACAATTTTTGCTAAAGGCCCAGGTTTGCGTTATCTAACAGATCTATTCTAATTCTTCAATAATGCAAAATAAAGGCAGTTTCATACTTCGGGAAAAAAGTGGAAATATTCTATTTGACTACCAGAAAAGCTAAAGCTTCTTCAACGACATAGCGGTTTTCTTGGGTGCGAACATAATAATAAAAATACTTAAAATTATCTAGCTTTTTCGCATCACATATTCTGTTGATAAATTAATGTTTCAAAATAATTTCATTAGTAATTACATCTTTAAAAGTAATTTGTAATTTAAATTAGAGGTGTGTTTTTATATTATCGCTTTGAATCAGCACCAAAATCTGACTATACAAATAATATAAAAAAATACTAGAAAAATTGTTTAAGGCAAAAATTACTCGCCTTGCATTCCTAAAACGGTTCATGTAGCTACAATTATCTGAAAAGTTGTAGAAAATTAAAGTACAATATTTTTTAAATATTTTTCCATGTTCACACTCAAAAATTAACAAAATATTAAGTACAATTTTCAATAGAAAGTTAACAAGTAACCCAATTAAAAACAATTTAATGGAGTGGCGTATATCTAACTAAATGATATTTAGTTTTCCCTAAAATTTTTCAGCTTGAACGAGCAGCAATATATGATTTAGATAATGAAGGTAAAGCAAAAGCTAAAGTGATAATTAAACGAGTTAGCCAAGTAAGTTGGCTTGAAGACGCTGATGATGAAGTGGTTGCACGGTTATCGCGACGCGCAGGCTATATCGCTCGCCTCAATATACGATCGTCAGAAGATCTCCAAGCTAACATTTATGGAATCGGTGGCCATTTTACACCCCATTATGATGTATCTTTGGTAAGATTTTCATACGTTATTAAAAATGTCAGGATATATATATATATATACATATATATATATATATATATATACATATATATATATATATATATATATATATATATATATATATATATATATATATATTATAAGTATATTTTTTATGGTACAGAATATTTCTTTTTAATTTTCAATATGGTTGACTTTAAAAATATTAAAAGACCTTTTACTAAATATTTTATTAGGCCTTCTAAAGCTGGGAAAACATTTTTAATCATAAGATTATATATCCAAAATTGTTTAAAACTTTCATAAAGCGACATTTAGTTTTTGTTTACAGAATCCTAGTTGCGACGATGAAGACGTGCAAACGAAAAGGAGAATTGCGACCGTCATGTTTTACGTAAGATATTATATTGCCAAAAGAGATTTGAAAAATCAGATGACTTACTGCGAAGCCAGTATTAAAAATCCTATATTTGTTAATCGAAATCTTTATACTTCAATTAATTTTCTACTGCATATTGTAGTCAAAGATCTTAATTAAAGTTGAAAACAGAAAAAAATTCAATTTAAAGAAAAGTGGTTGTGTGTGTAACGAAAATATTTTAGTAGCTGCTACGATGTATTGCAAATCAATAAATTAATAATTTGAAATTTCACTCAAATTATTTAGGTTATATATTTTATAACTAAAATTAATATATTGAAAATATTACAAATTTTCTCTCTACTTAAAATGTGCGTTGTCATTCAAAAACAGCCTTTATGATAATCAGATCGTCACAGCATCTCTTGGATATTTGCCTTCAACTGTAGTGTATTAGTTTTACACATATATTACGGGTCTCTTTATTTACGTATCTATGTACTCCCTATATATCTGACTAAAAAACCCTATCTATAATGTCCACACGTTTATCTAATGTTCTCATCACGATCACTGGGTGGATCATAACGTTTACAACCTTCATGGATGTATCAGGGTTCGTTTCCCTGCCGCTCTTTGAGCGGGACTGGGAATGTTGTTTATAATCACGTAGCTAAAACGCAACATGTCAGTGACGGGTGACTGCACCACTACACTGGTGAAAGTAGCTCACGCACCATAGGTTATGGTTCCTTAGAAAGTTGTGAAAGCTGTGCCAAAATGTGTGCTGTGACAAAAATTACATGAAAGTAAGTGATATTAAACGCACAATATAGCCTTGATGTGCAATCATGTTTATATACACATATGCGGAAATTTTTTTTTTATTCACTCTTGCTTTGATTGTAAAGAATTAATCATCAAAACGCTACGCAACCCATACGTCGTAAACGTGGCCAGTTTTTGTGCAAATGAGATTTTAGTTTTTTTTTGCATACAAAATATCCTCAAGTTTCTGATCAGAAATACAAAACTAAAGAAAAGGGTAAAGTCTATATTAACAAATGCCTTCTCAGAATAGTCCCATTAAATTAAGGTCAGTATACCATATTTTTAAATTTTCCTCAAAATCTTGCTTATCATTTTTCCTATTCCTCCGTGATTATTTTTTCTCTACAATTCTTCTTCAGGATACTATGTTATTATTTACATCTTATATATTCGTGTCAAAAATTTGAATGTAAAAAATATTATATTTCTCTTTTTATCGCCGATGTTCTGTGAAATAAGTATATATATTATAGCATTTACAAATTTAGTTTTTTCCGCATGATAGTCTCCACGTGTTATTGAACATTGTTTGAGGAATAGTTTTGCTTTTTCATTTTCAAAAATAATTTAACCCTCAAGCTGCAATTGCTACTTTTTCTCCTCGTTAGAATGAATATATATAGAGCAACTGCCTTAAATATCTGCCTGCACTTAGGCTAAATCTTTTGGTTTTATCTCCATTATATCGTTTTTTTATTAATGTTGTTGGGCGCCACAAATTAGTGTGCAAAGTTTAATTCAATTAGTTCAAATTATATTTGCTGCTTGTATGTTCTTATTGTCAGTTTAATTATCCATAAATACATAAAATAAATATATTCACAGATGTCAGACGTAAAAAGTGGTGGTTTTACAATATTTACAAAACTCGGTATAGCAGTGAAGCCCAAAAAAGGGTCTGCTGTCGTATGGCGGAATCTTTTGCCTTCATCTGAGCCCGATCTTCGCACCAAACATGCTGGATGCCCTGTCCTCTTGGGATCGAAGTGGGGTCTGTATATATTATACAATTTCTGTTTCTTACACATCATCTTAAAGATTTTTTTTTTAAAGTATAAATGACTAATCGCAGCCAATATAATAAATTAGGATAAGCGCTGTGAACAAAACTTCTTTCAATTTTTTTATGAAATGTATAAAGAACCACCCAAAATATAGGGGTATTGAAGAGATTATATTTTTAAATTATGAGGGGAAACAAATTATTTTAGGAATAAATATAGGTCCAGGTCACATTAAAATACCTAAAATAACATATTGTGTTTTATTAGACGTAGAATTTACGAAAAAGTAACCGATAGAGATTAATTAGGGAAGGTTGCGAAATATAAGGATTTAGATGAAAGAACCTTATTTTCAAAATTATGGAAGCGATCCTAACATTAATATAATAAGGCATAATACGTCAATAATACATGCAAATGATTTCAATGAGTCCTGTAATATGATGCAGTTAAGGGATTCCGACCGGTTCAGATTTAGCAGTAAAAGAAGAAAAAAGTAATGTTAGAGTCTTAACAATAGAAGAGTGTGTATATCTTACTTTTTAGTAAGTGAAGAAAGCAAGGAAAAGGTATCAAAAACCGTTTTATATAGAACTCTCTCGTGGCAAACATTGTTTAACAGGATTTGTGTAGTTATTGAGATAAATATTTGAAATTCCACAATTATTTTCAAACTAGAACTAGTTTCCAATTTTGACAATGTTCTGGAAACTTTACGACTGTATTAACGATTAAAAATTTCCTTTAAACTGAATAATATTTTAAGAAAGAAGGGAAAAATATAGAAGTTGAATAGATAATACCGATGTTTTAATTTTTAACTTTATCGTTTGTTTTCGATCTTATATAATCTTGATAAATATATGATTAAAATCGTACTTCATCAAAAATCTATCTTGTAAATTCAATTAAAATTAACTTCTTTCATGGATAATGATCCCATTTCAACTGAGTTTGATAATTGCTTTCATAACACTTTAGATTAAATAAAACATATCTTCGTACAAAATTTTCGGCACTTTCATTCTACATTACTTCAATAGGTGATTCATTCGATGTTATAAATTCTATCAAAAAAAACTTTTTTGGTGGAAAATGATTACAGTTCAACGATATTTAATTAATTCTTTCATAAGTAATTAGATTACTTAAAGCTTACGTCCGTATAACATTTTTGGCTCTTTCTATCCACACTACTCCACCGTTACGGGTTATGAATTATATTACAATGAAATTTTTGAGATATAATTATCCCATTTCCAATGTACTAAAACATTGCCTTCGTGGTACTTAATATTTCATAAAATTATATTAAATACAATAATACTACATTAAAATATTTTTGTACAAAATTTTTGGTTCTTTTATTGCAACTACTCTTCAGTAAGTGCTTCATTTTTCAGTTTTAAAATTCTGTTACATTGAACTTTTTCGACAGAATATGATTCAATTTCAACTGAAGTTAATCATTACTTTCTTTATATTTTTTATAAAACTTACTTTCTTTCAATATTTTGGCCGTTTCATTTCACATTACATTAGTAAATGATTCGTTCTTTCCGTTCTCCAAAGTTATTCCTAATTTTCCAGTCTCCAACAACAACCTTTTCAAACCAATGTATTAAATTTTCTTATAACCAAATTAGATATGTTGACTGTTTATATATGTAAGAATCATAATATTATCTTCTCATACAACCCATAATCCTTTACATATAATTGTGTAACTGTTCGCCACATTTAATTTGTGTACAAGTGTCACTTAATTTTCATCGTTACATAGAAAATTCAATAAACCCATTGTTTATATTCAGATATTATTTAGATTAAAAACAATGCTATTAATTTATTCCAGTTCTAAATAAATGGTTCCATACATTTGGACAAGAATTCATGGCCCCTTGTGGATTAGAATATCAAAGGCAAGAGGAAGTTAATAAATGACAAAACATGTTGCTGACATCAAGACGATATCTGTATAAGAAAATAGTTTTGGAATAATGAATTTCTACAAAATTAACGCCAAATATATTCAAGATAATTATATATAGATTTGTTCATGGAAATAAAGAATGTGTGGTGTACATTTATGGTATTTAAGTAATCTTCTCACCAAAAAAGAAATTTTTTGAACTCGGCGAGAGACATCATTTGGAGTATAGGAAAATTTTCAGAAGAAAAGATACAAGAACTACTACTGCAATCAATTTGGTAACGTTATTCTATTAGAATTAGAATATAGGAAATTACGTCAAAAGGCACCAGTCATATCACTTGGAACCGAGGCATTTTTTTTTAGAAAAATTAACAAAAATATTTAGTAAACCTGTGTATCGAAATCAGCCTATTGTTTTATATCCCTACCCATAAATTGAAAAATATAAAAAAATACTATAGTGTAAAATAAATGAAAAAAGAAAATATAAAAGGGAAAATTGTGTAAAAAACACGAATAAATTTCAATTAAAAAAATTTCACAATTAAATGAAACTACGTGATGTAGTATTATTTCTACTTTCTTTAAGTTCTTTACCACGACCTAGGTTTTGTTGTATTACAACATCTTCAGGTGGGATATAAGCAAAGATTATTTTATTTTCAGGAAACGTATATCACTCAATTGGACATGCATGATGAGTCAATAATAGTTTTTTGTGTAAACAGTTCTAAACAGGTAAATAAATATTTTTCCTTTATTATTTCATAGTCTACGTATACAAAATGAGTGAAAGAGATGTTAATCTCAACAATTTTAACCATTGTAATTAATATGTGCAGGAATATCTAAATGAATAACATTACCAACACTGACTACCTTCGGTGTAGTTAAGACATGTTGCGTGCTTTAAGCATTAAGTTTAACAAATTACCCTTGGACCAAGCCTGAAAAATATGCAATTTTTTCTAAAGTATAATCAAATTTATAACTTTTTAAAAGCTGTTACCGTAAGGAAACATTTATGTAATGCGTTTAGCATATTGTTATAAATGATACAAAGCAAAATTTTTACTTTGTTATTTTGCTTATTTGAAAGTGTACTTCTGCAGCTATTTTATTAGATATAATTTAGATATAAGTATTCTTATTCTTAAACACATGCATCTAAATCCAAATTTCCATTTCCGTGTCTCCGTGTCCAAATATATTTAAATTTCCATAATCTGGTTGACTATAAGTGGCTTTCTATATTTACCGTAAATATAGAATTTTTGCTAATAGCCCATCTGAACATGTTGTAATACAACGAAACCTAGGTCGTGGTAAAGAACTTAAAGAAAGTAGAAATAATACTACATCACGTAGTTTCATTTAAATGTGTATTAGATATAAGTTCGATATAATATGCACAGTATATTCCTTAACACATAAATCTAAGTAAAATTTTTATTTCGTTAATTTGGTTATCCATAAGTGAATTTCTGCAGTTATGGTAATAAATATAATCTGCATGCAGTACTTACAGTTTTCTGTTAAATATAAAATAAAATATTCGTCGCGTTAATGTGGTTTATTGTAATTGAATTTTTGCAGTTATTGCGATAGGTACAATTTAGAAATAAAGTTCGCAGTATTTTGTAGCACATAAAACTAATTAAAATTGCTATTTCATTAGCTTATTGACCTTAAATTAATTTCCACAGTTATGTATAATTTTCTAATTAAAGTTGTAAGCCTGAAATCTGAATATTGGGTAACGGCAAAATTACCAAAGCAAATATTTTAAAAGGAATTAAAAAACCTGGCAATAAAAAATGTAATTATACCAAAACGGCTGTGTACCTAAAAAGTCGATTATAAGGACTTGCTGGGCCACAAGTGATTTTGGTTCATAAGAAAATATGAAGTAATGGAAAATGCTTCAGAAATTGGAAATGCGTTTCCAGACTTTTATACCACTTTTCTTGTGAACGAATAGTGGAGGAAGTTATTTTTAGTAAATTATTTCTAGTCATTAATATCATGAGTCTTAAAATTACTACCTTTATCTTTTTATAAGTGATCGGCAATTGTGTGTTATTTTGAACGCAGCCATATCAGGCGCAACATAGTTTCGACGTACTTCAAAGTAATATTCTTTTCTAGCAGTAACTAAAAGTTAATAAATAATAAACTTATTAAATACTAATAGAACTTTAGTACTGTGGCTCCCTAAATGTTTAGGTACATTTAATTCGATTAAATATTAGGTAGTTTCGATTTCGCTGATTTATATTTATATTAGTATTTATAATAAAATATTTACTTATATTCTTATTATTTTTAATATATATATATATATATATATATATATATATATATACATATATATATATATATATATATATATATATATATATATATATATATATGTGTGTGTGTGTGTGTGTGTGTTTAAAATAACATAAAAATGCAACTGAATCGTTTAAAATATTTGAGCCTCAAATATTTTAAACAGATCAGTTGCATTTTTATGTTATTTTGCAGCTTGATCGAAGTATTATTGGATGGAAGTATTTATTCAACGTCATCACCTTGATTTTTTTAAGGGTTTACATACAAAACTAAACTATTCAGAGGGTGGTGAGACTGCACGTGGATTTCGTAAACGAGATACCATGTTAAAAAAATTAAAAGGCATTTTTGATTAAATTTTGAAATACATTTCAAATGGCACCCTATTCTATTGGACCCCGGGAAAGAAGCTAATCGTCAATCTCATTGTATAATTAAAAAAATTAACCGAAAAAAAATTTTCGTGCGCTCACCTAATTCAAATTCTGCTTTTTAAATTTTGCCAACATCCGTAGAAGGATGGTTCGGCGGATGTGAAGACATTACAAAATTTTAAGTTTTACCATTCAACTAAGGAAGGTTGGAAAGGAAACAAAAAATTTGAAATCTAATAAGATGAGAAATAAGCAATTTATATACTTACATATGATATATATTCTTTCTATTAATGTTACCTCTCAAGTATCATAATTCGTAAATGATGGAAACATCGATCATATGTTGCATATGTAAAGAACAAATTTTCCATCATACGATTACCATTTCCACATGGATGTACATGTGAAACGAATACACGTAACATCCCGCCCACGATACACTCTGTTGGGAAATTCATTTAATTTATGCGCGTTATGTAAGCCGTTCTCTAAATAAAGTTTGGCAACGGAGAATAAGTTACAGAATCCCAGTGAACTATTAAGTAGATGGGGGAGACAGGATGATAAAAAATTAGGGAGTAAAAAATAATAATATACTGTGCTGCGAAAGTTTATACCAAACTGGCTGTTTGCTTTCCTGAATACCAAATAAGACGATTATAATCAATACAATTTTCAACAATTGGGGATTACCTTAATGTAAGTGACACGACTAGATGTGGCAAACCATTTATTGGGCTTTAAATAGTGAACGATACGAGCATTATTTTGCAGAAAAACATGTATAGAACATAGTAAAAATAATTTTTTTATTTCTCTTAACGGGGATTATGTTAATTAGAATGAAACGTAATTACGATTGAGAAAATTGGGACGTTAAATATATATGTTAATGAAAAAAAACAATAATTTCCGCAAATTAAAGGCTCTAATGAAAATTTGCTGAAATGGATCGAATTTACGTATTTTTATTCCTCAAAATTAACGTATATATGCATAAGAAGATATAATTAAAAATTATTATGGATGTTTTTAATCATAGAAACTAGTCATAGTCACAATTTTGTAATAAATCTAACCACGGCAGTAAAAAAAAATACTAAAAAATTTCTTTTAAAATAAAACAATATTTATTTTTAGAGTTAACCATTTAAATATATAATTCGTCTTAATAAAACTATAAATCACTCTCTTTTTTTGAAAACAATAACTGCAAGAAAAGATTTTAACTCTCCGCAAGATTCTAATTACGTATATGGGTAAAAAATGTCAACAAATTCAATATCTATATTTTAACTGTTTACAATGATTCTTATAAAAATAAATAAATAAATTATGGCAACAAGAATAGTGCCAAAATGTATCATCGTATTCCAGTAACGATATTTAGAAGTATTCATATTTCATTAATTATTCTCTGTTCTTTACTATTGGTCTTTATTACAGCGTTGTCTTTTTATAATATTTAATATGACTAAATTCAATCTTGAATTATAATTAGTATGAGTCAATATCTATTATTACAACCTCCGCCAGGTTTCAATTATTTATCTCTTTAGTATTTTGTAACTATTATCGCACTTAATATGTTATATATTTCACCATATTTTTTTATATTCATATTTATAAATACAATATCCAATTCTGCAAACATGTATCGTCCATTATTGTACGCTATATCATCCATCCATTCGCAACCGCCATTCGGCCGCACGCAGCCGTGCCCAACCCAACAGGTTCCCAACCTACCCAACCTCGGTTCTCTAATTAGTTGTGTTTCGACCCTTTGATTTATGACAGTCTTATATTTTATGTTGATAAGCACTCCGACGAGATCTTCATAAATTGGTTAAGTTTTCAATTGGAAGTTTGTAATTTTTAATTGTATTAAAGGGATCGGGAGCCCAGTTCGTTGGAATTAATGTAATTAAAGGTATTGTATCTCACCAATTGTCCGTATTTAATATTATTTATATTTATATCCATTGGGATTAATACTATTTTCGATGGATAATAGAGTAATTTTCATCACGTCACTATTTTTGACGTGATTGGAAAAGTTACATGTTAGAAAATTGTGGTATACCTCAATATTATTATAATTTATTTGGTGTTATAAAATATTTGTAGCGCAAAAAAATTATTTCACATAGGATACAAAACCGCGAACTCACAAGCCAGGCTCACATATAGCCCTTGCATTTATTTTCAAAGTGCTCAAACAAGTCAACAAAACAACGAAATAACTTTATTGCAAATGGCATATACTGAAACCTGTATTCCCAATTAAGTATTATTACTATCTCTTTCTGTGATCATTTTCGTTATATTTGAAGTAATTGAAAGCTTTATAGTCTGTAATGTTCTCGTTTTAATATTTATACGGGTATCTAATTTTAAAAGGTAATAATCATATAGATTAGCAACTATTTTGTTAGTCAATTTTATTTATATTTGATAATTAAATTACTGTCTATTAATCATTATTATTATAAATATTATTAAATATAAATTTTCCTACTCCCTAAATTATTAAATATAAATATAACTTATTGTTTCTTGTAAAGCAAATATTAAAATAAAATAAATAAAAAATAAATTAAAAAAATATAAAGAGATTATTTGTATAATCTCTAAAGTCATTTACGTGTGTATGCACTAATCATGTCGATCTAAAATTTTCCATAGATTGACATTGATTAGTGCACACAAACGTAAATGACATAAGAGACTATTTGTGAAGCAATAAGTTTACCTAACAAGTACAAATCTACGTTGACATTTTAAATAAACAAATTAATTTATGATAATATTTTATGAGTCCATGCTCCCAGAATAATGAACTGTGTGTGTATATGTGTATATATATATATATATATATATATATATATATATATATATACATACATATATATATATATATATATATATATATATATGTATATATATATATATATTAAATTTATCTAACAATAACAAGACACGGGCTCTCAAATATCTCGTATGTTGATTTTGATCTAGTGATTCGCTCGAAAGAACCTAATCTTTCCTTTGACGTAGGATCTTCAAATTTAGCAAGAAGATGAGTACCATAGTACGAATAGAGAGGAAATGATCCATGTCTAACTCTGTGTATTATGTTCAATAATCATCCATTATAAAGTAATAGAAAATCACACACACGGTGACACATTTCAGGACGCAAATCATACTCGTACTTGACCGTCTTTTTTATAATTCTCTAGATATACGTTTCAAAAAAGTGTACTGATATCAATGCAAGTATATAAAATATATTTTAATTGTAGTTCGAACATTATATCACAAACGCAATTTTGATTAATTGTCAACAGAAGAAAAACCGTACAAATAAAATTGGAAATTAGGTGCCTTGATAAAATATAATTGAAGATATTTTATTATTATAATTGTTATCTTTCCGTTTTTGTTGACCGACTTCAAAAAAAAAGAGTAATTTCTCAATTCGTCGGAATGTTTTCTTTTATTTATTTTCAGCGATAATTCTTTACTGTGGTGTCGATCATCGAATGGACCGATGTTAATGATTCATTTTTTATTAGAAAGAGGGTGCTTTAGAAATGGTCCCATATAAATATGATGATGATCTGATGATGAAGTCCAAAATCAATAATGTAGCTCCTTAACGAATGGCAGTAAATAAACAATGATTATAAATGATATATTTGCTAGAGGTAATTGTTATTTTGCAAAGTAACTACACCTCTTACCAGGTCAAAGTATGATGATAAGTTGAGGAGATGAACAATGGAACTCCTTAATGGATATTAGTAAATCTATCGTGATTAGAAATATTTACTACGAGTAATTGTTACTTTGCAATATAGCTACACCACCGAACATGTCAGGGTCTGATTATGTATTATAGACATAAAAAATGGAACTCCTTATAGAATGGTAGTAAATGAAATGTAATTTAAGATATTTGCTACTGATAGTTTTTACTTTGCAAAATAAGTGCACCATTGACCAGGACATGGTCTCATGATGAGTTCTGAAGATGAATAACGCAACTTCTTAACGGATGGTTGTGAATCAATCGTCATTAAATATATTTACTACTGGTTAGTTATTACTTTGCAAAATCTAATATTGAAATTCGGATATGGAGAAAAGAACTCCTCAACTTGTTACTTTGCCCTTTGTTTTTTCAAAATCTGAAATTGGACTTCGTATATGGCGAATGGAACTCCTCAATAACTAACAGCTCTCCATCAGCGGCTACAATTTCACTCATTTCTGGTCTGTTGACCACCAACTTCAGAAAAAAGAAAATTATTTGTATATTAGATTTTGTCCGTGACTTTCACCAATTATACAGTATTCTGAGAAATAATTGAATACTGCTTGCAGTTTCATGATTATTAAGAAATAAATTCCAAAAATTATGAAATGAAATGTCTTAAAAACCGACTTCAAAATAGAGGGTACTAAAAAGTAAAAACATATTTAATTCGAAATAGGTATTAAGTAGACTGTTTAAGTTGATCGACAGTGCTGACACCGACTACAAAAATAAGTAACTTAGTTATTTTTTGCGAATAAGTAGGTACTTGTTTCGAGTTTTTTATTTTTTAGTTTTCTTTTTTCGAAGTTGGTTCTTTAAAATATATTTTATTTTGTTGAAAATTGTATTTCAGTACTTGCTATCATTTAATTTTCTAATTAAAATTGGAAGTCAGTTTTATTATTTCTTTAAAGCAGTTTCAGCAGAAAATTTTGTGTAGCGAATGTGTTTCTAAATACGGTTACTGAAGTCTTATTTATTTCACAATTAGGTAGTGAAAACATCTAAGAAAAACGACAAATTTGTCTATAATCTTTGAGCTACCTGTTACTCGGTCACAGCAAGTACAAAATTAATTAATTCATATTTATTATATATAGGTATAAACGATATATAATAATTTCTAAGCTATCTGTTACATTAGCTACGTACATTTAGTATGTGACAATTTATTTTCCAACAACTTTGCTCTTAATGTTCAGAAGTTAATCTTCTTAATGTTCTTCTTAATGTTCAGAAGTTAGTATTTTATAGTGCAATGTGCTCACAGGTAACTGAGTAATAACTTAGTCTTGTTGTGAATATTATGACTTTATCAGATCGACTAATTACAGGAAATTTTGTACCGCGACGATATACCTCCATGGGAGTTTTCATCACATTACCACCTTCCGTCACTAACAATTTTGCTCGATGGTAATTCAATTAAATTTCACTTCGAGTACATCAATATTATTGACGTCATAAACGCCAGTGATACCAGCCACAAATCTTGGTGATTTTACCTTAGATATTTGTGACAATTTAATGTTAAATCATTTTGATGTTACACCTTTCGTATGCTATAAAACTATGTAGTAAACTATATTGCCATGGTTAATGCTTGTTTTTTCTTTTTTTTTCATTTTATTGTTATTATCCAATTCTAGAAAAACTTATTATTTATCATGA
Source organism: Druceiella hillmani (assembly GCA_039881145.1). Classification (NCBI taxonomy): domain Eukaryota; kingdom Metazoa; phylum Arthropoda; class Insecta; order Lepidoptera; family Hepialidae; genus Druceiella; species Druceiella hillmani. The sequence continues at coordinate 10,396,576 of JAYKKI010000014.1, forward strand.
TATATCACTTATGATATACGTCTTTGTCTATTACTTTGTCATTAGCATTTTTCTCATAGAGAATTTTATACAAAAGGTTGGAAGGTATCTAATGAAAATGAGCCTAGGTCTAAATAAATTTAACGCCATTTGTAAAGTACCCGGTATTTTATGAAACACAATAATTGTTTATTGTATACCTTTTAGTGAATATATACCTTTTAGTGAATAGAAATCCAAAAAGAGCAAGAAATAAAAGGAAATTTTGTAAATCAGAAAAATTTTCTTCTTAAAGGCGCATACGTTAACTTTTTAATATAAATAAAGAATTATCAAAAAAAAATTATACAAATCTTAAAAGGTACTTAATAGCATTCAGAGACGATTACAAATAATAAGCAATATCGCCCCGTTTTCTAATAGGTAGTCCCTGTCCGAATGAATTTAAATTTAACCATTAACGGACATTGACCTTCGATCTATATTTGTAAATAACTGTTTTTTCGCTCTTTTGAAATTTTACATATTTCATCGATAACTGTGTCAGGCTTGCGAGTTTTGTATATGATATCTGAGCATAGAAGATACAAAGGAAAACAATCTGCACTATGGTTGATCTTACTGATTTAAAGAATCCTGTAGAAATAGCATTTACAAACTACCTCAAAAACCAAATTATTTATCATAAAAAATTTACATTTACCTGGTTGACACTGAAACATTTAATTGCTTAGTTTTTCATTCTTTTGAATAATGTATTTTCTCTTATTGTAAAACCGGGAGCGAACACTATATGAAATTTGGCCAGTTTCCTTTAGCTAATTGTTTGAAATTGTAGCTTAATTTCAGCAGTAAAGTGCAAGAAGTTGAATTTTTATTTCAAAATCAATTTGGAAGGCAAAACCAAAAAGCAGAAACAATTTTATTCAACAATATAAGGGACATGAAACGAAAATATTTTAACTTTAATTTACGTCAACGTTTAGAAATAGTTAAAAGTTTACTTGAAATAATCACGTATTACGTAGTAGAGCATAAGATACAGCTTAAACTTAGTTTTTCAGAGATTGGAAATTCACTTTTAGCACACATGCAAAAAAAAAAGAATGGACAGCTTAAAAATTGATGAATTAAAATTTTCTAAAACTGTTACTATTCCGCTTGAAGTTTAAAGTAAGACATTAGACAGTTTTATTCAGTTGAAGGACACTTTTAAAGTGAAAACATCATCATTAAAGTTAAACGTCGTTAGTTAATGAAACATTCTAAGGAAAATTGTGGATAAACGCCTATATTCAATAAATTTATCAAAATTTGTATTCCCATTTAGAAATGTTTATCTTTTTTTCGCATTTCGCCTTTTTGACATCGACGAGTAATTTTAATATTTATAAACAATTTATTATGAATCTTGTTTTAGTTTTTAATTTTTTTTAATAGTTTTATTTTATCACTTTTTTAAATTTTTTATGACTTTCTTAAAATACGTTTCATAATTTTTCTAATATTGCGTATCAATCATATAGTTGGAAATATCTTTTAACAAGGAATTTAAAGTCGAACATTCCGATTGGATAATCATAAAAATTTGCTGAAAAGTTATTCAGAATATTCGGAGTATATTTCAAATTCATGACCTCTATTTTATCCACGCAACTCTTGCGTTACACCCGAAGCTATAAACTTTTGGGTGATTTGAAACTTAGCTTCAAATTTCTGGATTTAACGAAGTTTTCATTTATTTATATTATTCACGCTCTTAGTTTCTTCATTAATAAATTTTCATTTAGGCAACGAAATATTCAAATTTTATTTAACCGTTATAACTTAATTATTATCCAAGTTTTATCCAAAATTTGAACTGTCTAGAATCCTACTTGTGTTTATGTGTATAATATTTCTTGATATTATAAAGCTTGATAGTAAAAAGATTGAAACTAATTGTTAATAATTTATATATTACTTTCCACGTTTATAAAGAATGATAAAATATCTCATTTGATTTAGTATATCCCTCTATTGGCTTTAGTTTTTGATTTATGCTAATTTTAATTTGCCAATTTTTTTGTCAGTTTCGTTTCTATTGTTTTCAATTATGTAGTTACATTACATATTGGCTCCCTGTCAAATAGTACTAATTGATTGGTAAACGCATTAAGAACTTTCTTTCAAGTTATTAAGCATAGGTATATAACAAAGAAAATGGTAAAACTTTTGACATCTTCGCTAAAACTTTTTTAGTAAATGAAGAAAATAATTAAACTCTTCCTACGATTTTTCATAGAGTATTTTACATTTTAATATTTGAGTGTAATTGTTTTCCTTTGTACACCGTTCTCAATTAATTAGTATTATATATAATTTCAGAGAGTAAATCAAGTGTAGATTCCGAATAATTAAGCATTATATGGTAATTTTTGCATATTCTTAAACAAAAATTAATTAAAAAGATATATGGCAAGCTTTCACTTCATAGAGCTGGATGGCTGGGTGAGATAACTCACTATGAGTAACTTAGAGCCAACTGAGCATCAATACGAATACATCTGTTTTTATACTCAATATTACTCTCGCCTAGTTTCCGTTTTAGATTAGGAAGGGTGCATACCTTTTTAAAATTTTTTAAAAATATTGAAAATCCAGATACCGAAGTAAAAATATTTAATAGCTATTTTTGCCTTTTCTTTGGCTTATTATTGTTGCGAAATATTTATTATGGTCATTATAGTTTGCAAATGTAAAATAAATTCTGAAATCAGTTTTTTTTTAGAATGGGGATTCATTACTAACTGTGGACTCTCTAACCCCGTGCATACATTATTATAAGTTTATTTTGTAATATACCAATTTTTTTTTTAGCTATATGTTGTATAACGAGTAAGCTGTAATGTGGATTGTGTGCCTTAAAAGTGATACAATATGTGAAATGCTGTATGTGAATTCACATATTTTATGTTTTGTTTGTAAATTCAATTATATTGTTTGTATTTATTTCGTATATAATATCACCTTTTAATGATATTGCAAATTACTAAAAGCTACATATTTTATCTTCGTCATTCTAAAGGTTCTAAATAATTATTTTTATGTAAAGTTTCATTAAATTTATTAAAGTTTGCATTATATTTTTTAAATATCTTATGAGTATTCAGTCGGTATAAGCTAGAAATACATCATTTGTATAGTTTATAAGATGTATAGATCTAGGTGTTATTTTACGTAACTTTGTTCGAATATCTCAATAATAAAGATATAAACATTTTTCTCTTTGATATTAATTCTCTTAAAAGAAAAGTTAAAAAAAAATAGACAGTTTTTTATTTTCTACTTTATTTACAACTGTGGTTATCTACATTATTGCTTTTTAATTTTATTTGATAATTGGTCTGATATCACATAACTCCGCTCCTGAGGTAAACGACAAGTGGTCTTTTTAAAAACAGTTTATTTCTTTTACTTTTTACTTTAGACCATAATTTTGTACTTAAAACAATTTTTAGTTTTAACTTAATATCGATGATAATTTTCCTATAAACAATAAAATATAATAAGTGAGTATAACGTGCCCGGTTACTTTTAATACCCTTTATATTTTCAATCAAAATTTAGTCTGGTATTTGACAAAGAGATTCACACCAATAAGAAAATTCAATTTTCAAAAATATTTGTGTGTATATGTGTGTCAGTAAATCGAAAGATAAAAATGTAACTGGCATAAAATTTGGGCCAGAAAGTAAAAGCTTGTACTAATTAGGATATTACTATAACGAAAACATTCATCAGAGGGTACTCCCAGGCGATCTCATAAATATGAGGAAATTATAGTAATTTTAAAATGCGTCGATTACCGAGGCCGTGAAAGGTCTCTTACCTTGTTAGTTGAGTAATTATAAATATGAACTTACAATAGAGATATGGTTTAAAAATGTTATTTAAAAAGAGTTTCAGCTATGAGTTTCATTTACAATGGAAGTTTTTCCTTTACTTTATAAGACTTCGAATTCTATCGTGTATAGTGCTGTATTTCAAAAAACATAAAATCACAGTTTAATAATTTATAAAAAACTATATTAATCGAAACGATGTTTTAGAGTATAGTGAAATATTTGTAAAAGTTAATTATTTCAATTCACATATTTTGTAAAAGTACGACCTATTAAAATACCTTGTTGAATCAACAAAATGATAACTAAATTTTGTGTAGTGAAAAACTTATTTTCAATCAATATCACTTTTAATACATAAAATTAATTTATCGTATAATTAATTAATTTTTTGAAGCAGAAACGCAAGAAAATTTCTCAAGAAATTAAAAAAAAACCTGAATATGCTTTATTTCTTTTCCAAAATGTTACCATTGGAAAATATGCACAAATATTATATGCATGGTTGCTCGTAATATTTTAAATATCGTCATCTAATACTCAATTGAAATGAAATGAGTTGAAACTGCAATGAAGTTCTTATGGTATTATTTCAGAAACCAAAGATCACTGTTATGAAAATCACTTCTACATAAATTAACATACAACTATGTATGAGTGTCGAACAGCGATTGATTGATTGAAGTGATTTTTCCTTTTGTTTATTAAAATTAAAAGAAAAGTTAGATATCTAACATTTTTGATAATTATAAAGATCATTCGCAACGTTACTTATTAAAAAAAAAAATTAAAAAATTGCTTTTCGACCCGCGTGTATTAAAATGAATGCCGTTATCAAATTTTGAACGTAATTTCACAGAGTTTCCTCACAGAGTTTCCTATCTGTAACCTGTGTAATAAGGTTTATTCAAAATCTGTTTTTAATACATTATATCAGGCGCTTTTAATTAGCAAAAATATGGTTTATTGTAAGTTTTCTTTCAAATAAGCAATAGAGTAAAAACTCAATTTGAATATGGTACACTCGTCGCGAATAATATAGTTCAGTTTTTTTTTAATAATGTAACTTTTATTGCTGTAATCTTATGGTATTGACATAAATCACACGTCTCTTCGAAAATTAGAATATCATTTACACAAAACGTAGTGGTTTATCTAACGCCATTTTTACATTACGAAACTCCCCACTCTCAATAAATGGTACTCACCATGTCGACAATAATTTTTGTTAAGTTTTGGTCTTAGTTTTAGAAAACTCTGATCCAATTTAGGGTTCCGGAAAATAAACCCTATAAGACCTTTTCTATGTCTGCCTGTCTGTATGTTAGAGCCGCTTTCTCAGAAACTGCTAGACCTGGTGACTTTAAATTTAATAATTAAATCAAACAGGAACGTCAATAAAGCACTTATCTCAGAAGGTAACGGTCAAAAATATTTGTATACAAAATTTAGCAGAAGAATCATTAATATCGAATTTTTTTAAAATTTTATACGTAATGTGAGTATTATTTGGGGGACTTAATATGATAAAAACGGACTCAAAAATATAATTTTTATAAATTTCATGTATTGTATCTCCAGAGATCTCCCCCCTCATGTCAAAAAACTATGTAAAGTTATAAGAAAACTATACCAATTACCTCAATTATAATTTTTTAAACAGGAACTATGTCTATATGCCTTTAAAAGTTATAAGAGGTAATTAAAAAAAATATTATTTTTAAGTAGTTTAATAGAAATACCCTTAATATGCCCTTAAATATTTAGAAGTGCTGAAGTATTTACGTAGCACTCGTAGTGTGAGTTCCACTCTTACACGACAGGTTTTCTAAATGTTCTGTCATTATTTTATACCGTGAAAGTTTAAATCTAAGGTAACATTGAACCTTAATGGTTCAATGTCAATGTTACGAAGATTTCATATATTTTAAATATATAGAAAACAAAATAGTACTGCTATAAACCTGCACACACACTTCAGTAGCATCCGCTCCCTGCTCCATTGATGGTTTAAATCTAAGGTAACATTTAACCATTAAGCGAAAGTTTCATATAATATTTTAGGATGACTTCATTACAATGAAACCTAGTAATTATATCGCCCTCGCTACTGCGCGACGGAAAATTTTGAATGTGTATGGGAGAATTGAATGACCGTTTAGTTCCGTTTCAGATTTGGCGTTTAAGACTTCTTTTATCTAGCTTGGTTTTGTTATTTCACTTTGACATAATAATTTTCCACATAATTTAGAAAATGTACTAGTGAATTTTTTTTGGAGTACATAAATGATACGAAAAATAAAGTAATTATTTTAATAAAAACATAGTAAACAAATACAAAATAAACACAAAGGTCTACGCAGTACGTAATTTATTAGATTATATTGCTATAAATGAGGAGAAAGCATGATACTGAAACACTATCATTTGAAAGTTATGTCAGAATATTCTATATAATTATTAGCTTTTATATTAGTTTTAAAGGGTTAAACAGAATTTCGTAATCACGGTTAGACAAATTTCAAAATAAACATGTTGAACATGAGTGAAACTTAAAACGTGACGGTTATTTGTTCTTTTAGGGATATATAAGCGGGGTGTGAATTTAGGGGTTTATTGCTGATATTAAATTTAACTTTCATTACGCTGATATATTTCAAATACATTTTTCTAAGGGATGAAAGAAATAATCTATATCTTTTTAACTTATTATTGTTTGTTGACTGAAATTGGATACTTATTAAATGCCGTTCAACTTTACAACGCTGGAAGATAATAATTTACTACACTTTACATATTTCAGTATAGTAGTAAGATGACAAAAAGAAACAGTAACAATGGTATGCACGACGACGATACAATTTTAAATGAAAAAAGTTCGGCGTCTTTCTTAAAATATATTTGAATAAAAGTTTTTGAATGAATTCACAAGAAATGAAATCGATTTTTAGCATCATCACTCTGCTTCAAAGAGTTAAATTTAAATAAAATTATTTAATTTTGAAATCCAAGAGGTGACATTTAATTATTTATACATAAAATTTTTACAACGCACACATGAGATTACACTATCAGATTAAACACAAGTTAAATTCAATATATTATATGCCTTCTTTCTGCAGTTTTTAGAACTAAGCAAAAAATATACATTACTTCTACTTTTACATTAAACGAATCATGGTTTTGCGGCTAAACCAGTCATAGGGTTTTTCATGTTTCGTTGCTCTCTAAAATTATATCACGTAATGCCTTTCACTTATTTTATTTTTAATCAAAATAAAATGACTAAAAGATAATAATTTATTTTATTAATTTTTTATGGAAAACATTTATCCACGAGTAATAAAAATCACTGAACACCAAAGAATACAAAATAAGCAAAGATAATATTTTTGTGTCAGGATACACATAAAATACGAAATGTTCACCGCTTGGTCGGTTGCGTGAGTTTGCTTATAAATCGACATGTAGAATATTGTTTCTGACCAAATGTTAAATTAATTTTTTTTATTTACAATGAATAGCGGTACGTTTTGCCATCGATAGCAGATCAAAATATTTATGGAGAAGGAGCCGGATGCAATATTGTATGACTGCTTTGGAGATTGATGGGTAAGATCTAAGTTTTCTATTTATTATTATAACTCAATTTTAAGTATGATTATTTTAAGTTTGAGGAAAAAAATATTAAAAAACATATGACCAATAGGAATATTCCAGTTTAAAATATTCCTATTGCCATGCCTATGAAACAATTTTGATCTCTTATTTACTTGGAGGTTTAATCAAAATGTTGGAAAAATCGTCATTCACAACAACATAAATTGCTGTTTTATAAATTCATAAGCGGAAAAATTATTTATTAAGTTATTATTAAATTCCATCAATACGATAGTTCTAAACTACTTAAGAACCACATATTACGGACACATCGAAATTTAACACAACATTTAAGTCTATATCGAAAGACCCCCATGGATGTACAAATTCCGCGTGTAGCGGAGCGTAGGGTTTCAGTTTTGCGACTCACGAAACAATATGTCTGGTGACTGTTATAATTACTTAAGATTTAAAACAAAATCATACCCAAGGTTGAATGTTCATTTTATTCTTCATGTTCAGAATATATTGTATTGTTAATTATAAAAATATAATTATATTTATATATATATATATATATATATATATATATATATATATATATAAACATATATAAATATAATTAAATTTTTAAAATAACAATATAATTTTCACATGATTTGTATTGTTAAAGGAAACCTTTATTGTTTAATTATTCTTCTAGAAAAGACATGTACTTTAAATAAACAAAGAGAGATAAGTAGATACAGTAATTAATTGGAACGGATACCGAATGTAATGCTAATTTATTTAATTAAAAACACGAGAATATGCTGCTTTGCAAGTAATAATCCAATTATATTTTAATTAATTTGCTTGTAGTCCACCAACACAGATAACCTTGAAAGTGAATCAGCTAATAGCCGCAAGTACGAGAAACTTCATGTGTTTTAGTTCTTCTCTATTTATATCAGGAGACATAAACATGTTTCGAATATTTATTGATTCTCTAACTTACAGCAAAACTAATAAAAAAGTAATTTAAATAAATAATACTTCAACAATTCATATTCATAATTACAGAAAGACATATTGGGTAATTTAATAAGACTAAGATCGGACGATTTTTTAAGTCGTAAAAACAAGAATATGCGTGTCATTGGAAATTCAAATTAATGCCTACATTATGAGAGAAAAATGGCTGAAAACAATACTGATTCTTACTTTCTAATCATAATATAATCTTTATAAAAAATTAAATAAGTCTGCGTCCCATAATATGAGCACCTGGTAAAAATTCCAGTGAAGACCAACACAATGCATATGGGAAAGATTTTGAAAAAGTAATACGCAGTAAAGCACATGCCAGGTTGAATTTAAATTAATAAACTTATATATTTATCTCATCATTACGTATGAGGAACAGACAATCCATTTACCCCAGTCGTCACGTACAACATGATACACATCATAACGTAAAGAATCGCTCGAAGAAAGTAAACTCCTTTCGAAACAGGATCAAAGCGATGAGATGATATTATATGCAAAGTAATAATCGCGCAATAAGATAGCTACGTGCGGGGCGGCGCCTCTCGAAAGGCAAACAAAACAAGAACCTACACCGAATTCAGCAAATGTGATCATTGGTTCATCTCGGATGCCCATTTATGGCGTCGGCGGAAAGCTTTTCCGTGTTCAACAAATCTAACGAGATTTCCGTCATAAAAGAGGTGAATCAAAGTTTGCTTTTTTTATCAGCAAAAACCGTTTTTGTCTTTTGTTTCGACTTCTGGCAAAGGTCGAAAGTTTTCTTTGAAAGTTCGAATACTCATATTACACTTTTGGGGTAAGGGTATAACAGTTTAGGGGTGGATTAGCGATGAGCTTATGAAAATCAAATTATTTAATAGGATTTGACGTAATACAATGTAATACAATTTTATTATCGGTTTATTTAACACTAATCACCAGTAAGACGGCCAGGAATGGTTCGCAAACGAACTTTCACAGACGAATAAGGCAAGCGAATTGACATTCATTGATAACAAAAATGTTATTTTTTAAATAATTCCCCTTTATTATGAAATTTATAACCAATTATGAAAACTATATTCACATACTAAATTTATCGAAGATTCGTATCAAATTTATTGGAATATCGCAATATAATTTCTTTTCTGAAATGTTTGATTAATATTAAATGGTTCTAATTTGGTTACCTGAATGCAACAATGCAAAGTTGTATATCGTGTAAAATGTTTTTTCGTGAACATCATAGAAATATCTTGAATGGAATTGAGGATATATTGTCTAGTGAAAATATATTTTTCTTACTTTCATTCTTAGAAGATACTGAATTTTTGGAAAATTATGGGTATAAATGTATTACTCTCCTTACCATAGCTTCATTAAGAATGATTTAATTTTCAATTTCAACTTAATAATACACCACATTTTTCAGAGGTTTCCAAAAATTATACGATATCTTTTCAGGGTATACAAAGTGTTCGACGTTAATCGTATATAGTTTCCTTGATTCATGAATTCCATTTAAATCAAAGAGCGAGCGAAGCAACATGCAATATACGGAAAACGAAGGCTGAATGTGTATTCTCTTTTATTACGTACAAGTCCCGATTCCCCCAAGATTCATAGATAAGTTTGGATATAGAATATATATAGAAAGTTTAAAACATCACTGAAATATATTCTAGACTAAATTAACATTATTTGAAAGAGCTAATCTCGCGCTCCCATGTTACAATAGTAAAACAACTTCATGTTGTGAGGAAAAAGGGTAAATTTTCAGTTTATCTACCTTACGACTTAATACTGATGAAGTGAGATGATTGATTTATAAGTTTTTAACCCAATATCTTAATAATTACTTTTAGTAAAATTATGACTAATTGATGTAATACATTCAAAATACGTAAAATATAGCAAAGATACGAATAAATAACATGATTAGAAACTAAACAAACTAAATTATAATTTTGTTTCCTTTTTATTGAGGTTTAGCGAGAATAATTAATTAATTAAATTCACTTCTATTGACATATATAAAAAATAATAAATATTCACTTTGTTTCCTTCCTTAAAACAGCCAATTACTGAATAGTTCTGACGCTAATGTGAAATAGGTCCGATATTGCCTACCTAAATATTTCATATGAATGTGTTAGGAAAGTCAAAGCTGGAAATATTTTATAAATATTTAAGATTATTTTTACGTTTTTAGGGTTTCGTAGTCACACTAGGAACTCTCATAGTTTCGCCATATCTGTCTCTCCGTCTGTAGGTCACAGCTGTTTAATTAGCGGACTATTAGCGTTGGAAAGCTGAAATTTCCTATGATATGTTTACAACGTCTACAAAATTATTAAATATTATCTTTAAAGAGATAAGTTTTTAGGTTTCCCCCTAATGCGTATAAAGATTAACTTTTTTGCATAAACCATTGCGCGTAACGTCGTTGAATAGGTCTTCAAAAACATTGTTGTACGTTAAGAATACTTTTTCGATCCCTTTACGAAATTATATAAAATTGGCATTATTGTCAGATTTACGTGAACCCATTCCTTACGATACAACAAGATACAAGTATTGACAATAGTAGCATATATAAAAAAATAAGACAACATTTATGAGAGCTTAGTCGACTACGCTAGTTTACCAGTAGTAGTCGACCAACTTATAACATGAAGTGGGAACTTGGAAAAGTTCATGGAAACACTATACAAGTCACTAAAATCAATTGCAAAATAACTCCTTTTTTTATGTATATTTATTATATTTGTTTAAATGTACAATGTAATATGTATATTTACTTATTTACATGATGAGAAATATATATATATATATATATATATATATATGTATATATATATAAATATATATATATATATATATATATATGTATATATTTTTATATATATATATATATATATATATATATATATATATATATATATATATATATATATACACGTACTACGTTCTTACATTTATGAAGAACGAGATAGCAATGTATTCCCATTCATTAATAGTTTTATGGAAATAGTATGTTAAATGCTTATAAATGCTAAATGTTTACGGTATTTTTTTGTAGTAAGAGTTCTACTTGTACTTGATAGATTTTATTTATTACATATTATAAACAGTTATTTCGAAATTTTCTCTAGAATTAATTAATGTCACTTAAATGTTGGGTTTCAAATAATGACATGGGTTGTCAATTAAATAACATTAGCGATCACAAAGAATAAAAGAAAATCATTTTTTTTTTTGGATTTCACTAAACTTGTTGAGGTGTTTGATTTTTACTAAGATAATTTGGAAATAAAGAAAACTATTTGGATTTAATTCGTTCCATATATATTGATAGATGTAAAACAATCTAAATCATCTTTACAATTGTTAGATATATACTTTTAAGTAAAAATAAAAATGTATGCCTTCCAATATGGTAGATATTTTTTTAATATATTAGCATAAAAATTAAATTTTTATTAATTTCTTTACCTCAAATTTAATACATATATAAAAAAACTATATTAATTTAATTTGTAAATAGAAAGAAAATTCCCGACACAGAAAAAGCCACAATATACTTTTCACATAGCCATAAACACGATATAACAATAAAAACTACCGGTCCACTGAAAGCACCTGTCCCAACACTGACCCACGCACAATTCCGAGGCGCATAATTCATATCAACTAAGGATAGGACAGTATTCATTAGGCACCTGAAGCGAAAAATTATCAGAAAGAAAGATTTTGGGTTCTGATATTAATATTTCTAGTAATGACGAGAATATTTTTCAACTGTTAATATTAAAAGGTGACGTAATGAAAAGCTTTTTTTTCATTATTAATTGAAAATTATTTTTATGCATATACGTATATGTACAATTTCTTGGCAAAATCCATTACGATTTCATATATGCACTACGAATTAAAATTGTTATCTAGGGAAGCGAATTAATTTTAATTTTAAATATAAATACTTATATTGTGTATTCAATTTGTATGGAGGGTAACAAAAGATATAAAACAGAAATAACTTCTGGTTTAAATGACGCGTGAAAATGAAGATAAATTAATGAAGTAGAATTAACTGTAAAAACAGAAGTAAAATATAATTTTACTTTATCCCTTCTTTACGAAAATTTAGGGAAAAAGAAACCTATTAAAATCACTGAAGTGTCTTGTCTGTCACCATTTTTTTCAAAACCTTTTCGACGTAAAAATTTGAAATTTGGCATATTGATAAATCATATCAATTTGTGCAAGTATATCCTGGTCATTGATAATGAGCAAATGATAACATTTTAAATATCAGAGGGTGCATTATTTTTTACATTTTTTAATTATTTTTTACAGTCATATGTTCCGTGGGGTTTAGTTCGAAAATACTAGTTCAAAAATAATCTTCATAATTTTTAATAACACATCTTTAATGATATACCGAAAAATAATGAACATAAAATTTTGGAAATAAAAAGTTTACTATAAGTTTACCTTTAATTTGCCGGAAAACTATGTATAAAATTGATCTCATATTTTATTTTAATTTTAAGATATTTTCAGGCTAATAAAAGATATATTGTATTTGAAGAGATATTAACATGGTGATAAAAAATATTGGCATTTGTCAACAGTTTAAGGAAATACAGTATAGATTTAAATATTAAAACTTTTTTATGTATCTGAGTGTGAATGGAACCTTTGTTATATGAAACCTTCTTGCATAGTTTTCTTAATAACAAGAAATAAAATGATTAACACATTTGTAAATATTTTTAAAAATAGATTACAAATAAGGGTGTAAAGTGTGAGTACAAAATATTTATACATAATTAGTTAAAATCTCTCATCTATAAAGGAGTATTTCAGTCCTATGGTGCAAAGAGTCTCAACGAAGTAAACCAAATAACAAAAAACGCATTATTTGATTCATTCAAATCTAAACAAAAATATAAGTAAGTGAAATCTAAATAAATGTGTCATGACATTTTAGGGTCTATTTAATCTTATTTCCAAATATCTTAAAGTATCTATATAAGTCTGAGAAAAATTGTATTATTTTATATCTTGTTTGAATGAAACAATGGAAGAGAAATTAGTTTTATATTTTTAGAGGAATTTTAATTGCATTAAAACGGATCCATAAAAAAGTCTTAAGCAATAGAAAATTAAAGTGTAAATAGAATAATTCATTGAGATTCGCAAGGACTCGTTTACAATATTTAAAAAGAAATAGAATTTCATTTAATTTTGAAGTGCATTAAGAGTAAAAATGGAATATTTAATGTCCCATCAGACATTCATTCCCGCTCAAAAAAAATTCTTATACTTTAATAGATTACGGATTACCGGGTAGCAGCGAAGATATTTAATTACATAATCATACTTGCTTAACACCATTATCACTGGGACTTATATCCAACATTAGCGTATCATACAGCTGGGGTATTCAAAAAAACGAGCAAATACGTCCACGAAACGTATTGCGGATTTCTTTTGTGGGTTTAGTTGAAATCAGGTTTTTTCCTATGATTACGAATTAAAAATTTTGCTAAATTAAATCAATAACGTAGTAACTATATACTAGTAGCAAATTTATAGGCTGTTGTTTGCAATCCTTTTTTTATTTCAATGTCATTTTCTGACACTGAGTAAAGTCTCATTTTAATTTCTGCCGATTTTGTGCTCCAGTATTTTGTGCTCCAGTATTAATAAAGAATACCTATTTTAATTTCTCTTTCATTGGTGAGGGCAACATATAGAAGGAAATTTATTCGATCACAATATCTGTTACAAGACAAGAAGCAGAAACAAATGCCGCGAATGCAATTAGAAATGTAATAGATAGAATACGGTGATGGCGCCACGACTTTTTTTTACTATAGACACTGAGGGAAAAATATTTCGATTTTCCAATTTTCTTTAGGAAACGTCTTAAACAATTATTTAATTTGAATATCTATCTTTACTTATAAAGAAACATTTACCTCTTTTCTAATTTTGTATTGCCATTCATATACCGATTCTTGGCGTCATTCATATCTAACAGGGTAATTAATGAAATACTAACAAATTAGAATTTTTTGATGGGAGATATAAAATATTAAAACACTACTGTACTGTAAAAAACATCTAATATACTGTAAACTAAATGTAATATAGTGTAATATAGTGTAAACACTACTATACTGTAAAAACACCTAATGAAATAATTTACATATTTCATTGAATATTAATCAACATTGATGGAATACTTTGAGAAAAATAAATAATTATTGTAAAAAATTTAATTTTATCATAGTTATTGAAATAAAATTTCCGCCCCGCAATATAAACTCGCTTCTTGTGTTTCAACAAAAATATACTAAATATGATACAATAATTTGTAGCAAATCTATGGTTCTTTCTATAAGTTGTAGATGCAGACTTTTGTTCTGGTAAGTCAACGACGTTACGAGGAGATCTGTCAGACCGCACTTCACCAGGTAAGTGACGAAAAAAATCACCACTTGAAAGTTTAAGAAAAAATATCATTTACGTTCTTGTAAAGGGGAAGTAATTTCACAGAGCAATACCATCATTAGCAATAAAATAAACGCGTTATTGCTCCCGCGGGCGTCACATGCGTTTTTAAAAACAAGTGTTTGATGTGAACTTCCTATAAATTGGCAAATTGTGTATAAATTTCACACCGGGAGTGTTGAGTGAAATTTATATTTACTTTAATTTTTATTTAATTTATATTTTAATTTAATCTACATTTAATTTTTATTTAATTTATATTTACAAATTTATATCTACATTTAAGTTTATTATTCGAATTTCTTTTATGTGTCACATATGATACATTGTTACAACGGCATTTTGAAATTAAATGTAGAATTTGTATTGCATTTTATACCTTCCTTTTCACCGACCAGCAATACTGTATTAAGTAACCGTATAGTTCTTACCTACTTTAAAAATAATCACACGGTTCCAGCGTACTTCGAATTATATATAACAAGGTATATGATTTAGTATGTGGCAATTAAACACTGTTAGATACATGGATTTTTTTCCACAATTACACATTTTTTTCCTTCTAATATTTACTCTTTTGTTACACATGTATCTTAAGAAACGATGTTTTTATTAATATGAGAAATAAAGAAAGAAAAATATAAAAATATATATAAATAATTGACGAGAATAATTTACACAAATAATTTGAAAGAATTTCTTTGGTACTTTAAATTTGTCCCAAATACATAAACTGATATTACATTTGAATACAAAATTTAATTTTAATCATTGTAAACCAAAGACTGAAAATGTCTTGTTAATGAAAAGCACCTAAAATTCATTATATTTTGAACTACCAGGGTAATTTGCTGTATGGTGACATGAATCTCCGAAACTCTTTATTTCTCATATCCAGTATAATTTTTATTTAATTGTTATCTTTTAGACTGTTCTAATCGTATGATATAGGATCAATGTAATTTCAATAATAAATAATAAGAACAAAACATTATAATTAGATGTAAATTCAGCACTTGGTCTCTTTGAACAAGAAAGTGACAAAGAGTAAAAATGACTTTAGTACTGAAGTTTAGAAGCTTTTCGTTTCAAAACTATGAAAGTATAATAAAATATACAAAAGCTAACCTACATAAGAGGAATCAATAAAATCCCAAGGTGAATATAGAAGCTGGAAAAGGGTTTACTATAAATTTCGTCTGGAAGCAGTTCCAGCGGGTTTGGATGACACATCCACATATTAGTATATTTTCTACATAACACTTCGTAACTTGGATGAAATATCCATATCATTTGACGTAATTTTCCTGTATTTTTGCGTATTATTAACTCATTGTATATATATATATATATATATATATATATATATATATATATATATATACATATATATATATATATATATATATTTATATATATATTGCCCGATTGAAAAATTAAAAATTGCAATGATTGAACGAAACACTATCTAAAGACAGTGATTCAAAGAATAAGACTAATAAATACTTGTGACAACATTTGATGTCACTGATGTAATTAGTTAAACAGAGATTAAGCTTGTAACCTCTGAATTTTTGTGCTTTTAAACGAAATTGTTTTACTTGGTAAAATTATACTTTTGTTTATTTGAATTCATGATAATAATATATTTTTAGACTTGCGCAATATTATTGTATTACTATTGTATAACGATAAGACGAGATTAGTTACTAAACAAGGCTTTTAAAATTACAAATCATCTTAAAATAAATAATTTAAATATGTATTACATAAACTCTGGGTACTAACTACTGCTTATAATGCGCTCTATTTTCATTTTCATGGAGTTGGACAGTTATGCAATCTGTTCTAATAATTACATATTTAGTTTTGAATATGTTACAATATTGTTACGTAAGATTTATTTAGCCGACTGTTCTAGTTTGAGGTGACTCTATCCGTAAATTTTCGTGCGTTTTGTGCTCGGAGATAACGCATCGAGAAATGAACTTCCGGATTCGAAACTGCCTCTCTGGACTGTGCATAGCGTGGCGTTGAATTGATTGAACTGTTCGCTTTCATCTCAATTAAGTAAATATTTTAGTTTTCATGTTTTTATTCATCATTTATATTTCGATTCGTATCAAATAGTTACTGCACTTTTAGTACTTTCCTAAATTATATACACAAGTATCCATTGCGACTAATTTTACTTTATTACAGTATTTTATTTTTGTTTTGTTGTATTACAAGAAATGACTGTGATAAATGGTCCGTTCATATCAATTATCGTAAATATATTTTGAAATCATACTTGGAAAATATGTTTTAACCTGGAAATAATAAAAATCAGAAACCAGCAAAGATGAGCAAATGTTCTCTTTCAAGGAGATAATATACTGCAAGGTTTGCTTTCACAAAATTTACTAAGAGATAGAGTGACAGTGCGACATTTTTGCCGGTGAAATATATACCCAAACTTTTGGTCTTATTCTGTAAATTGAAATGAAATTTAAAAACTATTTTAACACTAAGCATGATAATTTTATTTGTAACGTTTTACTACTTTTCTTACTGATCAAGAATGTACTAAGTTACTATAAAATTTTTCTAATGTTAAATTGACATGATAAGGACAGAAATGAATTTCCGCTATAGATATTTACAATGAAAAGGTCCTGAAAAGAACATATTTACGATAGTTAATAAAAACAGTTATTTCAGGATTTCGAACCTCACAAGGAAAAACGGACCAGTTATAAAATAACTGGCGTATCCGTCCATCTGTCTGTCCATCACAAGATGAAACCATTGATTTTTTAGAAACCATTTAATGTAGAAACGTGGCATAGTAACAAACTTGGAGAAATAAATATCTCAAGAGATGAGACTAAAAATATTGACACGAAAATTTTTGGGGCTGGAACTAAATAGTAACGCGTCTCAAAAATATTTTTTCTATTGCTTTAAGTCTTCTTCATAGATCTAGTGAATTACATCTAAAAAAATATGTTTTTTATTTCCCACTCAATTTCTAATAAAATAAAGAAAAGATTTTAGAAGCAAACGTAAAGATTGTACACACACACACACACACATATATGTATATATATATGTGTGTGTGTGTGTGTGTGTGCGTGTGTGTGTGTATATATATATATACATATATATATATATATATATATATATACATATATATATATATATATATATATATATCTATATGTATATATATATATATATATATGTATGTCAATTCCTGCTTCTTTATGTTCGGCATCTATTATTAAATTATTGTTTGCCTAAATAAGCCCATATGTAGATAGTAATATCATATAATAAATAAAGTAATTACACATTCAACCATTTACAGGAACCTGAGTGTACGTCGCAGATTTGCATTTGGAGGGTTTTTTAAATAAAATATTAAAGGACCTACATTACAACAAAGGCCAGTTCTATAAGAATTTGATTAGGTCTAATTGACAACCATCTCAATTCTTGAAATATTACAGTAGAAATACGGTCGGTACCGCATTCACAGAATCATTTAACGAGTAGTATTTTTACATCACAAATCGGTAGACAGAACATTTATCAAGTCGAAGGAATTCTATCACCTTTTATTTTTCTAGTCGGCACAAAAAAATCGGTGTTTTACATTTTTTTGCTTTTCTTATTGAATTTACTTTACATGTTGCTTTAAAATGGAAGGACTTCCCGCCAATTAGCATATTAATTATATTTATTTGACAAAAAAAATTTGTCATGTAAATTCTTTCCCATCAATTGAAGACCTATTTTTAAATAGTTCAGTGTCTTTTTTTCCATTTAAAATTAACATTTTTTACTTTGTACATGCTGTCTAATAAACCGAAGATAAAAATAGAAAAATCTAATTAGTGAATATATTTGGCGTTAATTTTGTAGAAATTCATTATCACTTAATTTTTATTCTGAACTAAAAGAAACTAGGTTTACATTTAAATTTCCCACCTGAAGAAATTATCATTCGAAACGATACCTAGGTCGTGGTTAGAAAAAGCCTATCAATGAGTATTGACTGAATTTCGATGTGGCAAATGAAGTAAAAATTAAAATTGAAAATTTCAATAGACTTTGCCGTTAATGTTTATGCACTAATTTAAATAATGAACTTAACGTAACACTCGGTTTTAAATTGACAAATCGAATAATAAAATATTTAACATTAATATCACATTATTTTATATTTAAAGTAATATAAGTGCAACAACCATTTCCTTTCACGTTCTGATCGCACCTCTACCTTCACATCTCTATGCGGGTCGCAGACGCAGGCTGTGGCCGATCTAATCTCGGCTCAGCCTGCATTGTCCCTTGGAATATAAATGAATTAGTGGACGCTTCCATTGTTATACACCTGATTGCGTTTAAATGTTCTGGGGTGTGCTGTGACTATATAAGTATACGAGTTAATGATAAAATGATTTTTAAGCTTAAGCGGAAATAACAAATCTCGTAAGTGGAAGTCAAAATGAGTACTGGAATTTGGACTTTCAATCGACATGGAATAAATTTTTATTCATGTTTAGTTTGACCCAGATACGGTCACATTTGAATACAGAAAAGAAATAAAGTAACCATTCGTTGGTATTCCTTTGGATACGGAAATATTTTAGAAGCAAACATTTCATTTCAACATAAAATAAAAATTACATAAAGCTGTACAATCTTTAATTCGCACGTATAATTTGCAACGTCACAGCGATGTATACTAGCTCGCGAAATCCGAACGAATCTTGATATCAATTTTTTTGAGTCACGAGCTCTGATAAACGAAACAGTTTTTTTTTCGTGCATTCTTTGGTACTTTTATCAACTCTTCAATAATTTCACAACTTATAAATAAATTCCAGATTTGTACAAATTTAGCAATACGAATATCAAACTCTTTTGAACTTTATTTTTAACTCTATAGTAATTACGTAATGGACGTTGATCAATTAGTAGATGGAAGTTTCTACAAGAAACGTAGAGAAAATATAATGAAATTGCCAAGTAGCTAATAACAAATTTTGTTGTATTGTTTTCTGCCTAACTAAACTTATATCTGTTTTCTAGATACCAGTGCGGAAAGTAATTATGTTCGGCATACAATGTGATTTATAAATATTAAATGCAAGGGTAGTTGTTTGACAACAGATTTGATATGTCATGCAATATCAAGGATAGAACATTCGAATTATTTAAAAAAATGGTTTGAAAAGTACAATAACTTCAACAGTTTTTTTTAAATATAGAATTCATAACATTTAAAATATTGCATAAAGCTGGTTATGAGAGCAGGGAAAGTTAAATGTTATTAAAGAACGCAAGACGTACATATATCTTAACTCAGGTTTGCAAGTGTATTAAAATTTGTACACGCAGAATTCAATTCTAATTTCATGGCGACTAAGAGAATATGAATAATGAGATATATCGAAAAGCAATAAGCCCAGCTACATCGTTATCATTTATTAATAATTCTAAAGGATAGAGAAGGTTAAAAATGTATTTTCTTACTTTGTACCTTAAATCAATTAATGCAATGAAATCCATTTGATTCAATAAATTATTATTTTCTGATTCTGATTATCTAATAAAAAATTGTGAATTTTTCACTAGAATATCACACATGACTTTCTTCCAGTCATTTATTTATTATATTACGATATAAACCCATGTCCGTACACATGTAAATGTAAATCTCAAATTCTTATAGAATACATCTACTAAAACTATACTTATTATACTATATATAAATGCAGGTTGTATCGTGGTAAGTCAATGACAAAAATTTAACTAAATTAAATTTAATAATGTTAGAGTGGTTATAAATTTACTTTACGATGCGTTGAACTATCTAAATGTATCTAAGGTTCATTTATCTTTATCTTTGATAATATAGCGTTCGTACTATAGTTCATTCAATTTCAACAGAGAATTTTTATAAACAATCGAATTAGAAAGTGAAAATATGTTTAGCATAAATATATATTTGATCAGATGACGACAATTTATAAAATGATTGCAAAACTATATAAGTAAGAAAGTTTCATATAATAGGTAAGAAAGTTTCATTATAAAAATATTATAATTACAAGTGTAACACCATTATTTTAGTGACACGAATTGAAATTTTACATAATAAAAAGAGATAACGCTCCATTTTTTTGATTAAATTACCAGGCGTTTCAAACATTTCGTGAAATTAACCGAAATGTCGATGCTGAAAAACCGCAGAGCATATTGGAGTATGCTATTCTTTAATAAGGCGTTTAGTGTGAGTTATCGACAATGTATCAGCTTACGGCATTATATACAAATATACTTATATTATATTTGACGTGTAAATAATTAAAGAAACATTGTAACATGTTATTTTCTATGTATATTTTTGTAGATTATTCTTAATATAGGAAATATGTTTTTATTAAAGTCATTAAAAAAAGCTTTAATGTTAATTTTCGTTGTAAGTTGGTTGTTCATGTAAGGATAAGATGGCCATTTCATTTCTGGGCCCATTTTTCTCCCCCTTTGTCTTTATCGTTAGTTTTTTTCTATTTTGTCGTGTAAATTTTTCTTTTCTGTTTCTCGTTTCTCAATTTTCTTCCCAGAATTGTTGAACGGAGTGCAATTTTCATGAAGCCACAATTTTTGAAAAATACATTGCGGCTAATCTTCTCTTTTTACAGACTCGTAATAATTTTCGTTGTATCCCACACAATCATATATATTATCTTCGGGATCGGAATTTTTACTGACTAATTCCAACATTTCTTCTTCCTTATAAATTCAATCCAATTTAATTGTTTGCTTTTTAATCATGATTTTTTTTCTTCATAATCTTTTTATTTTTACTTTCCTTTTAATTTTTTTCACTAATATAAACCGGAAATGTGATTACATTTACTTCTTGATTGAATCGTTTTCTAACGTTTGTAAGCAGTTCTACAACAAGGCACGTATCAGTAAGGTACTTTGAAGGCTTGTCTTTTTGCGGTGTCTTTTTGTGAGGTTCGTCATTAAAATCTTGATGTTGAAAGTATTGTTGGTGATAGTTCTTCTTGAATCTGTTCGGATGTAGGATTCCCAAGCATCACTGAAATCTCTTTAATAAATCTGTAATTTCTAAGATCATTAGATATTAACCCTGCGCCACTTATGAATTTGTTATTCGATTTGAGGTTATGTTATCGACAGGTTATTTTATTCGACGAAAAAACAGTAAAAGCATAATAAGTTTTAAAAATATTAACACAACAATATCAAATATCAACGTACTAAAAAATCTGAGGTAACGTGAATCTTTGAGGTTTACAAATATTTACTTCTTAATTTTTTTTTAAATAAAAAAATGTTTGCGGTTACGTACACGTTCGAGTAGTAATCGCTCACCAATCTAGGCTCACGAGGTCTAGAGCAAAGACAGTAAAATTTTTTGGTTGGTCGTTTAAACGGACAGGCCATATCATATTAAATTACCCTAAGCTAATATCCAGAAACGCAGCCATCACTGTATTTATATGTATTATAGTGCGTTTACAGTTATTCATTATAACGCATTTTAATAGTCTAAAAAATAACGCCATATGAGCGATATAGTGTACTAAGCGTATAATAATATAATAATTCACATATTATTCTGAAAAGGAAATATATATCTACGTTTGTAATTTCGTATAAGTAGTTTAAAAAGTAATGTATGTCTGTCAATGGCTGCGGACAATATAATGTTTAACTCATCTTAAAAACTTCGACAAATATTTAAATATTTATTTCAAATTGACATACTTGTGTTAATTTTAATACTACTTGAATAAACTGAAAAACATTTAAATAGATATTTGAAAGAAAAGATATGGAATATTCATTTTCATGGTCAATACACATTGAAATTTAGTTAATAATATTATTTGAAAACCGTACTTTCATCCGAATTTCATAAAATCATTAGTTTATCAGATAAAAATGCCGATTTGTGCTTACAACTTTTGCGGAGCCACAAACTTCTATTCTCCATTCGGATTTGTATGTCTGGTAAAACTAAATTATTAGTCTGTTTTGAGAGCAACCAATGCGGATTCATATGATTACCTATCTGTCCGCCTGTTTCATAAATACGAAACCGACAATAGCATTGTAGTGGCTATATATAAATGTACGTAGATCTAACAAATCTGAATTAATCTGGGCGCATAGTCTGTATAATTGTTTGCGACATTCATTATTTATATGTCCACAACGGAGACATTTCTTGTTCAAAGGTATATAGATTCAGGAGACCAATTATATTTTTTTTCCTGTATGCCCATGTAGGGCAACTTTTAAATTAAACGATGTCAAAATATTTCGACTTGGAACAATGTCATTTAATAATCCCATGGGCATGGCTGAACAAACATTATTACTGTTGATATACGGTGTAACAGATAAATTTATGATGAATATGTCCTGTAATCGATATGAGATGTCTTGTAACAATATTTCTCAGTAACATCGGCAAAAGTGATGTAATTTTATACGTATGCAGTGTATTTTTTCTGTGAAATATTTCATGTATTTTTATGCATTAGTTCGTCTGTAAAAAATATTTTAATGATTACTCAAAAATGAAGTTTTTGTGATTTCTTTGTAATAATTTTCTTTATAATATAATATTTATATATATATATATATGTATATACATATATATATATATATATACATATATATATATATATATATATATATATATATATATATATATATATATATGTGTGTGTGTGTGTGTGTGTGTATATCGAAATTTTTGGTATTATTTTTTATGTGTTTTTTTATGTAACAGTAATACTTATAAAATTTTTGAAACACTTCATCTTACTTATCTAAATTATGTTATATTATACATCTTATTATTTATATCCTCTCTTAAATATAAAATATAACTTGTATAATATAACTTACGTATGTATACCGTGTAAATATGAACAGCAAGAAAAAATATATTATTCAATCATAAATGTTAAATAAATCCACATTATATTGCCAACGTAAATGTAAGAAAAAGGTTTACATTACCTGAACTGTCAAATCTGATTGTTTATAAACATTCTTTTTTCAAATTGAATGGAGGATAGATAGTAATATAAAAATAGTATGAATTTTGATATCTCAAGTTATAATTTTGTTTTGGTACGCAAAAACAGGTCCATAAATGTAATATATCTAGAAATTTTATAGTAATAGAAATTAATGTTTTATATAATTATAATCCATTGTTATATAATATATTATTTTTTAACCTTATGTATGCATATATACATATATATACATATATATATATATATATATATATATGTATATATATGTATATGTATATATATATATATATATACATATATATATATATATATACACACACACATGTATATACAGTCCTATATAGACTATTTTCAAATCAGCGTAAGCTAGTAAACCTATTGGGCTAATAGGTTTATTATGGAAAATATATCCACTTTCTAACGACATTCAAATATTCCAATTCTAACATTAATTGCAGCTAAGTCCGATATATAACAGAAAATTAAAAATTTTTCGAATGGAAAAATTTTTCTTTTCTGAAAAGTAAGTAATATTTCATTATATAATTATACTTCGTGACTATTCAGTAATATATTGGATAGTTTTCGTTTCGTTGAGTTGTTATTATAGGTATATTTTATTGATTATTTGGTGAGAATTTTTTCATTGCCAAAGATCATAAACAATTTTATATAATGTAATGTACTTACAAACATTTTATATAATATAATGTGGACTAAGGACTGGCCCAAATATTGAAGGAAAAAGGAACAGTAATTCCTATACCCTTCAATATTTGGGCCAGTCCTTAGACAAACGTAACGTCGTTATATAAATATATAAGAATACATTAGTAAATTTACGTTTCGGATGAAGTTAATTTCTAATTTCTTATGGCGATTCCCGGGGTTATATATTCATAACTACCAGGTTTACGGTCGCTTTTCCATTTGTGTAATAAAAAAGTTAGATATTTATATATATATATATATATGTGTGTGTGTGTATGTAGTAAGTATACATATTCGTATAGTAAGTAAAGGTTTCATACATCTTGGTAGTAATAACTTCAATAATAGTAATAGTATTTTTAAAGTCTTTTATTGTGCATGAAGTTTGGTTTTATTTTTTCAAAATTGGTCTAAATTTTATATAATTAGACCTTATGACTATATATGCAATAAATCACTATGGAAGGTGGGTTTTTACCATATTTTATAATAAATTAATATATATTAAATCAGTTAGAAAATGTAATTAAAAAAAAAAATATATATATAAAAATAAAACTAACAAACATAAAAAACTATTTTAGTTTGCTATCGTTTGCCTTTCAGTAAATACTAAATTATTAAATGTCTCAAAATTTCCCCGGATATTCAAAGAAATATTATTTTCAGATTTTTATTAAATAGATTTAAAGCTCCTCTGTTAATTGCAATATAATTTTGACCATTTATTTTCCTCTGAAAAAACTATCCACATTTCCAAGGAAAGATCGATATTTCTAATGAAATTAAAAGAATGGACCATTAAACATACAATATTACAAAACAAAAATGTTGAAAATTAAATTTTTTTAATATCGAAAAGAATGCATTTTATATACTTTGTTTATAATATCCGATTTGAAAAAAAATTGCAATTTTAATTTTTAATTTAAAATGAAGAAATTAAAATTATAATTTAATAATATTTTTAGGTATTTTTCTTTCGAATATTTAAAGATATATTCTGAAAACATTTAAAGTAGACCTTTAGCTCACTATAATATATTTAGTGAAACGTTATTGAATGTTATATCAACGATTGAAAAAATATAATTATATCCCAAATAAGATAATGAAAATATAATATGTTAATATACAAACCAAGTACACGATGCATTACTCTCATACTCATACTGCTTAATCCGCAATCATTTGTTTGTCCATGATTGAAAAGTGTTTACAATTCTTCATTGCGGGAGTTACATCATAGTTGATGCGTTAACTTTATCCACGCCGGATTCGTTATTTCGATACACTCATCATATGTACCGCCGCCCGCCCTGGGTGATATTGCTCTTCCTGCTACTTGTGCTCTATCCTACTGCCGTATATCATATGAATTTAGTATCAGGCGCCTGGGAGGCAGGTACTGCTTCATTGTTACCAATAATGGTCACATCTTGTAAAATACGTTTGTAGTCAGTACCCCTATGGTCGAACACTTATACTTAAATATAATAAACTAGACTAAATTTAAATCATTTAATAGCTCTTTACTTCAAAATGCTCTTTACAAAAAATGTGGTCCGTTTTACATAAACGTTTTGGTTTATGCAATCACTATTACAGTGTTATATATATGGTAAAAGACCGTTAAAGTATTCCTTCAACCTGCCTAATGTTTCAAAATTCTCCATTACAAATTTGTCAATACTGGAGTTTATAAAGTAAACGGAAAAGTATAGCAGCGTAGGAATTTATGAAGTGAATCGGCATCGCATCTCACAATTATATCTTCAAATTAAAACTATGTGCGTTATATGGTTGTAACGTGAAGGATTATTGAAATATTTATTTCAATGATAATTTACGAGAAAAAATAAGTTTCATGGAAAAATAATTCATTTACGTTGTGAGAAAAACAAATAACAACACATGCCAGATTTTATAATTTTGTCATTATCTCATTAGCTACATGAGTAATGTGTCCATTATTTTTGGCCTTGACCCAAAAAAAATACATTTTGCGGAATAAATTCTATCCAATATTACTTATGTTAAAAAGGGGATGTTGTTTTTCTAACGACCTCTTTTCAAACATATCGAAAGGAACAGCAATCGCAATATTAATATAATACTCTCAGTATACAAATAAGCAATATAATAAAAAAATGCTAACAATACGTAAAAATATGGCCAATATTTTTCACAAAGACCCAATTTTGATTCCATATTCAATATATCACCGATACCTTTGGAGTTAATTAATATTTTCTAAGTACCCAAATAAATATTTGGTCCCAAATGTTAAAATAATATATGATGATAAAAATGTTTTTTTCTTCCAGAAGTTGCTGTAAAAAAACTTGGGTCCTCCTTTAAAAGAAAATATTGTTCGTCACAAAATATCGATAAAAATAACGAATGATAGTTTATAAAATATATTAGGTTATAACCTAAGGTTTGTTATGTCATTTTTAATGATCTAATTAATAAATGAAGTATTGAATACAAAGACAAAAAGTTTAGATTTTACTACTTTAAAATAAAATGATGAATATAATTTTTTTAACGTTTTAAAATATGAAAAATATGTAAAACTTCTCTTGGCTTCAATTACGTATGTATAAATCGCTTACGATATCAATTACATATAACAACCTAAAGTGTTTAACTGTCTGAATCAGCTTCCGGACAGAAAACAATTTTTATTGATGCAAAGTTATAATCTATAGCAATTAAAAAAACTAAAATTCTAGATTTCACTTTGTCGTAAAAACCACGTTATTCAATAAATAATTGAAATATTTAATTAGACCAAATCTACCGCACTGAATCATCAGATTTTACAACCGACAGCAGAATGTCCCATGAAAATGCTTTTTTAAGACACCCGGTACCAGATAAGCCTTTTGGCGGTGACAGTCTAATGACAGCGGCGTAATTAGGGCGCAGTGCGGCGAGCGGTCGTCAGTGGTGGCAGTCACGGGGCTGGTTATCGTCAGACCTATTTTAAGCAGTTCTTTCAAGTCAATTTAATGCTGCAGTTTAGGGTAGCTCAAAATGAAAGTAATTAAACGCTTTAATTTCAATTTTCTTTCTTATAATTCGCGTATTTATAATCTCTATCGCTGATTCGAAGAATTTAAAATGTACTAATATATGTATTCATCATACACAAAACAAAATGTGCATCTGAAGATTAAGTTTGACTCCGCTTCAAATAATTGCATTGCTTAGTCATTTCAACTGAATTGTTTTATTATTAATTTATCTATTAGATGTTTACTGAACTTCTTTAAATATAATTTCAAAATGTAGCTGCCGTAAAACATATCTCAGCTATCAGAGGCGATCACACTGTTGTTGCCAAATTATAGAAGTTATGTACTATTGAGTTTAGTTGGTACTTCTAATGATTTTATAGAAATATCGCGTAACGTGAGTTTAGCAAATATGATGTTTAATTTGAGCACAACATGTTTTGCTCATCTAATTTTTATTCACAATTTTTAATTAAGTGCTGCTATATTTAAATTCGTGATCATATAATTTATTTTTAGATATATATTTCAATCCATGCATATAATACAATGGTTAATGTCTTTTCTGTTAATGTCTAAATTAAAAAAAATCTAAAATATTGCCAAAAACGTTCTTAACAAATTGACCCGTCTTCATTCAACAGTAAATTTTCAAGATATTTAATAAGGTTCAAATTCATATTGAGACCAGGAATTGTGGACCATAGAGAAAGGATGAAATTACTTGATGGTAGTAGAAGAGAAAGAATGAAATGATAACTTAGAATTGACTAGTTTTCAACGCGTATACGCTTATTGTTAGGTTCGATATTATCATCCGTTAAGTTACACGTCTTAGCGCACAAACGGCGCAGATCGTATTAGAATTTTGTAAAAATTCTAGAATTCATATACCGAATTAAATATGTTTGATGATTTTTTTACGTTTTTTTTCCCGAGCTTATTGACAGAACTAACAAATGATCTATTATTGAAAAGAACTTCGATAAATAATTTGTGAAATCGGTTCTTATTTTCGGACCGGATATTTATTACTAGCCGTTGATTCAATAACCCCTTATAAATATTATTATTGCCACGTTTCTACAAAATCTTAATTTTTTTGAATATATTGCATTATGAGCAAGCTGTCTAGTCTTGCTGGGTTTTGTGTACAATGAGCAGTAAGTATAAAAAAAGAGTTACGATATATTGAATGCTGTCCGGGAACTCATGTATTTTATTTTGTTGTTAACATGAATTATTTTGCTTGTAGGTAACTCGGATGCTAATGCTAATGACACTACAAATGAGTACAATTTATATTTCATCATCGCCTTTCCCAAAGTTTTAGATGAATAATTTTGTGATATTTCGTCAGATGTTTAATAATTTTCATTACTTTTTTTTTAATATTTTTTGATTGTTCAGTAGTACAGAGTTTAAGAATTAACTAATTTATAAGAGGTAAGTCTATAAACTGACGAAATTCTGTATCTCTCTACTAAAAGTAGATAATATTTTTTGTTTTATACATCTGTATACAAATATCTCAAAACTAAATTCGAAATATTTTTTCTTTTTACACTATTTTTTTAAAATATGAAACTTTAATTGCTTTTAAATGATTATTTTTGCCTTATTTAAAACAGTAGTTTTAAATTTTAATACTTTTTAAATTTAGTTTTTGGTATATCCCATATCACGAGCACAACATCACTACTCTTGGGGTTAATCGGCTCCTAAAATTTTTTTTTAAACAGTTAATTTCTTTTGCTGTTTACTTTAGACCACAACTATGATGTAACAAGGGTATAGTTTAATAAATTTGAAAAATAACTTCTGGATTACGTTTAATCTTCATAATAATTTTTGTTATTTATAGCGTACCCGGTCTTCTCTAGTCTCTTTTATGATTTTAAATATAATTTAATCTGCTATTCGTATTTGACAAAAACCTTCAATCCAAAAAGTTATTTCAATCTTTAATGTGTTTAAAGTGCGTATTTATAATTTAGGTTGTATTTATTGATATGAATTAAAAATATTTATAATAAATATTATTGAAGGTCAAAAAAGTTACTCTTGAATCAGAAAGTAAAAACGTGTAATAATTATAATATTACTATAAAGAGCACTACACATAAGTTAATAAACAAATACAGTTGTGATTCAAAGGCACTCATTATTTTTTTTTAAGTAAATAAGAATTTAGAAATTCTTTTAATAGTGGCAAACACCACTCGCCACTTTATTTAGTAAAAAAAATTGAGTAGGACAAAAGTACTCCTTTTTGAAATCTCCTATTTAGAACGGGACAGAAAAGTTAATAAAAGTCCGAAATTTTTTTTTTTTCAGAAATGTTTATAGTTTCTATAATCTTCAGAGATATAATAAGAACTTGCAAAAATTTGCCCCCTCCCTCCTATGCTCCTATATAAAGATTTTAGAATAGTCATCATGTTTTTGAGAATATAAAGGGTGCAGTAAGCAGTGTATTTACTTTGTGAAAAATTAATATTTTTATATAATTTAAGAGATATACTACGCACATAATATTTCCAAAACATTTATATGTTTTTTTATTCTTAAACGTCTATAAATACCTAAATATGTACATAGTGCTAGTTCAACTTGTGGTTGACAGGTTTCTTAAATATAATCTTATTATTTTTGTCGTAAATTTTTTTATTGTGTAGGAAAAAAGAAATTTTTCAAAATTTGTTTTCATGGCTGACTGTTAGTGATTGTTTTTTTTTGTAATATGTTCATTATGATACGTATTATGTAATAAAACTGCAATAAAAATGAAATTATATAGATGGTATAATGATGAACATAGCTTCAACCACCACTTATTTCAACTTGATGACTGTCACAATGGTAAATTCTTAGCATAAAAACACTAGTAGTACTGGTATCTTACCGTTAGTTTTGGTACCAATTAGTCATACATTTTAAGAAACGATGACGGGTCCTGGGTCACATCTTACAGAAACGAGTAATCCCGAGTAGTAACTAATATGGATATATATTTCTTATGTTAATGATAGCCCCTGACCCAACAATTTCTAGGATTAGATAACTTTTAATTACATCTTCATAATCATTGTAACTGAAAGTTTTATAATTGCCGCAACTATCACATTTATGAATTAAGTTTTTTTAAATTGTTTCTCAAATTTACAGTATATTCATATTTAATAAGCTTCAGTAACAGGTAGAAAAATACTTCAACGATATTGTTCAATTAGTTTTGTCGATTTACTTGCTATTAATTGTTGGTTAAGTTTCTTAATGAAAAACAGAGTAGACATTTTCACTATTTAAAATTGCTGATATAGGATTTCGAATTTTGATTTAAAAATAAACAAAAATTTTGTATTTTTCATTAATATTTCACATGACAATTTTTAAGGCAATGGATTTATGTAAAGGAATAAAATATGATCAGTGCCTATACTGTTAATATAACCGGAAAATAATGAAAAAAATTTAAATAGACAGCTTTTTGAATTAAAGAGAAACAATTTATTTATAATTTCAAAACAATACTTCCATTATGAATACCTGGGCCCGCACATAACTAGCGTCCACTTCCTGCTCATTTAATAGGCACTTATTTAGCCAAGCCAAGGATTCACACAGTATTTTAATATTACTTCATAACGCTTCTTATAGTTAATTTAGCGGTATACTTTCATTTTATTTTCAAGTTTTCTAGTTATGAAATTATTTCCATGTGCATATATGGACGTACGATGATTTAGACACATATTTTGACATAAACAAACATTGAGAAGTGAATATTTTTTGCCAACGAGGAACTAAGGCAATTATTTTATTTAAAGTGTAACAAACACGAACGTATACAATGTATGTAATTGACTGGAAAATATTCCTCTTAATAATGATAAAGCATGACATTGAAATGGGATCATTTGAAATGTACGTCAAAATATTTCACATAAAGTTTTCACATAAAATTTAAATATTAAGTAGAATTGCGTAATAAGGGTTAGGTGGATTTAGAAATAAATACGTTAAGCATTAGTAAAAATCGCACAGCGAGTATTTTGTACGTTCTTAGGAACAAATAACGAAGTATAAATTAAAGCGTAAACACTATTTTTGTCAAACAATTACCGATATTAAATTTATTTTGTATTGTGTTAATATATTTCCAAATATATTTTTAATAAAAATAAAGAAAATTCACCTATTTTGCATTTATTCTTGCGAGTTGATCGACAGAAATTTCGATGAAAATACTTCCTAAATATCGTTATAACGATTTGTTTCTAGATTTCTGACAAAAATTCTTAAACACTGGAGGGGGATAAATTGCATTGCATTATTAAAATTCACGTCTCATGAATAAGACGCCGAATAAAAGCCATTACTTGACAATTTTGATTACATTTTCAAAGACCTGAAACTCAAAAACATTTTTCATCCTCGGGCTCGATGTATGCCGAGTAAAATAATTCCTGTAAGACATAATTACAATTGACGTTAAACTTGAAGAATTATTATGTTCTAGTAGACGGATGGACCAAAAAACGTAAATGATAAATTTTTAAATACTTGATCACCTAAAAATTTAAAAAGTTCCCCAAAGATCCCAGAGCTTGATTTTAACATGATACTTTCTTTCTTGAGAGACAAGTTACTAACACGAATTTTCAAAAAGTAAGTAATTTAAAATGTATATACGAATGTATATAGCGGAGTAACTCCCTTGAATAGATATAATACAAATTCAATAAAGGAATTGTGGCTTTATTCAAATGCGATTATCATGTTATCGAGTACAGTGAGATACCTAGCTCATAATTATTCATTTGACTGACGGACTGACACTTTTTTAATTTTAACATTTTGAAATCATGTAATCAAACATATAGATGTAATCAAACATAAAAATAACTTGTGAAAAAATAATCATATTAGCAACCGCTATTCTCAAAATAAACATATGGAAAAGAAAATATCTGTAACTATAAAACCCCTTTAAGTTAAAAATACATTTTAAAAAGGATAGCTGTAGTAGCTCTTCGACAATATTTCATTTATTACTTAATAATATTATTCTCGTCACAGTTGCATTCGCATTCTGAGTACCTACGTACGAACGACATATATACAAACCCATGGAAAAATCTAAGTTGGATTTTGAAATGTACCACAGATTTCTACCTGTGTATACAGAAGAATATTAGTTTAATGGATTCGTTTTGACGTAATAGCGCTAGACGATAATATTTTGACCACATTTACATATTTAAATGTTTTCAATAGTTAAGAGGTGGTATGGAATCGAGGCAAATAATGGTAAACAAAAATAGAGTAAACGCCTTCTTTTGAAGGTGATAATGGAATAAAATTACTATGGTGAAGAATCATTCTCAAAAAGTGAAGTCTATTTTTAGCAGCACCATGATTATAAAATTAAGCCACGAAGGATATTGTTACTCCTACGATAATAGTTTCATTGTACTTCAGCGAAACTACGGAAGTATTTTTAATTTGTGTGCTATCCTTAAAATTTTATCATATAATTTTTTTTTATTGAAAGAAATTACTAACGGATAAAAATGTTGTAGAGTAAAACATTTGATCGATAGTATTATAAATCATTCAAATATCTGTGAAGACTAATCAATACGCAAAGGTAATATTTTTATCCGAACAGGTACATAAAGTAATAAATTTGCACCGTATAGTCTGTTGTATGATCAGCGTATAATTCGACATTCAGGTCATCGATTCTAACCAGGTTTTTTTGTCAAGTTAAAATTTAATTTAAAATTATTGATTACTTTCACCAATGAAATTAAATTTATGAAATCAGCGAAAACTTTTTTTAGTAGGTACCACGATTTCGAAAGCACGTCTTTTTATTTTTTTTCCTACGCAAGTAAAACCCGTGAGAGGCAAAGGGCTATCATGTAAGCACATAAGTGCCATATAGTAAAACTGCCTTTGTTAGAGAGAGAGAGAGAGAGAGAGAGAGATGAATGAAAATGGTTTCTATTTGTAAATAAAATTTAATTGTGTGTATAAATATATTACGTTCGAGGGGAAAACAATGCAAAATATGTGGGCTTCAAAGTATACTTAAATACTTATTCGTATACTTAAAGTCACCTTTAATATAATTTTTTTTCTAATGAGCCATAATTATCAGAGATACTTATGATAATATAAAATTATTTTAGCGTTCTCTCCATTTTATTACATCTATTTAAAATAATTGTTCACCATTTTCAAACCAAAATTAATTCAAAAGAACCCAAAAAAAAGAACCAAAGAAAAAAAGACTAATTCTTTCTAAAAAATTTCCCAAAAAACATACTTTCAATCCAAACAAATATCCCAAATCAAATACCAAAAGAAGTGTTGTACGAACACCCCTATTCCCTTTATCCTTTTAAGATATGAACACAGCTTGTTCACGTACTGAGGTGATTGCCAAGTTCTAACTATCACTTATCAGCCGGCTGGATAACCTGACTAACTCGAAAAGTTGACCTCTAGTAATTTCCCATCTGTGCAGCCAATTGACAGTTTCCGTCGATTGGGCTTGCGTCCGATTGCAGATTGTTCGTTTATTCACGCCGCGCCGCCCAATGGGGAATTTAAATTTTAGCTTTGCATTCGCTAGTGCCATCAGTGCTACCGTTTGCTTCATCTGTTACGGTGCGAGTAGCTGATCGTTGCCAAAGGTTTACAGACGTTGATTACTATATATATTATAAACGTGATATATATTATATATTGTAGCAACGTAATTAATTGAATTGTAATATTATTGGAAATAAATGTTCATACACAATATATTACAAATATTTTAATATTGAATACGAAGTATATTCCTTATTCATTTAAAAAATGTTTGCACCATTAAATATTAAAACGAAGGATGTGGTATGCATATTAAAAATTGAAGCTTTATTCAGCACTGGCTTTGACTTGCAGCTTTGCTAAAGAAGTAACCAAAAAATTGTGATGTTATAATAGAAGTCAATTTGTTACATTCAACAAGCTGAAGCAATAACCAATGTCTAAGGTAATAACCAATTAGTATTTTTTTACTTCTTTCAGCTCCAAAAAAAAAACGGTTTAGTGAAGGAAAGACCTACACCTCAAAGAATACATCCCGACAAAGCAAAAATTAAACAAAATTCAGGATGATAATGTGTTAGTTATTAAATAAATACTTGACTAGCATATAAAAGACCCATCCCTAAAAAAAGAAAGGAGAAGCTCAAAATACTTTGGAATAGATAGGCTTAGAAACCAAATATTTTAAAAATATTTTATTACATTTAGTGGCAAAATTTTAAGCCATTTAAACAGAGAAGAAAAGTATTTCATTGGATTAATTTCCTTGCCAATCGACTTAAAATTATCCAATTAAACAATCAAGTACCTTAGCTAAGAAATTCTCCTTGAACATGATTTCAAACCATTTAGTAGTCTTTTTTTACTTCCAAGTGACCATAATAATAAAGAAATTGGGTTAATCGTAAAAATTATAGTGAAATTTGTTTTTAAAATACTAACGGAATATAAAAGACATGAAAATGAAAAAAAATATTTTAACCTCTAAATTTTTATTCGACGTTGCTAATTTTAACTTTTGACGTTATTAAATGTTTTTAATTTTCTTGTAGAAATTTTATCTTCCTGATTTGTGTTTTACTTGAAAATAATTGTATTGTCAGCTTTTTTAATTAAAGAATTTTTCATTTACATTTAAAGATATTGATATTTATATTTATATACAGTGTCACCTACTTTACACTTTCCAAGACAATCGTACTTAAGAAATAAACACACACAACTTTTTTTATATTTTTATCAGTTACGTGATTATGAAGTAACAATACGAAGTGTTGTACGACCAAATACAAAAGTGAA
Organism: Druceiella hillmani; assembly: GCA_039881145.1. Classification (NCBI taxonomy): domain Eukaryota; kingdom Metazoa; phylum Arthropoda; class Insecta; order Lepidoptera; family Hepialidae; genus Druceiella; species Druceiella hillmani. The sequence continues at coordinate 10,432,297 of JAYKKI010000014.1, forward strand.
TTATAAGCCTTCTGCCTCTTATATAACTTTCATCATAGATGTACTAGCTTCAAATAAATAAGTAGCATTTTATGAAGTTCCATACTTCAATAATTGCTAGTAGCACAGCGAACCTAAGATCTATTTGTACTCAGGCAATATGAGCAGCATTCAGTGACTTGTCCAACTACGCCTACTACCCGAACGGACCCATGTATAACGTAGTTGATGGACATTTGTGCAAAATGCCGTTTACGGAGTAATAAATTCGGTCATAAATATTGCATATAAACAAAATAAAACAAAAAATCACGTGGTTGCCTCAATTACGAAATTGTTACGCCCAGGCACTTGGGCCAATTTTAATAAAAATAGATATCCGTGAGTTTTTCATAAATATTTAAAGGGGATCTTTCATTTTTAAATTTCAAAATTTTGGGTAAATATGATCCAAAAAATGAAATAAATGTTTTCCTCAGAGATGATTCTATAGGCTAGAACAGGGTGAGACCGTAAGGGTAATGGAGGAAGGATGGCAATGATTCGTATATTATAAGTACAAAAATACAATTATTGGTAAGCTAAACACTAAAATAGAACAGTGCAATTTTACTACGAGGTCAGAAAAGGTATAAATGTATATTACTTAAATTTGCTTGAGTTCTGCCAGAAAGTAAATATCTCTATAATCCTTATTCTTACACACTTCAAATATTTATATGTCTTTGGCCAGCGTTAACTCAACACAAGGAACAAATTTTATCCTATCTTTGATTGTGTTGAAAGCCAGTACATAATTTAATTCTTATATTGAAAGCTTCTTTCAGTACGGGCCACAATATTTAATTACTAGACAGGGATAATTCGATTTAAATATACTCCTTCTAAGTGTTCCAATAAATTAAAAAAAAATGAATTATGGAAACAAATCGAGAACTCCTGTAAAAGAGTTTAATAAATCGTGGGAACAAAACTTACAAAATTTCACGCTCATATAATAGATTTAAAAAAATTAAAGAACTTTCAATGTTCAACTAATAAATGTTGTTAATTTAGCCCTAGAATGAACTTAAACACTAAAAACTTTTCTTTTGAAAGCAACAAATATTAAAAATATAGTAAAATTAATCAGACACAATTTTAAGGTATCCAGAAAAGTTTCTATGATTATTCCTTGTTTAAAAGAAGGATGAATTGTAATTACGTATTTTTTTTTGTTACAACGTAAATCACCTTCCTTCAATGTGAAATTTAAATTGTAAAAAATTATTTTCACTTGATTTTCGTTTCGTCTAGATTAAAACATTTTTTACAAATATATATTGTTGAGATTAAAGATTAGTCGTCATCTTTACGTCTTATAAGCGTTCTCGTATGTAACGAAGTATATTTTTTTTATCAAAATTTAGACATCAATTCGAAAACAGGGCCAAATCCTATAGCCACTTAAACAAAAAGCTTTGTAACTGATATAATATAACTTTACATGTGTAATATAAAATAACTTTGTTCGTGAAATCGAAACTTATATCTAATTTAGTAATTTCATTTGTAAGCTAATATATAAAGCTAAAACTAAATTCTCTTTCTAAAAACTTTAATTCGTTACACAATATATTCTTACGTAAAATTATAAAATTTCAAACACATAAATAACTAAAATTTCTAATTTGATCCTATAGTATTAAATAAAAGCACATAATACCCAAATATATAACTTTATTGCACATAATACTCATTCTATTGGATTACACACACACAACCATTCCAACACCTGATAAATGCCCCAAATAAACACATTAAAAACTTCCGCGAGATAAGTTTTGGTGCAAGCGTGCAAACTCCCTTTCATGCCAAAAATAATATTGTCTTTCATCACTGTTTAGGAAGCAATGAAGTCTTCCTTTCCTCAAGTTCTCATATTCCACTCTTTCAATTAAATATTACTAGATGGGCGCTTTAAATCCGTCAGGGAGGCAAAGTTAGCGCAAACTGCGTATATCGTTTTATGATCAATAACATACTCACCGATTGCCATTTTACGGCACGTGAACAAAACAATAAACTTTGTAATTCTCACTCTTCAGTGAAGAGATGTAGATATACTGTGCATTGATAAGACTACATCAAGGTTGAAGCTTGTAATGAAAGTCATTATGTGATCTTCTTATTAATTATTTGTCAGTATTATTTAATATTCGATCTTAATGATTGGTGAAATTTGGGGATTGGTGAATTTTGGAGGAAAAAACTACTTTATATTAGTAGTTTATTTACCCAAATTGTATATTTAAATACATGGATATTGCATTAGGATGGCCATAGAAAAACTCCATTTACATAACAGCATTTTATTATATTACTACCCTTTTATTCGCGGATTTACCATTCGAAAAAATGTTAGACTTGAGCAGTTTATGATTTTACTATTTAATTGAATAAAATCCACCATTATGGTAGTGATACAAGCAAAAGGATATACTTAAACGCGTGGACATACACGGGTGTTTAATCTGTTAATAGAATAAAAATATCAAAGTAGTATATCGATGAGTTCATGTTAGAAAAATTATATATGAGATTTTCATGTTCCTATGAAAGAATCTGTGGAAGAGTTTGTGTCATTAACAATTTAAAAGACGTCGAGAAAAATATAAACAAGATCGATATTTATGTAATATAGAGAAGTTTAACATTAGACGACATTTTAAAAGAAATTGGAAAAAATCCATTTAAAAATCCAATTTTTTCCTCGGAAGAATCAAATTAATTTGTCATAGTATTTAGAGAAAAGAATATACGAAGTATTTGTAATTATTGTACTTCAAAAAAATAACAAAAAATCTCTTTGTGATTCCATAATCCACATGAGCCACAGTCTGCATAAATACATCTGAATTGCTTATAAATGGCCGTTAAACTAGACAAAGTCAATCTTCCTTTAAGCAAAAAGCTCGAAAAAATAAATCTAACCATTACCGAAATCTCTTGCAAATATACCAATCTAGTATGGTTTTTCTGCATATCATCAATAATGTAAAATAATTTATAGCGTACGGAAAAGAGTTCACGCTAATTATGTGGCCAAATTTTATGTAGCATGTGAATAATAATATTTAAATGTATATGAAATTGAATAACATGTGAAAAGCATGTGATATCTAGGTCAAAATTTGACGCAAGTATGAGCATATATTTGTCATCCAAGTTGTTGAACTTTTGTATTTTATTTGAGGGATGAACTTAAACGATGAGTTTGTGCTCGATTTACAACAAAATGGGAATTGTTTGGATATAAACGTAGGTGAATCAAATGAAGAATTAAATCATCCTCAACCTGAAGTTGAAGCCGAAGTGCTAAACTACGCAAAGACTTGTCTACCTCTAGCAGCACTGCTAGCTCAGCCAGTCTAAACAAAGAGGTTTCAGGAGTAAATCTAGGAGTGAAGCTGTGCAAGGAAGATTCATGATAAAAGAGGGCCACTCTCCTTCAAAAAAATTGAAGGACGTCATGGAAATTAAACTTCTTTAACCTAAACAAATTTAGAAGAAACTTATGTCGATAAACCTGTATGGTATATTGGGAATATCTTTTCTCCAAACAAATAAGGAAAATTTGGAAGAAAGCTATGTCAATATACACTAAGGTAAGCGTTGAATTTTCATAAAGTGTGACATCCTACAATTCATTCATAGATGATGTAGACATCTTGAGCCAATTCATGGAACATTATTTCCATGAAGTGAATTCTTTACAGTAGTAATTCATTAGCCTATTCCAGTTATGTATTTAAAAAATCACATTCAAGATCTCCTCTCATTCAGGTGCGAAATCATTCAGTTAATTCTATGCACTCCTGGCAGAGAACGGTTTAATTCGTCTCCATTAGCGGAACTGCAAGCGTCTATTTCGTACAGATACAAGCTAATAAACGATCCTTCTTCTCTTCTTCCTTCATTCTTCGAAGATTATTTTATAATTTATTAAAATATTTATAACACTTTAACAAATTCGATGACTTGAAAGTATATGCACAAGCTGCGACAAGGATTATTTTTACGTGTGTCATATCAAATGTAATTTTTAAGGTCCTATTTATTACTCAGAGAAAATAATAAAGATATTTAAATAAAACTTGTTCTTTGTATGTAGACACACGTACACACACACACACACAAGCGCACGCGCACACACACAAAGATAGTAAGGATTTTATAAGACTACTACAGAATTAAATTATTTCATAAAGTCAAACATTGGATGACGGCGGCGGCGACGCTAAGAACGTCATAAATCACTCATTTGGAATACACATTCTAGCACATATTGAAGTAAAACTAGAGTAGCAAGAGTATGCTATTGACTTTTAAAAGTATTACGCTCGTGTGGTTTTTTATTATTTTTCCTATTCTAGACATCATAATTTTTAGTGAAATTAATAAAATTTCCGGTGTAAAAAGTTGGATCTTACTTCAATAACTTTTTTTTCACAATAATAACTAAAATTGCTGGAGAGAGACATGGTGTAGAGGTGATATTTTTAAGCACATTTTTGGCAATATGTCCAGAACTATCTTAAACAATATTCTAAAAAAAACCTAATTTTTTACTTGATACCATCATACTGAATACTAAATAAAATAAAAATTTGTGATATTATGTCTTTGTCTAAAATTTCAGTACAAATATTTTTGTACTAAAATTTTAGAGGGAACAAATAAAACAGTATATGCGGTATAATATGCATTACAATTCTCCTAAATTCGAATTTTAACGGCGTCAACATTTTTGTATCCTTAATATTTCCACTTAAAATTCATACTCAAAAAACGGTGAAAACTATGAAAGAAACATGAATGAACTTAACATTTACTTCACTTGCTTCCTCCGCAATTCATTAATATACATTTTTGAAATTTAATTGCAAGTAATCCCTACCAAAATGACCTTATTCATATATAAAGCTTAGATTGCTTAATTTGCACTCATATATAAAGCTTAGTTTGCAAATAAAACGGAGTTTTTCAATTAAGACGTGTTACGAAACCATTAAAAACTTTTCAGTTTCTTTTTTTCAAATTTTAATCAGAGACGATTGGCGGAGATAAATTTATTTTACTTATAAAAAATACAACCCGATCCCGGCGATTATTTTTTTCTTAATTCCTATATCTCTTTTATAAATTTTGTTCTATATTTTACTGCCTCTAGCTTCTTTCTTTTTAAAATTAAGAAAGTTATATTGGCATTAAATATTTCATGAATTAAAAAAAATACATAAATTAAGTAATCGACGAGTTGCAAAAATCTCATTTTTTGACAATTACTCAAGAAATCTTATTAATGTTCCGGTTGTATATAAAGAATCAGGTAAACCTAAATATTAATAAAGAGCTTCAACGAGAATTGCAAAATTTCACATGTGTTTTTGCAGATGATTTTCAATGATTCCTTTTCAATTGACAGTCTGCGCACTCTTACCAATTTTCCTATGTATACTGCACAACAAAATATTCAGTATTCTTTTGTTTCCTGGATTCAAATAGGGACGCGAAGAAGAAGAAACTCATTGAACACAACAAACATGTACAAGGATACTGCTGAGAAATTTACTACACTCGGCTGATAACCTGGATTATTAGAAAGCGTTAAGATACATTAGGGTATTAGAAGGTAGGAGTCTGGAAAATAGATAACATATTGAGAGCAAATAGATAACATTATACTAGCTGTTATAACACCCATCTAAAAAAATTTAAATGACGTTATTCCAAAAAAAAATCCGCATAATAAAGGGGTATTATTTATAAGTCAAATTTTTTATTTATAAGTCAATAGATGTGATTATTTCTAGATCTTATATTTCATGCATTCAAATATATAATATATTAATAATTTAAATAATCCTATTTAAAGTTTCCTTATCGTGATTAATTTGGAAATATTATTTCTGAAAAATTTAAACGATGAGTTATAATTATATAATATCCGGTAATACAGTTAAAAGATTTATAATGCAGTTAATAGATTATAATAAGATTTGTAATACAGTTAAAAGATTATATTTATTGATAATGTGGCATGATTATTTGAAGATTTGGTTATATTATCATCCACTAGTTCAGTAAATACGTTTGCTGTTATTTAAAAAAACATTTTGATATTATCTTCGAATATTAAACTTCAATTACGTATTGTAAAAACCTAGTATTCTGTAACATAAATGACATATACGCTTGCAAATACTATTTAAGCATTGTTACAGGTAACCTTCTCTCTAATCTAGGTAGCTCACAACTCTTAACTCTGCTGGGTCCACACAGATCAGCTTTGCGGGGTAGCCATAGAGACAGGCCCGCAACTACTATTCACACATTAAATAATGTTTCTACTGAGAGTAGCGATGTAAATTTAGTTGTAAGTTTGATAATAACTCCTAACATATAGTCCTTGGAGGAGTACAAGTACGTTTGTCATATTTTAGTATTGAAAATTTTCTTATGATATAGGTTATATTTGAATTTAGACAGATTCTAAATAAGACCAAATCAATGTTTATGTTAAGCCATATGTATAATGTTAACTTCAATGATTTGTTTGCAATAAATTCAGTCTTTTTTATATTAAATTAAGAAAAGACCAATAAAAATTGGCACGTGGGCACAATTTTATTAAATTTAATTTAGATTTTTTTTTTCAAAACACTGCTGTAACAATCGACAATAACTCTTTTGGATACTTTCATAAATAAAACTCTACCCTTAAAATGCCCCGCGTACTACCTAAATGATTTTATTTAAATACGAGATCATTATTTCTAATAATTAAATTTTTCCAACGATGGCAAAGCATGATGATTGATAGTAACATTTTGGAAATAGTTTATCCTTATTGTAGATGTAAATATATATGCATAATGCAAAGTCTGACCGTTGTTTTTAGTTTTAAATTATACAAGGATAAACGGTATAAGAATAAATAATTAACTACACAATTTGAACTGGCGCTTATGAAAAAATAATTTAATTCTTTTTAATTTTGAAAAATTTCTCAAAATCAATATTATCAAAAAATGTTTAAGGAAATATCTATTCTAACCGGAACAAAATAAAACTATATGGATATAACAAAAATATAAAATGATATAATAAAAATATATGTAACGATATTAAAAAAATATTAGTATTATTCCAGTTTTAATTCGGATTACATCTATTATCCTGGTCAGTTAACTAAAGTGACTGCGTACAATGATTTCATCTTCCATACGGGGTTTATAGAAACAGAAATATAAGTTAGTTCACGGCATTAATTACCTTTATCCACTAATAAAATAAAAGACAAAAAAATGATAATCTCAGTGGAAATGATAATCTCAGTGAAACATTTTTAGACTTAAATTTTTCATATTAAACCTAAAATGATTAAAAGCTGTCTTCTATTGACCACCATAAAACATATCTTAATCATGTGTGATGTAAATTAAAAAATAAAATAAATTATATGAATGCGTGAATAAAAATATGGGATAATATATTAATAAATAAACGAAAGATACTAATTACTAGAGATATCACGTTTCCTTTTGACCCTTTCTCTCACATTTATGTTCCATGTCATTTTTATCTACCAAACGGGTAGATATTGTATCAATTCTCACAACGACTTTTTTGATGAACCGTAACAATCTTAAATTAAATTTAAATAAATCTATGAAAATATCATAATCAAAAATTGATATCATAATTGGACTAGTTTTTTATAGAACAATATTTTAATTTAATTCCGACTTTAGGGAATTAAGCAACAAATAATAGGTTTTTTTTTTATTTTACGAATATGAACTCTAAGAAGGAATAGCTGTAAACTTGGAAGCGTAGGGGAGCTGGTATGAAAAACTTTTATACTGATCATTATTAGTTTTCGTTTCCAATAGCGTTAATAGAATGTGATGCATGATCTCTTTATTTCATTGATCTTGATTGTTCAGGATCCACCAATTCTGGAAAGAAGGGCAAAAAATTCTCTGGTATAAGACCTTGTTAACTAATGAAATGAAATTCATGTTTCTTGCAACGTTAGCAAACCAAAAACTATTAATAACCTCCGCCTACGTGAACTAGTACTATGTTGAATTATATTGCGTTCAATGGCATGCCGCTGAAAAAGAGTTGAGTTCATTTTTTGCTTCTTCGTATATTCCGTCAATCATATCCGAATTCTGATAGCTCCCCATATACTACTAGTCTTCTGATACAGACTTCGTTATTTTTTTAATTCTTTTGGAATTTCTAGCATTGTTGTGAATTTTGAAAAGTTTTTCTAATTTATTTAATTGAGGTATCTCGTCTATTTTGAAAATATGCGCAAGACATTGTAAATATTTAGTATTAAGATATAATGCAGATTCCCCCCTGTGAAAAGCTCGACGAGACATTTAAATATCTTGCCTCGTATATCTTTGGGAAGACAAAATTAAAGCTTTCTGCTAAATTATTCGTTTCGCTGCGAATTAAAGTATAATTTGTATTAATATAATTAGGTTCTTCTGTCAGACGTTTTTTATACCAACTTTGGACAAAATTGGTTCTTCTTGAATGTTATCTTTGTTTTAAATTTAAATCAATTAACAAAAGAATTAACAAAATAATAAAGAATGGGGAAGTTAATTTTACGTGTTTAAGTAATTTACTGAAACAAATAAATGAAAACTATTAAATATGCGAATAACAGGAATGAAATAAAACTAGTTATAATTACATTGAGATTAATTTAAGTCTCAATATAATACTTAAATTATAAAAACTTTTAAAATAATGACACGTACACCTATTTACATACAAGTACATAAAAGCTTGTCAAGATCGAGTAAAGTCCACCCTACGAGGATTCTGTGCACAATTATGACCTTAGAAACATTTAAGTGCACATAGTATTTCTATTAAATTATTTGTAAATATTAATTCTTCATAAAGCAAATGTATTCGGTAGTTTGAGAAGAAGGGGAAACACTAAATATTTTTCATATTTTAGGAATATCTTTTTGAATATAAAATTGAAAATTACAAAAAATGTTTGTGTAAGCCTCATAAAAAATTGATACCCATATAACATATAAAATAAAAAAAATAAAGGCTTTCTTTAAACCGTCTTTTAATTTTTATGTGTGCAATTTTGCGTATTTTTCAGTATACCTCTGAAAATATGATAGCTAAAATTAAACTATTGAAATATTTGCGGGTTAGTATGTTTTAATACCATACCAAATGTCAAGTTTGTACGTTAAGTGATGTCTGAGAAAACGCCTGTAACGGACAGACGGACAATCACATGAATGATCTAAAAGAGTACCATTTTTCCTTTTGAGGTCCTAAAAATACAGGTATTTGAAAATATAAATAACCGTACTTAACGTTGAAGTTTCCTCTTTTTTATTCATACTGGGAATTTTTAACTAATGCTCTCCAATACAAATTGTAACTCGTTAGGAATCTGTATTGAATTTAAATAAAGTATATTTTTGAAAAGGTCAATTAATACAATTTTTATATTATTTGCATTGTTAAAAACGTATCATTTGTGATGTAAATAAAAAATTTGCAGTAGCGTTTCGAATAGGAATAATGTAGAATACCATTGCAAAATACTCATAAATCATTACGCTTTGTGATCGCGAGAATCCGGTACTATGTCACATTATGTTTTTACTAGTTTTCGTGCAGTCCTCTAACAGACAGAGACAACAATCTTGTACAAACTCACAATCTTAAATGCAGTTATTTTTTGGTTTGTATGGTTCTAGCATACGGATTGTAGCATATTTCGCGAATAATATTCCTCGATTTATGTTAGGATGAAGTAAAATGAAAATAATATGAACAGTCATATTGAACAAATTTCTGTTCAGAACATAACAATTGCATTAGCTTACGGGAAACTGTCTCTTAGTCAATAAAATGATGAAAACTATCCATTAACAAACCTTTTAATAAAAAGACGTCCTTATCAACACGTCAAAGTTGTGTCGATATAACCTAATAACAAGGATATGTCTGTCATATACATACATATCATGTTTTATAATAAAGACATTTGAAATAATGCCTTTATTATAAAATAATATTTTTTCCAATCATAAAATAATCTTGATAAAATATGTGTATGTGCAATACAGTATCGCATAACTTGCAAAACAAAGCATGGGAATACAAAGTTCGCGCCTCAATTTATAATAATTTGATAAAAAAATCAGATAAACGAAAAGCAATAAGTACAAATGGGCAAGTCTCAATAAGAGTGATGGCTCTCACGCCGTTTGAATTTAACTTAACATTCTCAAATATCTATATCACCCTCACGTACGAGGAGCAAAGGATCCATTTATCTCAATCGTCACGTATAACTCGATACACATATTGGCATAGAGAAGTGCTCGGAGAAAACAAACTCCTATCGAAAGAGGAGCGAGGTGGTGACATGTACTCTTATTTTATGCAAAGTAACAATAGTGAAATAAGGTAGCTGCTCGCGGTGGTGGCGACTCTCAAAAAGAAAACAACACAAGCACATAATTGGAATTCAGAAAATATGATCATTGGTTTGTCTCCAATGCCCATTTATGGCCTCTGGGGAGAGCTTTTCTGTGTTCACCATAAAAGAGATGAATTAAAGTTTACTTCTTAATTGGTGGAAGCCTTTTTTGTCTTTTATTTCGATTCTTTATAGCGGCCGAAAACTTCCATTAAAACTTCGGGAAGTTATATTACTGTTTTGGGTTAAGGATACATCAGTGTAGGATCGGATTAAGGTAAACTAGAAAAAGTTGGTTTCTCTTACGTTTTGGTCACAAATGTTGGTTTATCTTACAAGTCTTCAGAGTAATATAATCATCATATATATTAATACGCTAAGGTTTTAAGATGTTACTCTCCCTTTTTAGAAAAAACCTCACAACTAATCCACATAAATTATATATCATTTTATAGATAAATGCTTGCTCTACCGGCATCCACAACTCAAAAATGTATTATTGCTATTGTTTTTGCAAATTAATTAATTATTAAAATTATATACACAAAACAGCAATGCTGCCATCTAACGGCTCAACGTCAATATGATTGACGGTCGGTAAAATTTTTGTTTAATTTCAAATCCACTCACGTATAAATAAAGTGGCGCTTTAGCTCAATGCTTTTGATACTTGCGCCTCTATATGTCAATTTTAGTAAAATATTTGTTTGATCTGTCATCTGAGCTTCATAATGGAATAAATAATAATGCGAAGACTTCGCACGGGTCACGCTAGTTTCTTTATTAGTTTACTTAAGTCTGATTGACGACTTATTAAACATCCAGAAAAAAGCTATGCGGAGAAGCAGTATAGTTTCTGTTTTATTTTTCACTTGTACTCGTTATTTTGCTATGAAACCCAAAAATAATTATAATATCATTAATGAAAATAAGTGACAGAAAAGAATGTCAACCCTCCATCAATACTAGTTTAGAATAAACTAAATTGTGCTTTGAATCTTAATTTGTTATGAATCTTCCAAATGATTAATATGTTCTTTATTCCGATGGATGATTTGGTTTTGCAGCATCACAAAAATATGAAATGGAAGAAACAGTAAGGTAGGGGAGGATGCCTACACCACGCTGTAAATAAACTAAGTGTGTAAACAAATAACTATTTCAAACATATCCTATTTTTCAAGTATTTAAAAATAATTAATATGGGGACGCAGCGTAATTTTGTATTTCATCTGGGTACGGAGGCTGTGTTAAACCTTTTCTACGGTAATTCCTACGGTAGTTAAATATTAGAATTACAAGCATTTATTAGATATGTATATATTAATCACAACATTGTATTACTATGCCTAAATCAGTTATTTTTTCTAACCACCATTTATGTGCACCAGAAGTAATAATAAGTCATAGTATCATAATTTATGTACATGAACATGGTTGATACTGACTCCTGATCAGTATGACACTTTTACTTGTTACAAGTGTATTAAATTTAATAAAAATTAAAATTAAAAAAACCTAAGTGAGTCAGTAAGAAAGAAATGTGAATCAAAATACAAGCTTTAATGAATAGTTTGAGATTCAGATCGTGCAAAATAGATAGAGTACAGTGACGAACGACGTGCCGTACCTAAGGCATGAATACCGTCGATTCACATTAATCGTACACCCGTCTGAACAAAGCAATTCCGATAGCTACCTATCAGAATTGCTCTGTTCAGACGGTTATCATCTTCGAAAAAGTGGTTATTTTAATATAAAGCTATAATCATATATTATAAATCGTACATCGTTTATTTTGTTATGAAATTTCCTAATGGAATTAGTATCTTAAAAGTAATAAGAAACTTACTGAATTTGATTATGAATGATAGAAGTAGAAATGTTAATTTTTCTCTCGAAATGTACGATATATACGAAAATATGAGTCTAATATAATATAATAGTTATTAGCAAAATTGCCCAAAAACTGGAGTTATGGTGAAAGTTTTTGAAAGTTAAAAGTTTGAACCTATTGTCATTCAGTGTTTTATGATTACTTCAAAAACTATTACTTTCAGAAAATTTAAATTTTCACTCTCATTAACTTCCTATATAATTCTTTAAGAATAATTACAATTCCCCCTTGAATATCAAGTCCCCCCCCCAAATTACGAATTCCCCCAGCACAAGCCCATATTTATAATTAGAGATTGCAGCGCACATTTATTAAGAATAAAAATTTACGATTTGATACGTTCGCAAGAAGACTTGCAATTATTACAAAAACTTGTAATTATTACAAAACAAGTTTTTTCCTTCGGAAATTTGCGTACTTACACAGTAAGCAAGAGCCGCCCAGTAGGCAAAGCAATTTTTCAAATCCAAATAGCTCCCCGAGGCTGCTATAAATTTATAATTTGCGAGATTGTTTCCATTATGATATTGGATTCACTTTCGTAATCGTTTGAATTGTTTCCAGTTTTTCGTAAAATCTTAATGAATGAAAATAGCTTTTGTTACGGGCATAATATAAATTTATTTGGGTAAAGCTGTGTTAAATGATATTTTAATTACCTTCATTTCTGATAATTTAATTAGCTTTATTGAGAGAATAATTGAGTTGATTATTGGTAAGTCATAGATATAAGAATCAGCTACCCCATAGACCTGGTCCACATTGTATGTTACATACATAAATAAATTTATGTACTTTTAAAGTATATTTCTTAAATTATGTAAGTCTTCTGTTGAACTATAAGTGGAATATAAAACTTTTTAAAATAACTATATGTATAGTAAATATTTCATTATTATTAAGAATAACGATTGTATAAAACAAAGATAAATTAAATTAATAAGTCGATTAACTTTTATACTAATCTATTAAACTATTTCTGAATAATTGATTTCATTTTCCATTTCAGAATTTTATCTTATATTTTTATTTGTAATACTAGTCATTTCAAATGAAAATGTCTCAATACGTAAAATGGATATTCATATTATTTGTACATATGATCAAAATATAAAACAAAATAAATATTTCTGCTTGTTGCTAATTATTTTAATAACTTTGTGGTGAAGTAAATAAATAAACCAGGTAAAGACAAATAATAATAAACATGTGTCCAAACCTTTCATGGATTCAATACTGCATAATAAAATATATAATTTTTAAATATAAATGAACGACAAATTTTATCATTCATACCGGGTTATATTTAAATTGCATAAATTTTAATTAACAACTCCAAATTTTAATAGTGGTAACACAGTTCTTTAGCGAATTTTTGCATGTCATCTGGTAAATTAATTTCAGTTTTACTTATTGAATTTTATAATTAATACTAACATTTTCTAATCTTTCATGATCTTCAAGATACAATTATATTGTCGATTTATTAATATATGTATTCGAAAATATAATGCTGTATATAATCAAGATTGGCAACCAAAAGGGAATATCGGGTATATACTCGTTAGTATAATGACATTATTATATTCACTAATATAATATTGACGCTATATTATTTTAATAACGTATTGTAACAATTTACGAAGACGCCTTTAACTAATTACACTAATTAAACAAATAAAACTATTGTAACAATTTTCCACCAAGTTTTGAAAACGAGATAATTCCGCTGATGAAGCATTATGAAAATAGAATCTATTATTTCCAAGAACCCATCAATTCAGATGAAAATAAATATCTACATAATTGAAATAAATATTTATTTCAGTAATTTATAAATTATACCCAATAATGTACGAATTTGTGTCTCACGTGTTTATTATATCAATGTTTGGGAACTCAATCACTGTAATTGTTATTTTTTATAAAGCCTTAAATTTTCAAGGGTTTAATACAATTATTGCTTTTAAATAAATTGTATATAGAAAAAATTATTTGAGTAGTTTACTTAGACCTCACAAACAGAGCAAACAAATGAAAAGAAATTCAGAATAAAATTTGATTTAGTCATTACTTCCACTTTCATCTATGTGAGTTTAATATATTCTTCGTCTTGAGGGTTAGTTATTTTTTATTATATTTAGTTAGTAGTGTATAGTAGTTTATTTTACGTAAACAATTTGTTGAAAAAAATAATAAATGTGAGTTTATATACAAGATGCTAAAAGCCTGTAGTCTAAAAATTCGAGACTTGGGTAAAAACAGAATTTTTTCCATAATATCTAAAATAAAAATTAAGGCAGTTTATAGATATAAGCAAATTATAAACCAAACTTAATATATATTAATATTTTAGAGACTACATAAAAGATTGTATATTTAATCGTAATTAGTTTTTTTTTAAATAAGGTGAACATGCAAAAGGTTAATTTTATTAGTAAGTCTTTTAGTACAAAAAATATGAAAAAATGTTACATCACATAAATAATACTATGACCAAGAACGTCTGTTCTTAGTAAAAAGAATCATGTATAATATATAAATTGCAAAAGTCTAGCCAACATCAGAGCGTCCATTTCAAATATTGACGAGCTCGACTGACTAGTCATACGAGTATATTGATTACGGCGAATGTTGTGTGTCAATTTTTTTTATGTTTTTATATATATATAAGTTAAATGCGTAATCTTAAGTGATTTCAATTCATGTTTAAGAATTAAATATAAAAGCCATCGAAAGTTTCCAATCCATTCTTAAAATAATTATATTCTTGACACGCAGAATATAATTTTTCATCAAAAATTAGCATATTATATGACATTTCTCAACCTAAAATGTGCCTTTTCACGACTATCTTCAACTATGATGATTTAAAAGTTAGTGACAGTCGATTTTTTTTCTTAAAATATTTCCTCAGCTTTAAAGAAATTAAGCGTATATTTCTAGTGGTATATAATTCATGGATATGTGTTGCGTATGTCTCTCAATTTATTATGCTTGAATGCCCTTAATATGATTTAATTAATAACTTAGTGTTATGCCAGCAAGTTATGAGCTAGCATAACGCCAAATGGTTTATGATGAACACCCCGCATATTCAAACATTGGTTGAAGTTTTTATTTTCACACTCGTTATCTTCAAAATTTTGCAACAGAGGATACAGTAACATTTTCCCGTCGCTACCACAGCGAGTTAGATTTTCTGATTGATCTCTTTTTCGAAGTTGAAATTCCCTAATTGAAGAGTTTATTTTAGAAATAGAGACTAAGCAGCAACTTTGAGGCGAGCATTCTCAACAAGTACGATATAGGTGTAACGATATAGGTGTAAGTCAAGTTCTCAAGACCTACATTGCTTAGAATGTTTTCGACAATTTCCGCGCCTCTTCTTTTTCAAACACTTATTCATCATTATATAAAGGCTCTGAAGCCTTCCCTTGGTTCGAATTTTAGAAAGTTTTCCGCAAATTATTTAAAATTCTATTTGATTGGCTAAAACACGCATTGGGCTGTATTGAATCGTAATCTCAATATGATATTAATCTGATCTATTAATATGAATAAACCCTCCACTCAACAGCTGTCCATAGAATAGGAGTTTCAGTGTTATTAAATCAGAATATCAATCACAAGGAGAAAGAATGTTGATGGCAAGTACTCCGGGAATCTCGTTGCTCTCAAATTAATTTCCAGTTAGTACCCTGAGGCACAAATGTGACGTACGATGACGGATGCCGTCATTAATATTGTGAAAAGAAAAATGATCGCTTGTAGCTTGGGATGAAATTCCTTGCAAAATAATTCAATGTAAGGATTTTTATTTTGACCTAAGTCATGACATACTTAAGTTTCTTATATTGTGTTGCCATAGTTTCTCACCCTTTTTACGTTACATTGGTCGAAATTTTTCCAAAATATTTTTAGAGAAAATATTTCAAGAATGGTTTGACAACTGTAGCGTAGAAAAATTTGTGTATTTTTCAAATTTAATTTTTTTATCTTTGAAATATGAAAATCTATTAATAAAATTAGTAATATAATAGTAAAAAATAATTTTTTTAGACTAATAGATCAATTTCGCATCGCAGTCGCAATTCTGAATGTTTTTTCCATTAAAGTTTTTGTTTTATTTTACCCATTAGTGGAAAAAATATACGTGTATTTATTTTTGAAATATTTAGCGTTCTCATCCGATCTAAAAATAAATAAAAACTCAAAAGCGTGTTTTAGATGCTAAGAAAAATTACTTATTTTACGTTTTTCTACATGCCTACAAATTATTTTCTCTTATATACTCAGGAAATACTGAATATACTGTAGACAAAACTCAGTTTTTTCAATGTTTATAATTGCTAAAGACTAATACTTTTAGTTATGATTCAATTACTATTCTTAATTATTCTTCATAACTGAAGAAGGCGCTGCAATTCAAAAGTAAAATTATAATTACGATATAAACAAATATTGCAAAATATTATTACGTCGCAAGATATGTCGGAAAATTATGCAATTATTCAGGTGATGCTTTTTTATATCCCATTACATTACTGCTAAAAATCATGTAGGGATATATTAATAATTATACCATGTAAATGCAAGTATTTGAATACATGGAATTTTATATCTAAACTGTGTGGGAGAATATTAGTAGGGACAAGTTTTAAATATTTATATACGTCAATGGAATGTGCTTATTGAACAGTTCTGTTTTTATATGTGTTTGAACTATGAGGAGTGTATTTTTTTCTAATATGACAATATGTTAATACCATGAGGCAATCATTGCAAAATCGTGCACCATATCTATTCTTATGAGGAAATATTCCATGGTAACGTATAAAAAGTTATACACGCTTTAGAGTTAATGTTAACCAAAAGTGAAAGTCCCTAACTTTTTATGTATTATTTTCTTGTATTTAAATCATCACCAAGTAGAAGGCATTAACTGCTGAATACGTGCATTTATCATAGATTTCCACAAAAATTGATCCCAGGCCGCTTGCATCCAATGGATTCCTGCAAAGTTCTCCACAGTATAGGTCCACCTTGCTAATGATCGTTGCACTCTGCGGCTTTTGATACCTAGTCGTCATTTGAGACCTTTTCCTCCTCAACACTCTATACGCTATACACCCTGCTTATTATCATTTAAACCTGCTAGTCTTACGAACTTTGTTAGTAACCTTAATTCTCCTATGGATTTCTTTATTACTATGCCGATAATAATAAGTTTCCGTATATCATCAACGCTAATAAAAAATATCGTCTTCGAAAATATTTTATATAGTATATAGTATATTTATTGAGAAGATGTTAAAGTTTCCCAAAGGTTACTCAGACTCTCTGATTTAAATTGCTAATGTGTATTCTTTTAGTCGCTAATGTAAAAACCTTATTTTTTTGCATACATAACATAAGAAAGTAAAACTTGTTAGTGGGAAAAAATCTAGCCACAATTAACAACATATTACTAAAAAGCAATATTCCGCTGAAAAATTTTGAAGCTCCTTACATAATATTGTCTTTAAACCTGCATATCTAAAGAATATTGAAATTAAGTCAAATTGTTTTGTCAGTGGGATAAATTTCTTCATAAAAAGCAAAATTTCGCTGAAAAATAATAAAAGAAAAAATAAGTCAGATCTTTAACTTTCACTATTAGGGTGTATATATTTAGAATTTAAATGGTAGATTACGCATTTTATTAAACAATACTTGCATAGAAATTTGTTTACCATTTCACTGTTTTATGTTCCTACTGAATAAATTGATGAATACTCTCCCACAATGACAGACTCCAAATCACATAAGGCCAAATATATCAAATACAATCGTATCATAAAAATTTACGTCAAATTTTTAGTAAAGACAGTGAGTACGCTGATAGTCGAGGGAAGTAACTTAACTACGAGATGAAAAAAAACCATTAATAATGCCGATCTGTAATTTTTCTTAAATGTATTTATATTTTGTAATGATGCACAATTGTTGGAAAACCTTTAAAAGGTTTTCAGTTCCGAGTGTGCATGCAATTTTAATTGATACAGAAGCATTTATAATAGTTTCTAAAGCGCGATTTATATGTTAACATATTAAGAGTGCAATAATTCTAAAATTGTCGTAGCTGTAGCCAAGTTATGTCTAAAGCTGTGAACGCGCGTTCAATGTTAATAGTGTGGTTTTGAATTCTAAATAAATAAAATGGACTCTTTATGTCGTATCATTTTTAGTTCAGCCACTAATTTGACATAAAATTCAAATTCTTAAAATTTTTTTACGAAAATAGGCAAATTAATTAATATATAAGGGCTTAATTGTATTTTGAATATATTATAATTTTGTATTATTTATTTACTATTGCTTTTCAACGTCAGGAAATATAGCTATCAAAAAAATATATATTAGTTTTCATTGAATTTTTGTTTGTACAGCAATTAGTTATAAAATATATATGATATGTTAATTTAAAACTAAGATTGAATATTGTAATAATATGTTTCTCTCTATCAATCTATTTACTTCCTTTCTTTTTTTTCCTTGGTTTTGATTGGAATTTTCATTTTTTTATTCTATTATCTTGGTGGTTTCCAATTAATATATATAGCTTGGACTCCAAAACCAGCCTAACTGGTGATCAATATTTAACGAGGGAGATAAAAATCCCTTAAATGGGAAATGGAAACTTATTTTTAATTTTGTAGTGGGTTATATAGTTATTAGACTTATTATTATTGCGTACTTTTGCCTGAAAAAAATTAGTATCATTCACTTCGGTCAACAGTGCAAGTTTGAATACCAATAGATGTGTTCGGTAAATAGGTTTTATGCAGAAATTTTCAATAAAATTAGGCGTAATTGGAATTTATCCCATTTATAAATTGGCAACAAGTTTGTAGTTAAATAAACATATTCACTTGATTTTAAAGGCCAATATCATAAATAAAATATAGTGCATCTAACTTCTAAGCTAAGCTAAAATCTAACATCTAAGCTGAGCTAACTTTAGTTTCTTTTAAATCCATAATATTTTATTCATTTCATCTTCCATTGTAGCTTGGCGGTAAAGGTACTCAAACAATAACGAACGATCATCGTTTGAAATTAAAATTAAAAACATTTCCTGTGTTAGGATTGTGCAATTTTAATTTACTGTTAGATTCGTGAAATCCCTATTTAAAGAATCCATATTCCTTTTAAAATATTTGAGTATTGGTTAAAGCTTGGGTCAAAAAAGTACATGGAATTTTGCGCAGCAATAAACATATACCAAAATCGCTAACTAAGATATAAGGCATAAGCATAAATATATAAAAACATTTTAGTCCATATTATTTATTTATAATCGCAAATTTTAATTTAGATTGTGAAACATTTAAAATAAATTTCGGTCTTTGTTTTTTCTAAGAATATGAGGAATGAAACTATGAATGGTAACATCTCCACAGCTTGTCCAACATATCTTGTCATTCAAATTGTATACTTGAAAATTCATAGCAAAATTCATATTTGCAACTTAATTGCCATCCAAAACTATAAATCTCAAAATTAAAATAAAACATTAATAATTTTAATCATTTTAAGTATTGAATTTTAAATATTCATTTTAGTACACACAAAGTTATGATGTTAATTATCATACATATTACCGCTTGAAAGCGTCAGTAGAAATTAACAGTATTAATGAAATATTTTTCGTGTATTTTGCAAACTTATCTATCTGTCGTCTAACTTGCATGCACTACAATACCATCATTTAGCTACGAAGCTTTCGAAGCACGATCTAATATAACGATAAACTGATATCAGAATTTCGAATTGGAATTCAGAATGCTTTTGTTAAAGAGATGTTACGTTCGACGACAGTCTCGATGACGTGATGTTGAAATTGTCGGTTTGATCTTAACCTGCGTTTAATAAAGCGGTACAAATAATTCAATTGAACTTATGGACTATGTGTCGATACAGCAATCTGATTAAAATTCCAATTTATAGTTTGACATTGATAAAATCAAAATGGGAGTAGTTTTGTATGTTGAGTTGCATTCGATGTTTGTACTCACATTCGATAGTTGTCAAAATCTTTATATACTTTCGAATATTGCTGCCAGTTGCAAGTGGAGTAAACTGTTAGCGTAAATAGATCAGCTCGTTCTATGGTGTCAGGAAAAATAAAATAGAAGAAACTAGAGATTTATTACCAGTGTCATTTGCAGAATTTTAGTCCCCTACAGTTTTATTTACAACTAGTCACTACGAAAAGTGTTTCATTAGTTTTAACTAGAAATATACAACAAAAATCAAAGGTCAAATAAAACAATATTTATATTTTTGTTAACTAATAATTATATTAGGAAACTTCTTTTGATTTTTGCTTTATATAGAAATAGTTATCACGTAATGGTCATATATGATTATAACGTAATTAGATTTTTATTTAGACTAAAAAAACGGCATCAATATAAATAATTAACCTTCTTTATAGAGAATTATAATCCTAAGTAGGGAAATTAATATAAAAAAGGTCATTTAATAAATGGTAATTGTCGATAAAAATACCACAATTTTTTTTAAGTTTTTTGCTTTACGGTCTCATTCTTCATCTTCTAACTTTAATAATAAGCATTTACTCTGCAAGATAATTGTATGAATCCTATGAATCCTACTTGAATTGGTGAATAGTATGAGGAACACGTTTCCAATTTTATTAAATTCTATTGAGTTTTACAGAAGTTATCGTATTATAAACATACATAGACAGTCAAATTTAAGACTTTGTAATTCTCAGTTTGATAAAAATAGTTATTTTAGTGAAAACTTAAATTCACATGTACTTGTAATTGAGAAAATATTTCATTACTAAATTAAATGAAAATACATGAAGTACACAAGGTAAATATCATTAAATTACTGAGAACTATAGGATTGTATGTAATGAAAAAAAATGATAAGTCATATTACATTTTAATATTAAGCAAATCTTCCACATGATGGTTGTCCTTAAAATATGACCGAGTGTTAATAAATCAAAAAATCAATCATGAAGATAAAATGATGCTTGCAAATATGCTGGGAATCTTTTTGAATTCAAATTAATATCCAGTTTGAACCCTAAAAACCCTAAAGCACAAGGGCGGCGCACGATGACAAATACCATCATTAATAATGAGGAACGAGAAATGACAGCTTGTATCTTGAGATTATATGTCTTAGCAAGAGCAAGGTCTTTATTTGAAACCATAACATTTATTGCATAACACGTTTATACCCGAAGAATTGTTTATTGCATAACTATGCTTTCATGCCACTTTAAATGTATTTACTGAGTTTAAGGGAAACTGTGTTAAAATAAATTAGTAAAAAATAAGATTTTGTAAATCACATTATTCACAAACGATACCATTTTTGTTACACAGAGATATTTTAAACTCATTTTCTCGAAACCGAATTCGATTAATTTTTCACAAAATTGTAATTGAAAAACTTATTTGATAGGAAGCTTGTTAGATGTATTTGTAACTTATAAACTCAACAGAAAAAAAATACATTTAACGACATCGTGATATTTAGTATCATATAATGGTAATAATTTTAATACATAAAAACTGCGAAGACAGGTATGATCAGTCTAGATCGAATTTAATGTATATAATTATGAGCAAATTAAGGAAGAAACATCGCTTTTGTTGAGAATTGTTAATACTTCAACTACGAAAATAGCTGAAAGCTTAAGGCTGACGTGACCATCATTTAAAGCTATATAATTTGGAAACTATTTTTGACATCGTCATTTTGTTTGGTTCTATTAAATAAGTTGTAATTTAGACAGCAGTTTTTGTTTTAACCTTATTTAACAAAGTCACATGATCCTTTTTCATTTCACGAATATATATATATATATATATATATATATGTATATTTAAAAATAACGCAAAGTAGCTGTGTCCTGTGAGTGGCTAAAAAACTTGGGACAAAATAGCTACGCTACAATTTTATATTCACAAATGTTTCCCCTTTTCCTGAATAGCTCGTAATATAGAGAACGATAGTCAAACCCAGTAGATGGAAAAATAATTATAAGAATGCGAGTTATTGAATATATGACCTTTAGGGTTTGATATGCAAAGGTATATAATTCCTTTAAATATAAAATCAAGAATCTCAAATAGTTCCTTTTTTCCGGAATATTCGAGCAATGACACTCATTCCTTTTTTATTCGGTGAGTGTATTTACCATCATTATTAAAAGTTCCATTGTATGAAGTAATATTATTCTTTATTCTCAATGATATGGTGCGAGTAATCTGAAATTATTTAAAATCATTTTCGCGCAAGTAAAAAAGCTTTCTCCTGAGCCCAGATATCGTGGTTGTAAACTGAAATAATTGAAGATAATTTTTGCGTATTTAATAAAACTTTGCGTATTTAATATCCTGAGCGCAGTTATCGTATGTGCGAGCTAAGATTATTGAAGATAATTTTCTCGTATCTAAAAAACTGTCTCCTGAAGGCAGATATCGTGCGCGTAAGCTGAAATTATTTAAAATGATTTCAACGTATGTGAAAACTGTCTCGATATCGTGGGCGCAAGCCAAAATCGTAGATATCGTGGGCGCAAGCCAACATTTTTCAAAATAATTTTTGCCCATGTAAAAACTTTCTACTGAGAGTGGATATCGCATGAACAAACTGAAATTATTGGTGATAATTTATCGCATATATAAAAAAATCGTTGCCTTCTGACCGGAGATATCGTACATGCAAGTTAAAATTATTTAAAATAATTTTCGCGTACGTAAGAAAAACTGTCTTCTGAGCAGATAATTACATATATCTGTAATTTATTCACCCTGCAAAAGTGGTCATGTGCGAGGTAACAGATATTGAGTGGATTTTATTTTATTAATAATTTACAGCAAATGTAGAATCCACTAAGTGTGTTTCCAGGGCTTTATACTTTTTTTGTTATTACTTTTGGAAACAAGATGATCGGGCAATATTTGAATTGTTTCACATTTTATCATTTCAATGGAATTCATTTGACATACGATCATGTTGAAAACAAACGAGCGAACTGGAATGAAGTTAGAGAGACTTTTCATAGAAATGGTATCAGTATTGTTTTAGTTTAGTATTGGTTTTACTTAAAGTAAATTCGGTCACTGATAAAAAAGAAGATTAATTTTCTTTCACAACTTCTGATTCAAACTCTTCATGACTATTAAAATAACAATTATTCAGTAATAACTTGGAAGCAGAAAACTTAAATTTTTGAAATCTATTCCTACTTTAGCAAAATCCTAAGATAATGGAAAAATTATAAAAATTAAAAAACACTGTATTAAACAATAGGAAAAACTGAATCAGATCGAATCGAATCAATTAATTTTCTCCTCATTTACGGGGGATAAAGGTGTAAAATTTTTGGTAGCATATCTCAAGGGCGGAACCAATTTTTGAGCTCGGAATATTGTTATTTTGTTCGCTTTCCTGGGCACTATCCATTGAAAAGTTCATAGTCAATCGATTGCAAAGTCCAGATTTCATATCTTTGATAGCCCACATACACATGTGTACGCGATTTGTCAAGCAATTCGGTCTAATTTAAATCATGTCTTTGTTATAAATTTTATTCACGACATTTGTAGAACTTACAGATCACGCTTAACTCAAAATTAGTCCACTTCATGCGTTTTACTGACACGTGGCAAACGTGTCGCGTGCAGCGTTATGTGGAAAAACGGTCGTCCTAGGGCGGGGGGCAAACGTGTCTCCAAACTCGCCCGTCCTGTACTACGTTCATATCCAGTTTTATATATATATATATATATATATATATATATATATATATATACATATAGTTTTATAGGGATACAATCACATTTTATTTTTGATTTTTACACAGTTTTAATCAGAAATTAAATTAAGTTTTATTCCATGTAATCATGGAACAAAGATGGAATTTTTCAAGATAACTAGAAAAATTTTAAATTTGGTTAACATGTGAAACATTATCTTGATATTGGAATAACTTTATAGACGAATGAGAAACTACATATCTATAAGAGTTAATAGACCAAGAGGATTTTGTTTAATACCTAAATTATTTGCTATAACATAATTCTAGAAGCGATTCGCTTTTCAACCAGTCGTTATTCTTTCTTATATTACAAAGGTAATTTCTTGTAATAACTTTCTACCTTCTCTTTTTATGTATTTGCTGCATCATTAAAAAATTTTCCACATTTTGAATAATCTTTAGTTTTTTTTGTATTAATTTTCTCTGTATTTTCTTTTTTTATAAATTACATAATAGTGTTAAATCGATCTTCCAATCTTCTAATCGAAAGTGATATTTGTAACTGAAACAATAAAAAACAATTTTAGAAATATCTTACCTTGAGCTCACAGCCGCAGGATATTAAATAGGGAAAATACTACCGTATAGAATATCTGTAAAGTTAGAAAGAACCCTTTTTGGCTCTTTCCATCCGCTGGCTATATTTAAATATTTCAGTGTCTCTTTATTGGACGTATCAAAAATAAACGTTACTATTTTAGTTACTAATGACTCTACCAACAAATTCGCAATTAGCTTACTTATGGATTATGGTCGGCTTCACGAGTACCGAATACGAACGGTTAATACTTTTAATCAAATTTAACCAGAGTTCAATGACATCAATTCATATACGTTACCAAATTTCGTAGTAAATACCTACCTAAATATAATAGAACTAAGTGCAATTAACTTTGTTAAATTTTTCGTAGATAATTTAAAAAAATGTCACATTAAAAATTAAATAAATAAAGAAATCACTGAAAATATGATGACATACGTTGTCATTTTCGTTACTACATAAACATGAATAGATAAAAATGTCGAACCGCTTTAATAACGTAGTTACATTAAATATACATTTTGATAAGTAATTTTAAATTAATAGAAATTACTTTGTTTATTATTATTAATCTTATTGGCTTCTATTCACCACTTGGTTTGCGTTGGTTTTTGTATAAAACAAAATAATTAAATTATAAAGAGTAATTTAAAAGAAAAAAAAAACAAATTTCAAAATAAAGAAACAAAACATAATTATTGCAACAAATATGTGTTCCATATATCAATTCAGACTATTGAATGTCCATATGCACTATTTTATTTAAATCTTTCCAGTTTTTATGTGAGTGGAACGCACAATTTTTGGTTGGGACAATTATACTTAAATTTATACATAATCTAAAGACATAAAATGAAGATAAAATATTTGTTAATATTTTATACTATTTTATGTCGTTTCGTTATTTCTAGTACCACTTTATTGGTCAAATCTGAATCTCATTGATTGTAAAATAAAAAAAGTGACTCACTCTCGAAATCGGATCGACTCTTGCCTTTGAATTTTAGTCTTGAATTTTATTTTGATGTATGAATATTAGAATACAAGTTAACCTAATCCCTAAAAATTTCACTCATTGTATATCGTCATTATTTGCATCTGTTTTTTTCCATGGGGAGAAAATTAATTAAAATATATAATTTTACAATTCTCAATTATCCAACACAAACGTCATTAATTATTGGAATACAAAATATTTTAATAAAAAGTGAAAATAAAGAAACAAAAAATTATTTGAAGAAATAATTGTGTGATGTTGATGTAATTCCAGTTTTCTACGAATTAAATTATTGTGTAATTAAAGTATTTCATCCTTTACTATTGATTAGTTATGATAATGACAATTTCACTGCCTAGATGATATTGTCTGCCTAGATGATATACTTATATTTTTTCATATTTTTAAATATGAAAAAATATAACTATCAACCGCGACAATCACCAAAGGTATTCATAGTCATTTACTGATGTCACTTCCACTGACATACCAAAAGGTACTGCAATTAAATAACTCATTTCTATATTTCCACATCGATATTGCTGAAGTAGTGAGCTACGTTGTTGCAGCACACGTAGTTCCGTAATTAAACACTTGTGAAAGAAAATTACTGTTAAATTGGACCACGGTAAAGTTGGACACGTAATGAAGGTAGGAAATTATATAAAATGTATTGCCTATAAAGACCAGTTAAAGGAAAAATATTTTACATCATGGTTTGCATGTGATAATGAAATTAAATGCATATCGATCTAAAGAAAATGAATAAAATTTTGGAATTAATAAGATTGATATCAAAACAAGAAATATAATCATATATTACTAAATTATCAGAAAAAATAAGTTTTGCTTTCGATGCATCTAGGGTTTCCACGCACAATTTTTATATAAAAATAATTTATATACGATGGTTTTAGATAACTTAACACAGCGTATATTATACAGATATAAAATGAAGAATATATAAATGAAGTTAACTTGACCACATACACTAATTCACGTGACAGAAGCCAAATTGCAGAACAGGAAATGGTCGTACCTCTTATTTTAGAGGGATATTGGAATTGACATATGATATTAAAAGTTTGCAAAATCTATATTATTTAAAATATATATTGCAAAGTAAAAAAAATAACTGTCCTTTTTTCTCATAGACATAATTCAGTTAAAAATATTCAGGTCTGAAATAGCCTTTATATTTAATTCATAATAAATTTTCTCGCTAGACTCGTGTAATTTTCTGTATGACGGCTTTATTAGTGCTTTACTTAATTTACTACTTTGGAATAAGAAACATAGTTAATGAACTTTGATGAGATGAATGTCTAGAGTATCAAGAGATGGAGAGCGTATTAATTTTTTTTAAATTATTATATTTTAACATATATCGACATCATCACTATTTTCATTCAAAAACTTTTTAGCGCTGTTGGGTACCATAAAATATAATACGATATTGTTAAGAATTATATTGTTACAATATTTTAAACTGGCGACCCCGCGACGGTAGGTGAAGGAGTAGGAAAATTCGGATGTATGAATTTTTTCCGACTTAATCTATATTTATCGGAATAGATCGGCCAATTTAGATCATTTGTATACTTTGGGGTAGCATCAAGTATTTATGTCCAGATCATTTGTCTGGCGTAATGAAGTAACAAGTGAATCTGTTGTATTGTTGCGTAGAGCTTGTAAGTTAGATTAAAACACGACTGATTTCAATGTTTGTCTAACTCTTTTTATTCTTCAACCAACGTAATGATTACTTGATACGTAAGTTTTAGAGCCGTATATTTTAATATGTTTTATATAACAATTATTCCAAGAGGATCAGCAATCAGAAGGCGTATCTATAGCGATATACCTGCTTAAAATATTTCTTTACGTACGACATTTATTATTTCCGTCAGATTAGATGAAAAATAGACATAACATATTATGATGTGAGACATGACAGCATGAAATTTACCATGTGAAAAAATATTGAAGGCTTCAATTCAGCGTTTAAAATCAATCATTCAATTTTAGCGTTTAAAGTCTGGCCTTGTGTTAATCCAAATGCAAGTATAAGAGGAAACTGGAGCCGTTTGAACTGAAAAGGTTAGCCCGTAGGTATTAACGGTATTCTTGTTATCATAACAGTTTCTCCTGTTCCATAACTAGTTATTAGTTTGCATGCGATTAAGAAAAAATCGAAATAATTTATTTGAAGCCTTTTACCGTTGCAGAATTTATGTGGGCTTAATTTGCTTTGTACTTTTAATATAAATTTCTACGGCGGAATTACGGGAGGTGTCAAAAATTAAAAAATTTTGTTGGATAATGTAAAGCCTCTTCCCTATTTAGGATTAAGTTAAACAGAATATACTGTGAAACAAAACAAATAATACAGGATGCACTGAAAAAATACTTATGCCTAACTATGAATGGGTTTTCCTTAATTTAAATGCAAACTTTTGGTAACTCCTTTATTTTACCTTCGTCGAGGTATTAACAAAACTTTTTTATAAAAAAGGCAGAAAATACTGTCACACAAAAGAAATACATGATATCCAATATTTCATTGAATAATGCAGTCCAGACTAGTATAGTCAAGTTTTCAGATGTCGTAATTTTATAGTACGGCAAAATTACACAAACTTTTCATAACTTGTGCAAATAAACGTTTCTCGTGAATCACTATATTTATTGGTGAAAACTGCATGAAAACCCGTTTAAAAGTTTTTAAGATTATCACGTTCAGACAGACAGACCGACAGAGACTTTGTTTTATAATGATTATCGTTGCTTATGTTACTAATTTTTCTATTTTGTAATCATTAGCATTGATTTTATTTCAATTATTACATTAGGACAACGCTACATTATTCATCGCCTACATGAAAGATTGTGCGCCTTTAAACATCGATTGAGTGTATTGTATGATTTCTTTTTAATTCAATATATAGTATGTCTTTTTTTTCGACCTGTTTCTTATATTATAATAAATCCTTTACCAATATTTTTAATTAAATTCCTTATTTACTAAAACTTATTCTTTTGTATTTTATTTAAAAATTTGAAATTCAATTACCTGCTGTGTCTTATTAAATATTAATTATATGACACATAAAATATTTTAAATAATCGTTAAAATATAATATGCCTAATCAATCGGACCACAGTGTAAAATTCGTTATGAGGTCAAACCAAAATCATTCTTTTGTTTCAGATCTAATCTTGGCAAAGCGTCCCGCAATAAAGTATATTCGCATTCAGTAACATAAATCACCCTCGGGGCCATGTCGTAAATTGAAACTGTTTATACGGATATTGATGTTAAAATATACAGGTTATTGAAGCGTTAAACCATATATTTATAGGAAATATGGTATAAATAACAATAAACCAACCAGTAACCGTACCGTTAACAAACTATGGCTGTTAATATAAAAAAAAAAGAAAAAAAAGGAAAAAAATTAATTAAAAACCGTTTACGAGCTACGATTTACTTCAACTAGGACAATTTTCCATGTATATTTTTCTAAGTGAATTTCAAACCTACTTCGTGTGAATTCAGTCTAAAAATATAATTACGCAAGTTTAATAAGGCAGGTGCAGTCCAAAGCGTTGATTAGGTGATTAAAGTTTTATTTTCAATGTATAAAGTAATAATTTATGATATATTTACATATAAACACGAGATAAACGAGCACTAATCGAAAACAAATTCCTTTCAAGACGTGAATTATACTGTAATACAGAGTTCACAAACCATTATCAGGTTAAAACGCGTCAATTCCATACGTTGCACCGACATGTGATAAATATGTGGAGCGCTATGTGGGAGCTGTCAAAGGACGGCCATAGAAGGCTGAGAGACCGGGTGGCGCTCGTATCGGTACATAACTACCTGTACGCACACAAAGTCGTTTAAAATGTCTGAATATTTATAAAAAAATATCT
This sequence comes from Druceiella hillmani, assembly GCA_039881145.1. NCBI lineage: Eukaryota > Metazoa > Arthropoda > Insecta > Lepidoptera > Hepialidae > Druceiella > Druceiella hillmani. Next base: position 10,462,044 of record JAYKKI010000014.1, read on the forward strand.
GACCAAAATTTTATATACTGGAATATCTATTGGAATATCTGACCAAAATTATAAAAAATGCAAAACTTATAGCATATCTGTGTATGTGTATGTGTGTGGCTCAAATGGTATTTCAATCTTTTTTATAAAGATCATTAGTAGATAATATACATCACCGGATACCAGTAAACAAAAAAGTATGATATCATTTTGAAGGCCATATAAGTAACCATAATTGTTTTCTTATATCAGAGTTCATCAGTTTGAGTAAAGAGTAATCAATAAGTAACTGATGGAACTATTACACGCGACTCAGCCTTAGGGTTCGACTAATGCAAAGTCATTAATGTATTGTCTTATTTTTATCAATTTAACAGGCAATATTGTTTAATGTATTTATACTTAAGTACAGAAAATTTCTTTTGATAGGTGGTCGTATTTATGATCGCGAATAATGGCGGGACGCGTCCCGAGGACCTTCCTGTGCACGATTGGCTGTCTGCATACTGCGCTCAGGAGTAAAACATTCATTTTTTGTTTTATTATTAGTGTATGATTGCGCCTATGAGTGTCTTGTTTGTTACAATTCCAAATGTGAATTACTGAAGTTTCTAACGCATCAAACGAAATGGTGATACTTAAAACATCTCTATGATATTAATTTTGAAACTAACTACAAAAGTAGAAATATCCTCAGAAGTAAAAGAAATATCCTACAAAATAAAATACTCTGAGATAATTGGTGGAATGTTTTGTTGTGCAAAATCAACACGGTTTGACAATTTATTTGTATTATATTGAAAGTGGTGTTATTCAAATCAATAAAAATTGTGCGTGTTAGCTCCGATACGCTACTGGAGATTATTCCCTAATTACGATTATTTTGGAATTTATGAAAAAGGTAACACTGTATATAAATATAAATACCAATATCATCTATAGATATATCTTCCACCGTTAAGCCAGCGTTCATAAGAAATGCATTCCCTCAACTGTTTTTTCGGTGACCTATGATGCAAAACTGGTCTCAGTGAAATTTTTTTATCGGGATAATATGACTTATGTAATACCCCTTCTGAAGGTCCTTTCTAAATATTTGTGAAATAATTTTTGAAATTGGATGAGCAGTTTCGCAGATTATCTCCTATATCCAAACTTAGAAAATTTAACTTTTTTTATAATAAACAAAATTTTTGTTAACGGGATTATATACAACCTATGTCCACTCTGAATGTCCTTTCTAAATATTGAAATAATTTTTGAAATCGAATGGATAGTTTCGGAGATGACCTCCTACATCCAAGCTTACAAAATTTAACTTTCTTATAATTTATGAAATTTATTTAACGTGTTAATATAAAAGCTGTGTCCGCCCTGAAGGTCCTATCTACATATTGATGAAAGAATTTTTTAAATCGGATTAGTACCTTCGGAAATTGCCTCCTACATCTGAACTTACAAAATTTAACTTTTTTTCATTATGTGAATTTTAACGCGAAAATATATAATCTATGTTCAATTTGAAGGTCCTTTACCATAAGACTTTATACCAGGCGCTATATATGAAAATCCATTTTTAAGATTCGTATACACATTTGATTATATCGGCCTTATCCGTTGCCTATGTTGCTTTGAATTGTCATATTTTGCGAACATTATTGTAATGGTTCATGGAAACTTAACGATAACATAATTTTTATTTCGATAAATGGTTTTTTATGCAAATTTACATTTAATTATTGCTTGTCCTTTTTATAACAATAACATAAAACGCATTTTATAAAGAATTTTTGGGAATAAACCTATTCTGCCAGAAAAGGGGAAAATATTCTTTTTAATTTTTTTACATTAGGGTTACCAACTTATATCTACATAATTGTAGTAAAAAATCTTTAATTAAATTCAAAACTACATATTTTCTCTTCATACCAAAAATTTTATTATAAACGAATGCAAAATTTTGAAGTAATGCATTATTTTGTCGGAAACTTTATAAATGTAGTTCTTTATAAATGTTGTTTGTGGACAATAAGTACATATTTTTGCTGATCTAAATTAACACAGCCATTAAAAAGTGGATGAATATTGAAAACTAAAAATTTACTCTACAATAACTATCGTTGATAAAAATTAAAATAACGAAATAAATATTAAAGCAACAATAAAGGCACATTGCCCATGTTTATCCAACTGAAGCCTTTTATGGCAATCGACACCGCAAAAGAGGTCACTTAAGAACAATTATTACGTATATTAAAAGAAAAGGAGCAAAAATTGGAATAGGATGGAGGAAAATAATTCTATATCAATAAAACCGCGATATCTAAAATACATTTGTCGCAGAGAAACATTGTCAAGCCAAAACCACCAGCGACCGTCTAGACGACATAACCTACCGATCTTTGCTTTCCCCTATAAAATTGTTTCCAAAAAAGTCCAAGAAAACTGAAATTACTGGTAAACGCCGTTTTCATGATTTTTCATCCTCTTCTTAATACATACGATTAAAAAGTCAGAAGTTTAAAAAAAAAATTAAAAATATACTTGAATTCAAGTAAAGAGTCCAAAATATGTTCTTACTGTATTATAGTTTCCTGTATAATTACATAAAAATCGGTCTTAAGCTGAAAGAGTTATGATGTTGTAACACAGACACGAATGCAACGAAATTACAAAGATTCTGTAATCGTCATTCGGGTATAGGCCTTTAAAAATGAAGTACCTTAAAATATTTTTACCGGTTATTCCAAATGACTAATAGTATAATGAAATTCCTATGGATGCCTATCGTAAGCTTTTATATGTTTTATTTTTTAAAAGGCCAATAAGGACACTTTTGGCGGAAAGACGTCTTTACAGTCCGATCCCATAAGGGGAAAACTAAGCGAAAATCGATATTAGATAAAACTGTGCACATGTATAAATAATCACCGTTTAAGATAGCAATAGCATTATATTATATAATAAGCAATAGATTACCTTGAAAAACAGCCTTACTACTTTAATAAGCAATAGATTACCTTGAAAAACAACTTACCTTGATTAACAATATCATTATATTATATAATAAGCAATTATATAATATAATGCTATTGTTATCTTAAACGGTGATTATTTATACATGTGCTCTAAGCATTTTTATTGGACTTCTAAAGTGAAAAAAAACAATAAAAATGCTTATAATAAACTTCTAAAGTGAAATAAGAATAGATGAGAATCCTAAATAGACTCATATAATAGGGATTGAACGTGGTGGATGTGGCAGTATCAATTGGTTGTGGTGGAGCCGTATCGGTAAGACGTGTGGCGGCCGCAAAGCAACGCTACAAACAATGAATTTTAGGAGTAAGATAGAACCAGTATTCAAACTCAATGTAATGAATTATACATTCATCCACAGAAGCCAGTCAACTATATCAAGTAACTTTTACCTAACGATTTGCTTAAGAGGTCGTATAAGCAAACTTATTAGTAATCATTAATAGTAGTTATTAGTGTATAATTATTAGTAGTATCGTGGGACCACGATCTAAACAAACCAGTTCTGCCTATCCCCGATTATTCTTACATTGAAATATCGAGCGATAGCCAGAAATAGTTCCTGAATGGCGAGTTCAGATCGGTGTATTCCTTAGTAATATGACAGTTTTGCATATTGTTCCACTAGTATCATAGTCTTATAATAAAAAAAACTAAACGAACACCACGAAAAGTAACTAAACCACGTGCAAATTTGTTGCACTTATTTTTTTTTTAACGACCTTATATCACCAACTAAGTAAAAGTTTTTCCACCAAAATCCTCAAGAATAGTTAATCCGACACGATGTATTTCATTTTTTTTTTCAATTATTGATGTTTTGAATATAACCTGAATGTTTATAACATTTAGTAGGAAGATGAGTAATCAGATAAATAGATTTTTCGACTCACGTTGTAAAACGAACCATTTTTTTTTCTTTTGCATATAATGTTATTATTTATAAAATGTATATATTTAGGATACAGCAGTTATATTGTTTAAAAGATGTATATTTAAATTAACTTTTAGTAACATACTAATAAGAATTACAAAGTATCCTTCAATACATGAACAGGCACAAAAATGAATGAAAGTAGCATATTAGTTAATAAAAGTACATTTTACAAAAACCACTACTAGTCGGCAGAATATATCTCAGCTGTCTCAGTATTATCACATAACTTTCAAAATTAAGGAATATCTATGTAAATTTTACAATAAAATTATTCAGTTACACCGGTACTGCGCGCAATGGTAATGACGTGCCAAAGTCAAATTCTCGTGTAACAGCAACAAAGCGTTACCTACGATATTCTGCAAATATACATTCGTTTTCATTCATCTAACTTTCTATAGAGCTTGTAATGTGGCGTAGCTTCTATGTACTTCGTGTGAATGTTAACATATTGAATTACGCGAGGGATTCAAACTGTAGATAAAAGCGTGCAATCGCGCCAGCTCTGTTGCACAACATTATGACGTTAACAACACCACCGGTGCACCTCCTGTAGAGCGATAAGAATTGCACTGCGATATTGTTTTATTGCACGCGCGGGCAGAGAGTCGACTTAGAATGTTGTTACTAATGTGTATGGAACTACATATAATTACGTGTTATAAACAACAACATGTAATTAATAAAATTAAAACCTGAGGTTCTAAACAAAGGAAACCAACATTTTAACCACCACAAGATCGCATACCTTATTCCAGCTGTATTTATTATACGTATGATAATATTTGAAAAACCTAACCACATTTAAATACACGATGTCACAATAATGCGTAAATTGACGTGCGTATATATTTATTGTATTCGAATTATACTATATAATTATTTTTTTTTAAATTTATTTCAGAAGATAACATTTTTTAAGGTGAATTGTAAATAATACAAATTAATATCAACTGGCGTTAACAATAACACAAAAAACAAGCTATGGTGATGTCTTGCAAAATAAAATAAAAATAATTTCAGGACATCACCATAGCTACTATCAATTAAATTACAGTGCTGCAAAAACAAAAGTATATATCAATCGATTTTTTTTTAAATTTATTTCAGAAGATAACATTTTTTAAGGTGAATTGTAAATAATACAAATTAATATCAACTGGCGTTAACAATAACACAAAAAACAAGCTATGGTGATGTTTTGCAAAATAACATAAAAATATGGCAAGCCATCACCATAGCTACTATCAATTAAATTACAGGGCTGCAAAAATAAAAGTACAGATTAATCGATCGATATATACACTCATTTCATACGACTAAATATTTTTAAATTCCATAACAGTAAATCTATTTAATTTAAAAAGTTGCTGCTCTTGCTATTTTTGTTCAACATATACTATTACGTGCTCTTAAAAACCGTTAAATGTTTTAAACATTTTAAATTGTTTTCGTATACTTAACATTATGATAATATAAATAAATGTAACCGAAATTGAAAGATGTTAAAAGACTATTGCAGTTTATTGACAAAAAAAAAATTAAACTTCCAAAAATTTAAATAGAAATGCATATTATTTATTCTTTAATTTATTCAATATGTGAATGTAGTTATTGTATTTTCCTAAAAAAATCATACATGTTTGTTATAAAAAATATTTAAGTTAATTTTTTATGTGCACAGCTTATCATTATTTTACTTCAGGAAAGATGTTTCTTAATGAGATTGAAAACTCAAAAACACTGATTAAGTTTTGATTCGGCTATAATGACTAGGTGGTATACATGAGTATACTCAAATTTAAATTCCATTGGATTAAGGAATCCGAAGAGTTTCTCCTTCTGACTACGGTAAATAGAATGACAAAAAACCGTATAATTGGAAACGATGTTCACAAACTAATGTTGTTTCACTATTTAATTAGGTAAAAGTAACAGAGAAAAGTATTAGTTTTTACTACCAAATGATTCATTTCATATTTATGAAGGTTAATTTGTTAAGCGTTTTACTCTAGTATATTTAAGGAAATAATAAAAACCTTTAAACGTTACATTTCGTTTCTAAAAATGACTGTTTCATCATTTAAATGATATTAAAACAACGAATTCATTCTCAACTCATTCATTACCGAAAAATTCATAGAATTACATCGAAGGAAGGGTAAAACTTTGGTAAGGTCTATCAGGAGTCTGTAATTTAATTTATCATTCATAGGTAAAGTTTTAATCAAATTTCTATCTTATTTTGTACTTGATAAAACTTACCAAGAACTTGGAATATTCATTTTGCTTTCATATTATTTATTCGTCGTACATGAATTTACGTGCCGCGAGATGATTACGGTTTCAGCACAGAAGTTTGTGTATTGTGAGATTTTACTTGATTTACTATATGTTCATAAAAATAGGACAAAACTTTATACTTTACATTATGCTTACTCGTTTCAGTATAATATGTAAGAAGGATGAGGACTTAATTCTAGAACTACAGTTAGGAAATTCTTCTTTATTAATATTTATGTGTCTGATAGGATCTGGGGAATATTGGTGGCTAAATACAGAAAATATAGGAACTTTTTGGGTAATTAAATTTTTTATTATCCTGAAAATATACGCTGGACAAATTTTGGGAATCGAGCTAGTAGGATTATTGGTCACTATTAGGAGTTCTTAGAGTTTTTGGCTGTGTTCTGTGTTAATATAGCCAAAACAGAACACTTATGGTATCACATTATTGTTCGTCCATCCATCTGTCATAGGCAATTCTATCGGGAACTATTCAATGTAAAAATTCACAATTTGGCACAGCGATCATGGTTCAACAATATATGTGAAATATAATAAGTTAAATTTTGGTTATTGGTTTATATCGGGGGGTAAATTTGGAAATGAAAAAAGAGTTCAAGGAAAAAAATTCTAATGCAACTAATTGTTAAAAAGTATTTTATTGTTAATTTTCTTATAACTGGTACACCATTGATTTTAGGGAAAAGTGTTTTTAGGCAAATGATATATCTCACTATGTAAGCAATAACTTTCACGTTTTTCAAAACTTTTAATTTGGTTTAGTCGAGAGGCATCCCACTCAGCTCCACGCATACGGATGTGATACGACGTTGGACCATCGACAGTGGATGGAGGTCCAAGTCGAGAGCATTGCTGCACATATTCGGAGTGCGCTATTATTAACAACTTAAGTGGACGTTTATGGCATAATTTCCTCAGATAAAATAACATGTGTTAATTAATCATTATTTATTCAATGTTCTAATATTAAAAATGAGATTTTATTACACAACCAATGTCACAACGATGTGTATCAAAATGAGAGGTTTTTAGTTTTCACCTTACACTATAACTGTTGTAAAGATTTACACCTAAGGATTGGTGTTTTGTAGGGATAAAGAAATTTTTTTTTTCTGTAAAATGGTTATAAATGATGATTAAAACTGTATATAAATCCATTCGTATTGCAATAAGCAGATCCATGTCTGTTCTTTCGAAATCACTTAAATTTTGCAAATAGTTGTTACAATGATGGTAACAGCGATAAATTCGTTTTAAAATATCTAAATAATATACACATACGCGATGTATTAACAAAAAAAATATAGAAGATGATTTATTCATTGCTAAGAAAATGTGTCCTATATAATTCTTTGGCATGATAATTTCAGTAACAAGTTGAAATAACAAAATATGTTGTTCATCCTTGTTCAGAATTTGTAGAATAATCTAAGTGGTATAGAATAATCTAAATCCCTTTTAAATATTGTAGTATTTTTGTTACATATAAATATATATATATTTATATATATATATATTTATATTTTTTAAGTATGATTATGTAAAATTATTGTATAAAATATAACACAGCAAAAAAAATTAAAAATGAGCACTTAATTTAAATTAGAAAGACATGCAGATATTTTTTTCTAGAATAGAAATCTTCCAAAATCCAACTTAAAAGTATGTTCGCCTGGATAACATTTTAAAAACATTCCTAATTAAGAAATAAATGCATACTTATTTGAGATGATTACTATAGTTTTTCTGTCCAAGTAAAATTTCTTCAAAGCTGTTATTTTCAAATATGACTCCACTAGCTTGGGAGTTAAGGGCGAATGGTGCGACGTTCTATTTTCGTATATTTTTTTAGCATGTCTTTTAAATATGCAAATTAAAATTATAAATATTCGTTTATTCTTCATGACAAGTGTTTCAAAATTACATTCTGCATGATACATATAATAAAACAAACAATATTTTTCAGCACTAAATAACTTCAACATCTCTTTAATTTATTTATGAATATGTTTCGAAAGTTAGTTAAAAGAAAAATATAACATAAAAATGTTATTAATATACCAAATTTCAAGTTTCTCCGTCATTAAAAGGATAGACAGAGACGTGAGTAATCTTATAAGGGTTACGTTATACGTTTGTCAACTGGAGGTACGGAAATATAAAAATCAGTTTATTCTCTAGTTGATATATAATAAAAACTAGCGTGACGCGTGCGAAGTTTTCGCATTATTTATTCCATTATGAAGCTCAGATGACAGATCAAACAAATATTTTACTAAAATTGACATATAGAGGCGCAAGTATCAAAAGCATTGAGCTAAAAGGCCACTTTATTTATACGTGAGTGGATTTGAAATTAAACAAAAATTTTATCGACCGTCAATCATATTGACGTTGAGCCGTTAGATGGCAGCATTGCTGTTTTGTGTATATAATTTTAATAATTAATTACTTTGCAAAAACAATAGCAATAATAAATTTTTTAGTTGTGGATGCCGGTAGAGCAAGCAATTATCTATAAAATTATATATAATTTATGTGGATTAGTTGTGAGGTTTTTTCTAAAAAGGGAGAGTAACATCTTAACCTTAGCGTATTAATATATATGATGATGATGATGATGATGATGATGATGACAAATTAACTTTAACTTTTTAAAAATTTATTGACGTTATCTCAATTAAATTATCTTCTGAATTTATTTTTGTGATATATACAATTTCTGTTACATATTTTTCTTATATAGCTAACATACAAAATTTTCTACATACATTAAATTAAGATTTACCAATACGATTTTTTCTTGAATAATTTTTTTCTAATTAGTTTATAATATATCACTTATTTTAAACATAAATACCACATCACCTTTCATTCTCTTCAGTGATATTTACATTTAATTCTTTTCAAATCTGGTACCTAACTAACTTTACTTCTCTGTTTTGCTTTTGAAATGTTTATTATTTGATATTATTTTTTACCGACCCCAGAGAAGAATAATATCAAGTAGAACCACGTGTATATATGTTTATATATATATATATATATATATATATATATATATATATATATATTTATATATGTTATTGGGACCACAAAATATATACACATATTATATACTATTAGTCTTTCTAAATAAATGAACAAAAAATGTTTGTATGTTTGTGTTTGTCTACGTATTTGAGGGAAACTAATATTCGAATTGCAAAAAAATTAAGGTAAGTCATGTTATTTATAAAAATGTAAACAAAACAAAACACAAAACTTTCTCACCTCATAACAACCTCAAAAAAGTTTGCCAACATGTTCACTTACGTTAGAACCTATTTTTGATTTGATTTTGTATTAATTTTGTGCTTATTTTAATACATATTATTTTTTCCTTTTGAAGTTAAACGTACTTTTATTGCTTCATTATTTTAAGTGGTGTAGACACCTACCTACATTCTGAAGCAGTTAAATTTTTTTTAATAAATTTTTATTATTTTCTTTCCTATAGTTTCTAAGCAATGTTACAAACAAAATTTGACGGACTTTGCCTAGTTGATCATTGTTTTTTACACTTTAACATGACAATTTAATAAATTTCAATTGATTACATAATGTTAAAGGCTAGGTAATATCGTCAAAATTGTCATGCATTAACATTATTTTTGGAACGTAAATAAATAATTCAAATTGTATTATTGGATACAATATTATATCAGAATATAGATCTTATTAGTATGTTAATATCTACTGTATGATATTCTTATTCCAATTAAATTAATAAAAGAAAATCGACACGAAGTAACTATGATCTAATTTCATGCCTGTTCATCATTACAATCTAGAATCTGTAGCAGCAAACTATTTCAATTGTAATTAAACGTCTTCACGTTACATTTTTACTCTTAAAGTGCAATTTTAAATATTGAATATATTTGGCGTTAATTTTGTAGAAATTCATTATTCACAATTAAATGAAACTACGTGATGTAGTATTATTTCTACTATCTTTAATTTCTTTACCACGACCTAGGTTTCGTTGTATTACAACATCTTCAGGTGGGATATTAGCAAAGATCTGGTGGGATATTATCTTTGCTAATATCCCACCTGAAGATGTTGTAATACAACGAAACCTAGGTCGTGGTAAAGAAATTAAAGATAGTAGAAATAATACTAAATCATGTAGTTTCATTTAATTGTGAGTGCAATTTTAATTATCTCTCCTTTAGTCACAAAGAACTCTGCACGTTTTTGCTTTGCAAGTCACTTTATGAAGTTCAGTTTGTCGTGACCGCACTTGAATTTCCTTTGTCTAGCTCACTGGCAACACCAGTCTTCCTCAGTTTATTCTTTTAAATATTACCAATGTATTTTTGTCACTTACATGTAGTAGAGAGCTAGAAAAGAAAAGTAATACTTTTTCTTTGGTATTTTACTTGCATAATGATTTCAGTCATATATAGCAATAACCTGTACTATTAAATTTTTGTCAACGGGTGCAACCATTTTTTTATGATTATGCATATCATCGACTAAATATTAATTTCGTTTTGCTATTTCCCTATAGAATATAGTCAAAATTTGGATGAAATTAGTTCACAGATGTTGTTAGTAAAATGGATATTATTAATGAGATGACATGGAAATGACAGTAAATGTATTGACATATATATCCAAAGATGTATTGACATATATGTCAATACATTTACTGTCATTTCATAAATATGCAGTAGAAAATTTTTTTGGGTATTTTAATTTGCATCTAAAAAAATACATACCTATAAAACAGAAACTACTTTACAAAGTTTAAAACAAAGGAAATAATTTAATATATAAATAAAATTATAGTGAAGAAATAATATTTTTCCTCGGCATCGGCCAAGCGAATTCTTTGTCAAACACGGAGTGCATTCTTTCAAGAATTACGTTTCAATATTTTAATAATATTTTATTTAAGTGTAATTTAATATAATACACGTTTGCTATTTTTTCGGCTAATTCCCCATTCGCCCAGCTCCGTTGTATTTTTGGTCTTTTGCGGCTTAATTCGACCAGCTCGTTTATATCAGGGTATTGCATTAAACTGTCTTAAAACGGTAAACGTTTGTAAATTTACATAAATATAGTCGGGATCGTCCGAGATTTGAACACGGTATCTCTCACGCTCTAAGCCAAAATCATACCCCTATTTCAATGAGCAGCTCAAATCGTCTAAGAAAATGTTTATATACGTAAACAGGCGAATTTTTTAAAATTAAATTATTTTTAAGTGTAAAATATTTAAGGAAATATTTATAGATTGATGGCGCTATATTAATTTCATCGTGTAAATATTTGCTTGTGGTATGGTTTTTATTAATATTGTAATACAATACGCAAATGTTATTTTATATAATCAGTGTAATATTTCAAGAGTTATATTTAGTGTTTATTATTTTATTTGAGAGTAGTTTAATATAATACGCGTATTTTATATATATATATATATATATATATATATATACATATATATATATATATATATATATATATATACATATATATATATATATATATATATATATATATATGTATATATATACATATAAATTAAAATTTAGTGTTAAAATTTAAAGTTTAGTTGTTTGCAAGATAGCCAACTCAACTCGGTCTGGGTCTGTTTATGTCAGAAAGTTTTTCTGTTGTATGGTCAGGAAGTTTTTGTGGGTTTTCTAATTTCTTTATTCGGGCTAAATGTCTGACCCACTTTATTATTTTATATTAAACTCTTTAATTACGTAAGATTTTTTGTATTATTTATACATTTAAAGATTTTGGAGAAGTCCTCGATACTTTACATTTTATTTCTGAAAATTAAAAAAATTAATTTTGAATTGAAAAATTGAGAATTACCGTTTAGTACTGTATATAGGAAACTGTTCTTATTATACTCGAAGTGATGCAGATGAAATAAAATATAATTATTTAAACTGCAAAGAGCAAATTTAATTTAACTTGATTGATTTGTCAGACTAGAAACTGAAGTGAACAAATTATCAAGGCCAAATTGAGTGATAGAGAAATTGTTCAGTGTAATTTTACCTCGTGTAATAATAAAAAAAGTAATAATTTGACATTTACCATTTTTTTTGACAAATATTGGCATTTAAAAACAACTAAATTACACATGTTATAAGTAGAAAACTATTATGATAATAATTGACACGACCAATATTTTCACAAATCAAAATTTACCACAGGCTTAAACCGTCTCCGAAAACAAAACGAGGTATATGTAACGATATGATTCTTAAATTTTACTACGGACAATGAAGGAAGTAAGCATGCACAAATCTGAATCCTTGTCTCACTCATTTATTGAAAACGTAAGAAATAAAACGTAGACCACTGTTATACTTGCTTTTTATATTATTTTTTCGATTTTATATCATTGCAATTGTTGGGAGACGAGTAAACGGAAAAATTGGACAAAAAGCGAATTACTAACATTTTCGATGTTACTAATGCAAACAAGACCATATTCTCAAAGTTTAAATTAAAAATTTTGTACCATTGAATATTTGTAAAAAATTTGGCAGAAAATGAACAATGTTTTGAATATAACGTATAAAATAATTCGCATACACCCAATTGGTAAATAATGTTGCGAATTTCTATAAAAAATGTCCAAAACTTATTCGGAAATATTGCAGCTGAAACCATTGGCGCGCGATCTATCTGATTGGCAACATTGAAATAGGTCAACTATTGCACGGTGTGTATGTATATGTTTACGTGTTACTTATTTACCGACAGCCTTTTATTCAGGGTGTTGTGCTCTATAAAATGGAACCGGTTGTCGAAAAAGATTAGAATCTACAAGCATCGGCTTATATATTAATTTGAGGTTATAGAAATCGTTTGTATCATATGCCATGTCTATTATGATGTAATTTAACAGCAATGAAACAGTTAGTTGCCTGTAATACCATATCTATTAAAAGCATGGCTTTTCCGAGACATCGGAATACCGTACCGAATGATATCACAGTGAACACCTTATTATCTCTGCGTACCTCATACTGATAAATATATTTGTTTTGGTATTAAATTATTAGTGCACCTACTCTCTACAATGTTTCGAATTGGATTTCGTGTTTTGAGTTTATGTGTCATTTCTCACCATTCTTAAATATACTTTTACCTTTTTGTTTAATATATAGTAACATGTCGCTATATTTATTAATTGAATAAACATTTGAGTCTTCCAGATATGATACGTGCCAAATGCTTCAGATCAAAATTTGTCATAGCGCCGAATATAGTTAATTGATAATAATTATGATATTGCATACATTGACATCTCAAAGATTTATTCGTTGCAGCTGATTTAAATTAAATTACCCCTGTACCATCTGTAGGTGAATTTTAGAAATAAATCCTGATAGTTCTTTATATACTTAACATAGATTCAAACGTACATTTGCTTGCAAACTTTTGTTATGTTATCAAACCAAAAATGTGTTTACAATTCCCAAACATTTCACAATACTATACCTTATGAGAACGGAACAGAACATTATGAGAACGTATACAGAAATAAATTACAAAACTCGTGTTAGAGAGTCCATTATTATTTGACAAAAGATTTAAATGTGGTTTTATTCCAAACACACTATAATTATTTTCATCCTTGCTTCTTTTTCTGAACTTTTATTTTTGTTAATTAATATGTTAAAATAAATTTCTTTAACTTTGTTACGTTTTTCTTTATAATTTTGAATCTATAAAGTAAAGAAGCAAAGGACATTCTCTTCCTTGTTTGTCATCACTATTTTTTGAGCCAAACAATGTATTTTCGATTGACTAATATAGTTTTTTTCTAGCGGCATAAAATTTATTAAACATCACTAGTGAAATAAAAGTGAATGAATTAGAATTTTCTTTTGTATTTCAAGAGATAATTTTTAATTGAAAATATGGTCAATACGGTAATATTTTCATCTTTGAAAGTACACATAGGTGCGTACAAACGTAGCAACACAATCTGATGTGATTTGTACTTATCCACTCATATTTCCTTTGAAAAAGTGTTTCTTCTTTACTTTCATTAACCCTTTCCGGATACTAATGTAATACTTTCATCATTTTGATGAAAGTATTAAATACCACTTTCAATAGCGTCAACTTTGTCATTGGCACTTGACACCGCTCCGATAAGTCACTTTGGGTTCACGTCGAGGGGAGAACCGTTACAAGCAGGTAAGGCGCGGGCTTGAATTGAATTACGATGTGGAAGTGTAACCGATCGTTGACACGAAGGCGGTAAGTGGATTTAAAAGGGCTAATTTTACATGAAACAAGCTTCCGTGATAATTCGAATTATTCATGAATTTATTAGGAAACGGCATCCCCTTGGGAATAAAACTGAATGAAATTGTATTAAATATTAAGTACTGGTATTAATATTTACTAAAAAAATAATAATATTTACTCGTATACTAAAATCAAACATTCTTGTGAAATACACGTAAAATTTATACGAGGCTAATAAACTAAATATTCAGAACGAATTTGATATTTAGTAATGGAAAATATTATTCTTATTATGTTCACAAATTTTTCATAAACTTAAGTGTAATAATACTGCAGCTGTTTAGACAAATGCAATACGATAAATAAATGGCTTATGGAAGAATATTTTGTGCAAATCAAATCGACCAAAATGTATAATAATATTATGCCATAAGTAAGTTAAGATGCATGGTATAGCATATCTGCATGTTCTATATAAACTGCAAACATAAACTGGTACATTAGCATGTACGGAAATCGTGAGTATACGGATAAAGGAAAATAATTTAGATACGCTGTTCTTATTTTTCGTAAAAATAGGTTATAAATTGACATTGTAAATATATTGAATTTCTGTTCATAAGGCGAAATATTGGTAATAAAATGGAAGTAGCCTCTAAAAATCATACATT
Organism: Druceiella hillmani; assembly: GCA_039881145.1. Classification (NCBI taxonomy): domain Eukaryota; kingdom Metazoa; phylum Arthropoda; class Insecta; order Lepidoptera; family Hepialidae; genus Druceiella; species Druceiella hillmani. Next base: position 10,477,263 of record JAYKKI010000014.1, read on the forward strand.
TTGATTTAGTTTATATCTTAGAATGAAAGTACTGGGACTGTTTAAAAAAATTATAACTCCTCTAGGATAAAACTCACGGAATTAAATTAGGGCAAGGTCAGGCGAGCGTGGGTACATGCGTGCGTACCTGTGTGCATGCGCAAGTGCATTTGTGCGTGAGTGCGTATGACCGGATGAGCATGTGTGTAAAATATGATACAGTAAAGATATTGATTTAAAAATAACGTTTTACCTAGTACCTGTTTGATACCTGGGTATTCGGATATCCCTTTGCATATTCTTACTTACATTTTTAATGTATTTAACGACAAATCATCAAATATTTCCAGATCCGCGTTATTTGAGTCAACTGATTTTGATTAGTGCATGTTATTATATTTAAAACGCAAAAAAATAAATAAACTTAGCAATTAAATTCGAATACCAACTTCGTCAAACCTGGAGTACCTGGTACCCATATGTAATAACGTAATTTAATAATCCCTAGAGGGTAGAAAATAATATTTTATATAGAATGAAATGCAGGCGTTTAACTTTAATGAATATGCATAAAATATCCTTATATGGAATATAAGTTTTTTTTTAAATTTCCTACAACGTTTCGCTAAAGTTAGATCAGTAAAAAAATTGGTCCATCGAAATATTTCTTCTGGATCCTTTTTACTGTGCGACATAATTTTTGCTACTCTTTTACGTTGGTTTATTTCGCGACCGGTCGTTAATTTGTCAATATAGGTTTGGCCATTCAATACATATGAATTTTCTGCGTCCCATATCTGCCATACTTTTATTTTATACTTTGCTGGTTTTGATAATATGTGCTGAGTAAATCTAGTTCACCCTTTACATGGATAACATTGCTCAACATACACGCCGTTGGGTTATAAAGCATTGATAAAGTGGCATTCAACATTGTCAATATATTGTGGATAGGCTTAGCTTTATATTATTGGATACGAACTTCATAAGTATTCGCATCATCAAACCGAAAAAATCTTATTACACTCTAAAACCACTTGATGCCTACCACAGCTTGATCAGTGTGAGATTTATTGTCAGTGTGAGATTTATTTTCCCCTGACATTGTGGAAATTCCTCAGAAAGCATAGAAAAATTAAATGTTTGCACGTCGGTCGTTTTTTTCGTAGAATTTTCCTCGTTTTTTTCTTTATGGATTGTATTCGACTTTTTCTTGGTATGATGAACAATTAGAAATGAAAACTCTTTTGAATGTTTCGCTGATCGATAAAGTCTATGTGGATAAAGACCACAAAGGATCTAGATTTTTTTCAAAGAATAATTTGAGCAGGAGTTTGATGTTGAATTGGTGGTGTTTTAGACCAAATAATTTTATATTTGATTGTAAACGTTGTCGTCGACTCTTTACTAGCTGCAACGTTGTCAGTCAGTTTATTAACATCCTCGTCTAACTCAGCTTCACTCTCATAATTTTCCACCTAATATAGAAATATTATTTCTATATTTTTATTCCTTACCTTTTGTTTTTGAATATTTAAATCATAATAATAGAAACAAATAATAATATTTAAAATATTCTCTACAGTCCTGAAATTTTGAACATCTGGAACCATTCTGGGTTTATAATACTCGCCGCCACTATCTGAAGCTTAATTTTCGGCAGCAGAATCTTCTCCAATGATTCACCCAAATGTCTAGTATTGGCTTCGGTCTTTTAGGTTATTTGTTTTATAATTAGTATATGAAATATGACAATTAAATGAAATATTATCAGCATTATAACTGCCAACATATATACGAAACTGACCTTGAAAATTTAGCTGCTTATAAATTTTCCAGTATTTGTAACAATTTTTTTGCTTTAATAAGGAAATACTAAGTATGAAACATACAGGACATTTATAAAATATTCAAGCGTACAGCAAAAATCAAAATTGGATGAGGTAACAAAAACATGGACATAAAACATGTTTAATTAAGTTTGTGTACATTTATACGTGACCCCACAGAAGATCCTACATAAATTTTCCGTTATAACTCCAGATATGCACAAATATAACTCTTCCCTGTGAAAAACAACCTATCATAAATAAAGTTTTGTACCTTTATCAAAATTATGAAAATAATATTACGTCCTAGGAGGAAGTCATTAAAAGCAAGAAAAGAAGGGTGTCTTCGAACGAAGTCTTAGTGGACGAGCACTGTTCATATCGGAGTCTATGTCACTATTGTGACCTGTAGATATGGTTGTGTTTATGTACATACATATGTTTGTACGTACATACGTACATACATGTTCTTTTAAAAGCTGATAAAAGTTGTAGTGAGCATCCGATTGGCTGCAGACTCATGATGCTTAATATTACTGACCAAACGATAAATATCCGAGATCAGACGTAGGTGTCGCTCTTGGCTTACACCACGAAAAATTTCAACAATTTTGTCATACAAACTCAATTTCTTGAAGCTTGCTGGTTATTGATATTAGTCCAAAAAGGTATGGCCAACGAACTTGTTTTTCATATGCCAGAAAGACACCAGTAGGCTGTGCGCCTGCCGTATAGACAGATGATCGATATTTGATGCTTTTTCTAAAGTTACATTCTTTGGTAGCTCAGTATCTAGAGATTATTACCTTTTTATTATAATTTGGATAAGCCTGCTGCACTTAATATTAAATTAAATCTGATAGATTGATCTATTTCTAAAATGTATCTGTGTTGTACTTTCATTGGCCTAATTCACGCCTTGTATTTATTTCTGGGTTTATTTGAAATGGTCCACGTTCGTTTTTATTTTATTTAATTTTAATTATGATGATATTCGTTAGTGTAGACATAAAATTAAAGATATCGATGCTGTTAAAAGAAATGAAACCATTCTAAGAAAGGCTCATATATATAAAATTTGTTCACAAATATATATATATATATATATATATATATATAAGGAAGATTGAAGCGATCGTGAAGTCGGACGAACGGAAGGTCGGAAAAAGTGCTGATAATTTGTCTTTTCAATATGTTCTCCCTTTCCCTTAACACAATTCTAATAAAAGTTGCTAAATTTATTTTTGTCCTCAAAAAAAAATTCTCTTTATCTTGAAAATAGTCTGAATTTTCAAACTTGACCTCTTCATTGTCACTATTTTTTTTCACGAAGCTTCCTTTTAAAAACAAATAATAGTCGCAGGGCCCAACAAAGCTTTAGGGTGAAACAAGCTTTAAGGTGAATATTGCGATAATTGAAGGCAGTACTTATGCAGCGCAGAGTGACTCTCGTGTACGTGAAGGTGCATTGCCGTGTAAAAGTAGCACACCTTTTGGTAATTTTCCTCGCCTTTTCTCCTTCAATGCTTATTTAAGCTACGCTACTAGCCCAGGGAAGTGCTCTGCCGTTATAGGAATACCTTTATCTTTTAAGTCAATGAGCGGGACATCTTCTGTATTACAGAAACCCACTACCACGACTTTTCTGGCCGATGGCGACATGTGGAACTTCTCGTAACCATGAACCCAAGTTTCATCATTATTCCCAAAAAATCAGAATCGACTCGACTTTAACCTCGCTCGTTACTCGCTTGCCATCATATTAGTCCTAACTTTGGTCGAAAATTCTCAAAACTTTATTCGAAGTTGTTTTTAACAAAAATGTATACTTTATTTGATTTGAATCGGTTTTTTTCGCGGTAATTATATATTTCATGAGTAAACCTAGATATTATAAACTAAGTACTCACTATGTCCCGACGTTTCAGACTGGTTGCACAGCCTGTGGTCACGGGAAGACGACGATGTATAGGAGTCACCGATGTGACGCGAGAGTGTTTTTTTAAAACTACCCCCACTTGGTTGATTGTAGAAATCTAAGGCGCGTTCACACTAGACCTACACACTACACTGACGGTGTCATGACACTTGGATTTATGTACACATCGCGAACACCTAGTTGCAATCACTGGATTCCAAGCCGCCGAGAGTTTGAATCCGTCTTCACGGTTGAAATTGGATGTTTTTTAATTTCAATCGCTTCCCGCATAATCCTCTTGAAATAATGAGGCTCAGAAGAAATAACCTTGGGGTCATGAAGTTCGATCCAGTGATTGGGCCCCGAATCAACTAAGTGTTCTGCTATAGCAGACTTACTTATCTGGCGGTTCTTCACAGCTGCTATGTGTTCCTTCATGCGTTGGGCGATTGTCCTTTTTGTCTGACCTATGTAGGAAAGACCGCAGCTACAGTCGATTTTATAGACACCTGGCTTCTGCAATGGAATTACGTCCTTTGGTGTCCGCAGCTGCTTGACCATTGTTGTAAGAGGGGTGTATATCGGTTTTATTGAAAACCGTCTGAGTAGGTTTCCAATCTTATCCGTCACCCCTTTTTCATAAGGTAGAAAAGCCGGTTGTCTGATCGCCTCCGCGTGTTTAATTCCAGTGTGCTTAGCATGCAATCTCCGTGTTCTGTAGCCATTCATATTTAGTACCTCCTGAACATGCTGTAGCTAATTCTGTAGATGTTCAGGGTCACAGAGGTCATGAGCTCTGCGCGTTAGTGTGGAGACTACTGACTGAAGATGAGCAGGATGGTGATGTGATGCAGCGTTTAAGTATCTGTCTGTGTGAGTCGGTTTCCGGTATACAGTGTGAGCCAACGTTCCATCAGGTCTCGCCATTACCTTTACGTCCAAAAATGCCAACGTCCTGTTCTCCTCCAGCTCACAGGTGAACTTAATCCGAGGATGAATCGAGTTGAGATATTCATTCACCTCGTTAGCACTTCGGATCCTTCTGTCCAGGATACAGAAAATGTCGACCACGTACCTCTTCCATAGTTTTATACCACAGGCCGCACTGTCGATCAGCTGTTCGAAATATTCCATCCAGATGTTGGCAAGTGCTGGGGCCACCGGACTACCTATAGCGACACCATCGATCTGAAGATAGTACTGACCCTGGTACAAAAAGAAGTTTCCGTCCAAACAATGTTCCAAAAGTCTCCCATATTGGTCTGGTAATTCGAGATCACACAGCATCTGTCTGACCACATCAAGACAGTCTTTTAACGGAACGTTGGTAAACAGTGACTCGACATCAAAGCTTACCATTATGTCATCTGGTTCCAACCTTATGTCCTTAACAATGACGACAAAATGCCGGGAATCTTTGACGAAGGATGAGGTGTTTCCTATATGTGGTTGCAATATTTCAGCTACATATCTGGCCAACCTGTACGTCGGCGAATCAATTTGACTCACTATAGGCCGCAAAGGAACCTTGGCTCTATGAATCTTAGGTAATCCGTACAATTTTGGTGGTTGAACTATAGCCGCCCTGTGTAAATATTGGTATTCATCCTCCGTAAATAGATCCTGAAATTCGTGTATAGCTGCCCTTATGCGTCTTGTAACTCTGACCGTTGGATTATATGATACCGGCTTATACACATTACTGTCACTCAACAACACACGTACCTTATTATTGTAGTCCTCGGTGTACATCACCACGGTAGCATTGCCTTTATCGGCTTTAAGAACTAACAATTCCTTTAAAATAAATTATACATAAATTAAATATATATATAAATTATTATATATAAAAATATATATATAAATTATACGGGAAGCGATTGAAATTAAAAAACATCCAAATTTCAACCGTGAAGACGGATTCAAACTCTCGGCGGCTTGGAATCCAGTGATTGCAACTAGGTGTTCGCGATGTGTACATAAATCCAAGTGTCATGACACCGTCAGTGTAGTGTGTAGGTCTAGTGTGAACGCGCCTTAGATTTCTACAATCAACCAAGTGGGGGTAGTTTTAAAAAAACACTCCCGCGTCGCATCGGTGACTCCTATACATCGTCAGTCTTCCCGTGACCACAGGCTGTGCAACCAGTCTGAAACGTCGGGACATAGTGAGTACTTAGTTTATAATATCTAGGTTTACTCATTAAATATATAATTACCGCGAAAAAACCCGATTCAAATCAAATAAAATATGTGTTCGAATCGCGAAAGTTTAAAAAAGTCAACAAAAATGTATGTTTCATTTTTAACAAAAATATATATTACGTTGCAAAAATTAAAATCTTTTTATTTTGAACAATAATTTGCAATGATAAATTATCTAACATCGCTAAAACGTCCATAGGATTTTTTTAAGCTCATAATTTTAAAACTATGTTGGAAAAATATAACTTATTGTTTGGAGTTTACTCCTTAAGAATCTATGTTTATATAAAACTCTCGGTATGAAGTTTTATGAGTATAAAAATCAGAAGTACAGAACGTCAAAAAAATTTACCAGTTTGAAAGTTTGGATATTGTAGGTAAACTTCGACATTACTCATCCGATTTCAATAATTATTTCACCAATATTTACAAAGGACCTTCAGGGTGGACATAGATTGTATAATACCCAAAATAAAACAAATTTTAATACATTATGAAAAATTAAATTTTGTAGGATTCGATGTAGGAGGTAATCTAAATTACTCAAATTTGTTCACCGGTATTAAGGAAAAATCATCACAATGAACATAAGTTGTATATTACCCAGTTAAAATAATTTTTTTCACATGTTATAAAAAATTAAACTTTGTAAGTTTCGATTGAGGAGGTAATTTCCGAAACTACTCATCCGATTTCAAAAATTCTTTCACCAGTATTCAAAAAGGATTTTCAGGATCGACAAAGTTTGTATTTTATCCCGTTAAAATTTTTTTTCACGCAAACTAATTTTACAACGTAAGCTAACGAAAAAACAGTGGGGCTAATGGGGTTCTTTTGAACGCTGACTCAACGGTAAGGGATATATTAATAGATGATATTGATATTTTTATATACAGTGTTTCCTATTTTATACATTCGAAGACAATCATAATTAAGAAGCAAACTCAATGTTTTCTTTTTTAATAAATTCAACCTCTATTAATGCACCAAAAAAATAAGCTTCATTTATTTATATAATTCGTTTATTCTAATATCCAAAACTTGTTACAATCAATTATATTATTCAGGAAATCTTTATAAAAAACAAATATGTCAATATTTTATGGTATCGAATAACAAGTAAATCAAAATTCAACAAATTTCATGGTTTTATGCCTTTTATATTTGAAGCAGTGACTCTTGAAATTATCGAGGACTACTTGGTCCTTAGATTGGTCTATACATATCTTAATTCCTACAAAGATTTAGAAGCAATTTAGGACGACAAATAGCTCTCCACAAGAACTAGCTTTGGAAATATATAGGAATCCCTACTTCGTTTAAAGTGAAATTAGTTCAATTATCAAAAGCTATTGCTTATACGGACTTTTCAGTCCAATATATATATATATATATATATATATATATATATATATATATATCCCTCTCGAAAATTTCCATTGAAATCTATTTCAGTGTTAGGCTATTGAGGTACATGTAGGTTATGTAGGTTTTTTATGATTATGCCAAATTGACAGATGACAGGTGGATATGTGAGTGATATTATGAAAGTTCCGTATTTATTTTTGAGATACGGAACCGTAAAATATCAAATCATTATTACCCGAACTATTGTCCTAGGTTTTCGTATTTATTTACTTACGAAGTAATAGGTCGTTTCACTCTAGCCTTACAATTATGGCAATATTTTCCGAATTGTTCATTAATCCTTATTTCAGAAATTATTAGCGAAATTTGTACAAAAGGACCAATTTTTATATACTCATAGCAGGGAAACTAACAAATAAAATTCATACTTTAAATTTCATTTCTGTGAATAAAGTTTCTTGGTTACCTGGTATTTAAAAAGAGACGATGAATTTATAAGTGCAATTAACTTGCATCAAATAAAGGTTCATTATTTGTAGTTTTCAATTATAATTTTAAAGAAAAACAATGTTACAAAGTTCAACTACTCTATTATAGAAAACAGATTATTTTTGCAGAGTTCAAACATTTTTTTACGCGTAATGTATACGTGGATTGTTGCGACGTACATATCGAAAAAATTAAGTAAAACGATATTAATTAGCAGTACATTTTCCTTAATATTTTCTGTACCGATGCCTAAAACTAATTTATGTTGATCGATTTTCAACGCTTTATAGTTTTTGAGCAATTGTTCGTTGTTCAAAAGAGCGTTTCCTTAACCTCTCAAGAACTAATTTTTTTTTATTTTACGTTTCTATTATCTGAAAAACAAATATATTCTCGGAGTTGTATTAATTTTTAACAGCCAGTTTTGATAAATTTATAAATGGAGAGATCCGGGGGAAACATATAATACGTTTAAATAGAATAATCAATGCTAAAAAAAATTATTTTTAGCATTGATCATTCTATTCAAACTATTCTTAATATCTACATTTTCATCCTTGAAAATTGACACCACTATTACGGGAAATGGGAGAGGGAAGGGGTATAGAAATATATTATCTTACAAATTGAATTATTTTCTTTTGCTTTATTGGCCGTAGCAGTGCAAAACTAATTCTCATGCAGGAAACACCTGATTATGAAGCCAACAATGAATAAAACAAACACAAATATACAATTGGTAAATTAAGTTACTACTATAAAGGGTTATTCAATCTCCTTTTATTTCGGTTTATTTATTTTTTGACGCCCAATAGCAGTATATATCTATAGGGTTTTCAACATTATGACCATTCATTTGTTTCTAAAATTACATAATCTTATGTAATTATTGAATTATTATTGCTTATGCCATATAAATCTAAACACAACTCGCCTACGCTTCGTTTACAAAGACATCTGACCCCAAACGATTCCAGCAATTCCTCTTAACATTTTAGATTGCGAATGTGAAATGAAAAGGCAATACATGAGTAGGTGAATCAAAGATGCGAGTACAAACCCAGCAGGTCTGTCGCCTGCGCAGGTGGTACACGCGCTACTTTCCATTTACTTCCAGTATCTATTTAAAGAAACATGCGATGGGATTAAGGGACTACAGCGTTGAGTTCACGGTAGGTGTGTGTACTGTTTGCTCTTTATATTGAAGCCGGAACTTTTAGGATTTAAATAAAATACATCTCTTTTTTCATCTTACCGCTTTCTATCATGACAAATGTATGACGCTGCTTCACATTTGTAGGAACTTTGTGATCGCTTTTATTTACGTAATATATTTTCTTAGCATAAATATTGTTAAAATTTTAGATGCACTGGATCAGTATAGAGACAGTGTAATAAAGAGAGTACTCGTTATGCAAACAGATGATTGTATTTTTTTTCTCTTGGAATTTTTGAAGTGCTTTTTCACCACGCTTGACAATCATCATATTGTTCAAAATCATTTGCTATTCAATTTTATTAATAGAATCACGCTAAAAAGAACTACATGCTTAAAATGAAAGCATGCATTTATTTATAGAGCGTGTAACAAAGTACGTGTCATTATTCAGGCAAATGATTCTCTGCATCAAGCTTTGTGTATTTGAAGCGGGTTTCTTTAAAAAAAATGGATTTTTTTTACACTGAAACCGCAATTTCAATGGTGATATTTTTGAGAAATTGTTGAGAATTGTCTTATGGTGTATAATTGTCTGCGTAAAGAATAGATACGTTTCTGTCGCAATCTATACACTCTATGGTATATTTGCCTTTCAATTTTTTCAACACAAAAGGTACTTTTAACAAAGCGCCTGTGTCTGTTTACTATATTTTTCAATATGACTTTATAACTGTGTACTTAATATACTGAGGTTAAATTTTGGATATAGGTACATCATTTCTAATTAATTTTTGTGTCGGATAAAAATTACAGAAATAGGTATTTGCGTACAATTTTATAAATTTGTTTATTTTATAAATTGTTTATATAAATTACTTTTATATTATATTCAATAATGAACGATATATTTATTCTCTAATTTTCTTATTTTTTGTTGTTTTCCTTTAATAAAAAAAAACAAATTAGAAATTATACTCTCTGAATTTTTAATCAATAAATTTTAGTGAACGGTCTATCAACTTACCTCTTTATAAAGTTTTTTTTATGATTAAATCAGGTAAAACAAAGAATATGTTTTTTTTAATATTTTCTGTGACAATATTTAGAATATAGGCAATCAACCAACTATGAAATATGAAATTAAACTTAATATTGGCCCCAAAGGTAGGTGTTCTTTTTTTCTATAATATTCAAATATTAAAAAATTCAACTTATATATATATATATATATATATATATATATACACATATATATACATATTTTTTTGCATAACAAGTTTAAATGTTTTGAACGCCGTTGTGATGCATCGAAATATAATGATATAACACACTCGTGCTGTCGATGTAGGTCGGGATAAATTCAAATTGATTGTGGTATCGTCTTTGCTAGTGAATAAAGAAACTCATATAATTATATGAATCCTGGGCACATAAAAACTCCTTTCTATGCACATGTGTAAATAGATTACTAGACTCTTTCTTTGTAAAAAGCATTCATTTATTTACCAAAACTGTGTCCATGACTAAGATTGAGTCCATGTCCATGATTTTAAGTGTACCCTTGGATAGTGTTTTTAAATATAATATTGGTAGTTAAATTATACGTGTCCGCTTCGTCAATATTAATTTTGGGATTATTCAGTCAAATTCAGCAGAAAGGATAGTTGACCTAACTTTATTGTTTTACGAGTTTATGTAATTCTTGGGCATTTGTCTCTTTACACTTACCACTGCGCGTACTTTCTAAATGGATAAGTTTTCTAACCTAATTTCCTTTACTTTATTTTCTTCCTTTTTTGCGTCAAAAATTTCACCACTAATGTTTCATCAGATAGCATATGAATAATCTTATCTTTATTTTTCGAATAATTTTATGAAAGTTATTGTTTTGTACACGAAAGCAAAACCAAATAGTGAAAAAAAAAATGTCTTCACTCTTTCGACCAAAAGAGTCTCCGCAGAGGAACGCTATTGTATTTTAAGTTTTTATCCATATATATATATAGTTAATGCTTGTTCAATATTTTCATCTAATTCCCAGATAAATACTTTGTTTTGAAACCAATAGCACATAGGTTCACAACTTTGATTGCGTTCCCTGTTGCTGAGATCTCTAATTTTGTCTAATACTTTCTAAATGAATATTGCTTAATATTCAAACTTCACTTCCGTTTTCTTTTTAAAGAAATACGACTTGTTTGTTGCACAATATTAAAGAGCCTTGTGCCGATCTCATGCAATTCACTGACGAAAAAATTATTTTCGATTTCCACATAATACTAAAGATGAAAACACTAAAGATGACCTTTGATGCACATTTAAATAAATGTATGTTGGTAAGTTGTCACATACAAAATACGTTTCATATTAATGAAGACATGTTTTAAATCAGCTGTGTAAATATCTTTTAAAGTGAAGTTTGTTTGTACTGAACACGACTATTGTTATATGCGGGCCATTATTTTATGTTTTTATCATCTATGTTATCGTCAGCAATTTTTTGGATTTTAAAATTCTGGAATGTACAAGTAGTATATTTAGGACTACACACTGCGTATAATCTTCGGATGATATAATTTTTTTTGTGTAAAGAATTATGAGCGTCTATAATTCACATTAGTGCCTTGAGTTGAAATATGAAAAATAATAAATAATAATTAGGTGGTAATTATGAGAAAACGGACGTTGCAATTCATTTTCAAGCATATTTACGAAAGATACACACATATATATATATATATACATATATATATATATATATATATATATATATATATATATATATATTTTGCTGATATTATTTCCAACATACACCTTGAAAATAAATAGAGTTAAATTTTTTATAGCTGAATAATACAGAAAAAAAACAACACATGATTTTGAGACCAGTGTAAAGTTTATTATATTAATCCATATTATAAATATTGTTACAGAAAATATATTTAAAAAAACATATTTAAAGGTTATATTTTGCGTATAAGGTGCCTTGTGAAACGCGACATTCCATAATGAAATAATACTTTCATTTATGATGGAAATTCGTGAAAATAAATTGATTATTTATTAAATTAATGCGATGTTATCCAAAATTTATGACAGAAATTTAGTTAGACTATACTACTATAAAACAGTAATAGAGGTGTATTGAAGTGTTGAATAAATCTTTAAAAATTATTTAAATGCATTATTCAAACGTCTTCGAACCCAACATGTATTTTTTTTTCTAAATATTAATCTGTATATATTTCCATTCTTCATTTGAGCATTACATAAAAACTATTAAGCTTCTATATCTAAATGTCCTAATAACCTAAAATCTCCGCAAGTAATACATTTCTGTGAAATTCCCGTAAAATAGAGAAACTTTAGTTTAAAATAATACGTCAGCTGTTCTTTGTAATAATTTAAATTAGCTATTATTTCGATGTATTGTTTAACATTATATATTGGGAATAATATTCAGAAAATATTATGCTTATCAACTTTTATGATCATGAAATGCTTAATAAATATTTTGTAACCGTAAACTGAAGTTGTCGCAAAAGTGGATACGGGTGTGATAAAGTATAGGTATATAAGAAAAATTAGCACGGAAAAATTATATCAGCGTAAAGAATGGAACGAGTTCATTTGTGGGAAAATGTTAAATCACAGTTTATTAATTATGCTTAGCGACCGATATTAAAAATATAATCTAGGTTAGTAACAATTTCCTACGTCTTTGTTTCCGTATCTGGTTTAGATGGCTAATTTAAATCACTAACCTACACCAAATTAAAAATAATTTCAAGTGAGTGAAAATTACGTAAAAAAGTCTGTCGCGTTTCACAAGGCAGATTCATTTTGAACTTCATCACTACCTTCTCCTTCGTATCTCCCTTTCTTTTTATTCTTATCAAACTACACCGTTTTAAACTAATATAAAGTTTTAAACTAATATACTTAAACATTGCAAATAATTTATTAAAAATCTTCGAAACCAATTTCGAGGTCCCTTAAGTAAAAAACATATACGCTTGACTGTTTTCATTTGTGTTAAATAAATATAGATATAGTTTCAAAAATGTCGAGTTCATCGTAAAAATTAAAATAACCATATTTAATAATAAAATGTGAATATTATTAAAAAATACTACACCTTTATGCCGGGATACTACACCTTTAGGTTGAGTTTGTATGAAAAAATTGTTGAAATTTTTCGTAGTGTAAGCCAAGAGCGACACCTACGTCTGATCTCGGATATTTATCGTTTGGTTCGTAATATTAAGCATCATGAGTCTGCAGCCAATCGGATACTCACTACAACTTTCATCAGCTTTTGAAAGAACATGTAAGTATGTACGTACAAACATATGTATGTACATAAACACAACCATATCTACAGGTCACAACAGTGACATAGACTCCGATATAAACAGTGCTCGTCCACTAAGACTTCGTTCGAAGACACCCTTCTTTTCTTGCTTTTAATGACTTCCTCCTAGGACGTAATACTATTTTCATAATTTTGATAAAGGTACAAAACTTGGAAAAATATTTATTTATAATAGGTTTTTTTTTCACAGGGAAGAGTTATATTTGTGCATTTCTGGAGTTATAACGGAAAATTTATGTAGGATCTTCTGTAGGGTCACGTATAAATGTACACAAACTTAATTAAACATGTTTTATAGCCATGTTTTTTGATACCGCATCCAATTTTTACACTTTAATATAATATGGATTTTATTTCATCAGAAAACTTTTTAAATTAAATAAGAAAACCAGAGTGGCAATAAAAAAAAGGACCAATTTACCACTTATGAGGTCATGTCATGAAATTTGTCTGCAATTTTAAAGTATATTATATTTATTTCAAAAAGTAATATCTATGAAAAGTCCATCAAGTGTAAGTCGTTTAACCATAAATGCATACATAACATTTTAAATTTAAAAAACTACACCTTTGCATATTTAATTATTCTATCATATTATTTCGGACACTAGTAAATTATTTTCCTAAACTTTATGGTAATAATTATTCACTCTTTACAACGTTGTTGCCGGGGTACCCAGTCACTTTTAATTCAGTCAACGAAAGGAACTGATGTCTCGAGAATTTCCCTTTAAAATTGTTTTTTTCGGAAGTTATAATGGGAAAATATACTATCTCAGAAACCGTTATTGTATAGAATAAAAAAGGGGAAGGGGGAAAAATAATAGAAAAGTCACACTATTGAATTTAGTAAGTTATGTTGGTTCCGCAAACTGGTTAACTTTAATCAAACGACTGAAGTCATTGAATTTTACTTCATGCATATCGAGTATTTAAATTCTTGCCCCGGAACCTGTCAACGGATGACAAAATGATTGTCTAATTTAAAATTTCTATGCCAAGTCATTTCTGAGAAAATTGTTATTGACATTTCCAGTAATATCTCTCCATATATTTTGCTGTACAATTTTATGTCAAGTGAGGTTAACGTTTGCACAATACTACATCTTTTGTTAACGTCACCGATGCGTCGACATCAATGCTGTCTTATTAAGTTAGTAATATTTGAAAATACATTTGAGAAAATGATATTGCAAATTATGATAATACGCTTCTTAAAATACCACTTTCTATACACAATTTTGACACTAAATTTTATTACAAATTAGCAGTATAAGAGAATAAAACTGTAAAAAAACATTTGGAAATGGATGTCCCCTTTATTGATAAGAAAACTGTCGAATAAATTTTCACTGTATATTTAAGAGAACTAGTTATAATTACATTTCCTGACCCAAATGTTAGTCTTAATTCTGTAATAAAAGTGTTAGTTTAATTAAAACATTTTTACGTTAAATAAAAAATTAATTTAGAGAAAATTAAACTTAAAGAATGAAACGATTTTTTTAAATATTGATATACGATCTTAAAAAGCGCGGTTGGAAAGTTTGCCGCACTTATTCAGTTCGCATCGGTGATGAGCAATAAACTGGGTCATACTACTTTGCGATGTCATCATCAAAGGAAACCTTGTATTATATAGAAATGTTATCAATATATTTTAAAAAACAACGAAAAGAAAAGAGTTCAGCAAGTATGGGTAAAGAATTGGCTTTCGAAAAGAGAAAGTTCGAGAGTTAGACTTGATTTATTTTTTTTAATAAGTTAGGGGAAGAAAAATTTCAAAAACTTATTAAGGGTCAAATATAAAAATCGGCTAATTGCGAGTCGGACTTGAATACGAAGGGTTCTATAGCGCAAAAGAGTATTCAACTTGTAAGTTGGTATTTCTCAAAGTAACTGTGAAAAAAAATGTAGCCAAAGTGAAGAATGAGCCTAAGAAACAACAACTTTCGTCGTATATCATTTTAGTAAAAGAGTTATATGAAGATATGGATAAATTCAACTCATGTTAAAATGGCATATTGCATGCATCTTCTCGCTCATACAACTATAACAACAGACGTGCCAATTATTATAAACTCTTAGTATAATTTTAAACCTGTTAAAAAAAGAGATCCTCGAGTAAAGGTGAAGAATGTGCTTAAGAAAAGAGAAATTTTAATCATTTATGACTTTAGTAACAGTGTCATGGTAAGGGAAGGAAGTTTTCACATACTTGTTACACTCATATTTAAAATAATTTAATTATTGAATATATTTGGTGTTAATTTTGTAGAAATTCATTATTCACAATTAAATGAAACTACGTGATGACTATCACGAAGTTTCATTTAATTATGAATAAATGAAACTACGTGATAGTCATCACGTAGTTTCTGTGGAAAATGTTTTTGCAGAAATTCATTATTCACAAAGAAATGAAACTACGTGATGACTATCACGTAGTTTCATTTAATTATGAATAATTTAATTGCTTCCTGCATGCGACTTCTCGCTTATGTTGATGGAACAAAATGACGGCTTACGGCTTGTTAAAATAGCCGCGTGAATTGAAACGACCTTCCAGCAATATGTTAAAGAGATTGGCGAGTGTGGATAAAGAAGAAGCTTAAGAAAATTCAAGTTTCATTACATATGACTTTAGTAAAAGAGTTACGTGAAGAGAAATACGGTTTTAAAAACTTCTAAGCTCAAATTAGAAAAAAATGACACACTGTGGCGTCTGCTCGCTCATGCAACTGAAATAAAATAATTGTTCGCGGCTTCGTGTGATGACAGACATGCAGACTGAAATGAGGAACGAGCAAAATTTCAGACCTGTTCAATAGCTTAATTACTTACCCGGTGGCTTTTATTATCTTGCTTTTAGAGTAATACACGAATTGAAATAGTCGTCGAGGTATCATTACGCGTAGGTTGTTTGTGTGTCTACCGACTTGATGTTTTTTTTTTAATTTCTTACAAATATAATACGATTGAATTTTTTTAATAAAGTTAAAGGAAAGAAAACTTTTAGCGTTCTACATAATTAGTTTTCGATTGAAAAACACATAAAGAGACAAATTTAGAAACGTATGAAATTATATTTTTGCTATTAGCATTTTACTTGAGAAATGTTTGTAGAACAATGAAATTAAAATTGTTTCCGAAAAATTAATGAGTCGCTTTATTTTATTATAATCAATATTTTTCTTTGTATGGAGTTTTCCAATATGGATTTGCGGCATATTATACGTTCCGTATATCAACATTTAATAGCAAACCTTATTCTATTCTAAATAATATTATTTCAGAACTAGGGCACGTATAGCAAATAAAACCAATATAATTTTTAAAGTGAAATATATACATCGTTTTTATTTAAAATTTAGAAAATTTTATTGTATGTAAAATGTCTATCAAATATACGCCTAGTAACAACTACACTGAATTTTAATATTAGGCGATGGTTATTGCTAATATATCTATAGTATCCAGGTAGAATATTTATAGTTTTTGTATCAAATTTCAAAAATCAATAATTGAGAATGTTATGCTAAAAATAGTTTTCTTTTTCCAACGAAGAAATAATAAAAAAAATCCGGTGCCATTTTCACCAAACGAGTTAAGAGTCATTTAGTGAAGAACAGAGATATCTTTCTAAATTTGACAAAAAATTAAGTTATTAAAAATGATAATATTCGCTGTGTTTCAACTAAATATT
This sequence comes from Druceiella hillmani, assembly GCA_039881145.1. NCBI lineage: Eukaryota > Metazoa > Arthropoda > Insecta > Lepidoptera > Hepialidae > Druceiella > Druceiella hillmani. The sequence goes on from JAYKKI010000014.1 coordinate 10,494,291, forward strand.
TTTAATAATATTTTATGTAAAAATATTATTCACATTTTATATTTCGTTTCTATCTTTAACTTTCAAAAATCTGAAAACAATAAAATTATGAGAGTTATTTTGGCATATAACTAGAAATCCGTAAGAGATGGGAAAGTTGTATTTTGTATTATTTTCAAATAGTATTCCGACTTTTTTCCCATTCGATCGTAGTGAAATTTGATCGAAAAAGTGAAAATCGGTGGTCAGCTTTCAAGGTGGCAGATAGCACAGTATGCACATGTCTTTTAATACTTTATTTACAGATGCTATCTTTAATACGTATTTTATAGATATTTGCAAAGTATTCACTTCTGGTAACAGTATTTATTTCCAAAGAAAATCCTAATATTAATAACATAAATTAGAGTAAATTTTATATTATAATAAAAGATCCCTGTATTTATTATACATAATTGAAGAGATACAAATTTTACTAGCTTACATTAGGGTATTACAGAGGAAAATTAAAATTGCTGAAAGACATTTCCAGTTCTTATTTTTCCGTTTTATCTTATTGTTTGGAAAATAACTATCTTTAGTATCTTTTAGTTACTGTCAAAACATTTTTAGAACTTTCTCTAAAATTTTAATAATACGAAAAATAAATTAGGCATTATATATATTTAGGGAAAAAAAGAAGGTAGCAAAACGAATTTATTGTTACATCTTTTTACAAAATTTAGCACATTTTTTTCTAATTCATCTTAAATAGAAAATTATGTTTTCTACTAAATGTTTATATGTTTGGATATAAAGTCAACGAAAAACAATTTTAAATGCAAATTAAATGTTGTATTCTAAATTTGATATTTTTTCGGTATTACGTTGAAAAGAGATGTGACTTCAGATACATAACAAGCTTCCATATTTTGTTATTAAATATATAATCATTATCAATTCTAAATTATTACCGTTTACTTTTCAAAATCTAGAAGTTACAAAATTTAATAACGTTTTTGGTAGTTTTTATTCACAAAGATCTATTTTAAGGTTCATGATGATATCGATTGCTTGCCGTGATACCCACAAACATAATAAGAGCCAACGTGCGGTTCGACCGGTACTTGGCACCACAGTCCTTTGCGTCATCCACGTTGACTGTTAAGACCTGTATGTTTAAAATAAGTATGCTTAATATATTTGACTTCAACACAAAGAATATGCTAACTTATTTCGACAAATGCTATGAATTACATATGAAATATATGAACAATTTTACACAAAAATATTAAATATTTCTCCTTCGAAACGAAAGGGCCAATCGTATGTTATTTATTTTTGTTAGTATGTTGTTTTGCTTTTAATTGTATTATGATGCGCTCATTCATATATTGGTTTAATTTTGAAATTATAAAGTTTATCTTTCATTTATTTTTACGTCTTTTTTTAACGAGGACATTTTAAACTTTTTTTTCCCAAGAGTAAACACGGTACCCTTCTAAAGTCGGTGATCAAGTTTCAAAACCATACATAAATTTCAATAAAACAAATAAAGAAAAAGGACTACATAGACAAAGTGTAAGTTTGAGGAGTGTCGTTGGAATTAGTCCAGTCGAGCAGAACTCAAAGTTCTTAAGCAAAATTCAATGGACTATATGAAACAAAATGTAACAAGTGGACAGGAAAAAGTTAAAGTAAATATAATTCTACGTATACATAAATATATATATGTATAAATATATGTATATATATATATATATATATATATATATATATATATATATATATATATATGTGTGTGTGTGTGTGTGTATTTTTTTTCTTTTCTTTTAATGAATTATTCACACAGTGTAAAACCTAAACACATATATCCCTGAATGAATCAGTGAACCACGGTTGTGCTTGTATCGATACAATATTAATTCTTTTTCGACTTGACATAGATAGAAGGCGACACCCAGTTGCGAAGGATATAGTTATCATTACAAACGTTTTTTTACCTGCGAAATTTCTCGTCACCTCTAATCATCGCTATATTATTTCGCATACGCATCAGTTACACAAACTATACTTAATTGCGAAAAAAATATCAAAGATTGCTAAAGATACGTAGCTATAGAAGAAATCGCGGAAATATTAAAAATAAATAAACTGAAGTATTAAGCCGAAAAAAGAAGTTAAATGATTGGGAAAAAACATAAAAAGACTGTAAATTATAATATAAATAAAATTTTTTTAGAGAAATAAAAGAATAAAATAAAATAAATATTATAGAATTATAAAGGAATTGCACAATCAAGTGGAGGGGTAAAAAAAATGAATTTCCAAATTGACAAATAAGAAGGAAAAATATAATACTATTCAATTTCGAAGAAGAAAAGAGGAACTAAATAAATAAATCTTAGACTTGGCTAAAAAAATTTACAAAAAGTACTAAATAAATAAGAAGTAGAATCTCTAAAAGTAATCGGAAAGAAAAATACAAAGACAAAACCAACAATTCTAACTATCGGTACTCTAAACAAAAAATTAAAAATTAATAAGCCATAAACTCATTAATGTAAGAACGCAGTACTATATAAAAGAAGGTTACCCATAAAAAGAATTAATTGAGCAAAAAATATTAAACTATATAAATTAGAAAAATAAGGTGAGAACGCCATATTTAAAAACAATAAAATTTTCAGAGTGAACGACAGAAAACGAGTAGAACAACAACAAAAGAGATCTATTTCAATAATTAAGAATTAATAAGGACTCTCTACCTCTAAATTACCCGTTTTTTGATTCAAAAACAACAAAACCAGAGATATCACGGAAATTTAAGGAAAAGGTATTTGGATCAGGAAGCACCTACCCATCAAAACATAAAAAAATATAATTATAACAACCACAACAAAATAGTTCCCAATATGGATGGTAACCGCGGCACTCTTAGATAAAATTCCTCTATTAGATGGAAACTGTACCTTAGACCACTAAATGTAAGAACGAGAATACACAATGAACTTGAATACACTCTTTATAACGTTTATTAAGAATTTTCGAAGTTAAAAACGAGAGAAAATCTACAGAAAATGAAGACTATATTCTCATGTCTAAGAGAGAGTGGTTTCAATGCTGTCGGACTCATAGTAAAAAAAAGCACGAATCTAACATTAAACACAGCTGTGGATACGAATGTAACATTGAAGGCCATCAACGGACCTACCTGGACCAGACTAGCAACTGATAGAGGAGGAGGCAGTTAGAAGATGATGGAGGAGGCATTTATTAATAAATGGGTACTCGAATATATTTAACTTATAGTATTAAATCACGTTTAATTATATTTAGTTTACAAATTTATTAATAATATTTAATAATGACATTTTTCATGTGGAGTTCGTTTTGAATTCACGCATATATATAAATATATATATATATATATATATATATATATATATCAGTGAAAAAATTCTCTCTTCAAAATATTAATTGTAAAAATGCATAATTTTGTGCATATAATATTCAATTTTTGAAAATAATATTAATATTTGTAAATAGTTTAATGGAAATATTAGGTACCCCTAAATGTTTATATGGGTCTATATGTGTACACATTTCTTGTAGCATAGTTCTAGTCTATTTATTTTTTTTCATTATTTGCTGTATATTAATTTTTTGTATATGTATTATATTTACTTTATAAAAACGATGTCGAAACTTCTACACGATATCGATCAGGTCATTTATGTACTCAATATTAATATACGAAAAATAATGGAAACCTTACCACAAAATTTTAACTAATATATAATTAGACGCGATGGAGGGGTCGATTATTTAATGCAAGGACTCAAAGCCAAAACATGATGGACATTGCTAACCATAAAGAATCAAAAGGAAATGTAAAACAACAAATTAGGTGTTTTTTGAATATTCAATACGTCTTCATAAAATGTATTTTTTTTACATTTTGTGTCACGTTTTGAAATGTTAAAAGGCAAAATACTAACAAATGAAAGAATTATTCATAATTACACATACACGTAAATGAAATATTTCTCACATAAGGCTAAAAATTAGTCCGTGAATCGGACAGTCATCGCGCTACCGTTTAAGATGGCTGCATTTGGATCGCTGAAGTACATTAATACTTCATACATTAGGAAGTACTTACCAAATGCTGGCTCGTTTTATAATTCTAAATCCCACTCCTGTAATTACAGTTTAGAGCAGCTATACACTAAATTACAACTACTATCTTAGTACTTAAGCGTTCTAATGTTTCAATGAAATATTGAGTAATGTAAATAAAATATATGTTTGTAATATTACTAATATTTCCAATAATAATCTTAAAACGCCAATTACGTGCAAAAATAAAATCATCGCTGAACGATGAATTATAAATATTAAAGAAACAATAAGAACACAAAATCAAAATTTCTTATTACCTGTTCAAGTAAATGGACCAAAACAGCTGTCAAAGCCACATAGTAAGGCCAAGTAATCCCAACGACTACACCTGTCATCACGAAGCAGACTACAGCCAGAATGGATGCTGCTACTGTTAATAACTTGGCTCGTGATCCAAATGACAAGGCCATAGATCTGACCCCGATACGAGCGTCGTCTGCTTTATCCTGTACTCAGAAATTAAAGCCCTTTAGATTGCAGTTCCTTTTAATAAATTTTTGAAAATATCTACAATTAATACTATATATACATAATGAGATTAGTAACGAATTTCAGTTATATAAAATAAAAAGTTAAACAAATTGTATTAATATAAAACAGTATAAAATTATATAAATATGAAATTATACATTCCTCAAATTAAATACAGTTCGTGGTGTCTATAAGACAATTATATTTGTTTAAGAATAGTCATAATCATAATTACGTTTCAATAAAAACTAAAAATGTTTTAGTAACTTTCTATAACTCAATTTGATGCGTAATACTTTGATGAAAAAAAATTAAAGTTTTTTTATGTGTTTTTACTTTTATGGTTTAGTTTAAAATAGCATGGTTAATATAGATAAATGGATTTAAAAATGTACTAATTTGGTTAACAAAAATAAACTTTGTTAAGAAATTAAAACACAACCCTTCACTAATATTTCACAATATAATATTTCTACAGAATAAAAGCCAACCATAATAAATTATGGATGCAATAGGTGTCTGTTTATAAATTTCTTAAAATATGATTGACGCCAGGAATAACCTAAATACATGAGATTTATAGTTATATACGTTATATGTGACTTATAGTTACATAGTTGTATTATACTTTCCTATTACAAACCTGCAATCCATATATAGTATCGTACACTATAGTCCAGAAGAATGCTCCCAAGAGTAGTGGAAAACATACAGACCAATCTAGATCTCCGCGCACCACGACCCAACCCAAAAATATTCCGTTGTTGGCTGTCAGCCCCAGCACTACCGCTGGATAATTTGTGAAACGCTTTGCAAACGCATAGACCATCACTAGACCTAAAATTGTTGTAGTGCCAAAAATTCTAAATCTCTCATGAATGTGTGTATATATGTGTTTGAATGCCCGTGTATATACACGTGTATATATGATATATGACAAAACAAAAAAACATAACATATTTAATATTTATTTCTTACCGAGGGTACCAACCATCACTACTTTGCCAATTCCATTCATCTGAATGAGGAGCAAAATATACAAAAGCAAGAAAGGGCACAACAATCCTATTGCCTCTCTCGTGCTGACTGCTCCTGATGCTATGGGTCGATCTTTGCAGCGTTCCACCTAAATAATTTGAAAGTTTCGAAATGAAAATTTCCTATACGACATGAAAATTATTCAATTCATTTATAAAGCATTCAAGTCTATTTCTTGTTAGCTTTATGACGAACATTCGTAGAAGCATTCTTGTATTCGGGAAAATAAAAAAATCTCCTAGAAAAAGGTTAATGTATTAGAAATCGCCAAAAACAAAATGTTTTTGTTAAAATAGTGATATTTTATAATTATAGGATAAACGAAGAGGTAATATGATTTAACCATTCATTATCTAAAAAGTAAAGTGTAAATATGCTGAAAATGTCTTAAGCAAAATTATTTAAATCACATAACCGAAGTAAAGATTTTTTTTAAATTTACGCTAAGTATCTGTATCACTTTCAATATCAATCTTCGGTCCATAATGGGCTTTATCTTGCAAGTTTTGTCAAAATACGTATGTTCCTTGTTAAAAGTTAACACATGACTATTTTCAATATTATTTTATTAATCGATAACCAGAATTATCCCACCCAGTCAGCACCTCATTAACAATTGCGAAATTTAAAAAGACGTATGTTAGATTTTTGCTTTTCAAGACTTCGTTCCTAGGATCGGTTAATTAAAAAGGAAAATAACGGAATACTAATTAAATCATTTGCGTGTCTATCTATTAGTCTATTTTAGCCATTTTCCTTAGAGATATCCTGACGTACAAATTTGATATTTGGCAGAAAAAAGTATATTAATCTCTAGCGCGCGTACAGGGAATACAAGATCAAAACTTAATCACCATCCCTTACGCCACTTTAGATAAAATATGCGTAACTCAGCGAATTAAAACTTTAGAGTAATGAGTTGATTTGACATGCACAAAGATAAAATGTAGTTACAATAGAGTTAAGGTATTTGTACCATATTAATGTAGTTAAAACAATTACGAAAGGAAAGAGTAAAAATACCCTATTTCTGTAAGATATAAATGTTAGGTTCCATAAAGGTTTGTAATGGATTGTTATTATTATAAAAAAGTGTAAAAAATAGTTAAACGTAAACGTAACTAAGTTATAATATATATTAACACACATTTGTGTTATCGTTACTTTTTTATTGAACCATTTCAGTTTTGTCTGCAAAATATCCGATTGAAAGCAACAAACGGAAGAGGCTACTGTAACGAAATTCAATGTTGAGAAGTGAAGCAATTACTTTCCTATTAATTCGTAGTTCTTATGTCATTTAAGAGAAAAAAATAATGTATTTTATGCAAATTCAGTATTTTATGCAAAATTTTGCATACGTAAACATTAAAATTCAAAATTATCGAGCATTATTCAATCAGACAATAACTAAATTATATTCTCTTATTTATAGTGATATTATTTAATCAAATATGTAAAATCCAATAATAAAACTAATATAATCGGAATAAAAAAGAGAAAAAAAAATAAATCTACCTTTGGAACATATAATCAAAGTATGTTATGAAAAAGTATTTCTCAATGAAAGTATGTGCTATAAATATTCATTTCAATAATTTTTTGTCGCCTATGAGAATCGAATTGAATTCTATCAAGTAAAGTCTGTAAGAATTTGCAAGAGTTTAAAATACAATTAAAATTCTTTGTTGAAATTGTTAAATATGTAGTTTACGAAATACGAGCCTTAAAAAGTATTTTGCAATTGGTGTGTCCAATACCGTCACCTCTCAATGTTTCACCGTAAGTAAATCAAATCAGAATGACGGAATTTATAAAGGTGTTCCATGCAAAATTACTTTGCTAAAGTATTAATAAATTAAAGGTATGTAGGCATTATTTTTGATTCCATATCTAAGAGATGTGCGTAAAAATATATTGAGATATTAAAAAAAATATCAATATTTTTAAATAATTTAAACATATAATATTAAACATTCTAAAATGCTTGAACTTTTATAAGTACCTATGGATAAACCGTTTTAACACAAAATTCCCCTTAAGCGAGTTTGTTTTAAAATAATTTTAGTTAAGCAATTTGTTTTTAAATAGTTTTTTAACAATTTTAATAAAAACGTAGAAATATATCTGAACGAGCACGTATTTTTCGAAGAATTGTTAAACCTTGGACACAAATATTTTAGGTTCACGTCCCTGCTCTCATTTTTAAATTAAGAAGACAATATTTGTAGTAATATAATAATTATGAAGTTTTGCGATTCTCAATTAAAAGCACGTAAAAATCTCAATTTTCAAAAAATCCCCAGTACACCACCCTTAAGTATATAAATTTAAATTTTTAATGTTTGAATAACAAAAGAGTTCGTTTAAAAAATATACATCCAAAGACATGGTTACAAACCTTTCTGTCAAAATCTCTGTCAATTAGGTCATTATAGATGTTGGATATACAGAGGAGTAAAAATGAAAAAGCCATCATCAAGAAGACGTAATATGTAAACTGTGGAATCGACACGGAAGCATCTCTAATTGCCAGCATCAAAGACCATAGGGAAGGCCAAAATGTTAGGAACACAGCTGCGGAAAACAAAACAGAATTTATTTTCATTCAACTACCCACTTTTTATTTAACATATAAATTATTTTTATTTAGTGTAAACCTGTGGTAATGACAACATGTTAATTTAGTAGATGATAACATAAATGTATGTACCCGAAATTATTAGCAATTTTCATATCTCTAAAATGATCACAACGAATCCCATTCAAAATATTTACTTGTATTTGTAAAATTATGTCTCTTCCTATACCTTCAGTTTTTTTGACGGTAACTGAATTTAATGAAATTTGTAATTCGATCGCAATTGGAAAAAAATATTTATTCAGTACACAGGATAACAAATATAATCTCCATATATAAACGAAATTGGTATTTGAAATTTTTTTAAGACCTATATGTTCTGTAAGAAAGTTTGGTGAGTTATTTTAGAAATAGACATCCAAATCGATAGGCAGAATCAGTAAATATTGTTTGCATATAGATTACGATACGCAAACAACAATTATAATAAAAGTGTTTAGTTTTTTTTATTAAACAGGATATTATGATTTGTATTCAAACATTCATAGTAGAAATTTTTCTTTTGTTTTAATCAAAGTGCTGATCCACAATTAAATGAAACTACGTGATGTAGTATTATTTCTACTATCTTTAATTTCTTTACCACGACCTAGGTTTCGTTGTATTACAACATCTTCAGGTGGGATATTAGCAAAGATCTTTGCTAATATCCCACCTGAAGATGTTGTAATACAACGAAACCTAGGTCGTGGTAAAGAAATTAAAGATAGTAGAAATAATACTACATCACGTAGTTTCATTTAATTGTGAATAATGAATTTCTACAAAATTAACGCCAAATATATTCAACAAAGTGCTGATGAAAATATGAACAAGCAATTTTTGAAATGAGTAACAAATAACTTAGCGGTGAATATCATGGACGTATATAATTTATAAAGGATTAGAATGTATGTAAAAAATAAAAATGTCCATAAATTTCATGAAAATTTCAATTTAATAAATTTTATGAAAAATCAGAAAAAACAAGACCGGATTGTGTTTGGATGGCCTCAATATAAAATAAAATAGAAAAATAGCTACTCATTATAATATTTAAAAGATAATGATGTTTAACGAATTCTTAGCTAATATTTGCTCTAAATAAAAAGCGTAAAAACTTTCATCAATATTGTTAAAATGAAATCACTGTTAGGTGCTTAAAAGGACATGTAGCGACGATTGAATGCGAACTACTCATATAGATATTTGGTTCAATTAACTTGCGTCCTCCAAATAAACCTTAAGATTATGTTCGTAGCATGATTATATTAATAAGTGAAAATTAAATATTTTATGATGGAAAGGAATGCTGGGTAAATGTTGATAGTTATTCGTCTCTTACCTGTCGTGTCATGTGTCCTGATAAGTTTTTTGTACAAATATACTCTGTTTTTCAATCTGTACCGTGTCGTCAAATCGCCTGCGATAACCATTTCCCTAAATATTAAATTTAAGTTTCCTTAACAAAATACGTCGTAGATTATTAATGATATGGTCCCTTAAGAATGGAAACCTTAAAGGTAAATTTAGTTTGAATAAATTTTTTAAGTTTCTATAATTTATCAAGAGTTTTCAAAAGTTGAATCAAAAGCAATTTACTTACAGAAACTTTTCAAATACATATATGTATATGCATATATATATATATATATATATATATACATGTGTATATATATATATATATACATGTGTATATATATATATATATACATATATTTATATATATTAACATATATTAAATATACATGTATATATATATATATATATATATATATATATATATATATATATATATATTGTACAATTAAACCCATCTGGTATCGATTCAATGTTGTTAAATAAAAATGGAGACCAAACAATTACAGTTATAATGTCATAATTTATTAAATGGAGCGCGAGATTGAAGTTTTTGCATGAAAAAGCAACTAATAATCATTTTTGTTATATGCTTTTCTTATTTCTCATATTAAAGTAATGTAAATTTTTCTTTAAGAAAATATTGAATATATTTGGCGTTAATTTTGTAGAAATTAATTATTCACAATTGAATGAAACTTAGTGATGTAGTATTATTTCTACTTTCTTTAAGTTCTTTACCACGACCTAGGTTTCGTTGTATTACAACATATAGCCCACCTGAAGATGTTGTAATACAACGAAACTTAGGTCGTAGTAAAGAACTTAAAGAGAGTAGAAAAAATACTACATCTCGTAGTTTCATTTAATTGTGTCTAAGTAAATATACAGTATAGAACAATAATATATATTTTTCATTGTATATTTTCTTACAATGGCAATTGTGATATCACTTATTTTTAAATGTATTTAAACATGTGTTGTACTTCATGCAAATATTTACGTACGTTTAGTTAAATATTGAGAAAAGTAATGATTATATATTAACATAAAGTTGATATTTAACAGTGGTTATAAAACTCAAATACCTTATTATAAACGCCTATGAAGTATTTTTCATTGACTTATGATTAAATTCCAGAATGCAAATTAGCTGTTACTGTCTTTTTTGTGCGAGAAAATATTTTTTATTTAAATTAATAAAGTCAATTTATGTATTCGTTTATTCCGAATAAACTGTTTTTCATATTATCAAAATCGTTTAGTTTAATAAAATAATTTAGTTTTTTTCCATAATTTTCAATATATATTTAGATATATATATATATATATATATATATATATATATATATATATATATTTATATAATGAACACGTCTTACCGTGTTTCCACTTACACCTTCGTATTTCAACACTGTTTTCACTATACTTTTGATGGGACAAGTAATGAAGCAGAAATTTTAAGTAGTTGTGGTTTTGAATATTAATGTGCCCCTGTTTATCTAAATGCGCAGCTAATTAGCCCTAATTAAGCTTGTTGTCGCTTAATTGTCTTCACCGCCAAGGTCAATATATTAAAGATATTGTTTAGTTTTTAACATTCAGATCCAAATTAATTAAAAATTTACATAAGACAAAAACAGTTAAGGCCAAATTGTACTTTGTAGATTCATTGAATATGGTAATAATGTTATGTATTTTGTAATGTGTAGAATAGAGTGGAATAATATATAAAAAATACTGACATCACTGTTTGTCTGAGCTTTGGAAAATGTTCGTTTACTCATTTTGAATATTTTAAAAATATTAAATTATATTCATTTGTTTCACTCGCAAAATTGTTAGTAAAAAATTAAACTACAACAGAACTACACGATATATAATGTTGTCTCACTCTTCGCCATATAAGTAGTATACTCTCATGTATTCATCTATAAATTTATCATCTGAGACCAAGTAATTTCTAAATAATTATTTTAAATTTAAATATTAAGTTTTATTTCAACCTTATTTCTATTACAAACCGTAATTATGCTTCAGAACATATCAAATGGACCTGGCCTTAAATTTTCACTGACAATATTTTACATAAATAAACCAGTACTGTTAATGTTTGGATAGCAACCACATTCAAAAGCAGTTATAGCCTAAAGTTCATAATACAGATGTAAATACAGTGTTTACACAAGTGTCATGTAAAATTGTTTTGAATAATTTTTACGTATTTACATTTCATGCAATAGGATAATTCAAAGAGTTATTCGTGAAATAATAGAAAAATGAGATATCATTACATTATGGGAATCGTTCTTTAACTAATTTACAAAAGGACTTTTAGATTAGTGTAGAATAAGAATCATATATAAAGAATTAAGAGAGATTCTTCCTACAGTCTAACTATGGCAAGCCGTAGATCCGGCCTTTTGTAACATATTGTCTTTCTTCATAGGTCCCGTCTAACAAAAATTATGAAATTGTGATATACTTATGATATTAATCCTATATATTAAAAGAATATATGTTAATGTAAAAAAGACACATCCATAAATAAAAACTCTTCTCATAAACATCAAACTTCGCACAAGGGAATTATGACAAATAAATTAGTCGAATTCATGAAATTAAATCAATCAAAATATTTATTATTCTCAGGTCCACATTATCAAATGGCATAATTATATTTACACAAAAGTGACATTTTAAAATGAGCATTCAATTAATTCACCTATTGTTGTTTCTATTTTTTTCTATTACGACTCAATTTTTGCCTCAAGAAAATGTGTTAATCTTTTATATAAAATGTAATTAATTAAGTTTAGTGAGTTGGGTTACACATTGCTTACACTTTATATACGTCAACATTTTATTGTTCTCGAAATGTGCGATTAAGAAACCATACCAAATTATACAAATATATTAGCGGAAATTGCATATCGGAATATAAATAATTCAATAAATTAATACATAAATTTTAAAATATCCGTATCACTTAATTGTAAAATATTTCACTTATCACTACTTCATCTTTCATACTCGTAAGTTGTATTATGCTTGTAGTAAATAAATATGTAATTGTAATAAATTAAATATATCTTAAAAACGTTTAAGCTTTACATAACAGATACCTATGGTTTTCCTCTGTCACTTATCCAATGGAAATGATATACTCAAAATCCACTTTAATTAGTTCCAAAGAAAGCGGAGATTCACAATTCGACGCGTATATATTATTTACATGTATACCCAATGTTCAGAGCTAACTCGTCTTATTTGCGAACACTTAAATCAAAGTAGAAACATTTTAAAAGTAACAAGATTTTACACCGTCTTGGATACAATTTTATATAATCGATTCTATAGGAATATTAATAGGAAGATTGTAGGTTAGTAGTTTAATTTTTTTTCCATTTCGCAAATCATAATTTCAATGTGCAAGTTCCTCGTGTCCTAAACGTTGAAACTTGATGTGTAGAAATTGAGGTATTTCCACTCAATGAAACGTATATATATACATATACACATATATATATATATATATATATATATACACATATATATATACATATATATACATATACATTTATATATATTATATATATATATATATATATATATATATATATATATATATATATATATGAGAGTAGCAGAACAGCCGGCAGACAGTCAAATCAGCCACCAGTTGCTCAAATAATATTTATGTTAAGTATGGTATACACAGGTGCAATTATTTACGCCAGGGCAATAAAACATCGTAAACGCACACTCCTTATATTTATATGAATTTGGTCACTGTAACGTACATTTGTTGCGAGTGCTTATTATTTGACCGGAGTTCTTAGTATTTGATGAGTGCTCATTATCGACTTATTATTTGGTTAGTCTCATTAGCGTAACATATAAAACTTAATGTAAAATAACGTCAAGCAAATTATATTCTAGTTATAAGGATATCTCAGTTCTACATGAGGGAAAAACTGGGAATTTTTCCCACGTGCAGATGTTTTGGTTCTCTTTATGTGACCCCGGGAAATAAAAGAGCCGCAGAACTTATCTTCCGCTTTCTTCGGATGGGCTGGTTATGTAACAATTATTATAAAAATTAAAGAACAGTTACCGCAAACTGGTAGATCAGCAATTCTTTGTCCCTTCTTTTAAAAAGTTTTACAAAATCATGGAAGAGGTGTCAAAGGAAAAGACAGCTCACTGCTCCTCCCATTGCTTTTATTAAATGAAGCGATACATGGGGTATAACGGATGATATTACAAAAAGAGTAATCAATAAAGACTCAACTTGCTAGTTTGTTCTACTTTTTACATTCTAAAACCTTTCATTGTTATCTCTTGAGTTACCTTCGAAGAATTGCTTAAATGTTAAAAGAATTCTTAAAAAAATCTACCTTCTTCCTTTTGTGAAATGTCCAGCAATATTTATATATATTTAAAATCTCCAACAATATTTATATACAATACACCACTACACCACTTAGATTTTCAAAATCTTAATGCATTTTTCAATTAAAATCACGCGAATTAAATATGCGACGCCAGCAGCGATAGAGAATATGGGATGCACTCCGTCGTACGATGTCCTTTAAACTAAGTGAAAAGCTGATCAACTGAGATTCGACGATTATCCATGTTTGAATTTACCAAACGCAATATGTACAAATGCAATAGTCTGTATTATGTGTATGAAGCTAACTTACACTGGCGGTCTAACGGTTTGTAATTTCCATGAAGGTTGTTGAATTCGTCAGACCAATTCCTTATCGTTAAATGTTTTCCATTTAATGATCGTACGATCTATTGTTTCAACTTGAACAATAATCATCAAGTCTTTCATTAATGCACATCTCCGCGTGTCCAGCTAAAGATTATTCATATTTTATAAAAAAATATATCAAAATTCTAGGTATGTGATTTATATGTGATATATTTTTGTTTAATTATATAGATTTATAAATATATTTATTTTAAGTTTTATCTGAATTTGCCAAAAAACTATTATATTACACTGTCATCTCCGAATGGGCATTACTTAAACATGAATGTAACAACCTATTGCTAGCGACATTACAGATAATAGCAATTTTTGTCTCAGAATCTCTACTATTGATCTTTTTAGATATTTTTCTTCTTTATAAATAAAACAATATTAAATAGTGGGTTTTATGCTCGTATCGAATTGCAAATTTTTCTATTTTCTCAGTATATTTTATAGTCTTCCGAAGAACAAGTTTCTCAGATTAAGGGGGCTACGTTAAGCTCTCTCATTTAATGTTTAATTCCAAAGTTTATATGGCTTTATAGTTAATAAACAAAGTAGATGCTAGAAGATCAACGTGAAATATAATTATTAATTTAACTTAATATTGTAATTATAATTTAACTTATATACATTTACCCGAGCGCGAAAAATTTAAACTGCTTTTCGATCATTAATTACTCATTCAAAATTTTCTGTGTCAATCAGTCTACAATAATAGAAACGAAGGAGAGTACTGATACCATAACAAATTAATAAAGTATATTCTTTTTTGTTTTCAATCACAAATTTTACATCTATCACTAAAACATAGTAATAAAAAATATCACTTGTCGGTTTTATTCAAAAAGATGTAATTATGTATCGAAAAACATTCAGTGAAATTACATTAAAACGTCATTGGAAATTGAATTGGAAGACCGCTATACGACTTGACGACACCTCAAAAATTTATAAAAATATCTGTCTTTTACTAATTACATTACTCGTACCGGACACATAGATCACATTTTTCAGATTACCAATTGACTTTAATATTGGCATTTTTATATTTATGAAAATGAATTTTCTCTCAGTTTTCAAGATATTTTTGAGATTGGAGAATCCGAGATAAAAAATTTGTTGCATTAATTGTGTGGTAAAAAATTGGTAAAATTTTTTTAATACTATAAGTAATAGCGATTACCTCGGGAATGATTAGGGTTTTTACATTAACCAAAATATTTTAAATTCTGACCGGTTGTAGAAATCAGATCAAACATACGCGCAAATACACACACACATACATACATACATAATTATATATATATATATATATATATATATATATATATATATATATATACACATATATGTATATACATATATGAATATATATATATATATATATATACATATATATATATATATATATATATATATGTATATAAATGCACAGAAATAGGGAAGCCTATGTACTATCAATATCACTCTCATTTATGATTCTTTTTAAGCCTTCGAATAATTCGTATATATACATTCCGATACATGTAATTACATATGTTATTCAATACATGCTATTCCATATACATATATAATTTCCGGTACACGGAGAGTATTTTTTCGCATACTGAATCGAATTGCGTATTGTTTAAAAGTTATTAGTTACTTTCTTTGATTATTTTTAATTTTCATGGAATATTTACATGATACTAACCTTTAAAATGACGTGAAATATTTTTTCCTCTAATATGCTTAAAAATTATTAATAAATTTGAGAAAACTCCCGGTATTGTCATTTGATTTCATTTTGGAATAAAGATCGTTTGTATTAATTTTCAGCAATAGTTTTAAGAGATGTGGATAATATTCACGCCTAATTTACGATCCTAGGTTAGAAATCTTTACCTTCATGGCGTTAGTCAAGCTAGAACTTTTCTTTCAAAGCCGCCTTATAAATGTAAGCCTGATATTATGTAGGTTTGGTAACATCTAAACATGGGTTCGGTTGGACCTACAGTACCACGTCTTTGAGTTATATTATGTCTATTCATCTATCTTCAATTCTTTTTATTATTATTAGGCTAGAATTATTTTTTGTTTGCATTTAAAATTAAAAAAAATTAATTTTTTAAATATTTTTTCAAAAGTTGGCCAAAATGTATTACTAGTGTAATATATATATATATATATATATATATATATACATATATATATATATATATATATATATATAATATTGTCAAAACAGTCAATTTCCTTACAATAATATAAGGTACGATCTTTCCCCATTATTTTTTATTTAAGTAAATTAGACTTTTAAGTAAAATAGTCTTTTGAAATAGTGGCCTCTTCATGTTTCGTTTTTTTTTTTTAACTAATATATATTTATTCTGTCTTTGCTTAAGCCAATATAAGAACACTGCAAATTATTTGTTAGCGTGAAATCTAAATAGATTTATAAATATTAAGTTATATTTCTTAATAAACTAATAATCTTAGAGGAATTTTCTCTGAAGTCATTCCTTAAAAGATTCTTTACATTCCATATTGGCGAATTTTTATGCTTTGATGTATTAGGCAAACAAAATATTTTCTTTTTTAATTTTAAGACGAATCTTCTAATTGGGATGAAATGCCTTTGAAATCGTTAGAAAAAGATTACAGATTATTTTAGAGGGAATGTTTTAATTAGTACTTGCTAATTTATCCTTATGTTAAATTTTTGTTATGAAATAAATATGGTTGTTATTGAGGTAAAATATTTATTATATATATTATCGATATAGATAAATTATGATGTTTGGGTGTTGGTTGAAATTAATAGGAAATTAAATTTATTTTAACTATTACTTTTTTCGAGTAAGTGACACAAGCTTTGGCGTTTTGTTATAATAAATTCTTATTAAATACAGAAAAGCAAAATATTTTTATATTTACATATTTGTTAAATTCAACTGTCCAGACAAGTGACAGTAGTTACAGTAGCAACAATAGACATAGAATATAATACTCCATTATCTTAAAATGCTCCTCTCGTATAATTAATGTTAATTTTTTACTTTCTTTTAGATTTACAACTCTTAACATTGCCACATTTAATACTGATAATTTATTTCTTCTATAATGCATTTTGTGTCAGGTTTTAGTGGTTCATATTTTTAAAATAGCCAAACTATCTTAATGTTCCTTTTTATCATACGGATGACTATAACGAAAGCATACAGAATTTGTTTTATGAATACCATGACAGCTTTGTTAGGCCTCGTGCCTTCTGGTCTCTCCGTTGTGAAACGCGCAACAAATTTTTGGTTAATTAAAAGGAGGAAATTTGGAATTTAGTAATTCCAGTTGGAGTTGTTATTACTTAAAAGGGCTCCTCCCCTCATTGGTTGAAAACTTGTGCATAAAATTTGCATTATCAAGCCATCTGTGCTCATTGATAGATCAGTCAGCATTTGCCAATTTGTAAGACGGGGATAATTAAATAGATTTTCGAAACAATTTTAAGGATTTGAACAAGATTTGTCACAGTTGTTTTAGAGCATATAAGATTTTTCATGTAAATGTGAATGAGTTTTGTTAAAAGATTGACAATTTACATTATTCCCGAAACGTTCAGGTCTAGCTATTGTGAAAGTATATTGCCAGTTTTCTTCAACCGTGGCTTCGATGAGGTCCGTTTATCTATTGAGCGGTTGACTAGGACATGAGCGGTTGAATTTTACAGATAAAAGTAAAGAACTATAAAATTGAAAAAAAAAATTTGTAGCTCCAATTTCGAAAACTGTACAATGTATTATTAGCGTTACAGTGTTTCTTATGATAAATGATTCATTTAGCTCTTCATAATTCAACAGAAATGTTTATGAAAAAAAATTTCATTAATAAAATTAAGTCTATGATTTGTAGAAGACGATTAAAAATGATAACATTTATACTTATTGGAAAAATACATACCTTCTCCTGATATAATACTTGTCCACTAATACAGAAAAAAATTATAGGATTACCTTGAAATTACTACTCTAAAGGATAAAAACGCAATTTTCAGTCGACAGTTTAAACATATATTTATTTTTAAGAAAATAAACAGACAGAATGGCACGGAAATAATATTGACAAAATTATTTCTCGAGAGTGACAAAAAGACAGACTGTTAGTATGAAACACTGCAAATATGTGAAGTTATTTAACTGTGAGTTGTAAATATTAGGCGATCGAAACTGTAGCATGAAAATAAGTCTTTTGTAGGTGTATTGATTCATCGCTGAGAGTTTATTAAATTTCGAATCGCTTCTATTCATCGTCTTAATTATTTCAATCGACAAAAAGTCAACTGGAGTTGGTGCCAATATTGCAATATTTGAATCAATGAACTGTCATTACACATTCAGTTTCCTTTTTTGTCTTTATGCAACTATATTGGAATTCTGCTTTTCTAAAGTTTCATCATGTGAACCATAATAGTCAAATATAATAAATATAATATATTATCCAACTTATTACCTGTTTCTTTAAAGATAACATAATTAATGTTATGTTTCTGGGTATCGTCAATTTAACCATTATGTAAATTAAGATTGCGAGAAAGCACAGTAAAGAAAATTAATTAGTCAACGTCATATTTATTATAACGCACATCACACTCTCATTTCAATTACGTAGTATATATTTAAATAGATACTATTTATTTCAACTTTTCACTTCTTTTGTAAAACACATACAATCACTTTATTAATAAATAATAATTTAGATTTATTAAAATTTTTCTACTTATTTTTAGTAATTTGTAAGATATTTTCATTAGAATTTCATATCTATTTTTAAAGATTGAAGTTAAGTCAAATAGTTGCAAGAAAAGGATAAAATTTTCACCTTTATTAATCAAATACCACCAAATATCAGTTTATAGCTACAAAGTTATGTAGTATAGTACTAAAATACCTTGCTCATCTGATACTTCGGTGCTCAATTTGTTTATATTAATATACCGAATACATTTCTTTTCTCACAGTATTTGTCCATTTGTCACATTCGTTATTCTCACAAAATCATTTGGCAACGGAACTTGAATTGTTTATATGAATAACGAAAATTGAGTATGTTTTAAATTCATAACATATTGTGTTGAAGGTTGTATGAAATTTTAGAAAAAAATATATAATTTTATTAAAAAAGAAAAAGATTTGAAGAAATAACTTGTTCTGCTAAAAGTTAAGTTACAAATTTATGTTCAATGTCTCTCCCCACACTTGTGTAAAATTCATGAGATCTAAAGGGCCGGGTTTTATTTTAGGAAGAGATAACCCTTTAGGCTACGCTAATTTTAATTAAGTTTCTATTATTTCGGCCTGATAAGCGCAATTAGGTGTTACAGATATACTACAACCTTTTGTTCTACCAGATTAACGTTACGTTTGTGAAATTACATTTGTTACGAAAATTTTTACGGAAAAAAAGACTAGGCGCCGTAAATTTTCTTTTTGTTTGTGCTGGAAACGTAATCTCTGCAAACCTTATTATCGATTAATTTTTTTCTAACAATAGAAAATATTATTTGCTGCTTATAAAATTTTAATAAATTATTATCCATTTTTTTGATAATATAATTTAAAAAAAGGCTAAGGGGCATATGTTTGCCACTAAAACACTGAGAAGAAGATGAAATATTTAAGCATATCAAAGAGGTAAAACAGAGTCTTGCATTAGATTTCTTACAATAAAATAAAAGATTAAAATTTGAAGTTCTGGACACGCAATAAAGCATTTGTTTTTATACGACTGTTTCGTTGTAAATTACATCGGTATGCATTGTCATGTTGTTAAAATATAAAAGACTGGAGTGATAATTCGAAACATGCATTTTAAAATAGCATTTATATATTTTTGGTTTTCACAATATATTCTGTAGCCGCATCTTACCAAATTACAAACTAAATTTCTTAAAAAGTTTTACGGCAACTTATGTCTAAAATTTTTATAGCTGATTGAGGAGTTATCGTTAATGAACATACTTTCTTTGTTAACTGATCAAGACTATTCAAATTAATTATTTTTGTTCGAGAGTTATCACACTTAGTGGGTGGGCGAAGGGTCTACAAGATAGATGTGGAATTAATTCTACTGGCCCTTAGTGTTCAAAGATATACTGTGATATACAAGCGCATTTGACTGTGATATACCAGCGCAGCTATACATCTCAAATCCTAAAATATTTAGCTTCATTTTAAAGAATCATAAACAATAAAACTTTTAAATTGTCAAATGGTATTATATATTTTTTATATTCTATATGAGAGTTCGGTAACGGCTGTCCCAGGAGAATTGCATTGATGTTTAGGATTTACGCTGAAATACATGTTTTTTTTGTTTCTGAGAGTCTATAACTAGTTTTCTTGCCTCTAATTTTAATTATTTTGTAATGTAATCTTCTATCCCCTAATTTTTACCTTTAAAAGCTAACTTTTGGAAAACCCTTTAATCGTGAGCAGTTAAAATAGATATAAAGGAGAGTCCGTTACACCGTCGTCCTACGGTTTACTTAGCATGAAATCAAGATATCTTACGTTACATGTTAAATAACTGCTGGTAAATTTTAAATAAACTTTGTGTTTAAAATAATAACAATATATGAATATATTCAACTTCACTATTAATAATACAAGAATATTTAAAATCAATTTCGAAATATTTTTCTTCAGAACCGACCAGCCAATAGGTGTGTAGATATTTATTAATTTTTTTTTTTTATTAGCACAATTTCTGTCATTTAATGTAGTTTTTGGTACCTAATAAGGAGCTGCTGCCTAGCGTGCACTTATTTATTTACTCAATACTTATGCTCGATTTTATGCATTTTGACAGGATTCCAGATTGTAATAGCCATATAAATAATTAATAAATATCAAGTTTCACTTCTTTCGAACTTACCTTGTAAATTCCAACTCTCACCAAAACGTTTGGTTTCGTATCATACGTTCACCACGCTCAATACAAATGATGAAGCTGACAGTAAACCTGGCATGACAGGTCGCCATTGCGCAAGATTATGTGAGCGCAATGTCCATATTAGCAACTGGTCCTTATTGTTTTTATGTTGAATTATTAGGTCAGCAAGTGAGTGGTATATATAAAAACATAACTACATATATATATATATATATATATATATATATATATATATATATATATTTCATGGCTTCATCATGGACCATTCATGGCTTAGGATGTAATTTAGTAGAAATATTTTTAAGCTATGCACAACGACGCTCCCCATATATCTTTTCACGGGTTAGTTTGTTTGACAAAACAAACTAACATTTCTAACAACATTATTGCGATTCCGTGTGGGCCTATATCAACCATTTCTCCATTTGGTTGGCTAGCGCGCGTATTTTAGCATTTCCATAATAATTTTCGACGACCGCATTAGAGGAAAATTATTGAATATATTTGGAGTTAATTTTGTAGAAATTCAGTATTCACAATTAAATGAAACTACGTGATGTAGTATTATTTCTACTTTCTTTAAGTTCTTTACCACAACATCTTCAGGTGAATTACAACATCTTCAGGTGGGATATTAGCAAAGATTGTCTTATATAAATATCTTTGCTAATATCCCAACTGAAGATGTTGTAATACAACGAAACCTAGGTAGTTGTGAAGAAATTAAAGAAAGTAGAAATAATACTACATCACGTAGTTTCATTTAATTGTGAGAGGAAAATTAATTGAATGTTTAACCAGTTTTCTTTCATGACAAGAATACTTCTAAAATAATAGATTTCTTCTTATTCGGCGCACTCTTTCTCGAGTTCTCCTAAGTCTCCTTCCCTTCTTCTTGTGTTTGGTTTCTCCGTGCAGGCTTACCTCTTTGCGATTTGACTAGAGTAAATACGATTTATCTTGTCTAAATATTCTCTCAAGATCTCGCCTTTTGGTAACAAAAATTACAAGAGGTTAAATAAATTACTACCAAAAAAACATTCTTTGAGCTTTAGCTTCTTCTTAACTTCGATCCCGTCCAGCTTGTTGGAAAAATAAAACTTATATAGACGCAATATTATAAACGATTAAAATGCGTTCTTATCGAAAAAACCAATTCAAGCGTAAAAATGAAAGAGGGAAGAACACACACTTAACAAAGATCAACAAGCCTAAGTACATGAGAATTGTGGAACTTGCGGTTTTAATTGTGACCCCATGAACGAATGCAGTAAATATCAAAGAACCAACATAGGAAAAATCGAGAAAATATGGGAGTACTGTGGTGCAACGAAATCTTATTTCGCTCCAAACAAACATTCCTCTTTTTAATAAGAATTTTCCATGGTTGCTCTAATATAAATTAACAAACGTTATCACTGAAGGTTTTGTTCAAAATTTCGATATATTAAAAGGACATTGAAAACATCGATATTTTTCTGTTAATTTAAAACTCCTATACGCTTTGAAATGACCACAAAAATTACCTAATTATCTATTTTTTCCTTAACCTCCTCTGTGACAAACATACAGGTGAAGTCATGCTAAATTTTGCAGGAAATTCGATTCATTTTATTTAATTAAGAAAATATGTTTTCGGTTAGTTTTGAAAGTTTTGTGTAGATAACAAATCTAATAAATTGATTTTGTGATGAAAAATTGGTATTTTTTTTGTTTTGAACTTTGTTGGCGACTACCTCGGACGATTTGATTTAATCGTATTGACATTTCTGGCGTGTACACTTTACTCCGTTGTTTACAGATTGTAGAAAAATTCATGATTATTATCGCGTTGCATAAGGCACTCCCACAATCTGTGTGCAGGAGACGACAGATTATCTTTTGTCTCGTTTACACACACACTACATCCCTTCTTTATTAGATATTTTATATATAATCATTTATAACATACAATTTATTTAAACTTCGTAATTTTCACTTCAATCACGGAAAGTACGATGCTTCCTTCGATTCTGAAATTATTTTTCTAAATTTGTTACTTAATCCGGCTTTATTTGATTCATTCCTTCACTTCCACTATTGCTTATCCTTCCTATTTCCATATTGTCAATGCTTCCTTTGCTTCTCAAATTCATTATTTCTGATATTCTACATGTCATCTCTTGTTTTTTTATTTCTATTTAATTGTTTTATTCTTCAGCCTGTATATTTCCTTCTGAATGTTCTCATTCTATAATTCGCCATTTTCCTTTCACTTGCTTAAATTATATAATATAATGTTTCGTTTATTTAATTATATAATATTTCCGTGTTTCATCATTTTGCAACTCTACATCTCCCCAATTTTACAGTATGTGTAATAAGTTCAAAATTTGTGTTCAATTTACTCCCTCTGTCTTCCAAAGACTCAATCTTTGATATATACTTCATCACTGTGTTCTAAATCTAATTTTTGTGCCCTTTTCTTCCAATCAGTATGCTCTTTTACCTTGTTTTGTTTTTTGTCTTTATCTCTCACTTCAATATCTTCAGATCTGTGATTTATCATTTTTTTACGATGAAAACATTGAGATAAATCTCAATGTTTTCATCGTGTTCGAAAACATAATTTAGCTTCGTCTTCCTTGTTGAAGCGCGTGGTGTAGTAGTGTACATAATTAAATAACCTAGAATTGACTGAATTGGAATATAATAATCCTCATCAAATTGGAATATAATAATCCGATTTCAATCACGTCAGTAGAGAATTTAAAATATTCTGTCTCGAGAACGGCATAAAATTATACAATTCAATATCATACTGGCACCAATAAAATGGGGAAGTTTAACGCTGGAATAGGGGTTTACTCAAGCGACTGAAAATTAGTCACTCTGAAAAGAAGTGTCATCGGTTGTTACCAGTTATTGGTGCCAGTACGATATTGAATTGTATAATTTTATGCCTTTCTCGACACAGAATATTTTAAATTCGCTAGTGACGTGATTGAAACCGGACATCCCAAAAGACTAAAAATCTTTCTTAGCAACCCTACTATTTTTTTGCTAGATACACCCGACTAGTTTTTCTTTTTTTATACCTTGAATAGTAGACAACGACCAAAAGCAAATAATCACGGGATGGTAAAGACCAATTTAAGATCTATTACGATATCCTTCGAAGAATTTGGTGGTAATTTGCATCATTTCATAGGATGAGATGGATTAAGTGCCCGTACGAGTATGCATCCTTTGTACTGTTTTATCACATTTTCTACATCTTTATCATATCGCGACCATCAACCCTTAGTCCTTAATTAAGTTTCTCAATATTTTTGAAATCACGATTTACGTCTCATATTGTGGAATTTCTCCACAACAAACACAATTTGTTTTTAAATACCTTGTAGTATTTTTATGCATTCCTCACAATTACTTTGGTAAATCCCTTTACTTACTTTTTACTTTTCTTCATCTGTCTTTATACTTTCTTCCATATCCTTTCAATTGTATTGTTATTGGTCACGATAATACCACAAAATCGTGTATATAATCTTTGGCATGTGTGTCACATACGGGTGTAAGTTTGTACAGACTTGAAAATACGAGTTGCTATGCTTTTTTTGCCAGGGCCTAGTGGACGTTATACCCATAAGATTGAAGCCTGAGAATCCATCTTGGGATCCGTGCACATTGATTTAACTTGGGGCCGAATATGACTTTCAGTGACTTGTTATCATTGACCACAACTAAATCTTTTTATATATAAATTTCATTATAAAATATTACACATTTGTTTCACCGCTCGTACTAACAACAAAGCGTAATTTCCAGCCTTGCAGAAATTAAATTTTAATCCTTATATCATTTAAGTTATGGACTGCATTTTTGGAGTGACTTAAACAAGATTTATCGTTATATAATAATAAAAAGTATTAATTATAAAAAAATGAAATATGTTTGTTTTGTTATTTATTTTCACATAATTTTCCTCTCAAGCAAGTAAACAACACTTATATAATATAATATTTTATATTCTCGATTATATTTTTTATAACTGCGTGTAAAATATTTTTTGAAATAAATCTTAATCATGAAGGCTCTTTAACAAATAGGCAATAAAACATTGAACAATATTTTATAGGAAAGTATTGTTCGATGTTAGCTGGTTACCACGAATTGGCGTAGATAATTTTTATATTTTGTGTTACAACAACTGCTACATATAATATTATGGGTAACACTATAGCCAAATATGCACTCACAAATGCTACATGACACGTGATGCCTCAAAATAATAACAGTCATAAAATCTTTCAACATTGTTGGCAATATTTAAATAGTTTTCAATATAATTTGTCAACAATTACACTCATTCACTTATAGGTATGTCAAGGATATCGAAATATTTTACTATATATCTTCACGACGCTTTTCTTTCAATACATATAAAAAAACGAATGTATACTTACAAAAATAGCTTAGTGAAATATCACTGCATAAAACATAACACTAAGAAGATTTTATCAAAACCTGTTTTTAAAAGTTAGAAAGTTTGGAGAGATTACCATCATATTTATATAAAGCATTCACATGTAGTGTTGTCAAATGTTTGTACATTCATTAAAATTACGAAAGTTTTGCGTTACCATTATTTCAATTTTTATAGCAAAAGTATTTCCGGAGGTAAAGGGAAAACGTTTCATTTTTCCATGCACTAGAACTAGAAGGTCGAAAACTTTCTGTAGAAAAATGATGACTGCCCCTTTAAAACACTACAGCCACTTTGTTTGATAACTCACTTTCTAGAAGTTTTTTTTTTCTTATAATAAGTCGTACTACATTTGACTTGAAATTGTTTAAACATGTCTATGATATAATACGAGGTTAACTTGAGAATATGTCACATTTATTTATTTATTTGCATACATAGTATATTAGATAATTTTTGGCATGATTTAAAATTTTTGCTAGACTGCTCTTTTCTAACATAGGCCTGTGTGCATAATTTTTTCTATTATCTTTACGAAAATAACGAAGCATTGTTGTTTTCCCTTACCTCGCTGAATTGGAATATAATAATTGAAACTTAAGAGAATGCCTGTCTTTTTCCTTACATTAAAGTAATACAACATTTTTTAAATGTACTTATTTTAATTTAAAAAAGAAATGCTGATTAGCAAATTCGTTTTATTTCACCAACATATAAGGCTCTAACTAGCATTGAAGTGTCAGTTTATATAAGTATTGATGCCAATATTTTTAAAGAAAAGTGTTATTTTATATTGCAAAATTTATACTTTATCACTTGCAGTATTTTGGGTGAAAATGATGGTGTGTTGTATTATTAGCAGCGTAATGCAAAAACGAATAACAATGTTTTAATAACTGTCACCAATTAAGAAATTTAAATCCATTGCTATTCCAATAATAATTATATATATTTAATTAAATATAAGGTCATTACTGTAATACAGCATTCTTTGTTACATAACATCGTAACAGCCACTGTATGATAACTTATTTTACGCGTATTATATACAATGTTTATGTATAAGTAAATTATGTTTAGTCAAGCAAAATTAAACTATCATCGAAATTTTTTTCAGCCTGTGCTCCACAGTATGTAATAATTTTGTCCCTTTGTCCTGTTAACTAGAAATGACTTGTCATTAGCTCATAAGAAGAGTGTAGAATAAGGAATACATAAGTATACATAATATTAGTAATACATAATAGACTCAAATCAATTGCTCAATTTATAGTCCGTGATGCTATAAAATGAGCTATTCGATTTGAATCCGTATGTAGTAATTATCTACATTTCGATTTTCTTTGTTATTATATATTTAATCTCATTATATACATACATAATATATATATATATATATATATATATATATATATATATATACACATACGTATGTATGTATACCTCCATATTTATATTGTCGTCCGTACGTTATGCTTTTGATTTTGAAATCAAAATTAATCTGTAGTATTTGATATAAGTATAACCAAAGTAGTATGTAGGTCTTGTTATCTAGAACACATTGAACTTATGTATAAATTGGAATGATCTTTTAGTGAAATATTCTTCATCTTAGTTCCAGAATTAGGAGACTTACTCTTTCACACTTTTTATCTGACTCACGATGCTATTTTTTTAACATTATGTCGGTAGAATGCATATATTTTTTGCACTTTGGGTTTTGAAGTAAGATTTTTTATATTATTTGCTGCCTTTTATACCTACGATGCAAAAAGAGGGATGTGAAACGTTCGAAGCCTTTGCCTGTCTGTCTGCCGATGATATTGTGTCTCTAGAATGAATGAGTCCATCTCGTCGATTTATCCGGCAATTCCGAAACCTGTAAATTAAGGATCTGATTATGATTAGGATTATAACATTTGGATCTGAAGCAATACTACAGTTAGAAACATTGGGTTTGTGTTCAAACATTTAACTTCTGTGGGTAGTTCTCAATATCATAACATATCGATCTAAGCCTTTATTAAAGTAAGAAACTTCGGGTTCGAATATTCAGTTTTATTGGATAGTTTTTACACGCTCAAACTCCAGGGTCTCGTGATAACGAAGACAATAATATCTGTATCTCAGTTTTTACAGTTAGATACTTTGTGTTTAAGCTCAAATTTTACTCAGTCCTTGCACAGATGAAAAAAAAAGTTTGATGATAACCAGGATAATAATACCTGAATCTTAGTTAATATAACAATTAAAAACTTCAAATATGGGCTTCAATTTTCAATGGTCTCTTTGGTAGACAGTTTTTACTCGCGCAAACCCAAGGGTCTATTGCAGTTAGAAGCATTGGGCTTGAACCCAAATACGCTTTCATAGAGCTGCTCTCACATCTGTAAATTAGGGGGTCTGATTATAACGAAGAAAAAATCTGGACCTCAGCCAATATTGTTGTCAGGAATTTCGAGTTTGGAGTGTCAGCCAATATTATAGTTAGAAAATAACACACTTTTATTTTAATTTCTAAAATTATAACATCAAGAGGATTTAAAATTGCTACTTTCATCTATCATTATCATGTTTAATATTTGAAACAATTTATTATAATAACATGAAACAAATCTTACGTATGGATAATGACTGAATAACAACAAGAGTCAAGTAAATTTGATTCTTTTTTTTAATATTAGTGCATTTATAAAAATCGATCGTTTTGAAATGATCGAAATAACTATTCGGTCTTCAAAAACGTGAAATTTGTAAGCTGTATTCGTCTTTACGTATTTAAATAAGTGCTGACGTGATATAAGTAAAGACAATAGAATTTTACACCTGTGAAAACAATAAAAAATATTTCCAGTATTACATTTTTGAACAGAGAAAAACCGGGCAAGTTCACTTTTGTGAGTCCCAACACAAAGGATAAAAAACTCATCATTATGGGAACATTTTCTCTCTTTATTTCCCTACATTCCAGTCTTTATTAGAGGCTTCTAAATTTTACCATGTCATAGGAAACTCTTTACAGGCCATAATATTTTAATTATGAATAAGAAAAAGGTTAGTAGTAAAACAATAATTGGTAGTGTATTTATTTGTATTTTATTGAGAATTATGACGATTGCCTCAGAGGTGTATATCAGTTATAAATTCGTAGCTTTTGTATCGTTATGTGCCATATATAAAGACTTACTGAAAATCATTGGCTGATTTATAGTTGTCATAATTGCTTAGCATGAAATTTAAGAAATATGGTTGAAAATATAGACAAAGTTATTCGGTTTTAACCATGACGCTTTTACGTCTGTGAAAAATATATAAGGCATAAGTTTAGAACATAAAAACTATATTAATAATTTTTGTAACAAAAGTGCCATATGCTGTCTTAACTTTCAACATTAAATATATATATATATATATATATATATATATATATATATATATATATAAAAACTTATGTACGTACGAAATCCTCGTAGTGCAAATTATATCCATATTTAACAGTATTATTCCTTTTCCTTCGAACAAGCACTGATTTTTATTACTCATAGTTGAAAAAGACAAAGTTTTAATGAAATTTGTTCTTAAGGACGTTAAAGATTTCTTCACCAATGAAATTAGATAGGAAATATTCTGAATGATGATTTTTTTGTTAATTTATCACTTATTTATATTACATTTTTTCCTTCTACACAAAAGAAAATAATATCAAGAAATATTCATACCAAATTAACCTTTTAAAACTACGTCATGTCAGATTTGGTCTTTATTGATGAGAATGCGGGAGAAAAATACCTAAATATATTTAAGTGTAATTTATAATTTAGCAGGCCGTCACAAAGGTGCATGGATGTGGTAATTTGTACAGGAATTTGCTAAATTTTCAATTCTAAATTTAATTTTATTACTCCAAACAAATTTCTTCCAATTCGTTTCATGATGCTCCATATTAAATTTAGATTGACAATGTACCTTATATTATAGAACAGCTTATTAAGATGATATAAATAATTAAGCCAAAAACTGTTCCACCATTCGCCCGGAGAGAATTTATTTAATTATTGCATAAATACCAGAATACCAATATTTATATTCAAATAAAAGAGCAACTTGGATTATATGATGAACTATCAACCATAAATAAATACAAAGAAATTAATTTGTAACCAACCCCCACCCCCACCCCCATCAAATTCGTTGCTCATCCAAAAAACTGCATAATCTTATATAGGATCGAATCTACGCCAATTGAAAAAAAAACCTGCGGGCGCTAGTGGAACTATCCTACGAAGGTTCCGACCTCATTTATGTATTTAAAAAAAATTAATGGTATATAATATTCCTATTAAACTATTTACAAAATTTTAATTTTTAATTCTTTATCAACGCAATAATACATATACCAAAATGTTTCTTTAATTGCCTGAACTGAATTTTAGTTTCTTTAATTTAATTGATGGAAATTTTCTTCAAAATTTTTGAAGAAAATTTCCATCAACAAAACTCTTTTTATGGTAAGTACAAGACGATTGAAGACAAAAACATTTATTGCTAATGCATAAATCTACGTGATCAAATATTTTTGCACACACACCAAAATAAATTATGAGAGAAAGGGAAAAACATTATCTAGTCGATAATCTAAACGCTTACCTACTTAGGACAAAATAAATAGCAAACAAAATAACACCGTTATAGCATCGACAAAATTATTTATTGAAGGTTATTAGAATGAGAGAGTGCTGGTTAAAATTACTGCCGATGTATAAAATTACTTATTTCTAAAGTATAGTATTGTCTTCATAGCGACGAAAATTAGTAACTTTGACTAATTTTCTTTGTTATAAATATTTCATATTTGCATTTATAAACTATAGTAGGAAAATTAATACAGAGAAACAGACTAGGACTTCCTAACTTCCATTTATAAATCGAGTCATTGAAATTATCATTTCCAATTTTGGATTACTCTTTATTTACACCCTTCAATATCGTCAAACTCCTACATAACACAACAAAGTTTAGAATAAACTGAGTAAGTGTTCGACAATGTAGCAGGTATATGTCGAGGTGGGTATATTCAATTAATCACCGAGATTGTATTACATTCTGCCCCCTTATATTCATCGTTCTAAAATAAACGAATAGATTTGTGCTTAACTGTATCACAGAGTTCTTTTTAAAAGTACCCAAAATCGATCCGTGTGTAGGGTTTCATACCTGAGAACACGTTCGGAATATAATTTAAGCCAATGTAAACAATCTATATCTCTGACATTCAGACAAAAAGATAGTTTCCACTACAAGAGGGTTCCGTCAAGACCACTTGGGCATATAACATTAAAAATCAAATTGGTAGGCATTTCGTTATTCGACATTCGAATGCTTCAAAAGTTTAGAATTTTTTTTAATAGAACGATTTTTCTACTTTTACTGGGATCTACAATTTGGGATATGCAAAGATGAAGTAAATTTACAAATAAGGAAGAAACAGTTTAGACGACATGTTTAAAAACCGACTTTTTGATAATGTCAAAAATATAACTAAGTTTTCTTGGATTAAAATGCACGGACATTCAGGTTTACAAGAAAACTGAGACAAATTTTATTTAAATGTATAATAGGTTATAGGTAGCATATTCTCGATACTAAGGTTTATTTTAAAATACTGAGTTAAATAATTTTAAATATAAAGCTGGATGATGATAAATGAAGTTAATATTTTTAAAACCTTGTAACATAGATAGAGCCGAAAGTTGATGGCAGTACTTGTCAATGGTGAGAAGACATTCCATTGAGTTTTAGCTCCTCTGATACATGTTAACGAGTACTTCAGCATCCAAAGTCAGGTAGTGAACCGGGAATTAATAACGTGAACTCAGTGGTGAGTAGTATATTCGTAGAGTTTGGGCTCTTTATTTTGATGAGTTTGGCAAAATTTGTAACATGGGATCTTTTTAAACGCGCGCAAATATAAAGGTACCTAACCTCCACTTCAATATGTGGAGGGTGGGTATCTTTATATTTGCGCGCGTTTAAATTTTCTTACATTATTATTTTTTCTCAAATAGTGGTAAGAAAACTGTCGTGGAAAGGACGTGTGATGATTTTTGTTCCTTCGATTTGTCTTGGCAAGTTCTTTTGTCATAAGAGATAGCCGAGGTCTGATGATGGAGTTGGGAGATAAGGCCAGAACCTATTCTTCATTCTATTTCTTAAGGAACAAAATGAGGAATATATTCATATTATTTCGGCTAGTTTGACTCGTTTTGACGATTCCTTTATCACAATAAGTGATATTCTGAACAGCAGAAACTATTATCGGAAAATAAAAGTTTTAACAAAAAAATTAAAAAATCGAGTTCCATGTCGATTGCACAATAAATGCAAGAAAGGCATGGAATGATAAAAATATCAGTATTCAATGAAAATTTTGCAGAAAACATTGTTTGGAATGTGAATAAGTTTGCAAAATATCTAATTTCTTTTATAAATTAAAAATGTTTATAAGATATTAACATGGAAAACCTGTATTTCTTATATCGATGAATTTGAGAAATGTGCCATTTATGTTTAAATAGCCTTCTTAACCAGGCGAAAGTAAATTTCACTTTTCCAACTATTTCTTTCTTTTTATATTTACGAAAAAAAAGTTACCTAAAGAAAAGAACGGGTGTTTTTATAAATTTTGACGGGTGCGGTAAAATGTTACAATATAACAAAAAATAAAACCTATGTGATGGTACGGAGATATTTTTAAATTTTCGTCCACATGAACGGCATACCGTGAAAGCCAATGTTTTACTTCAGTAGAACCATCACTCGCGTTTCCCATTTTGTCTCAATTAACTAATTATGTGAACTTATTGACTAATAATGTAATTCTATTTACATTCTTACCTATTAATATGATAAAGAATTTCCGTTAATTTAACTAGTATTATTACTAAAAGACAATTTGGTAAAATTATAGAAATCGGTCACATTGCCGTGGACGATTAACGAGGGATGTTCAATTACATTTGTTTCCCACCGTTAAAATAACTTCGAGATCAAACTTTCCATGAAGGTAAACTGTCATTGATCTTAAGAAGCTATGACTAAACCGTCGTTTGAACTCTGTCAGTAGAATAAATTTTATTTGATGTTACGAATATAAGAATGAAAATTATATTTTTATTTTACGTGACACAAATGATAAGACTTTGGACATTGCCTAACTAATAACTGGCACTACATACAGACGACGTATAATTATAATTTCATACATAATTAAAGTTATAATTATTTTATAAACTAGTGACTTATATTTAAAATAATTTTAGCGGCGTAATGTGATTATTTGCACAAGTAGTTGAAGTAATGTGTTAAAGTGATAATTTCATTCTGTGAATGTATATATATATATATATTACACGAATCGATAAACCCCGACTGTCTGATTTGTTAGCAAGATGCAGAACAGAAACTAATGAAAATGAAATTTAGAGATTATATTTCGTTTGTTAGGTGGAAATATATTAATATATTCTATGAATTTAAGCCCTGAGTAGGAAATGTTTGGTGCTAAAATTTGTAGACGCGAAATGATATAAAAGTCATATTAACCTGAAACAGAACCCAAATAAATTACTACGTAAATGTTCAAATAATGATTTTATCGCTTGCAGAAATTTAAACATTGAGTGGGTGAAAAATAATACCACTATATATTGATTCATCAGGGCAACTCCAAAAATATTGAAATTAGATGTATGAAAATTTTAACAGTAGGTCAAGGGAGGAAATTCGAATACGACAAAGAATCAGGTAAACAATAGAAATGAGGCGAAGTGAGAAAAAATAATGTAAGGGTATAGTTCAAATACAGAGTTGGATTGGCCGATAAAAAAGGCAGACGGGAAAAAGACAAATAGACAAATAGGTTATAGGGGGAATAAGACTGCGATGGCTTAGGAAATGATTAGGGAAAACATGGTAATAGCAATGGAATAGGAGAGAAAGGTAAGGGGAGGAGAGAGAGATTTAATAATAGAACATTTTCATTAACCCTTGGAAAAACGGTTAGAAGTTGCATTAAATACAAAGTACAAGCTTAGAAATTCTCGTATAAAAATCGTAGGCGATGGCTAGTATTGTATGATTACACAACTGTGTCTGCCTTACTTCCGCCTTAGCAGACTTAAAACTGAAGAAGTAATTACATTACGCACATTAGATATTTTTGAAAAAAAAATTTATGATCGTAATTTTTTTTCTCCCTTCTCACTGTATTTTTTGTTCATTCTATTAGCTTCTTTGGCATCATAATAATGATAATCAATATGAAAAATAAGGAGAAATACTTTTCAAAAACTTATTATACTAATTTATTTAGTTAAAGTTAATTTTAAAGTTTACATGTAATCAAATAAATGCATACATACAGTGGTCGTCACGTTATTACGTAATTATGATTGTGGTATTCCATTGACAGCCGTTTATTTAATTAATTTATGTATATGTAATTACACACTAATATCATTGGAGTTTATTATAATTAATTACCCATGTTTCTTTATACATTACTGTTTGTGCGTTTACATATTTAATTTAAAAAAAACTACAAATTTATTACTTAAGGCATTTACGTAAAAAAGGATAAATCTCAAATTGTTTAATGAAATATAATGATTTCTTTGGGGCCTAATTACTTATATAAACTGACTCATAAGTTATATTTTGAACAGCAGGTTCCATTTGTTGATTTTGTAAATTGTCTGGCAGGCCATTTGGATTTTCGATCTTCAGTTTTACTTACAAACTAAACTACTAAATTTGTGTTTTACGCTAGATTTATATTAACTTTGCACCGTAACTTTATAAAACTGGGATTTTCTCAGTTATGGGTTTGAAATTTGTTAAAATTTCCCGGACATAAAATATCTAATAATAAATCTAGTATCTTTTTGTGGAAAATTTGTCTTTTTAAATATGGAGCCTATAACCACACAAAACGATTTTCTTATTATATTAAATATTTGTAATATCCTAAAGTAACATTACCTAACCCAAACCAAAGTAATGGTTAGGAATAATTACTTCCGATTTTAAGAGAAATACTAGCAATGTTAACAACTACTGCAATACTAAGAAACATCCATAATACTGAAAAATTATTCGTAACGAAACTGACAATTAATCAAAGAACAACGATAATTTCAGGCCTCTATCAGTTCTGAGCTATTGTGTGTTGCACATCAGTAATTAATCAAGTATCTTTACATTGCGCATTTCAGTTATAAGAATGAATGTTAATGTTAAGAGCTATTTCAATACCAGAAAATATTAATACTATTACATATTGATATTTTGTAATATTTAAATAGCCCTTAAAATAATTTTAGAAAAAGTATTCTTATAAAGTAACAGTGAGTTAATAATTATATTTCTAATAACTTTTAAAAAAATTGACATTGGGCTCACCGTACTTCATATATGTATATAAACTTTGGAAACATACTAAAAATTCTTGTTCTGTATCTGCCATATAAATCGACTAGTCCAAAGTATTTAGAAAACACACGCATTACATTCACTCAATTCCTGAAAATTATTCAAAATAAATTTTCAAACGACTGCAATACGTAGTAGAAATACACCCATACGTATTTTGCCACTTGTTCGAAAGGAAGATAAAAGGACGTAAAGTAATCATTTAAAGTCAACGTATTGTCGTCTGTGTACCTACTCTGTCACGCGGGATTGATGCTCACTGCTGGATTAAACGTATTCGTTGTAGGAAGAGAAGAGGTAAATAAAATGTACACTCAGCGCCTACTTGACGTTGACACTGGAAACAGGTAATCAAGTAGGCCTGTTCGTCTGACAGCATGCCGAGATTACCTAGCCTTATATTTAACAAGCTGCCTTGCCGGTTTTGTCCATGTAGGCAATTTCTTTTATTCGCTTTTTATATCATTTTTGTTTAACTTTAACGATATTTTTAATCCATCGAAAGAGATCTTGCCGCAATTATAAGATGTATTGTTTTCTCTGTGTATTCTCGTTATTATTTTTATCGATATGTGTATATATATATATATATATATATATATATATATATATATATATATATATACATATATATATATATATATATATATATATATATATATATATATATATATCGTAAAATACATTTTCTCACTTCAAGAATTGTACGAAGTTATAAATACTTTAAGGATCCACTGGAACTCAAGATATATACACATTTACGCTCATAACTGGGATGCACAACGAAAAGTTACTTGAATAATTACTGATGTGTAACATACAATAGCTTGAAGCTGGTAGATGCCTGAAACTATCGTTATTTCTTTAACAATTGTCAGTTTCGTTAAGGATTATTTTTCTAATAGTATGGATGTTTCTTAATATTTAAATAATTTTTAATACTGATAGCGTTTGTCTTAAACTATTTGTAACCAGTGTTTTGTTTCAGGTTAGGTAATAATATATTAGGATATTTAGAATTATTTCAGATAATCATATTATATATTTTCAATATTAATATCTTTCCGTTTGATTATGGATTACATAATTAAAATATAGTATTTTCACAAGAAATATTTTGTATTATAAAAATAAAAAAAAAATTTAAATGACTATGGAATAGCATGATTATAAGTAATGGAATGAATAATGTATAAAGTTGAGGTGCAAAATTAACAAAAATCTAGCGTAAAATTTAATTTATTAAAAGTTGTGTTCGCAAGTTAAATTGAAAATAAATACATATTTTTACACCAAGATATTCTTATTCACTTTTTGCGAAAAATCAATTGCAATATTCAATGTATTGTTTTACATTACGTATTTTGGGTATATTAATTTAGGTTTATTGAATTTATAATATTTTAAAAAGTGATTATTACTACTTTTAATGCATTTTAAATGAAATCTTAGTATTTTAACGTAAAGTTTTCTTTCAAAATACCAAAAACTTACCAAATAAAGGAAATGGATTGTTTTGGATCTTTTTATAATTATTTCAACACAATCCTTTCATGCCATAATATATTCTGTGAAATCTTTTTTTAAATACTTCTTACATAATTTTGAATGTAATTTGAAATTGTTTATCTTAAATTTATAGTTTAAAATACCTAGTATATTATGTATGCCTAATAAAATGTAATTTTGCTATAACTTTCCATTTGTTTATGTCACTTCTTTCGATTGTTCTTCGTAAGTTAATATAAAGATATAAAATAGGAATTGAAAATAACGTTACGTTATTTTAAATATGAGAATAAAATCAAAGGTTGGTAAATTGAAAAACGGTATATCTGCACTATTTTAATATCTGGTAACAGGCAAATAAATGCCAATCATTTAATGAAACTTCATTTAAAGAATAAAGGGAATAGATATTATCGATACATTGATTTTACGGTAAGAACAAAGGAAATGACATAACGATATATCGGCATATTTACCCGGATTTTAACAAAAGATAAAACATCTAGAATAATGTAACTATAGCAGAAGCATTCATAGTCATACAGAAGGACATCTTGCCATGCCCTCGAACTGCCAGTAATTTTTTTATATATGAAAAAAAAATTCAGCTTTAGTTTTTAAAGAAGTTTTCAGCCTGATGTTGTCACTCTGATTACACCGGAACGTGTTTGCAAATAGATCTGAAATGTCAAATTCATGTTACGTAACATTACTTTAAGAAATTCGATCGGATTATTGTTAAAACTAATATTTTCAAACGGGAATTTACAAATTTTTAGGGTACAGAATGAATCGCGTTTACTAATGTGATTTAAAATAAAGTAAATGGAGACATTTAGTTTTATAAAGTATAAAATGTTTTTCCGATAACAAAATACAAATTTTACACAATAAATTGAACGCACTCCGTTCGTCTTGTCTTTCGGGTGTTTTTGTTTTGCCATGATCTTCTATTCGCGTTTATGATACTTTTGAATCTATTTTGCACCCATATATCGCGATATTCTTTCAAGTTCCCAATTTTTCATCATGGGTACACGATTTTAGTGACACCTTACTCAGAGATCTAGCACAATACACGACTCGTTGCTCTCTCTTCGTTCGCTCCTGTTACAGCGTGCTCATTTGTTATTTTTCTTTCCTGTACTGAATGATATACGCGTTATATTTTACTACTCAGAAGTACTTAAATTTAAATCGTTGCATGAAATATAACATTAGATTTTCTGTTTATACCAGGGACCACTACTAATCTGAAAGCTAAACCATGTTTTAGGCATAAACATGTTTTCTATAACTTCCATTTAATATAAAGTCGAGATATTTTATCTGGTCACAATTGGACTGTATCTGTCCCACTACAGGAAGTTGACTTAAAATTTATACTGCACCTTCCCCTAATCCATGCCTAAAAAGCAAGAGATATCTATAAAGAACGCGGCCACCTAGGTTTTTCAGTAAGACGGTACATCTAATTCTAATACTTTAATGATACAAAAATAAATAATAATTAGCGCGAATGATACAAAAATAAATAATAATTAGAATAACTCGGTTGTTGCTATTAAACTCCCTTCCTTTTATAAAACCCCCCTTTAATAAAACGATAAATGTTAGGGTCAGTCAATGGAAATTCTCCTCATTCTTCTATATAGACTCCTTCCTTAGAAAATATCTTCGAAACGCTAATATTGAATCAATGTGATAAAATATTCTTCCCGATCCCGATACCAACTTCACTTTAGAAGTAGAGGCCGATAATAAACTTATTTTTTTAGATATAATAATAGAACGCAAAAATAATAAACATAAATTTAGTATATTTAGAAAAGACACATTTACAGACTCCATAATTAATGGTCAATCTCAAGACCCTTGGTCCCATAAGTTAGCAGCCTTTCATTCCATGATTCACAGAGCTTTAACCATCCCTCTAGAAAACCCTAATCTACGTAAAGAAATAAAAACTATAAAACAAATCGCAACAAATAATAATTATAACCCATCAATTGTCACAAAACTGTACCATAATAAATTAAGAAAAATACTAATACAAGAAATATACCCGGTCGTACCAAATAATAATAATATTTACTATAAATCTATCCCATACATAGGTAATGTATCACTCAAATTAGGAAAACTCTTAACTAATAATAAAAATATAAATAATATAACATGTACGTATAGTACCTTAAATAACTTGGGTAAAACCCTTATTAATAATAAAGAAAAAATAGACAAACATAAAAAGAGTGGTATCTATAAACTTAAATGTAACGATTGCAATAGTTTGTAGTGTGCATGGTTTAGTTTGGATACTTATCTAAAAATATATAAATAAAATTGTAGTTATTGAAGAAATATTTATTTTATTTTGTCTTTCATAATAATACATTTTTTGCTAATCAAAATCGTGATCGATAATCATACATTGGTTTTTGAATTATACGAAAAATTTACGTGGCTACGTCGCGAGTCACGAAAAAAATCAAAAAGTGAAATAAAAAGCCTTGCGACCTCTTTGCTTTATTATAAAATTAAAATAATGTTTCAAATTATTTAACGTTAATTATTTTAAAGAAATTACGGTTTAATTATTAAGCTTTAAATTTATTTTTTAATGTTGTTATTACTTGTTAATATTAAATTTTGTAACATTTAATTCATAAACATTTTAATAAACGGATATTGGTTTGCAGATCTAATTTTTTGGACAGATTGCGACCACATTTAATAATAAACGCGATACCCAGGTTGTGAAAGGATGGTGTTTGGTGCATATTACATTAGTTGATTATCTGCGCTTATAAACAACAGTCAAACACCGCGCTTTGAATGTATCATGTTCTTTTTTAAATTTACATTTAACGTATTTTAATTTTTTTTTATAAACGTTTGCTTTTGTTAATTATTATTTTGATAATTTTTATAATATCTACTGTGCGCTATTCCAATTCGGAATATTACCACATGCTTATGTGTTTAGGTGCATGTGATTACAATGCTCGCCAGGTGAGCATAAAGTATTCGGCCATTTATCCAAATCGCGTCAGAAAGTCAAAGGAATTGACCATCGCAAGGTTGGCTAGTCGGATTGGTAATGCCCTACTGGTCAGGTAATGCCCTTGTTGGTTAGAGGACGCTAGTTAATAGCAGACATCAAGTGACTATCCTCGATGCATTTGTCGAAGAACCTACTCACAGCATACGTTCGACAGCCATGTCTCTTAGCTACCGAAAACACTTGTCGGAGATACGCTGGGAGAAAATGGATAACATCCGTTTCACTATCATGCTCTATAACAAGACCAAAGAAATCATGTAGTACGAATTCTACTAGTGTATGACAGGTTTTTATTTTTAATGACATTTTATCTATTTGTATTTAATTTTTGTTATAGGAGAATAAGTATATCCAGCTGTGTTCTGAGTTAAGTTATATAAAATTACTATTATTAATTTTCAATATGTAAGTTCGAGTATATTACCTACCAGATCTTTCACAGGCTTTCCGAATATATTATGAATTTCCTTAAAATGTGAGATTTATAATTTTTACTTTCTATTCGATCTTGAATCATCCTGGGAAAAGAAGGGAAAATAAACATTTAAAAAAATAAACATTTAAATTTTTAATAGATATCTGGAAATCTTTATGAATTAATCAGTCTTTTTTTAATTTCTTCGCAAAATGGTTTTTCTGTTTTATAAAATAATTAAAAATATACCATGAAAGGCAAAATGAAGGAAATAAAAAGAGATATTTTTTTGGTCAATTCCTTACCCGAAATGAATATTGCTTTCTTCGCCTTTAGTCAATTTTGGTATTTTATTTTTTTAACGGTATTTCCTCCGCATTTTACACTGATCGTTGAAATTGTTTTATTTAAACTATTTTATGAAAAGTTAGGGGCCGATATGTATAAAAAAGAATTTAAAAAAACCCAAAGGGAAATAGTAATAAAACTCCTTAGTGTAATTTAACAGTGTTAAAAAAAAGGTCAAAGACCGTCTTACAAAAGCCACTCAACGTTAAAGATTTGTATAGAAGAGGAAATGGTTTTGTAAGTAAATCCTTCTAATATTCTTCAAAGCAATATGTGTTATATAAATCTTACGAACGTATCCCTGTAAAAGTTATTCCTTTTTTCTCCTCAATATACAAGTTGCGCAGATGAAAGCATTACGAGAAATATTTTGCGTGAAAGGTTCAAAAGTATGTCACGATAATAGTATATACGAGTCTCTATCTAGATTCAAAGTGTGGTCTTGATAGTTTACATTTATGATGTCAAGAAGTACTTGCCTTTTTTTATTTATACATGTGAATTTAATATATTATACTTTTTCTAGGAAAACAATAACTCCTAAAAAGATCAGCTAATCTCGTATATGGCTTTCGAAAAAGTTTTGACTACTGCGTAAAAATAAATTTGACTAAGTATGAGTTATTTAATAACACTAATATTACTGTTTTTAATAATATCGTTATTAATTTCTTTATAGTTTTCCTAAAGTTATTAAAAGTCTAAGAGTTAGCGAGTAATCGATATATTACTTTTTTTTTAACTAAAATTAAACCAAAGTTTGTTTTTTCCTGATATTAGTGATCAATCTGAAAGATAATATGGTATAGTAATATTAAAAGTAATAGAGTTTCGAGGCAGAGTGGAAGGTAGATGTAGAGTGAAGGGTAAAAACAATCCTCAAACTTTACTTTTCTAGTTTCGAACTGGATTTAAAAATAAGCTAATAAATTAGATTATTCTCTAGTTTATTATCAGTCAATATTGAAGTAATTTCTAAACTACTATACTAAATTTATGAACGTGAAATAAGGTCAATATTTTTGCGTGTTATTATTAGGTCTCAAAACAAATGTTTATTACAACTTACAAACTATTAGTAAAATCGATAGGCAAATTTAATAAAATTTAAAAAATGAAGATTTTTCCGATCTGCTGATGTTAACTTTCAATAGAAATAAATAATAATTCATAATAACTTCCAACAGTATGGG
This sequence comes from Druceiella hillmani, assembly GCA_039881145.1. Lineage (NCBI taxonomy): Eukaryota > Metazoa > Arthropoda > Insecta > Lepidoptera > Hepialidae > Druceiella > Druceiella hillmani. Next base: position 10,536,109 of record JAYKKI010000014.1, read on the forward strand.
AGACATTATGTTAAGACTAATAAAGGCATTTTTTATAATTGCTGGACACTAGATTCCGCAAACTGAATAAAATATGATATATTGCTAACAAATTGTTTGCCCTACCTTTATTACATAGAATTTACGTAGATATTATGGAATGAAATTGACTTGGGTAGAAAGTATAATTTTCATATTATTGTTTAACTGTCGCCTTCATGGAACATCTATCGAAAATAATTGACTAAATCAGATAGTTAACTGATAAACTAATGAAATTCTTTCTTTTATATTTGCAATTTTTATTAAAATTAATTACATAACTAACGATTATTTCTTTCTAAATTAATATACTTTGTGATGGATAGACTAAGATGTTCTCTTGAATCATTTAGTGTTTTAATGTTTAGTAAGCTCATAGGTTTTATTCCTTTGAGTCTTCTAATAATATTTTGCACATTTGAGAGTCTGAAAACTTCTGGATTAATGTGGTTTTGAAGTATTTTTGATGAGAACTAGCAATTTACTAATAGTATCATCTACCACCTTAATCTAAAGATGACGATGGAGGTCACAGTTACGGACATACCAAGGCGAGTTAACTACACACTTAAACACTTTGCTTTGAAATCTTTTTATCACTTGGATATTAGACTTACTGGTGCAGCTCCATAGCTGCATTTCATAACACCAAATTGGGCATGGACTTGCTTATACAAAATAAGCATATTGTATGTTGAAAGCTCAGAATTACGACCAAGCAACCAATACATTTTTCTGAACTTTATGTTAAATTCTTCGCGTTTCTTCTTAATATGTTCTTTCTAACGAAGCTTGGCGTCAAGAGTCATACCAAGATACTTAAAAGTGTTGGTATATGATAATTAAGTGCCAATAATAAAGAATGTTTTTTTGTGTTACCTTTTTATTGTAAAATTGATATGTGTCAATATAGATTCGTTCAATTTAATGCACCATTTTTTTGTCCAAATGGCTACTTTGTTGAGAGCAGACTCCAATTTTATAGTAACCTCCCACAGTTTCTCCCACTGCCATTATTGCCCTACCATCTGCAAAAGTGGTTGCTGTACTATGTAATTTTTTAACATCCCCCACCTTAATCAGCTTCAAGTCTGAATACGAGTCTTCGTATTTAACCCGAAAGTGTTGATTAGTTAGATAAGATTTTATAATGAAATTCTAAGTTCAATCAAAAATTATTTAAAAATTATTTACATCGAAGTCAAATTAAAGCCATCTTTTATGTCCACTTTATGTCAAGATTATACATGAAATAGTGTTGTTTTCAAAAACTTAAAAATTATAAAAAGTAATTAATATTCTTCCAAAACTAAATATCGATGTTAAAAAAATATTTTGTGACTTTATAATCGAGATATAAGGTTACATTTTGTGGTCTTAATAAAAATAAAACACTTAGTCCTTGTTTTAGACTAGCTAGTATTTGCTGCATCTGGTTTATTTTCAATTGGAATAAATAAATGAACACTTTTTACTCACGTTCTCTGAAGCAATACATGAAGTAATTAAATAATTAAATTTAGAAAATTTCGATACTTCTAATATTGAAATTAAAATTAAATGTGAAAATAAGGCAACACAAAGAAACTAAAAACATTTATATAACAGGTACTTAATTATTTTCTTAAGATAAAAACATACAGGCAGATAAAGTGAAGTTGATGGCCACAACTTAATTGACACCTATATAAACAAATATATCATTAGTTAATTATGCTAATATTTCACATTATTTTCTTCTAATTAACTTATTCGTATTATTAGAAATGAATATTTTTAAAATATATTGCAAAATATGTCTCATAAACATCAGAAATGAGACCACTTTGTTATATTTCAAAAACTAATTTCATGGCTTTAATAAAACAAGTTACATTCGCAAAAATCAAAAAGTTTTATACTTCTATAAAACAAACGACATAGTTCCTTTAAAATATTACTGAAACAAATTTCATAAATAGCAAGAGAACTTTAACGCTCACTTCTTTTATTTTCAGTCCGATTTCCCAACAAATGTTTAAATGGATATATCTCTCAATATTATAAATTCAATACGTTTATATTGCAAGTATTCTAAACAATTCACCTACAGTGACTTTAATTATTAGCCATATTTCAATATGAAGAAATTCTATCAATTTATATATTAATCAATCAGCGATCAAATTTAAATTATTATTTATTATATGTATACCTATACGTAGAAAATTATTAGTAATTAGAGCATCGTTATTTTATGTCCTAAATTGACGATGCAATCCTACAAAAACGTGAATTTAACATTGCAAACCATCTTGTTTTATTATAACTACCAGTTAAAATTACTTTTCATGGAGAAAATTGTATCTTCGGTGTGTATCTTAATCAAGTTATTGCACACAATGACCACCGTTTTAACAACAATGAAATGGGAAAAGCTACCTTGTATTTAGCTCAAAAAATAAGGATACGGAAAAAATCTAGCTGTTTGATGACCCATCGAGAAAAAATATCCATGTTTAAGGTGAAATTTTGATTTATGAAAAAAAACCTAGAAAAGAGTATTTTGCGAAGTAATATAGCGCTATCTATCTCAATTCTGTTAAGAATTATATAATTTTTTTAAACTTTGTATTTTGCTTTTGTGTTTCTATTTTTATCAAATTGAATGTGCCTATTTTATATTGTATGATTTCTTACTTTAAAGCGACGTACACAATTGCCGAAAAAAGGTATCATCTCAAAAGCACCTTCAAGCATACCTTTCTGCACTTTCAATACTGGGAATAACGTAAGAAAATTTGAGTAAAATAATTTTGTCCTTTAATCATTTTAAATGGATCGACACATTCATTTACACATAATTTTATTTGTTTCTTTAAGTTAAAGCGAGGTACACAAGTAACAAAAAGGAGTCTCATCTCGAAAGTATCACTACCTTCAATCATCACTTTCTGCCTTTTTAATACTGATAATGATATGACAATATTTGGGCAAAATTATTTTGTCTTTGTGTTTTAAAAGTATGAAGGAAAATGAACTTGCAAATTACTACAAAAGTATTTGCACTTCTGTTAAAATATACCTGCAGAAAACCACTTCCATCCAAGAAAGATAAAAAGACGTCAGTTAAAGTAGCATTAAAATGTAAGAAAATAGCTAGGAAATCAACAAAACTTTATAGTAACAACCACTCTTCGCCAAAGAATAGTTTAAATTGTTGAAATTGGAAACTAACTTTTCACATTTCCCTTGCAACGGGTAATTGCTCTTTGGATGGAAATTCAGCGCACAACCGATAGAAAATCTGCCTATCCATTACATCACGTTTTTGTAATAATATTATACTCCACTCGTCTTAGAAGACAGTTAGGTGTAGGAAAAACAGAAACTTTTTAATCTCAAATTTAAATTTTTGATTTTATATAGAGAGGCTCATAATAATTTATCAAAATTAATTAATAAATGTGATTATTATTACCTTTTATAATCAATATTGATATATTTACAAAGTACTGGAAAAATACAGAGACTCCCCCAACCTTCAGTTATCTCGTGTAGAACGCGTAAATTTAAGTTTACGTTTATTATTTAAATGCTTTTATCAGTTATTAACATAACATTCAAAATAACTTTGTAAAACGGAAATATATTCTAGAGAAAATAAACTTCATAAAGAATAGAAACATTTGCAATTGTTTCGAGCAAATAACCAAAATTAACTTTTGAAGACTCTTGGTCAAACTTTGATGATTAGATTTCAAAGGGAAATGAGAAAAAATACACATTTAATGTATTTCAATCTTTATAAATCACAAGTTTTGGAAAACTCAAGTTAATGCTAAATAATTAATTTTCGAAATTAATTTGTGGCATTTTATTGCGCTTTAATAAACAGAGGTCATGAAGAAAAAGTGAGTGTACGTCTTAGGAGTTGGTGGATAAAAATCGTCGAAAATTTCAATTCAGCTTAAGTTTAAGTTTAGATATAAGCTTAAACTTAACCTGAATTAATGAATAACTTTAATGGTTAGAATATTATTAATGGAGCAAAACCCCGCAAAGTGTTAAAATTAGGCAAAGTGGTTCATAAAATGTTAATGTCAATTTGAAAAAAATTTAAAATAAATTTGTTTGATTTCTTATTTGACATGGCTGAAATGGAGTTATATACGTCAAACAAGTTACTATGTGCAACATTTTATTGTTGAATAATCTATGAGTAATCTATCTATCGTGCATAATGCACTTACATATTTTCTATTTCATCCATTATATAACGGTTCATAGGTACGTTTCAAACCTATTATAGGCGTTTCTTGTACTCTATAAATTCTATGTATATTATTATTTCATTTGAGATGGAAAGACAGATATAGGTAGAAGTCAGAATAAAGAAATTAATTTTTATTGATATTTTGGAATATATCTCTGAATATATAGTAAATGATTTCATAATATTACAATGAAATTGAAGAAAAAATTTGCGAGTATTTAATTTGTCCTCAAAAAATTTTATATGAACATTTTTAAGAGTTAGCTACTGAGATTTGTACAGCCAGATATTTTTTAATACTACATAAATTTTATGGTTCTCCGTCAGCCTATTTCCAAGAAAGATAGCTATGAGAGACACGTGAGTAATCTCACAATGCCTTTATTTTCCTTTTTGATGTACATAATTCTAAAAAAGTATAAATTTATGCATAAACTTCCAAGTTTCCGAAAAATACTTTTGTTTTATGATTAAATATATTTTTTTAGGGTTATTAATTCAGTAGTTTCGGAAATAATGAGAATTACTGTATTTTGTTTGGTGCATATTTCCAAGGAAATTCTAAATAATATTCCTAAAAAGAAATTTTTTTCCCTGATATTAGAATTTTCCTTTTTAAATGATCATATGGGATATATGATCGATAAAAGTAAAAAAAAATAGATTACTTCATTCTCCCGCATTAAATTTACCAAAGAAATAATGTTAAATATTAGCTACTGCATATTTGCGTGTTGACAGGATCTATTAGCATTCTAAATTTTAAGTTACTGCTTTAAACCCTTTCTGAGAAATCTAGAACCTATAATAGATGCTACAGAACTCTCTTCGAAAATGGATAGCGTATTCGTTCAGGCTTTCCCATATTACTTCTGATAGGACGTGTTATTTAATCCTTTCATAGAATGTGATGTCTCAATTTCTCCAAAGGTATAGAAGAAAGACTAAAAATCTTCCAAGAAATGCTTGGAGGATTTGTGTTCAAAGTGTATATACATAGAAAGGTTGAGTAGAATAATTTTTCCATATGAGTTGAGGAAGTTAGGTAGTCTTTATAATTGTAATTTTAAATATTCGATTCAACCAGCGAATTCAGTAGATTTGTTGACTTGTTTTTATAGTAATGTTACTTATGTTAATATGTATTTTTAGATAGATTTGTTGAATTGTTTTTATAGTAATGTTACTTATGTTAATATATATTATGTAATATGTAGAAATAATTTAATAATAATTCTGGTATTTAAAATATGTGACCATATATTAAATACCAAAATTATTACAATTTCAAAAATTTATAAAAAAATGTTTTGTATTTGAAACGAATTACAAAATTATTCATAGAAAAAATACAATTTTATTGTGAAAATTCGTTACGATTTTCATGTCGAGGAAAATTATTACATTAGTGTAATGTTAATCAATTTCAGTGTTTAAAGTATTATTAATTTAAATCTTTCTCTTTCATTAAAATCATAATATATATATATATATATATATATATATATATATATATATATATATGTATATATATGTATATATATATATATATATATATATATACATATATATATATATATATATATGTAATGGTAATTAGTAATATAATAGATTGTATTACATGTAAGTGAAGATGATTTAATAAGGAATTTATTTATTTCTAAACGTTAACCTGCACTTCTTTTCCCCAAATATTTAGGAGAGATTTTCCATTCTATACCTACATCAGCATCTACATCACCAGCTTATGTTTATGGTATGTACACTATTTATGTACTTGCATAAATATGTAATTATGACGAGCATTTCTTCATTTTGTCATTGCAATATTCTGTAAGGCATCATTAATTCCATCAAAGACTTATATTTATTTAGTACATTTTAGATTTATTTACAAACTATCAACCACCCGTCACTCAGGCAGACAAAGATTTTTGACGACACATTGACGTGTGTCGTGTCAATGCGTTAAAGCTTGCACAAACATGAAATACTCCATACAAACATGGAATTTAAATACTTTTCAAGATTTCTCTCTAAAATTTTCATCTCTATGTGAGTATTATCTACTGAACGGGTTAGTATATTTTTCTTATAATTTTGCTTACTTTGATACACCGTTTACTTTCAAACTAATCGTGAAACATTGGTTAGTGTATGGGAGGAAAATGTTTATCTATATAATTTGAAGAAGGTTACCATAAAATTTGAATTGATAAAGATTGGAACGTTTTTTTATTTATTGTGTAAAAAGTTCATTGTTACTTAAATATTTCTACACAATTAGCTTTCAATATTTAAGGCAAAAAATTATGTTTTTTAAAAAGTAAAATATTTATTATGAATTGTATGTAATATATAAACAAATGCTATCTCAGACTTTGTAGACCTTTTTGAGGAAAACAATATTACGTACATTGTTTCCATGTGTTTAACGATTTAAGCAGCGAACACTTAGATATCGCTCGGATAAATGGAAATTTTCGATTTCAACGATCATCACACGTCGGGTAATTTCTACACAAAATGCATAAATTGTCATCCTTAACAATCCGTCTATTTATTAAGGAAAAACGGAAGAATATTCCGTGAGTAGTTACTGAGAAAATCTTTTATATACACATGCGTAGAAGCGGAGTATGGCTTTATTATACGTATTGATATTCACCCAGATTGATGTACAGAAAGTAGATAATAACATTTTTCATTTAATAGGAAGATAGTTTCGATAACTCTAATTTTTCGAACATCTTTCAAAATGTATCATCCTAATAAAATTAAATTTCCATACAATTTGCGCTATTTGTCACGAAATTTACTTTTTGCTCTGCAGTCTTATAGAAAGGGACTTGCAGCGCAATAGAATCAAATAATTTTTATAGGTTGCAATCGACATATTGAATTGCAATCTCTCATGAATTATTATGTCAATTTCATTTTTTTTAGTTTCGTTCTTTATTCTTAAAATAAACAAATAAAATTTATATTAAAATAACTAATTACAATTGTGTATACATTCATACTCGTGCATCTACTAATATTAAAATATATTGTTCAATTGAATTAATTGTTTCTGTTTACAACTGATAAATTTTTAGAAGAATTACCTATATATGGAGGTAGAAAATAATATAAAAATATTTGAGAGTCTTTACTAATAGGTAAGAATAGTTATGCTTGCCGAAAATATTATTTAAAAGTCAATTTAAAATATCTAGTAATATTTTGGACATGGCACATTTTTCGCGAGTTATTAATCTTCAAAATATTTTGCACTGCTGTTAATCCCCTTTGTTAATCATGTGGCCAAGCGTTAGAAAAAAATCTTGGTTTAAAATACGGATACTTTCTTGTTTCTATTATTGCAACTATGAAAATGGATCAATTAATTATCAATGGTAGATATTTAATTAATTGTTAGACATTTCAATTTTACCTATAGTTCAAGGATAATATTAGCATATACTCCATATTCAAACTCAATAATCAGCGCTGAGTTTTGACTCAAAACCGGTTCTACCCTTATCAAATTTACGTTCAAAGTTTAGCAATAATATTGCTACTTTACAACACGCTCAGACGGATTGAAGTGAATTCTTGCGGGAATTATCTTTGTTATGATCTGACATTGATCTTATTAGTGTACTTCTACTTAGATAGTTAAGTTTTTAGATCCATGTTATATTTTCAATATCAGTTTTTAGGCATACAAACATGAAATACTCCATACAAACATGGAATTTAAATACTTTTCAAGATTTCTCTCTAAAATTTTCATCTCTATGTGAGTATTATCTACTGAACGGGTTAGTATATTTTTCTTTGTTATATAACCAAATTTAAAGTTTTTGTAGAAAGCGATTTCTAAGAAAAATGGTTGTGGGAGACGAAATGACAGACACATTGATATGATCAGAATTCTGTTTTTTTTTTCGTAGTTTGGAACGTTAAAAGGAGGAAAAAAATTAAAATCAAAGACTTTTAACAGCGACGTAAAGTTCTGGCACTGGTTGTACAGTACCTTATTCAATTCTTCTTGTTTCTTTCTCAAGTGTCCAAAAATTTGGAATGAATTACATTATATTTGCTTCATCTACTCCCAAGCCTTGCAAGCATTTTGTCCATAAATAGTTTCTTCTTTGCCTAAAGTCCGTATCTTGTAAATTATAAACTCATTTTTTACTAATTCTTGTCTACAAAGTGAGATAAACGTATACAAATATCTTATAATAACCATAACCCTCTCCCATAAGGTTTTAACATCTTAATATAAAACTAATGCTGCCTGCAATTACCATTGGATATTTTCATATACATTTTTCAAATCCATCAATCATATACATTTTTCAATTTTCTTTTGAATATTAAATATTTTTGGTTTCTTTATTTTTTTTAAATTTTCTGCCCAAGAACAAACTTCGGAAAATAAAACAGCGGTCATTATTTCGGCAAAAAATATTATTAAACCAGAAGGGATTACAATAAATTTGTGATAAAAAACCGAAATTCGAATGACATTATATTATATACAATTCGTTCTGATGAAAAGTTACGAATTTTGCTTAAATTTCTTTTTTAATCCCTTATTAAATTCTTAAATTTTTCTAAATTATGAAGGTAAAATCTAACATTCCAAAATATATAGAGCAAAACATAAAATAAAAACACACAGGAAAACTTTGGAAAATACTATTTAAATAATTGAAAGTGCTATGACAACTCAGTAAACATTTTTTTATTTGCGTAATCAATAACCTTCTTTACGTTAAATGGTTTGACGCAGAATAATTTTAAATGGATCTCAATTCTTAGTCAAATTATATTACATAAAATTGCATCGAATATTTTATATACTACATAGGTGCTTTACATACAACATAGGTGATTCTACTGAGATTACCGTAGTGATGAATATTGATGACCAAGTGAAAATCTTTCAGGTGTTTTTTAAATCCGATTTCCAATGGATCTCAATTCTTAGTCAAATTATATTACATAAAATTGCATCGAATATTTTATATACTACATAGGTGCTATATATATAACATAGGTGATTCTACTGAGATTACCGTAGTGATGAATATTGAAGACCAAGTGAAAATCTTTCAGGTGTTTTTTAAATCCGGTTTCCGTGTCATTATTGCTTCCCAGCCTGAATTTACGAACTCATAGTTATTGATGGCATGTTCACCTCTTTACAATTTATGTATCAAGAGTAGTTTTACTGAGAGGTTTTTCTATCGCTTTTAAAAATACATTGCAAATGGATGTATGAACTGCGTTGGTTGGGAGGATTATAATTATGACCCCTGTAATGGGGTATAAAGAACTAATAAGCAGATGTATTAAACGCCTTGAAGATATATTATGCAGAATTTATGTAAATTTGCATATCACTTTATACTAATAAGCATTTTTAATGAGTCTAGGAACAGGATACAAATAATTTTATTTAATTATTGACATTTCTGACAACAGAGTTTTCAAAAATTATTCGATTTTCGGGTTATATTTAAATTAACAATAGGATAATTTCATAATTCAATACATAAACGGATAATGTAGCCGATGCCCGTATAGAAAGGCGAACCAATGCAATATACTGAAGTGGAAAACCAGAGAAAGAAGTCGTTGAGATTTTAAATGTATAAAATAAGCAGATCCACTTAAAATTTAAAAACCACCGTATTTCTGTTCATCCATTTGTGCAGGAGACTATGTACGTGATATCATGCTGAAATTGACAGCGCGACATCATGGGAGTGCATATTATTAAGACGTGGCTATATATTTTGTGTGGAACTTAGTTTCAAATGGTTTAGTTTGAAACTAAGTTCCACACTGGGATCAACTATGGATGATAAAAATTACCCACCACAGATGATCAATATCAGCCACTCAAAACTTAATAGATTTTATTAATAAGTTACAAAGAACATAACTGACGATACTAATATTGATCTTCATAGACATATAAAATTTACTTTAGAATTTAATTAAAATTTATTTGGAGTGTCGGTTCCATAAAAACAGTACTAAATTTAAATATGTCATAAAAAATCTTTTTACATGCAGAGAAAGTAATTAAACAGTTAAAAAACGTTATGTAAATGGGGTAAAATCACTCTTCCCACATTTTTTTGAGGAAATAATTCTACCCATTAAATTTTCATTCGACGCGCGCGATGCAAGGTGGAAAATAAATTGAATAATAGAATGTGGATGTGATATTTTTCTGATAAGAAAACGTGAACGAATTGCTCGTTCCTACGCCCTGGGTCACCATAATTTATAATATCATCTTGTGGGGCAGGTCGATGAACGGGTACATACGGCGCACTTCGGGGAACCTATTCGTGCAACGGGTGACAGAAAAGAGCTTTTGTTTGGTTATTGATTATTATTTTTTAGATTCTTGATCGGGATGATTTATTTGGTGTAACTTATATAAAACATAGTACTAGTCGTAATGTATGTGAAGTACTTTTTGGACGTAATACGTTACGCAATGTAATAATTTAATAGCGGAGGATAAAAGTATGAAGCATCGCTGGAAAATCAAGCTGGAAAGTCACACAAATATTCACAGAAATGACAGCACGTAAAAACAAAATGACAAAATTAACGCAATTTAAATTGTGCTCGAAAACACTCATGCTGACAAATTCGAAGAAAGGTAGTTCGATGTTGTATTTGACATTAATTGGCAAAGAAAATATTTTTCTCAAGCTACTCGTGCTATGGTCTTACACTACAGAAATTCGGTGCAAAGTTAGACGCATAAAAATATTTATTTATGGGTGTGTTTTAATTTACCTAGTTAGAAGTATTAATTTTTCATAACGTAAATATATTGCCCACTATATTTTTGCAGGTGTTTTAATATGGCATGCATTTAAAAAACTATACAATATAGAATAATCTTTATATTTTTCTTACAGTCTTAGGGCGAATTCTTTAAACTTTTAGTTTTCTCAATATTATATTTGATAATTTCAGAAATACATTTCTTACATACTCTGTGCCTAACTTTCAGAAAACATCTAAAAATATACAATCTAACAACATAATATATTTAGGATACTTTTATTATTAGCCTGTAAGCGGTACTACACACTACGTAAAGAAAAAACATAAATTCGAGTGCTTAATTTGCTACCCTGAAAAGTTCTCTATAAATATGTTTTAATTTCTAAGATATGTGCAAGTTAATAAACTTTAGTATGTACCAAATTTCAAGTTTCTACGACAAGCGGTTTTTGAAGAAAACGTCTGCAACAGGCAGGCAGAAAGACAGATATGTGATTCATTTTATAAATTTCCGCTTTTCCTTTGGCAGTACAGAAACTTGAAAGGATTCCGTAAACTTTTAAATATTTAATTATACATAGTGTTCAGATTAAAAGTATATGCAATCATTAATATCATATTTGCCATTTGAATATTAAAGGAAATTAGTGATTTTCTCAAAATCTTGGAGCATCGGTATTGTTTTCTATAATAATTAAGTGAACTTCAAAACACTAATATTTTCATAATTTTGGGAAAATTAGTTTCAAAATACGGGAAAAGGAAAAATGTACGTTTTGTATATACGTTATCTTATTTTTATATGCTCTTTAAAATTATGAAATAAATTTTTATTGCTTATTCTATCCTTCCTTTCATAATTTTTTTATAGTCGATATATTTTAACAATCATAGAGAACATAGAAAAGTCATGAAATAATGCATTGGATCTGTTAATGTCGCTCTTCTACGAAAAGATCTATAAACTCTATACATATTTCTCATATCGAAAAGACTAAGTGTTAACAGGGTTTATCACCAGCAGGTGAACAACTTCCAGCTCTGTCTTATGAATGGACTCAAAACACAGCAAGGACTGTCGACAAATGATCGAGGGCGAACTTAAGTTTGATGAAACGATTCAGTGATTGTACTCGCATTATTAAATTCAGAACAACTTTTTACCACATTGCAAAGAAGGGCCTACGCAGTGAATCGTGAGCAATATCGGTGTAAATGAAAAGGAGAAACCTGACCTTTTAATTAAAAAAGACACCGAATAACCACAATCAACAACTGTCACTGAAGTTAGCTCAATTAGATAATATGTAGGTAATTGATCAATTCATTCAGGAAACCACTTTGATGCAGCTAAAGAAATGAAATGGAAGATCCTGATTACACCCGACTCAAGCTAATTTACCTGCCTTGTCAAGGTTCTATCACTGTATTCAGAAAAAAATAACTAATATGACTATATCTGGCTGCCAGACTTCATCGTATTAGGATTCTGCCACCGAGTAATTGCCCTTTATGAAGGCATGGGTTAATAGATAAAGCACACTTTACCAATCGTTCAGCTCCTGTGGACTTTAGAGATAATTTGATTAAGAATTATGATGAAAGAATGGTGATTAAAGTGACCTCAACTCTTCGTTGGTCAGTGGAAAATCGAACAGTAGAAACATCAAAGATGGGCATCGTCTAGTAGGATTAAGTTTTTTTTCAAAGTAGAGAATTAAGAGTATGCAAAAATGAAAATAAATGTCAAATTAAATATTCATACATAAAGATTTTTTTAGTTACAATAAAACGAATTCTGCCCCAGTCAATTTCTCAATACGATATATAAGTTGAATAACAAAAGTCATTCAATTAACACCTGAATCTACTGTTGCATATTTATTTTGGCTTTTTGTCATTAATCAGATCCACACGAATCCTTCCCTTAAAAATTGTTGAAATAAATTAAAAACACCACTACATTAGGAACAACAACATATTTATATAGGCAGAAATCATTGCGAAACTTCTTAAAAAAACCATTCAAGAAATACAAAAGCTAGTGTGTACCTAAGAAATTGCAAAATATATTAGTTTCATAGAACTTGAAAATGGAAGGATATACAGTATAAAGATATCTAATATAAAGAAATCTAGAAATTATTCTAATATCATATTTAAAGTAAAAGTAGGTACACAATGTTCGTAGTGAAAATAATTTTTACAAATATTTTCTATTTTGTCTTTAATGTGGTAAAGTTTTCACGAAGTCTTGGTATTAGTTCCAGTTTCTCCACCCTGGATGGGTGAATCTTCTTTTTATCTATTAAATTTATTTCTTTCTCTCTGGTTAGACATTGAAATATACTGTAAACATATTTTCTTGAAACTTACCTAAGAAAATTCTCTTCTCGTAACTCTTTTCCTCATTATCTTTTTTATTCCAGATCTCTTCTTGTCTTTAAAACATATTTTCGTTTTGTTAAAACAGAATACCCTGGTAAAATATCTTTCGCAATATCTGTAACATCGTTTCATAATATTTAGAAGTATGTCAATTATATTTTGTTACCTTTACTTGAATAAGGTTCTATCAGGAAGGCTCATTTCAAAATTTAGTATAATAGGAAAACATACAAAAATAAATCGAAACAAAATTCAAAATATAGCAAACAAAAATTTCAGTTGTATCGTAGTTTTCATTATATGAAATTGAAAATAATAAATACATGTGGTGAATATATCGGTTCTTGCGCACCTTCTTATGCACAAGGCGTTTAAACGGTAGCTCGACTCAAGTAACGACTGAGGATTCCATACCTTTCGTCTCTAACAGAATTCACTTAAACATTTTTCATTTCATTTTATTCTACTTTACCAGCGGATTGACCTTCTTTTGCTAAATGCTTAAAAACTGATTGCCAATAAAAAAATAGGTACTACGTTAAAATACATATCATATTTTTTAGATTATGATATCACAAAACTTTGAATTGGCCATTAAAATGGAAGAGATTGATTTTCAAATAAAAAATATGTTATGTATATTTGTGCACCAAAGATATTAAATTAATAACTTCTAAATGACAAAACCTTATATAAACTGCAAATGCCAAATCTTTTGAATGCAAATAAAGGAAACTAATTTTTTTCAACTTAATTTATTTCTCAGTCTCGCAATAGAAACGGACAAATGTTCAAATCGAAACTGAATTGTGAAAAATAGCTATGTGACTCAAAACTATCATGTGAGTGTCTTTTAATAAAGTAAGCCATAACCTACTTGTATCAAAATAGCTAATATAAACAAACAATTTCTCCTCTAACTTTTTCCTGTATCTTAAAAATCACTAATCACCGGTGTTAAAAACTGAATAGTATTATGATAACAGGTAGAAATGAAATCAACATATTCATTATCAACATATGACATCCACAATTAAAAACTTACCACATGCTCACAGAGCCACGAAAAACAAATGGAAGCATATGTATCATAGTGAGACTATGATATGAGCATCAATGTATCAGATTTTTCATCTCATTCAATCGTTGAAAATATAACGAGGAAAAATTGAGCTGCTAATAAAATCGTTTATTATTTTTTTTTCAAAAATATGATATTTCATTGTTGAAAGAATGGCAAGTTAGAACGAGAGGCTACTTACATTTATAATGTAAAGGGTTTCCTTTATATTTTCATAGTAAAAGTTTCAAAATTTTCAGATATTTAATATGTAATATTTCAAAACAACGCTTCAAATTTTTATCAATAAATACTTAACATAAAGTTTAGCACAAAAAATCATAATATAAATTTAACGTATGAAATAAATGATAAACACTGTTAAGACATATTGGGTGCGTCTGCCAAAATGTACCATACACACTCGGTAATATTGCGGCTGGACCCATTGACGTGCGATCTATCTGGCAACGCCGAAATAGGTCAACTATTTCACGATGAATATGTCTACCCGCATGTGCAAAAATTACCTATTTATCACATCACATCTCAACATTTTCTTGTCTTGTTGCAATGAATTCTTATCTTGCCGTTAAATCATTATATTAAATATTAATTTGCAAATACTTCTTCGATAAATATTTGAGTAGTTCAGGTGTGAAATATAATATTTGCCTAATGTAAAAATTTAGCAGTGTTGAATACAATTAGTGGATTGTTAATAAGTAACTTTTAGGTAAAGAAAGGCAGGACAAAAATGAGGCAACTGACGATGCATTAACGTATTGATTGTTCTTTCGCTGATTCTTTTGCTCTTTTCGGTTTCTTCCACTTTTAGCTGATTAAAGAAAAAATTATAACCCCACTGCATCATATACAGGTAAATTTTCAAAATAAATCCTATTAGTTGTTTTATTTTTAATAAATATTTATACATATATTTGCATAAAAACTGTACTATATTTTCAAACCAACAATTTACTCACATTATTTCACAATATGTTACCATCAGTAATTCACAGTAACACAAAAATATAGAACGAACTTAACTACGATACCCGCGATACCGTATCCATTGATATTTAAAAGAAATATTTGCGGAATATTATTTTTTTCCAAACACACTATTTAGATTTTTTTCCTTGACTAACTCCCCTTTCCTTCTCTTTATCTTTGTATTTTATCAATCATTATGTTTAATTCGTTTTTTCAAGGTAACTACATTCCTTTTTTCTTTGTTACTTTGAATTAATAAACAAAATCGTAGATAAAAAAAAATTGAGCAAACTGAAACAACCACTTGGCTTGACCACTTGAGTTCTTTGTTGTTTGTCTACATTAGAGCCAAACAATGTGTTATGGACTGACTGAAACAAGTTTTATTTGAGCATCGTAAAACTTGTCAAATAAATAGTATTGCAGTAAAATTTAATGAAAACAAAGGAGGCGATGCTTAAATTACACTAACACAAGTATGATACAATCACAATTCAACGCTAAATCCATCTTATATTACGTCATAAATGTGCTTGAATGATTTTATGGATAAGAGTAGCAAACTTATCAGAGAAAATAATGATAAAACGATCTTAACAAATCGTTTTTCTCTGCTGCACTCATGTAGCATACCAGTGACTTTCTAGTCATAGAGAAAAAAATCAGTTATTAATTAGTCTTCATAAATACCTTTCCAATTATAAATAAATACAATTGATCCCATCTGTGGACCTGCAATATGTTCAGTTCTAATCAAATTACTTTTTTAGAATTTTTAAAGACATAAATTCAACATTTTTGGTGGCATAATTTAAGGTTGAAAGCGATTTACGAACTTAAAATTGATAATTTTCTTCATTTGCTGTTCATCTACCGAGGAAAAAAATCAAAGTCAATCTCCCTTTACATTTTATAAGCCCTTTCAAAACACACATTCCGCACTTACGTACGTAGGTTCATACATATCCACAAACTGAAAAGTGAACCGTGCTCTTCCACTCATATTTACTTTGAAAATATCCTCTTTCCTTTCATTTCATTGACCTCCTTCTGGACGCTAACGCCATATTTTCATCACTTTGATACAACACAAAAGCGATACATATACTCTCTTTAACTTCTCCATTGCTTACACAGTATTAAATGCCGTTCTCGATACGTCATTTTTATCATTAGCACTTGACACCGCTCGCATAAGTCACTTTAGGTTCACGTTACGTAGGAGAACCATTACAAGCAGGTAAAGCGTTGGCTTGAGTTGCGATATCGAAGTGTAACCGATAGACAACACGCCGGTCGTAAGTGGGTTTAAGAGGGTAAATTTGATGTGAAACAGGCTTGTGCGGTCCTTCGAATAATTCATACATTTATTAGAAAAGGGACTTACTTTGGGGATGAAAATGAAAATAATATTTTATATACTAAATTTTAAATGTTTATATGAATATTTGTACATATAAATGTTGAAAATTGGTAACTTTAAAAAAATAAAATACGAAGTAGTAATATAGTAAAATATATTCTTTTGAAATACATATACGAATTATATGGGGCAAACAAACTAAGTATTCAGAACGAAATCAGTTAAAAGTATGATTTCTATTTTTTTAACATATTTTCATAACATAAAGAAATTAATACTGTCTAAACATTATTTAATTTATGTTTATTTACAAACAAAATATTCACAGGCTTGTTTAAATGGAAAACGTGTGTGTACGAATAGAGAGTAATCATTTCGATAAACTGTTTTCATTTATTGTGGAAAGTATGCCATTTGTTTATTAAATTAGTTAAATATACCGATTCTATGATGCATTATGGCGATAGTTTCAAGGAATTAATATTAATTCGTTAATGCTTCCAAAAAACAAGGCTTTTGAATTGGTTTGCATCTGACAACGAAGTTTTTCAAAACTTGGACTGGCGAAAAATATTATAACTGAAAGGCTCTGAGGAAACTACACGGGAAAAGTGAAAGTAAATTGCAATGTAGTCAACCGTACTTTAGTAAGACGGAACTGAATTTTGTGCATGTCTGATTGCGTACTTGCCTGTGTGTGTGCGTGCGTGCTTGCATGCATGCGCGCTACACATGTGTGCATATCAATAAAATTTTTTACATTATAAAATCAATTTAAAGATATGGTTTAAAGAAAATAATTAACCAGTTACTGACATAACGTTTCAAATATAACAATATCAATAAACGAATATTTTTTTAGATTAAAACTTTACGAAAGCTATTAATTTATGATTATATTTTAAATATAAATTCAACTTACACTTGATAGAGTTTTCATAGATATTACTTTGCTAAGTAAATTAAATATACTTTGAATCAAAGACCAATGAATAGACGTAGTGATAGGTAATTTAAAAAGTGTTATATTTTATCGTCTTTTCACATATTAAATGAAGTTATTACTATTCATATTATAACGTCATTTAATATGCGAATATGTAATATAAAAATGTAGCCAAGGAAATAAAATTCAGGTTATACTAAAGTATACCAGTTTGAGGTGGTTTAAAAAAAATCCCGACATGAGACAGATGAGATTACAGAAGAAAAAGTGAAAATTATTCAAATTCAACATAATTTTTTCCGTTCTTAGGACATAAACACTTAACTACGAAGCTCCTCCCAAACTTTATCTTTGGGAATCTAAATAAAATAGTGCAAGCCATTATAAATGTATAATTTAATCAAAATTATGAAGGTATTAAGCTCACATCGAGGAAGAGTTATTGGAAAAGACGACAAAATTGCATTTTCAAAGTTTTAAAAAAAAGTTTTGGGTCTGCCGTATTCTGTAGGTATAAGTATATGCAGGTCCGTACCTATTAATGTACGTAAATATATATGTATGTGCGCTTTCAAAGACTTATAAAATCTCAAGAGAGCATCCAACTTACTTCCGATGTTTTTATTTGATGGTGCTCAAGGAGGCAAACGAAACCATCTGTCTCCGAAATCAGAAATCCCTTCCGCCCTTGAATTATATCATGGAAAATTTAAATCTAGCTCTACAGAATCTATAGAAACACTAATTGGTTTGGAATCGCTGCAGGCTATTCGCATTTATCCATAGATATGTAGCCAAAAACATTTTATTCTATAAAGGTATTCTGTAAAGGCACATGCAATGTGCGTGGGACAGTAAAGATAAAATACTGTCATTTAATGCTGTTGATGTGGTTAACTAGTTTTATAACCATCTACAGTTTATTGTTGTTTTCGTAACATGTACTAGTATGCTACTTGTGATATTGCATTACCAATTGTTTAATTGATTTAGCATTAAATCTCACCTGTGGAATATGTTTATAATTTCACTTCACTGATTGAGTCATTCTGATGGAAACTTTATCCAGCTTTACTCCTGGCCGCTCAATATATTCGTTATTATTTTATTTAAATTTCTTTTTGACATATATATCTTTATTGTTGACTTTAAATTAAATGTATGAAATATTTAATGATATACTGTAAAACGAGACGAAAATATTCTGCACAAAACCGTAATGGTCGGTATAAATAAATATTCGCCTTAAGATCCGGCAGCAAAATGTTTTTAAATTGTATGTAATCGTATAAAATAGCGCAAATGAGCCCATTTATCACATGATACTTAGAATATCTGCCCAAAATTAAAACTCATTTAGAACTATTGCAGTTGTCCCTATGAAATAGTATTTACTTCTCGGCGAGCTCCACTGGTGCGTGATCTATCTGACTGGTAAGGCTAAAATAGGTCAACTGTTCCACTTTGAATACTTATATGCATATACATATAAGTATAAATTATGTGCGCAATCTGCTTGTTATGCATATAAAAGGATATTGTTTGGAGTCTACTGTACAGATTAGCTTGCCACAAATAATCATGTGAGCAGATTTAAGTTGCACTAGTGTCAGATATTTTTTAACAAATAATTTATTTATTTAAAAAATATAAATCAAATCTTTGAATTATCATGATTTTTTAAAAAATTAGACTTGAAATGTATTTACACAAAAATTAGTTTTAGGTATAAAATGGTATCCTTATAGCAATGAACACCGCGGGCTTCCTTCGTGCTAAAATTCCTAAGAGAGAGTATATTAACCGGTATGGATTTTTGTAAATTATACCTATTTTAACATGGTAAATATACCAATAACATGTTAAAAATATCTTGGTAAAATTGTCTCTGTCCCGCGAGCGCACGTTGACTTATTTTAATTCAAATGCATCGGTCACAAAATTCCTCAGTTCCGTTCGTCATACGACATTGATCGTCAGTCATGATTATACCATCAAAAATACTTGCGATAATCAAGCTGCTTTTTCTCTACCTCGATGATGATTAAACCGGTCTCGACATCCACTATTCATACGGTAAAGAGAAACAATTGACTAATATATTATATACTTTAGTAGTGAGTAATCTGTTCTAATGACCAAAACTGTTACACACAAATTATACATTTCGGGAGGTGTTTACTAAAAAATAATTTTCTTTTATTCAGTTTAGAGAAACCATAAATAAATTCAAATTCACTTACATTCGGAACACAGGAAGACTCTGATCATTATGTTTCCCTATAAATATCTTTACCCCCACAAAAGGTCATTAGTAACTAAGAAAAATGAAGAGTTTTCCAGGAGAAAACACTAAAGACGTTGTGTTCGGGAATATGTTACGCCTATTTTCATCGTCCCTTATATCTATGTAATTTTTTCTAGTCTCAAACATTACTAATAACAATTTTCTATCTAATTTTATAGAACGTACTCTTATGACATATATTACAACAAAAATTATCAAATTTTATGTAAACACGCCATAAGATTTTCCTAGACTTTAAACAATTACTAAATGCGAGTACGTTTCACGTATCAAAGATTTCTTCCTTCGTTTGTAGTGAAATCGATATATTTATAAAACTGCGTCCTTAAAATATGAATGTTCTAATGAAATAACTCTTTAATAACACCTAATATAAATAAGTAGGGAGACACTTGTATTATCGTGCGTATTTCAAACACATTCAAAATTATTGTTATAGTTTTCCTATAAATTACGTGTATGCTTCTAAAATCCCATAATTTTAGTTTCAATATATTCGAAGATAAATGAGGGAGACGTACTTTTCTTGCATATTCTTGAGTGTATAACTAAAGATATACTGCCTAAAATTAGGTATAAAATTTAATTTTAAGACCGCTGTAACTAGTTGTTTGAAGCGGGACTCTCGCTACATATTAACCTTAAAAGTAAAATGGGCATTTTATTTGCCCCTAAAATTTCTATCTGAAAATTTTTGAGTATTAATTTTAAACTTGCAGGTTAATTTTCTTTGGTACTGTGTCAAATTTAAAGTTTCCACATCAAATTTATCCTGAAAAAAAAAACGGTTGCGATAGACGTACAGACGAATTTAGAGGGTATTTTCACAAATGTGAGTGTTTTTTTTAAATGACCTTTTAATTATAAATCTCGTCTATGCACATTGCTGTTTTAAGCTGTCATACTTAGCCTTTTTACGAAAAGCAGGTTGGTTTATTGAAACACTGCAATTATGACAATGTTTTCCGAATTGTTAATTTATCTTTATTTCAGACATTATACGCGATATTTACACAAAATAAACACTTTTGAGATGGCAATTACTGCCTAAGATAGTAAAATAAGGAAAATTAAACAAATGACTTGTTTTCGTTGGTAATGTTAAAATATATCATATATTTAAAAAGAAATTATATATTTAAAGCTAAAAAACAATGTAATCAAGTTACATGATTTATAAAGCTATTCCTTTATATTTTCATCTTAGAATTTCAAAGAAAGAAGAATCTATATATCATGTTGCAATGTTTGTCGAGTAGATTCAGATATCACTCATCAAAATCAGATTTTTCTATGGATTGATAAGGTACCTTTTATTTATCTTCATGCACAATTTATGCATATAGGGTTGTCGTAATGTATGTGTCAAAAAATAAAATAATTTCCTTTGGTACCACTTTTTCAATACATTTTCTCTACTCTTATTAAATAATTAACGTACTTCATGGTTTTGGTTAAGTTTTGTATCGTTTGCAAACAACCAGTATACGAGAAATTTGAAATAATGTTTTCGTGCTCTTTACAAAAGTTAAATTTTGACGTCAAAATTTTACTGTAAAAGAATAACGCAGTCTACATGGGTTGCCATAATTTTAAATAAGCAGTATTAGCTAGGTAGTAAATAGAAGGATTTATGACGATTTTCTCGTTACTTAAACTGTATATGCCATTAAAGCAGCATTGCATAACTATATCTTATGTCTACTAAATTCACAACAATTTTTGGCACCAAAAATTTCTAGGGACTTGTGCTAACATTTTTGATTGTGAAAAGACAACATCTGAATAAATAAAGCAAACGTTTTGCAAGGGTGCGAGCATAAACCCCGCAGGGCTGCTGCCTGTGCAGGTGTTACGCACGCAACTTGGCCTTTGCTTTGACTCTCTACTTAAAGAAACATGTGCTGGGATTAAGGGACATTGAGTCTTCGGTAGATGTTTGCTGTTTAAACTAAAACCAAAGTTTCTAGGATTTAAATTTAAAACTTCTCTTTATACATGTTCTTGCTACTTATCGTGACAAATTTATAATCGTTCCCCACATTTGTAAAAAATTTGTAATTGTCTTTATTTGCTCTAATTGTCTTTATTTGATGAATGTTATTTAAATTTTAAATATATAGGTTGAGTTTAGAGAGGGTGTAATAGAGAACGCGTCTGTTATTTACACAAAAGATTTTTTCTTAGCCTCGTAACTTTGACAGCATTTTTTTGCAGAATGGGTTGAGAATTGTCATATGATTACTAAGTATTTTCTACTCAGTATGATAAAAAGAATCATGTGTATGAATAATAAGCGTGTTCTTTATGACAATCTGAATATGTTTAAGAGGATTTACGCCCGTGTTACATGATTTTTCCTAATTTTATGCGTACATTTCTACTGTAATTTTTACTGTGATTACGCCTCCAGTTTAAAAATAAAATTCTTTAAATATGTTCTTTACAGCGTTGTTACAGTTTAATAAATTACTTGTTATTTTTTCAACCAAGAAAATATGCCAATCTTTCATCCTAACTGCCAAGCGAGAAACATTATTTTTAAAAAGAGGAATAAAGCAATAATTTTCCTTGAGAATTTCAGATTCGATTATTTTTCCTAACTTTACTTTTTAAAGAATATTCTGAAGAAAATACGAATAATAACAACCTAATTTAAATGTGTGTTGATTAAATAAAAATTTCACTATTTTCAGTTCACACGAGATATGAAATATTAATATTTTCATGCATTATATCTTCGATAGCATAGAATATTTGATGAAATTATAATAATGACATAAAGAAATAATAACGCGATTAGTTACAACATCCACTTAGAGAAAAAAGTAAATGCCAAGAATTAGTGACAAATAATATTTCTCGTTTGAAATGCATGTCTTTTACCCATTTAAATCCACTCATTTGTTTCGGCGATCGGTTACGTCTCAAACCAGTAATCGCAGCTCGCACTTTACCTATTTGTCATGGACTTTATTTATTCAAGGGTAAATCCATTTTTTAAGAAGCGTCAAGCGCCAATATTTGTAACGACATTTTCGTGACACAATCTATGTTAAGAAGCATACAAAGAAAAATTTTAATAGTCCATAGATTGTAGGGTTCTGACAATATAAGTTGCAATATATAGCAATAGCGATACATTTAAATAGTACCAAACATCGTGGTTTCTCCCAGGAAGCAAGATGAAATAATTTACGGATCACATCTTCCAAGCAAGACAACAATAAAACTAACAGAAATACTACCAATATTTAGCTCGTCGGCTATACATTGCAACTTATAACATCAGAACCCTACAATCATACAGTCGTTTAAATTGAATTGGAAAAAGCCATAAGATAAATAAAATACCACATAATAAGATTAGAGATATGAGACGATGTGACATTAAAATAGAAGAATAAAACAAATTCTTATTGTGCCATATAGGACATACGCCAGGTAAATATGGGGTCAGGTTTATGACAAAAAATAATAATATATAACACCAAACTGCGAGCAAAATTGTGTTCTCCTAAATTTTAATTTCACGACGAAAGATTCTAATGTTTAAATATGACACGGGAAAGATATTTTCGAAACGTTGTTTGTGATTACAGGCGCGGATTTTGAGGCAACATTTGGTGCCTTTTGTGGAACTTAACCTCAACAAAAAAATGTGGTAATTATTTTGGTATTTAAACTCATTTTTCTACAAAATTACGTAATCTAGGAACTTGAAAAGACTTTTTGGTCAAGAAATAGGTATTAAAAATGGGAATTTATACTTTTCGGGAATTACATTCTATTAGGCAACCAAACTATAGCTAAACAAAGTAGGGAGTGATACATCTTAAAACAAAAACCTTGTTATTTATAAGCCACGGATAATTTGTTTAAGTAATAAGTTAAAATTATAAGAGTTGTGGCAATTTGTTTGAAAATACACGATTATGAAACTCGTAAAATATAAGACCAAAAAGTGATTGGATAAATTCTTGTCTCCAGTTGGTACCACTATCACTGAAATTGTCACGCCCTGGCAAACACTGGTACGTATTGTTGAAAACATGTAACACATTGGAAGTGTTGGGATGGTCTATAATATTGTTTCACATCTGAAAAAAATCATAAGTTTAATTTAGGTATAAAATTAAAAAGATACATGTAAGATAACCAGCACAATAATATAACTAGAATGAATTGCAAATTTATTAAAAAAAAGGAATTGGTTAATGTAACATGACACTGGAATCTCCTGTCCAAAAAGTCCTAATGTAAGTTTCTGTTGTGTGCTACATGCGTACGTTTGTTTTGTATTTATGCATTTAGATAAATATATATGCCCACCTTAAGCAATCTTGTTGGTACAAGAACTATCTTTCAATCATAATATAAAAATTTAATTTAATGGAAGACAGTAAAACATTTTAGAAAAAAAACTAGAAATATTAAAAAATTACAAAACTTAAAAGAAAATGAACAAAAAAAATAAAGAAATGTTCCTTATATTAAAAGGGTTTGGTTAAGCAAAGGTAACGAGATTGAATTGAGGAGCAGTAGGCAGTTAATAAATATTTATCGACAGTTTTCAGATTGCTAAAGTAAGTTTTTGGTTATAACATTTTTCGATATCAGATATGGAGAGACGACCTCGCCCAAAGGAACAACAGTATGTATCAAAGTAATTTTATAGTTCAATAACTTAGTTAAACATAAATATAACACCACCATATTGTTCTCGTTTTAAATAGGAAAGCTTATTCCGGTATATAGGTAAAACACTGTATATATCAAACTAAATACTGTATGTGTAAAACATGATAGAGTTTTAACAGTAATAAAATCAATAATATTAGAATAATTATTAGCATTAGCGTGTTATATTTATTTTAATTTTGTAGTAATGTAAATTCAACAATAATTTCTGTAAGTAATGAGCAGAAATTATTCCATGGAAAATATAAATTAACAACTGAAACCAAAATTAGTAAACTATTCTTAGAAATAGTCGTTTGTGAATATCACTTGGCCAATTTTATACTTTTAACTATACACAATTAATTTCCCAACTTCGTTAAATGAAAGCATCTTGACGATAATAAATTAATTAAGGGGCCTGTGATATTAATAACAATAACCAGTTAATATACACTCGGTTCATAAATATCAGATTCGTATTGTCGACATCAAGGAAAGTAGGAATCAATTTTCATTTGACGCCATATAATTAACGACATATAATAACATACATATAATTAACGACATTAAACTCATGTGATTCAAACAGAGAACATATACATTTAACCACAGCATTTGCGATTTCCATGGATACGTCTTACATTTTACAAATTTATTAACTCACGTAGATAATTGGAATCGACTTTCTATAAACTGTCTATAAAACAATTTCCTGACTCATAATTAAATTCTCATAAAATTGTGAATACTAATTAAAAAATTATTAAAGCAGCACTAAATTCAATTAGAAACTTTACATCTCATTTATGTTTTTTTACAACCCATGATTCTTAAAAAAAAACAGAAAACAATTCATTTTTATAATATTGCATTTACCCAAGTGGTTACTAGCTTTTGACCGCGGACTTGTTCACGTGGATTTTAAATTAAAGAGACGAAATTAGTTCCCGACCCGATAAGACTATCATGATAACTCTCTTTATGTAATGTAACATTTACTGCAAAATGCAGCAAAAACATTAAAATTTTGCTCTTCGAGGCGGGGCAGTGTTAATAGGTAGTAACACCATGGTACATGGAATAACATTTTGTTATTGAATGAAAGTACCGAGTTTCATCCTGCAGGAATTATGCCAGTTAATTACTTAACAATTTTGTATGTGTTAGTAACATGCACCCAGAGACACTTTTGAGATATTATTATTTAACATTAGCGATATTGCGGTTATTGGATATTACTTAGCATAGCTTAGAAAATCTATGTACATCAATTGCATAAACTATTAAAGATGTTCATGCACATAGAAAAAAATACAAAAAATATGACCTACAGAATATCATAAAAGCATCTCTTCAAAGGAAGTTTCCTTCTGAACATTGTTTTAATATATGTATATGTGAATTTATAAAACAGAACTATTGTTTTCCACACTTTACACACGCTACCTTACCTCTTTTTGGAAGGAAGAAAAGTTTATTAATTAAGAAATTTTTACATAAATACTGAATCAATGAATTTACACCTCTGCAGAATAATATTCAATTGTAGAAATTAGTTTTAATTTTGCATTTAATTTTATTATCAATAACAATGCGAATGATTGAAAAAAGAAATTTAGCAAATTATTTTATTTAGCAGTGAATAGGGTTTCGTGATTGAGAATGTACTGTTATTTCTGATCAAAATCTTTTGAATTATGCTTGTGTTTCGACTTAAGCAACTGTGCGTTTGCTGAGCGTTAAATATATCGTAACAACACCAGTAATTCAATTTACTCGCAAAATTTTGATATTTTGTCAAGTGCAAAAAAAGACCAAACTTGGAGTGCGTATACAGGTTTATTTATCATATATATCTATATATATGAATATTATATACAAGCATCGTAGATTCTTTTATAATCTATACGAATCTATTGAGTGCGCTCCTTAATGATTCCTTTTTAATGTTACGTAATATTTCCTTAAGAAAGTTTGAATTTGGTGTAAGTAATAATAGTCGGAATAGTCGACATTTGAATTAGAAAACATGTTTTAATTATTTTAATTACTTATTTCTTAGTATCAAAATTTCACATCTTTTGTTGAATTTCTAGCCTAAAGAACGTATATTTTGATTTAGTATCCATTTCTTCCCGTTTGGTCTTGTTGCCATCGCAATCCTGTAGTGAATTGAAAACACGCTACTTTAAGCAATATTTCAACTGAGGAATTTGCTGATTACGCAGAAAGTTAAAGTTAATAAGCTGGATAAGTTTATTGATGGGAAGGTAACATTTGTTCGCTCGTTGAAGAAGTAATATTTATTGATGATATAGTAAAAATTATATATTTTTCAAAGCATAAAGGTTAGTAAAAGAGAAGAATATTAAAAATTATTTTTAATTAATTGCAATGACAGTCTAAAATTAAATTGAGGTATTGCACTTAAACGTTATTTTAGATAACGTTTGTAATTATTATATAAGTATTTATTAATTATATATAATTATTAAACATATAAATACATATATATATATATATATAAATATATATATATATATATATATATATAAATAATTCTTAAATAATTACCTAAATTAAATTGTTTGTAAATATGGATATAAGCAAGCTAAAAGTGGAGCAGATGAATTTTCATTATGGACAAAAATTATTTTTTAAATTAAATTTCTGTTAAACATAACACATGTTTCTGAACATATGAAACATTAATGCTACATGAATACATTAGTGTTTTCTTTTTGTATTATTTAAAAAAACCTGTTTAAATAAATATATGAAAATAATAGCAGGAGTAATGAATGCGAGGACGCTTTTACGAGGATTGTAAGATTTAATAGATATACAGATTATTGTTTCAGTTTTGTTTTAAAGAAAGCATAGTGAGAAAGAATTTTATATGTTAAATTATAGATTTTAAAGCGTTTTATAAAAAGAATATATCCTTTCATGAGCAAATGTTCATTATCACACTTACAATTAAACTTATTCAAATTTAATAAAAAGTTTAGTATGAACGTAAAATAATTAATAATGTTCTTTACTTACATTCTTTTATATTTTTTATAAAAATACAAACAATATAAAAATACCTAAATGTCTCTGTGAAACTTCTAGCTGCTTAATGAAAATAATACTCATAATCTAATCATAATGCAGAAGAAACGTTGGAAAAAATGCAGACAAAAACCGAACGACCAGACAATGGTTTGCGAAATAGAAGTCTCCACTCAGACAGAGTTACAAGTAAAAGGACAATTGTTAGATGCTCAAAAAATTGCGCTGAATGAAACTTCCAAATACTTCAGAACTTACACGTCTAGGAAAAAATGAGAGTTCTGACGAGATTTTTTTCTTATTGTTTTGTTACAATCAGCAAAGCAATAGGTAAAGTTCTCACTGATTGTTTTTATTACTATTTGATAACCCAATTAGACTGGTTGTAATTTCTCAATACGGTATATGCCGGTCACTAATTAAAGGTCAATTTTTTTGACTTCTTTATTCAACACATATGTGCAAAAGTTGAATACTTTCCTGTGTTTTCAACTATAACAGTAGCTCATTGAAATCGTTTTATCGGAATGCAGGGTGACAGTCTGTTTCTTATATAATAATTGTTAAGTTGAGCTGTATGCAACAAACAAATTTATTTATTTCATATTTATCATGTTGATATTAATCATCCATATGAAAAAAATCGGAGATATTAATTGAAATAAAAAATCTTTTATCATATCTGCTTTCCCCATTTTACTTAAGACTTTATCCACTGTACTTTTACCGATTTTTAAACTATTTTTAAACTCTTTCCTAATTGTCACTGGCTGAATTAGATATTTTTTTATACTCTAGAAATTATCACCTTCTTTCAAAATGATAAACTATTTGTATAACATCGGACTTATCTATACTGGTCTCCTTTCACTTTAACCATTGCGATAACGTTGTTAGGTAAATAACTGTAACATTTAAAATAATACTCTTAGTAAATTTTTTTGAAAAAATAATACTCTTAGTAAACATTTAAAATAATACTCTTAGTAATTTCTACATTACGTTGAGTTACACTCGATTAATTTTCTGCGCCAATATTTTGAAAAAACCTCTTACCATTAATATTCAGCTGCATTGCAAAAAAATTTCAAATGGCAATTGCTAACTTGAATACACTATGGGGCACGTTCAATTTAGATCAATATACGGTGTGCAAACAAATCGTTAAGAAGGAGTTGATTTAATTTGAGTAATGCTCGTTACTAACGGTGATGTAAATAAAGCTTTTTCGCAAAATTAGAAAAAAAAAGTTCGTTAAGACGTAACATATCAAAATACACAAACATATCAAAATACAAGTTACAAGTAGCGCCATCTGGCGGCAATTACGAACTATCTTTTAATAATAAATGTCATTCTATTTAAAACCACGCGCGGTGTTTCATTAAGTTTATAAAATCGAAGCGCATGCAATGCATGTGGAAAATAATATCATATTAAAGATTTTGCTATAACAATCTAATTCGAGAAAATTGCAGGACCACCAAATCGGAACCAATATCTTTAAATATTCCAGAGGTCAAAAATTGATATGACGATCTAAACAATCTTGGACGGTACGGATTAGTTAATTTGGTGCTTGTAATATAGTTATAGCGCGTTATTTAAAGTTGTTACTATGAAAAATTCAATTATTGTTTAGTGAACATAACATTAATAATTAGAACGTTTTTTATTATATTATTTGATGAACATTGTTTTTTTGACAAATCAATTTAAACCATGAGTTGTATTTTTTTAAAGTGCACTAAATATTTAGATTAGCAAATTGGAATATTGGGTATATTCCGTCGACAAATTTTAAAAGTAAATTGTTTGATGATTGCTTGAATATTTTTTTAATATTTTAAATATATTATGATATGTAATACTGAAAATTTTTACAATGTGAAAAGTGGGTCCATGTAGCAATTTTGTTATTACATTTATTGTTTTTCAAAATAATGTTCGTGATATTATACGCATCGTTTCTTTCGATAAAACTAGGGAGATCATGTTCCTCCCAGTTCATCTTTTATTCTTGAGAATGAAAAGAACCGGGTATTGCGAAATCAAGCCTACTTGGCCGATAATCTACAATTTCTACATCCGACAGAATAAAATATTCGGTGAATTGTCTAGCTAAGGACACAAGGGCGTTGCAGTGAGAAAAAGATATTGGCCCGAGGGGCTTAAATTAAAGCTTTTCCAAAGTAACAAACAAGCCTTTTTCTTTCTGTTTCCAGAGTAATCGAAGCATAATAAGTCGTAATTCCGAAAAACAAGCTTATCTTCTTTTCTCCAGCGTTTCATACTTTTTTCACCTTTATAGGCTTTTTCTTCAGAAAACACTCATTACGCAAACTGCCTCTGAATTTCGGATTCATAATAAATAGAATAAAAGTTTTGAGTAACTTCTGTCTAATTTTTAGATAGTAACAAAGTTTACAAGATAGTAACAAAGTTTACAAGATAGTAACAAAGTTTACAAGATTTTATTTCAAATTTGACGAAACTCTATTTTGTTTATACAACTAATTGAAACTGTATTTATTTCCAAATAAATTTAACGATTTTTGCATTAGAACGCTAATCTGTATAAATATGTCTAAAACCGATGACAAAATGTAAATTACCAATAAATTACACAAAAATTACGTTTTTGCGTTACGCCTAAGAGAAGATGTTAAGAGTAACAATTATCAAAAATAACGAAAATCACATCATTGCATACTTCTTTGTTTTGATTTGAAATGCCAGTAGTTTCATGTTTTATTCCATTTTGATTTGAAATTTGAGTATTTTATTTCATACGAGCCAGAGAACTGGATTTCATTTTCCCAAAACATTGGAAAACTTATATTGAGCGCTTATTAGTATGTTGAATTTCATAAAGTTTATGTAACCTGTACTGTATATAAGAAAATGAAGAAATGGGTTTGTATTATGGAAACATGTACTTTTAAAGATGTGAAATAAAACAGCGCCATGTAATACTGACTTTGTCAGTGGTTTGTGCGACAAATATACGACATATATGCGTATACGATATATAATGCATGTCTGATATATTTGGTGTACATATAAAATGTTGCTAATGATTAAAGTAACATACATCCAGAATTAATACATAAAAAATGTATTTTTACTTGTATATCAGAAATACACAAAATATGCACCATTCAATGTGGGAAAACTTGTAAGTTCTTTTCCAAATATATCCAAAAATATTTCTTAAAGTTTTATGAAATGTTTTATGAAAAAGTTCTATTATTTTTTTTCTTTACATAGAGATAAGTGTTTAATTATCGTAATGTACAATAATTTTTTGTCGATATAACTAATTTCTGATATAAAAGTTTTTACTAATAATCTTAAGTTACTTTACATTACAATTACCTTTACTTAATTTTTATTAACAACTAAATGAAACTACGTGATGTAGATTATATCTACTTTATTCAAATTATTTCCCACGACCTAGGTTTCGTTGTATGACGACGTCTTCAGGTGAGCAATTTCTAGAGATTGGGATGATATCTCTGGTGAGAGGGGACAAAGTATTTCTATTAAATTATAAAAATATGTTAAATTACATTTTACCATATTAGATTACATATACCTACAAAGTATCAATGTATCTTTCATGGAGGGAAATGCATTGTGAATTTATTAAGATCTCTAAAACCTAGGATAATCGCTATACTTTTTTTGTGATATTCTAATTAGATTCTACCAGTCCCATTTTCCCGAATCATTGATTCAATTTCAGTAGATAGGAATTCACTATGGTGCAAATTTTGTCGCATATTTCTAAAAATATATTATTTTAAATTCCGAAAATTATTGTTATTAATATCAAATGACTAGTAGTAGTCAGTTCGTATGGAGGGGTCCATACAAAATGTAAAACTAAAAAAAATCTCGTATATGATTCATCACTCTAAAATGATTATACAAATATTTTAAGCGAGAAACACTACCAAATATGAAATTTAATATGTTCTATAACTACGCCAAGTTTCAAATTACTAGGTCGAACACTTTATGAAAAAATGAGATACGAAAGAAAATATCTGTCAACACATTCAAGTAATCCAAAAACCCATTTTTTTAGAGGATTTCAGAAATAAAACCAAATTTCTACCTATAATATAATTCACCAAAATTTTTGCAATAATACATATAATAAACTTTTAAAAGCTCCTTTATCAATTATTTTGAAACAGGACCAAATTTGAATTTAGGTTTTTAATATTATTCCTAAAGGTACGTTTTAATGAAACCTTTCTCCAAAGTTGTATGACTAACTTCTCCAAAGATATAGATAAAAGGCTGAAAGCCTTCCAAGAAACACTTTGATGATTTATATTCAAAATGTATGTAAAGAGAAAAGAAAGTATGCGGAGAAACATTTTGCCGTAAAAGTTTAATAAGAATGCGCCGTTTTAATAATTTATTTCCAAATATCCTGTACAACCAGCGATCCCAGGACATTGGTTAACGACAAAATTATATGCTTTCAAAGATTTCAACGCAAAAATAGTTTAATGGTAACCCGGTTAATTAATCTATAACACTATTTCTTTTTAAAATACTAATATTTTGTTACTTAACCGAAAGTACCTATACAATTTCGTATGAAATACAAATTTATTCATCAGAACGTCGAAATTTAATTCCACCATTTATCGTGCATCATAATAAAAAAAGCATTTACCAATTATTTTAAAAATCGTGTAGTTCAATTTGGCAAAACCATTTATGGCACATAGGAGAATAGAAAAGTTAAACCAACAATATTTCCTTAAATTCTTGTACTTTCGTCAGCAATGTCACCCCTCAGTATTAGCATAAGTATTTGTATAAATATGTCATAATGTATAGCATGTCTACTTCTCTTGGAATATTCATCTAAACATCGTCATTGTCTGCGGTACTCCGTTAATTCTATCAGCTGTTAAATTTCGTGTATACATTAGGAAATTATTTGATTGAACGGACTACAAGAAGATCCACATTAAATTTATGTAATCAATGAAAAAGCTATTTGAATGCAACGAATTCATCAATTTGGGAAGATATTCTTTTATGTATTTGGGAAGGGGTTTGGGAAGGGGTTTGGGAAGTGGAAGGGGAAGGGGAAGGGCAGATTATCACAGTCAACGTAGATGATTCAAAAACTACGGTGCCAAATAGCAATCGACTCATAACTTGGCTGTTTGTATATTCGTAGACATCACAGCAGATAATTGTTTGCATCATGAGCTTCGAAAGAAGTCTTTGTAAATAAAACCCATCAAAAATGTAAATTTTGTCTACTTCTAAAATCTGTAAAGTAAATTATCGAAATTTATAAGAAATGTATGTCTAATATTAAAATTGTAAACAACGCATTGTATTTGGATAGACATTTCGTTTCAACAGAAGATTGAAAAAAATTGTTAATTTTTTTGTAATTTCAGAACTAGAGTAAAACTTTTTATTTGCATTATAAAATATTTTGTAAATTAGCGTTATAAGCATAGACATAAATATTTTTGGAAAAAATCACTTTTTATTAGATTGAATTATTATACAAATATAATTATTACACAAATTTTTTTTTCAAATATCATCCCAAATAAGTTTTTTGCTATTTTTGTTTCTTCTTTGCCTAAATGTAAAAAATTTGCATGTGCAAGCATATTCTATGTTTCAACTGTACTTTTTCATATTATCGAGTTATTTTAAATATTATACCAGAGCATTTTCAGTGATAATATTTTTGAGAGATCTCTAAAAATAGTTTTTACTACCAGACTATTTTCAATGTATATCTTTTTAAAATATTGAAATTTTTTTATATACTCAAAATGATTTAAAATACTAGAGTAATTTTTGATATAATGAACGATTTAGAGTAATTTAGTCTAGCCATATTTGGGTTTTACCTGGAAATAATTCTCCTAAAGTAGACACTTTACATATATGTATCACTAGAATCTGTAAATAACATTACAAATCAGCACTTGCACATGTTCTGCTGCAGCGGCCGCTTTTGAAAATGGTGACCGATTTTCATACTTTCTGTATTCCACTAACGGTTTTAAACATCAGAAAGGATTGTATTTACTTTTTTTCTATGTCTTACAAAATAATGCGCACAATTAAATGAAACTACGTGATGTTGTATTATTTCTACTTTCTTTAAGTTCTTTATCACGATCTATGTTTCGTTGTATTACAACATCTTCAGGTGGCTTATTTGCAAAGATCTTTGCTAATAGGTCATCTGAAGATGTAATACGACGAAACCTAGGTCGTGGTAAAGAACTTAAAGAAAGTAGAAATAATACTACATCACGTAGTTTCATTTAATTGTGGATAATGAATTTCTACAAAATTAACGCCAAATATATTCAATATTTAAAAATAATGCGTATTGCAAAATTAAAAATTAATTTTTATATGAATTTAAGAGAAAGGATTAAACAGCAACAGGTTTTTAGCCCTTATGGCGTGTAGTCAAGGTAATAATAAATATTAATGCGTAGTTCTTACTTTTTCCACGTCAGAAAATCACAAGCATGTGGTGTTCATAGTCAAGCAACGCATTCTAATCAAGCAGTATTTTAAAAAAAATAGGAAAGGAAAGCTAAATAATTTGCAATTTTTTAAACGGACGAACTTGGTATTGGACGGAAACCACTTATAAAACCATATAGTGATATAGCGTTTTTAAGTATGCAATATAAATTTCATGCCTGGCAAAACAATAAATATAAAAAGTATGTTGGGTTTTGTAATAAAGGAGAGCCGCGTGAGAAAGATGCCGAACTTTCTGATCATGACCATGTAATAAAAAAGTCCATGACATTTTACTGTTACCTATGATTTAAATTTTACAGGACATTCATAGTTGAGTAAAAATCATATAAAACTAACGAAATAATTGCTGGTAAAAACTATTTTTAGTGCTCCCCAGCCTTAGCTAGAAATCCTTCCAATTTTGTCATGTCCTGTGAATCACAGCCCGATTACTTCGTCATTTTTTACGTCAATCAAAATGAAACTTGATGCACAGAAGTAAGATGAGAAATGAAATAGGAAGCAAAATTTTAGAAAATGTTATTTGCACATGGAGTAGACGGATTTAAAAAGGTAATACTTTTCTTAAAATAGGTAATCTTCTAATTAATGAAATTTGTTTGAAGGCTGAGTAATTTCAATGCTTCATTTCAAGATGTTTCCTTTCAAAATCGTCATCAAGGCGCCTCCTAAATTTTACGATACGGTTTCAAGAAATTTGAAAAATACTCAAACATAGTACTTAATGAGGGCTTTCAATGAAAATTACAAAAGATACTGTAGCATTTACACGTTCTGATTTTTCTTTGAAACAATCATTTTATAATATGACATTTTCCCATGTTCAAGATTAATCATCATCCTACGTTGGTAACATTTTAGAACCGCATATTTTATATAATCCAATACCTGTAAAACCAAGATTATGGAAACCTATCATAGAGTTTCCCAAATCCACTTATTCAGATTTTCTTTATAGCAAATAACTCATGCTCATTAATTTATTCTTAAGACGGGTCTTTTAAATATTTATGAAACCCATCTAAAGCCATCTACCGAAACCTCAATATTATCAATAATGATTGTTTAAATAATCATCTTGACCTATATTTAAAAGCTTACACAGTTTACGTAACAAAATATTGTATAGGATCATATGCCAACAAAGAGCCGCTTCTCTAAAAAATGTAATGATAAATGGATTATATTATTCAGAATACTACACATAATAATATAAAACTAATTAATTCCTGAATAACTAGTTTTTCGAGAAAAAGTTATGAAAAATACAAATAAAATTTTTTATAATATTTTATTAGATTACAAACTTATAGAATATTCAGATTTAAAATTGGAATGGTCATATTCGAATAATTTTCTACGTTGTCTTAAATATCAGTTAGTTTGCTGGTAGCATCGAACTTTTAGGAGCTTGAAGATGTAACACCGATACTGTAAAAAGGTGAAATGTATTCTTTTAATTTATTTCTGCAAAAGCTATATGCTGGGATTATTAAATTCTATAAATAATTAAATTATATAAATAAATAAGTTTTAGAACCCTATATTCTGCAAATGGATTTTCCCGATGTTTTAAATGTTAATCAGGTATTTATATCTATGGCCTTATATTTTAATTTTAGTACAGTTATTAGCGGGAGTAATATCGTTGTATATTGTTTTACACTTACTCCATTTCGTTCCAAGAAGTATGGGGCAGCCACCGTGACACAAACGAAAGTCAAGTTTTTTATTTGCAGGCAACAAATTTTTCCATGTTACTGCATTTCCTTTCTTAGGTGGAATCACTAGACCGAGCCTCGTGAATACCGTTTCGCCGCCTAACTTGACATCTGACATCTGTCGAAAATAGATGTGAGTGAATTCATAATCACGCTTACAAAAAATAAAAAAGAAATTAATTAAACTTGAAATTAGTTTTAAGTAAAAATAAATTGAAATTTTAAAAATTATAGTAATTTTTAAATGAAATCTAAAATTATTTTAAGCATTGAACTGGCATTAATAAAGCCCTACATATAATAAAGCCCGGGGGATGGAAATCACGTTTCAAATAACTTCATTACTTTATTACTTCACACTTACATAAGGCAACAGCTAGTAAATGGCCGCATATCGCTCGAGCTACAATTTTATCGATGACGCCATATTTATTTTCAGTATCTGTTGCGTCAACAATGTTTTGTAATGTTATTTTGATAAACGATCGGGGAATTTTGTTAGTCTTACCTTTTTTCCATATGTCTTTTTAATAGTATTTAATTTTTTTTTAATAACCCAAATATGTTTTTCAATTGTGTAAAAAGACTCATTTGATAAAATACACTTTTTAATGATAAGATAAATAAGGTCCAATATAACTGAGATAGATCTCGTAAGGCTCTATAAAATTTAAAAGAGTTTTAACTTTTATTGTATTAAAATTTCGTTAATCGGCAAATCTTTATGTAAACGGATATAAAGATAAAGAACAAAAAATGCTTCTTTTTTCTTTTCTAAAAATTGGTAACTTAATTCGTATGTTCTATATGAATATTATAATTTGATGAGACCACGTAAACTTTTTTTAAAACCCTCTTCAATGTTGGGATTAGTTTTAAAATTTTGATTTACTTGTTTTTCATTCCTTAAAAAAAAGTATGTAATAAATTGGTTTTATTAATTCATAATGACAGTTTTGAAAGTATCTACTTTACAATTAGATAAGTATAATTTGATACATTCAAACACATTTAAAAAAAAGGGAAATTGAATTAATTTTGCCATTAAATTTAGGTGTAGGATATTTTCTATTAGTAGAGCAAACTTTGAATAAGCCATGAAAAATTCTATATAATGGTAAATGTCCATTATGTTATAGGAATATGGTTATTTTCTTTCCTTAAACTATAGCAATTTTTTGTTTTTAGTTTCATTTAATTGTGTGCAATGAATTTCTACAAACTGAACGCCAAATATTTTCAATATTTAAAGTCAGCCAATTTAACTACATTGGCGATATTCTACTATCAACTCCGAAATAAAGTTCGGAAGACGATAATTAGTATTTGGTTCAACAAAACGTGCATCAAATGTAAAGTTTCACCAAGCCACGTGAACATTAAGACTAGTGAAACGACTCGAGCAACCCACAAAACTACAGCAAAAGACGTCACCACCTGGTTGAAGGAAAAAGTCCGGGAAGAAATTATCAAGCAAGACAATATAAACCTCTACCTAAAGGTAATATTTTAACATATCTCCTTCACTCAATAGAATTTGATATTTTAGACTATAAAATTGGAAATAACGCCGCTCAGCGAATAACATAACACATAAACCATTAAAGAAAGTAAAGAACTAAAAGCCACAACCCAGAAATCAACAATTACACCCAAAAAAACATTTTATCCTACAGCGATAAACCTCTCAACATCGACATTTGTTAAAAAAGAAATAGAACTTTTAAATCAAGGATTTAAATATAATATTCCCACCGCACCCTGCCAAAAAAACATAGAATAATTAGTACTAGATACCACGATTGCACTCAAAAACTAGGATGCACTTACTAAAAACAAAACTGCTGACATTATATATAAAGAATACTCTTAAGCCAAAACACACATTAGTGAAGAAATTTTGACACAACGTAATTTACAAAATAAAATTAATGACGATAAACACATCTTAAATAAAGCTGATAAAGGCAATATTATAATTACCTTAAACCAAAGTGAATATAAAAATAAAGTGTACGTTTTTCTTTAAACCAAAAGATTTCATAAATCTACAAAAAACCCACTACAACATTGGCAGATAACGTAAAACAAATATTCAAAACTTGTAATATCACACTTGCTAATGAATTCTCTAAACGTAAAGTTACAAAATGAATCCTAGATCCCCTATACTCTATGAACAACCTGAAAATCAAAAACAAAATATCTTCATATGACCCGTAGTATCATACATAAATGCACCCTCAAAAAAATTAGCCATTCATCCTAACAAGGTCTTTCGAAATAAAACCGAATTTGCGCCTAAATATAATATTAAAAACTTCGTTAGTCTCTGTAATAAAATCTAAAATACACACCCAATTGTATATTGGTATCACTCGATGTGGTGAATCTATTTCCTAATATACCACCAAAAGATTTCCTGAATATTATTTCAGATATCTTAGAAAAGAAAGGGTTAAACCCCATTGAAGTATCGGAAGTTATAGATCTCTTTAAAATTAAGCGTGGATCAAAATTATTTCTTGTTTGATAATTAATTTTTTCAACAATTCAATGGCCTTGTAATGGGGTCTCCCTCAATCTTCTGTTATTTATGCACAATCTAGAAAACAACCTCTTATACAGTAAATTAGAGACCAACGTCGTAGTATACTATTATATATACCTAGATGACGTCTTTATCTGCTGGAAAGGTACACAGCCACAATAAGAACAGTTTGTCAATTTGACCAACTACCTACACAGCAATATAAAATACTTTAGAAGCAGAATCAGATAATAATTAAGCTTTTTAAATTTCACATTAGAACGCAAAAGACAATAAATATAAATTTAGTATATTTAGAAAAGACACATTTGCCGATTCCATAATTAATAATCATTGAAAACACCCTTTGTCTCATAAGTTAGCAGCCTTCCATTTGATGATTCACAAAGCGATAACCATTTTAGCAGAAAAATATAATTTACGTAAAGAATTAAAAACTTTAAAACAAATCACAGTAAATTATAATTATAACCCGTAAACAAACTGTAATAAGTCACAAAACTGAATCAGAATAAATTACCAAAATTATTCATTGAAGAAATATATCCGGTCGTACCAAATATTGATAAATTCATCCCATACATAGATAATATAACAATTAAACTAGGAAAACTCTTAACTAATAATAACAATATAAATATTACCGCATGTGCCTATAATACTTTAAACAAATTGGGTAAAACCCTTATTAATAATAAAGAAAAGTAGAGAAATATAAAAAGAGTGGTTTCTATAACCTTTGATTCAACGATAGCAATAGCGTATATACGAGTTAAACGGGAAGAGATTTCACTACCAGATATAAAGAACACATTTCCGGATAGTGAAATAACAAACCAGACATATCTCACTTTGCAAAACATCTCATCGAAAATAACCATCTTACTCATACCAACAATGCAATACAAAAGGCAATAAACAAAACATCCTAGAAGCATTAAAAATAAACAAACATAAAAGAGACACCAACGTTAATATATTAAATGAACAACTCGATAAAATATCATCATCCATTCTTAATATCTTCTAGACATAATATAGTTAGAGAACATTGATATTGCAGTACTCTTCAACTTGTTTCAACCCGCCAACACATCTAAGGAGACAAAATGCAAAAAAAAAAGAGAGATATGTTTAATTAGATTTATAACCTTGTCCTAACCCTCAGATACCCTTGCTCTTGTGCAAATATATGACTGAGAATAATATGTATTTAATTTTATTATACCGGTGTATATACATTTCCATTGTATGACCTCATAGAATAGAACCAATTTAATTTATTACCCTCACTAAAATACATGTATATTGTATTATTTGAGAAAATACAACAAAAACTAAACCTTTCCCCTATTAT
The DNA here is from genome assembly GCA_039881145.1 of Druceiella hillmani. Taxonomy (NCBI): domain Eukaryota; kingdom Metazoa; phylum Arthropoda; class Insecta; order Lepidoptera; family Hepialidae; genus Druceiella; species Druceiella hillmani. The sequence goes on from JAYKKI010000014.1 coordinate 10,576,195, forward strand.
AAACTCAGTAACGTAAACAGTGGAAAAACCCGTGCAAACCCGCTTCCGCTATTGTTTTTTGTAATATTTAAATGCTGTTGGAAGTTTCTAAAAGTCAATCTTTGCGAATTGATGCAGATTTTGTCATACGATGAAACCTAGACCATGATAAAGAATTGAAATAAATTATAAATAAGAGTGTGTAATATAATTTCATTCAATTATTTAAATAAACATAACTTTAAGGTTTCGAAAATATATGTGTATTTATGGTCTGCAGAAGTTTTCGCCTGATTACATTTAAAAAAAGTTTCAACCTTACGTATTTAGAAAAAGAAACTTTTAGGTATCTTAATAAATTATGATACCCTAATAATACCAAACAGTCAAACATGTTACGTAGTTCCAGAAAAAAAATTTAAGTAAATATAAATAGGTAAAGCTAAATTTTATTGTAAAATAAAATTTAGATTTTTTTGTTCATCTGAATGTCGTAAAAACTATATATAAAGCTGGAAGTTTATAAGAAAATTTAAACTCGCGGCAGCGATTCGATTCAAAGTTCAGGTTCAAAAAGAAATATTTTTATCCCGGTCAAAAGTTATTTATAAACTCGGATTTTATTCGAAAGTAATTTTTTTCCGATGAAAGTAACATTTGAGGTGAAAATATAAATAAAAAAGAAAAACCCCGAGTAAAACGAATAAAAAATATATATCCAAGTGAAGTCACGAGAAAAAGTTAGTTGTTTATGAAAGTCTATTTTACTTATTAGAAGTATTGATACTGTTTCATTGTTAATATTTATCCTAGGGAGTAAAAGTTAAAATTTATCACATCAATCGTATTATGATCAAAATTTACAATAAATATAATGACATTTACGGTTATACCTCTACGCCCTATATTCGATTTCAAAAAGCACCGAGTAAGCAAGCCATTCAACAGATTTAACAGGCGTTTCATCTCACCACAAACCTGGAGTCACCATCCCATTTTAGCTGTTTGAGCGAGCAGACGCACACAGTGAGTCACTGGGTCATTTTTTAAAATTTGAGTTTAATTTTATTAAGGGTTTAGAATCTTCGTACCCTTAACATAAATTTTTATGTGGTTGACTTAAATAACATGGTAAAATTCCTGCAAAAATCAAGGCTTCCTCTGATAATATCATCGCTGAGTACAAGTTAAGCTGAGCAAGTTCGTTAAACTTTTTAAACCGCAATCTTAAAAGTCTTATGTACATTATTTCTTTTAAGGCCACGTGATCTTTCATTTATGCTGCACTTTGCGAATTGATTTTGAACTTGAAATGTTTTTCAAATTGTTAGTTCCGGAAGAATGTAATTACGTACAGTTTTGCTTAAATAAGCTGTTAAAATTTTTTGTAACAATATTTTTTTTCGTGCCTATTTCTAACGCTTTTATTACTTTTTTTCTCAAACTTCTACTTTGAAAATATAATTGGGTCTTAGAATTTGTTTTCAATATAGGCGTATTGTTAAAATACTCATAAAGATTTTCATAAAATGCACTTTCATATATTACTAACATAATAAAGCACCGTCGATGTGGCCTCCTCGGTCATAATGGACTTGCTTTGGTACCATTGAATATGTTTTTTCTGAAATTAAAACAAAAATGTGAAAGTTGAATGTGCAACACAACATTTTCATAAAAATATATACCGATATTTTAGGCGCAACGCCAACCAAGTTACGGGATAAGCAAACTTTTGAAACCAGTTGAATGCGACAAGCAGAAAATCAGCAAATACTATGCACAACCGATATAGATAAAGCGATTGTGACTATCCTATTGCATAATTCACTTAATTTGGATGTAATAAATGATGCCACGTGCTACTGCATAAAGTGCAAACATTTTAGGAGCCAAATTAAAATACGACAACTGAAATGGCGCGTGAATGGTTCAAAAGCTGTTTATAACTATGATGATATCTTATTAGGTTTTATGATTATCTAACTCAAATCTCCAATATTTTCACATTTTTTACGGATATATCATAAAAGTTAGATTATTATGTATTTATTTTTAGGTTCTATGCAAACATTAAAAATATGAATTGCTAGAAATATTTAGAGTACGCTAAAAACTTAATTATGTCATAACAACTCAGTAATATTAACGTTTTCATTTGGGGGAAAATGATAGATTGAGCAAATTATTTTATCAAATATTAGTAATTTAAATGTATGTTATTACCCAAACTCAGATTTTACATCTACTTTAAATGTATGTTATTATACAACTGATTTAAGAATGGACCTAAAATTATCCATTTCAGGAAAAAATACGATTTCTAATATTAAGGGAATAGTTTACCAGCATAGCTTCACCATATGTAAGCTGAGAATTTAAAAGGCGAAAAAGTATTATCAAATGCGGTTGGAGCATTGTATTACCTACAGAATACAGACTTATTATTGTATAATACTAGGTAATCCAGTTTATGACGGTTACTGTGGCTTTGGCATGAGAAAAGTATTCAGTTAATAATGTTGTCGGTCTAAAAATGTCAAATGCTTTTTGTTCCCTTGATAATAATATAGATTAAAAAATTGCTGCATTTAAAATTTGCACTGACTTTTATTTGATCCCAATTGTGAGTTTTTATTAAATAATAAACTAAAGAATATTTAATATTATTATTTTTATGTTTGTTTTTCTTACTTTATTTATTTATGAATTTTTAAGTCACGCTTAATTTTAAATAATAACGGATCACATAGGAAATAATAAATATTTTTTTCAGTTCAAGTAAAACTTAGATCTTAAAAGTGGTAAAGAAATGGCCGGAGGGAACAGAATATCAAGATACATGAATGTATACTTGGTGAAAAGTTAGGAAAATAAAGAAACGACAATTTTTTTTCTCCATCCGTAGTATATTACTAAATCACGGATATACTTCCTTCTAGTGGGGAGCTAAAGTGATTTTCAGGACGAGCAGTAAAAGTAATAAGTTTTATCTTCTCTATAAGATATTCAAATGATTCGAAGTACAAATACGTCATTTTTTTTCTTACAACGACCAAAAGTGAAACAGAGGGCTACCTTTTTTGCTTCCATTAACTTTGTTTCTCTCTGAGCTTTCGATGCGGTGTTCATAACAATTATTATCAATGTTGTCTCCAATAAACTGGCCTATGCCAGTGAGACGGGCATATCCCTATGAATGAAATCAATTGTGAATAAAACGACATGCTAATTTGGGCATGACGACATACTAAGGTAACCTAATATAAACGACATACAAATTTGGGCATATTTATGTTACAGAACGTTTATTTCAGGACTAGAACATATAATAAATAGATTTGAATGATCACCAGCAAGACAAATTTTGCGCGAATTTCAATATAATTATTTTCATGAATGTAACATTATATGATGCTTGCAGCAAAATAAAAAAGTTAGGTTGTAGCTCTTTGTAAATTACTATTATATTTTAATATCTAATCTAGTAAAAATAAATCATAATAACACGTGATAAATACTTTCAATAATACTGTTCTTCTCTAAACCAAAGAGATTTTCATTTCTTTGCAAATAAATTCCAATTCTTTATCATTTATTTACAGTAGTTGTAGCATTGTGTTAGTATGGATGAAATTTTACGAGTCTTATTAAAATCGCATTTGGACTTCATAAGTTTATTATCGCAAATACTCGTTGCTGTTATGAATGCACACATATTCAAGAGATAATTACTTAGGCAGTGGTACATTATGTACATTCTATGCACTTTAACAGTAGCAAAGAAATGTCTTACAATCATTTTATGTACCGTGGATACTTTTTTGTCGTGAGAGTGATCCGTATACTTAAGCATTGTGTACTGTTCGAATACGATTTTTATTACAAACTTGAACAACGTGGTGTGAATTCAGAGAGGATATACTATTTAATTGCAGTAATATTTTCTTCCTTAATTAACTGTGTCATCATAATTTCGGTTGTTATGGGTATTCATTAGAAGAAAAATTGCTTTTAATAAATGACTCTTTGCCTAGCAAGTACACACTCGTAAACAGATTATATACACTAAAGTGGGTTCGAAAGTTCATATTATTCAGTTTAGTTTTTTAAATATTTATACTCTCGCAAATTGGTTTAGAAAATTATTAAACTCTTGGAAATGAGACATGGTGATCCCATGAAAACCAGAAATTAATAAGTAGGCAAACAAAATTAGAATGATACTCGTAGTTATTAGCACTTAATTAAAATTATTGAAATGTCAAAAATAAGCATAAATATTGAAATATTATTGCTAATGCCTTGTTAAAATTCAGACACTTACCTTAATAAGATCATAATGCGTGGCGAAGAAACTGCCCACGCCATAACAGCTCACGCGCACTGGTTCGTTGATATCTGAGGCAATGCGCGAGATGCGACTAGCGCGACGGGAGATTCGAGCTATCACAGCGTCGGAGTCATCGAACATTTTCATTTTTCTTTCCTCAAATGGCTTAGTTTGGATGCTCTCATTTTGATAGACCTTTCCAAATAAATTTATAAAAAGTATTTTGTATGTTAAGATTTACTCTTGGTGCACAAATAGAGAAAATTTTAGTCCATTTAAGCATACAAAGAGATTAACCCCTTATGGGTAGATATTGAAACAATAGCGTGTTCCAAAGCTTCAACCTTATAAAATTTCTAAAGTAGAATAGCGACCACTAAACTCCGAAATATTTTTTTCCTCTCGACACTTAATTAATGAGTCACTTCAACATTTTGCAAATATATTAATTTTAAACTAATAAAAAAAAGATCGAAATTCCATAAAGGAGAAAAAATATTGTCATAAGATGAAATTAGTAGAACGTTACATAAATCGATAGTACAGAAAATGTTATATACCTTTTAACCTGTTATATAACTTTTTTTTAATATATACCTTTTCCTTTGCCAATGCTTTAATATACTCAATCTCCTGGTCATTCATTACATCGTGATAAATAAATATGTCAGGGTTCAAATACACCTTTTCCACTTTGAAGGGTGCGAGTTTCGGATAAATACCTGCAGTATCGTACCAACATTTTAATCTGAAAAAGTATCGTTTTATAATAATATCTGGGCAAAAATTGTTGTTTTATTACTTTCAAAACAACTTTTTTCAAAAACTCTTAATAAAAAAATTCTGAATGGCTAATAATGTTATTTAAATTGTTAAATTCCATATATAGAACGTCAGGTTATCTAAGATTCTAATTTTTTTAAAATTTTACTGTTAAAAGCCATGTAGTGAACGTAAATAGAGAGGGGGAATTAATGATTTTTTCACACGTTTAGAGATATGGAAGTTTTATATGGAATTTAATTATATGAAAAATCATTAGTTACAGTTTAATTAGAAATCTTTATTCACAAATAATTTGTTTATATGGGCATTTTAGTTCAAAACTTTTGTATTTATTCAGATTACACGTCATAGTACTAATGCGAGCTATAGGCATATCCCACATTAGCCAATTCGTGCAGCGCCCTCGAAAAGGGCGGATACGTAAAGTGATTAAAGGAAAATATACGCGCTGCAACTGTTTAAAATACTTTATTTTTTGACTACGTATTAAAATTCTAAAAGTTTTCATTTTTTGTAGTAACGGTGTGGAAAGTTTTCAAATTCAAAAATCGCAGAATGACCGACAATAAAATTGTCAGCGACTGAAGGTAATTTCAAATATGATAACAAAATATAACAACAAATATAATTCAGTCAAAACTGTTAACAGTGATCTTTCTTTTGACGTCTCTATACTGTTAGTACCTGCATACCTTCTGATATATCACAAAGAAGTTCAGAATAGGTATTCTTTTGAATACATTACAAACTACATATGTACTGAGTGAACATTGATAATAACATCCAGATAATTAGATTGAAAAAGATAACATAAAATATTGAAGTAATTCTAAATCTTCACGAAAGGTAAAAATATACAGTCATAACGCAATACAACAACTTTGGAGACAAATCAATAGCGCATGAGATGTTGACACTACTGGCAGAATTTTATATTCTTCGAAATTTCACTAGAACACTTTGAAACATTACCAATTTTAAATGTTCATACAGCTATACTAAAGAAAAGATTTAAGAAGTACAGACAGATACAGGGACGGGGAGAGACGAAGGGAAAGGTTATACGGCAATACATATAATGGAAATGATATGAATTTATGTGGTCAATTGAAAGTGCCACATAGAATATTTAAGTAGCTAGAATATCAATGTTTCTAGTTTACACTTTCGTTTCAAAGATTTAAAAAAAAAATAAAGGATGCTTTTCCAAATTATTGTATGCTACACACCTACAAATTATTGTCCCTCGTTCTGAGTATTAAAAAGGTTAAGAAAAAAGAAACATTTCTAACGAAAAACACTCTTCAAAAATACCATATACAAATTAAAAGTCAATAATATATTTAGCTACCTCTTTTAAATACATATAGAAATTTACAAAGCATTCAATGCATGACACAATTTTAGAAATATACTTTACGGTAAGAAGAACAGGGTTAATTTCTCATTAGAATATTAAAAAAATTTCATAATATTTCATTTAACACACAAAAATTAACATTGCATTGAAAAAAAATATGGTCTCCATTAAAACGCAAGGCATTTTACCTACTTTGCAAGATCTTACAGGTATATCTATTTGACCAAAATTGTTTTTATAGTTACAAGATAGTAAGAGAGTCAAGAATTATTAGATGTTATCACAAAAATTTCCGATAAATGGCTTAATAATTTTGTAGAAATTCATTATTCGCCATTAAATGAAACTACGTGATGTAGTATTATTTCTACTTTCTTTAAGTTCTTTACCACGATCCGGGTTTTGTTGTATGACAACATTTTCAGGTGGGCCATTGGTAAATCTTTAGTAATAGCCCACCTGAATATATTGTAATACAACGAAACCTAGGCCGTGGTATAGAACTTAAAGAAAGTAGAAATAATACTACATCACATAGTTTCAGTTAATTGTGGCTTATTATTTCTTAGGTAATTTTTGAGTAAATAGCTTTTTTAATTTCCAGATACATATGTAATGTGAATTATATTTTTGTTGCATTTTACAACGTACCGTTTGTTGACGTCATTTATGGCGTTCATTCCTTTTCGACATAATACAGCGTAAATGTGTTTTTCTTGACCAGATGTAGAATCATCAGAGATTTTTGTGGCATTTTTCTATAAAGGAGTAAAAAACATCATTACTAAATTATAGCGAATCGACCTAGAATTACAACAAAGTCTAAAAAGATCGTTTTTTTTACACTTTATTTACTGATTGCGTTCTTTTAAAGAAGTGTAAAAATAAAAAAAAATTTCGATGGAATTTCAATTTGTAATATCAAAGTAAATTTTTTGAATAATTTTCAAGCTTTAGAGGACGGAACAGTAATCGACAAAATTGCTTATTGACAACTGACACGACTTCATTGAAATTCGATTTAATATTTTTCTATTAAAGTCGATTTCACTTATTGGAACCACACAAAGATGTTTTTCAAGGAGATGTTGGAAGTTAATTCAACAAATAAGAAGAGTCTGTGAATGAGGTGGATGATTTTTTCACGTTTTATTACTTTCTGTTAAACGTTTTGTTACTTTCTGTCAAAAAATTATTTATGTAAAAATAATGAGGAAAAATGCTTATTCATATTTGCGATTTAATTAAATTCAATAACGTGTGTCAAAAGAGATACCTTTTTACATGATCCTTTGTAATTTTAAATCAATATATTGAAAATTTATTGAACTTATTGATTAGAAAACCTTAAAAAATATGTAATATTTATATTCAGGTAATGCAATTGCAATTTTTAATTTATGACAAAAATCCAGTTTGCTTTCTTATTTTTAAACCGGATATTTGCTAGTAGTTTAGACCATGATGCAAATTCTCTAAATACCAGCTTTACAACCATAATTCAAAGTATAATTTAAATAATTAATTGAAATACGTGCGTAAAATGTCCCACCTGTTCGAGAGTTTATTGATAAGCTTTACAAGAAATGATCCCATCTACCTTATCGTTATTTGCTTCTTTAGCAGTCTTTCTTTCTACGAATTCCTTATTCCATGTATTAAACTTCTTTATGTTGTTTTCACTTTCTGGGTATTCGTCAATAATTACTTTTAGCCATCTTAAACTTTCTTCTAAATTACCTGGAAAGCATCATATATGCCATATATTTATGTAGATTTTATTTCTTTGCAATGTTTCTATTCACATTTTATATTCTGAAATATTTATTTACTACCTAAAATAAAAACATATCTTATGTGGTCTTATTCTAAATTATATTTCTATTATTCTAAAATTATAATATTACATTTTGGACCTACTTTCCCTAATAAAGTACCCCTCATTTTTTGACACTATAATGGAATTATTACTAATATTTTGACTAAATATTGGTCTATCTTTTGTCATCAAATAGACTCTGTTACTATTGTTAACAGAAGGTATTTCTTCAGCTCTCTAGTTTTTTATACTCATTTTCTTACCTTTTTGTTTGAAAATTATATTAGTTTGCTACCATCCATAACATAAATGTTTCATCAGATTTTGAAGAAGGTTTCCACTTAATATTATCCTGTTGAAATTTTTGTACAGGTTCATAATGTTTTAAAAGAACTATTTTCAAATTATTATAAGAATATTTTTTTGCTTTAAAAATTGTGAAGTTGCTTTCATTCTTTTCATTCATATGTAGTGCACTTTATAAAATTATAATATTACATGATTCACATAACGCTCAATCTTTAAAATAATGGTGAGAGGAATAACATTTAACAACAATTAAAATCAGTTTACATAACAATTATCTTCCTGAAATGTTTACATAAATTAAAGGCGTAAGAAGAAATATGATGGAATATTCTGAATTTAAAAAAATCAATGGGCACTGTGTTACCGATATTTGTATGAACTGCAGTTAAAAGCTATTTCCTTAAACTTTCCGATATTGTCACTCTTGCATAGATATGCATTCTTCTCTTAAGGTTTAATAAAAAGTTTTTACTTCGCTGCTCTAAATATAACTAGTACATTAAACAATTTAAATAATACAACATAATAATTTCAACATCGAAATTTAAAGAAAGTTTACCAACCTATTTTATAAAAATTATTTGCCATAAGCTCAAGAATAATGCGCCTAGCATTCGTGTTAAGCGTATTATCTATTTTATTCTTCTTGAGGGTTACTTCAAACCACATATTGGATTCGTTGTGCTCACCAATTTTATATAGAACTTGCGCTAGTCCAAAACAATCACCGGATGATATTGGAGAGCTGTAATATATTTGTTAAAGTCTTATTAAGTTTGAAGTTTTTAAGAAATAAAGGTATGAAAAGTAGTACGTGATAATATATTTGAAAAATAATTTCAGATATTAGAGTTATAGCAAAAAAAAGCAGAAAGTGTACATATGAATACCTGCGACCGTTATCAAGTGCGTAAATTTGTCTTACAATTTAATTTTTACGCTTGAGAAGTTAATTTTTGACAACTTAATCTTTACACTCAACGGCAAAGATTAAATTGTCATATATATTTTATTATCATACGTCTAATTAACTACATTACATGAAATCAATTCTAAAGTTGAGGTATGTCGCAAAATCCTCGAGAAATTTTAAAGTAATTATTTTATTATTAGCTACTTCCTTCTTTATTAATATTCACATACGATCAGTAAATCTTAGCATAAAATACACTTCGTTTTTCGTTCCGTACAAAGTATATCTAGTTTGTTGTTAATTGATTAAAATTTGGATAACAATGTAAAGAATTCGTCTTCCCAAACATTCTGTAATAATAAAAAAATGCATTATCTTTGAACACCTAATAAGAATATATCTTTTTTCTGTTTAAAATTGATTCCCGGAAATTAATTTTTAGTCTTAAATAGTTCAAATGAAGATATTCAAAGGGGAATAAATCAATGTATTTAAAATTTGTATAATTGTTTGAAATGTTCGCCAAGGAGAGAGTTTAGAATGGTACAGTAAAAATTAAATAGTAAAATGTTAAAAAAAATTAAACTGTTCTAAATCATAAGGCATATTTTTTACAAATCTGAACATATTTTTTTTCTACGAAATATCAAATTTATATATAAAATTTTGTACATTTGAGCAAATTGTTTGCTACCTTTGTTTCTATCTACAGAAAACGCTTCTCTTTTGTTAATTTTTCATTCATCCGCTTTAAAAAAGTTTGAATTCTATTCACGTCGATATTGTTTTCATATTCATCAGGTTTAATACTATTATGTATTAATAAGAGAAGTGAAAAAATTAAAATATCATAAATACCTTTAACAAGTAAAAAATATTTTCGTTTAAAACTATTCTAAAATTTTCATATTTAAACCGATATGCATAATAAATTCGATTAATATATATTTTTAATACCTGCAAAAAACCCTATTTTCCTAATCGGTTAACCAAAAACTACCAATTATACATATTTTTATCTACCTATCCCTTTGTTTGTCCGAAGTGGTATTTAAAAACTAAACAGATTTATTCAAAAACGTATATCGAGAGAAACAAGAGCACGTTGGTGAAGACATCGTCGGGTATCGCAAAAAGTGGTACAAGACATTATGGATAAATAAAATATTCCCGAAGCTCCCGAGAAAGCCCCGAATCCAGGTGAACTTCCAGTCACCAAACTCTTCGATAACGAAAAATCTGGAATTATACAGATCAAGGAACCCCAAGTCAAACAGTGTAGTAACAAATGTTCGATCTATAACAATGTTGCATCTGAAAATATGAACAAGGAAAATGTGAAACGGAAACAATCTTTTTATAATACGATCAATGAGAATACGAATTCCTGTTGAAGACGACGTCATATTTGAAATGGGAAGAGACCTAGTCGTGCGTTTTCTTGAAGATATTTGCAGTAGATATCTAGAGAAAGAATACGACTAGAGAAAGAATCTAAAGAGAGGAAGAATCTAACCAAGAATACGACTAATTATTCAAATATTATCGTGAACCTTAAAATAAGCCCAGCAGGAATAGAAAGACAAAACCAATTACGTGTACATTGATCAAGATGTCGTTATGAGGAAACAAAAACAAACCAACGAAATAGACAAACGCATAGAAATAGTGTGGGTAGTCTACTCTAAAATTTAATTCACCTTCAAAATAGAGAATAAGGTCAAACCGGAAGCTCGCATTCATGATAAGTATATCCTACAAATACTCATATATCTAGCTGAAACTTGGATGTTTACAAAAGAAGTCCTCACGAAACCCAAAGGAACTGAAGAATAATTGAACGGAAACTGGTAAAGTTACTCTAAGAGATCCAAAGGGGAACGGGTGGCGCAAAGAGAAGAGGAGGGTCACGGGCGTCATCATTTGTATTGCAAAGCTTAAAAGACAATGGATTGGTCACGTTGTCAGAAAACATGAATCGTATTGTAAAGAACTCGTAGAAAGGAGACTGAGGGGTGATAGTATCCCGTCCACAAGGAAGGCCATATATGTATTGGTGCAATGACATCAAAAGAACAGCTGGAATAGATGATTCGAAAAAGCTCAAAATCGAGGAGAGTGGTATAAAATTAGGAAGGAACATACCTTAACAGTAAGACATGGATGAAGAAGGGGATGAATCGTGAAAAGAACAAAGATTGTGAGGATGACATTCAAAGAGTTTTTAAAATTCGTCCGGAGCTGCAATTGTAATTTGTTTCATTTCGATACGTTAAAACATTTTCTCCCGTTACGTCCCGCGCGGATGGCGAAAAACAAAATATTTAACAAGTAAATTCAGTACGCACAAATAACCCCAGGATTCAGATGTATTTCATAGTTATAATTTTGCCATAAGCACAGGAACCCAACCTGTAATTGATTTTTCCCAACTTTCCTTCAGCCACATCGGTAGCACTGAATTGATAAATATCTTGCAAGCGCGTCAGAGCCTTACTTACGCCTATTAAATCATCGTTTGTTGGCCATTGTAGTGACTTCGTCAATATTAATAAATCGATCAATCCTGAAAATAATCATTTAAGTACCTTATAAATAATATAAATAAAATGCAAGAGGTAATAATGATGAATGAACATTTTGACTTCACATTAATTCTCATTAGCCTTTTAAGGATCGTTTAAAAATATCTCAGCCCAAGAAAGAAATACAATTTTTTTAAGAATTTTTATGTAATATTTTAATATGTATAAAATACTACGTAAACATTCTGCAATATTTACTCCGTGCAATTAGTTTTTTACTAAGATTTGACCAAAAAATTTAAAAGAATTCTATTAGGAGTTTTTTATTTAGGTTTCCGAAGAGAAAATAATAGTCGGAAACCAAATTCGGTTCACATGAAAGACGGTTAAAGCCTTTTACCATAGAATTTGAAAGAATAATAAGCCCAGACGTAATAAGCCCAGACCATAAAGGCTCATTGCGTCGGTCAAAAACCACTTGACTTTAATCAGAAAAACGTTGAGTCTGAACGCTTCAGTTTCAGATAATTCACCGTATTTCAGAAAACCATAAGCGCGACTCTGCAGATGGAAATGTTGACGCTGTCTGCACGCGGCACATTTTAACGTTCTTTCAGTTTAGATGGCGGCTTTATTTCTGATATATTATGGTAAGTTTGTTCCACGTACTTTTATACAAAAGTCGGAGAATATCGCATAATATTTTTTATTACTTTGATTTGCAATGAAAAATTGTGTCCTCTTTTGAAACGATTTGTGTACTCAGTTTAAAAAAAATTGTTTACACTCACCGATCCTCTCCATCACTTGGGTCACGTCCAAAATCAACCATTTGATAATTTTAAATGTATTAATAGGGTTAGAAATATAATTTGAAGTATTGAGGTTTGCTACGTCTTGTGCTCTCTTAAATTTGTCCCGAATCCTAATGAAAAATACCAATTCCATAGATACATTATAATATTCCCATAATTTATTAAATTTATTTAACGAACTTGGTTCAAGTTATTCTATATCCGAACAGATTATTTGATTACAGCCTACCGCAAATCGCAAGGGGTAATATAATTATTTCTAATAAAATAATTTGGAAACATGAAAATAATAAAAAAATTGTACTCGGTCTTCAAATTGTTTCAACACGTTCATAAAAATAAAATTTGGAAACTTATATTTTATTATATATTATACGAATATTTATTATTATGTTTATTTTAAAATCGACCACTTTCCGGTTAATAATAATAATTTAATAAGATCAGTGATTTCGAAGTCAAGCTAGGTACCCAGTAGAAATGTGCAACGAAATTGAAGAGAAACTTTCTCCTTTATAGACAAGTTAACATTTTCTACCTAATTGATTCTTTTATGACACTGGTGCATATTCTGAAGGTTCATATTCTAAAAGTATCGATATATGTTCTGAACTTATTTGGTCTAAAAAAAAATGCAATCTGAATGCGTTCGCTTTTATTACGTGCTAGTCTGTCTCGAGTTGTATTAACATTATATCAGTTTCGTTTTTATTTTCTATTATTAAAGAAAATAAATATAATAAAATAAATTAAATTAGTAATTCTGTTCTACTTTTGTACTATTTAATATGTTTTTGAAAAACCGTTAAAACCAGTGAACAATTCTTTACAAACCTTTGTTGCACACAGAATTATATACATATTAAACCTCTCGACAATTTACCCCTCAAATGCTAGAGATTGTGATAATGAAATAGATAATATAAATATGCTCTTCTATAGAGACGCTATTTTTTTTTCCTTGAAAAATATTAAATTAAAATTGAAATGCAAGTTAATTTTAGGCAATTGTTACTATTTCGGTATTTCCATAGTACATTATGTTCTTAGTGCGTTCGGGATATTATGTTCTTTACTGAATGACTAAACCTGACTTGCTGATTACTCCTTTAAAAATTTAAGTATCTAGTTTTTTTCTCGATATTTAAATATTTTAGAAAGGTTTTTTCTTAATTTGGTCATCAATTGCTACCTTGATAATATTGTAATGAGTTCACCCTCTCTGATGATTAATTCATCCAACTTATCGATGACTGCTTTCTGCGTATTTAGCAATGCTGGCAACTTCGCTGTGTCCGAGAACAGCTCTGTATAGGCAACATTTGGAAGTGTCACTGCGGCCAACCAAAGTAGAGTAGCTTTGTATACGTTATGATAATTTGAAAACCCAGGCAAAATGTATTTCGCATGGAACCTGGAATATTTGGTTTTATTTCCCATGAATAAATATAGTTATACATTTCTTAAAAATTCAAAATATAACTACAAAAATAGAAGAGCTGAATAATATTATATTACTATATTCAATTATTTCATATAATCACAGGAGCTGTGACCTACTTTAATAGCACAGAGATCCGAATACTCTAATTCATTATTTTCAAATCTAATTAGCGTTTTGTGTAGTGCGCAATTATGTCCGTTATTGGTTTCTAAATTTGACTTCCCTGCTTTCTTAATTTAATACTTGCATTATTAATCATGAGTATGTGTGAAAGTAAAAAAACGGCAGTTATTTTTACTCGACAAGCTACGAAATTATTATAGATGTTTGTATAAAGTGGGCAAACAAAGAAACTAAAACATATTTATTTACCAAATAACGTATCGATTCACACGTAAGTGATATTGAGGTTTCCTTCTTTTTTCTTTTGCGTTAAAGAATCTTATATGTTATATCATATTTAATAAGAATTTGTAATCCTATTATAATCGATTGAAAATTAAAACATAGTTGAAACTTGTTTTATATAGCTAAAAATTTATTTTTTTTAAATTACATCCATTTGATGTCAAAACGGATGTAGTTTTACGTTACGAAATATATATTTATATCATTGGATATTTAATGTAAATAATGTAAAAAAGTGATCAAAAATATTTTGACCTAAAATCAAATTGGTTAAAAAATGTTATGGAACTTTGCTGATATTAACATGTTGATATTATAGAGTCGGTGAAATTTAATTACCTGAAATATAATACTTTGTTACTTATTATGTTATTATTAAAAAAAATATGCATTTTTTGTTCGATACGTTTGAAATCGATATAAGAATCAGCTGGACGTGAGACACATTTGAAAATGAGTAGGATGTTTAGACCCACACGATTTTCTATGACACAAGACATAATTTATTTGAGTTTAAAACTAAAATACCACCATTTATTAAGAAAGAAGAAAACTATATTTTTATATTTGCGAACAATTATGTAATGAATAAGGCAAAAAAATTATTTACCCAATATCTTCCTATCAGAATTTAAAGTGTTTATAAATGTGTTTTTTTAAAGGTATCCAATTTTAAAATGAAAAAAATTAGACCAAAATAATGACAATAAGCATGGTGATAGCTTTATTAAAAAAGGTGCTTATGTGCCATTTATATTTAAATACGACTTCATGCATACGGGCGTCGTGGTTAGTTCGAATGTAGCGCAATATTGAAATTGAATTCTCAATCACCTTTTCGATCACTAATTTGTTCAGCGAAGAGTCGCATTTTGTTGAATGGCACAAACTTGCCAAATTTGGAGTGAAAAAGTCCATAAAATATTATTGAGACGCTGTCACGTCCACAAAAGTCACTGTTTGATGTGCTTCATGGACTGGTGGAATTATTGATACGTATTTCTTCAAAAATGAGGCCGGCGGGATTGTTACGGTCGATAGAGGGCGCCTTAAATTCATTCTGACTTTTTTGATCCCCAATTGAATGACATTAATTTTGAAGAGATTATTGAAGGTCATTATTGCTAATATAAGATCTTTGGGTCGTGCTCGAAAGAGTGGTTGAAATTGGACTTCCAGATTGTGCTCCACTCAAGCCAGTCGCAGTGCCCATATGCCTGATATTTTTTATGCCTAAATTTAAACAAAAATAGTACATAACTATTTTTGAATCAAACCAATATTATGATTTTTAACTGCCTATTTTTTTCATTTTAAAAATATATATCTCAAAAAACACCCGTTACACTTATTAGTAAATATGAAATAGATATGTATTGAACTTACATATTTTAATAGTCCTTTTCTGCAATAGAATACCGTTTGCTTGAACAAGTTTTAATGAATGTACACTTTGGTAACGGTAGTTTGCCTGTATTGGACACGGAATGTTTGTTGTTATGTTTCGGTACACTTAACGCACTGCATTTACGTTTTTGCGTTTCTTATTTTTGTCACTGTTACCTTTTACTAATGAAAATACAATATAATAAATAAATTGCATTAAGGAACTTACGTTAAATTGTAATCCTTATATATTCTGTTTGATTTTATTCACACCATAACTACCGATACCGTAGCATTTGATTGATACCATTGTAAGTTTTTTCATACTTTTTTAAAATTTAAATTTTTTCTGATTTCCTTTGTAGCTGGTTCAATTTCATTGATAACATTACCTTCTATTTAATCATTTATAATAGCTTTATTGTTATAAATTTACAGCATAGTTTTTTTTCAGCAATTGATAGCATTTGTAATATTTTTATATTTATTTCCTAAAAATATTCATTAATTTCGACTTTTATCATTTCCACATATACACAATTTCTATATTATTAACAAAATTTCATAATTCCTACATAAGAAGCGATTTTAATAGTACATTTGTCTTCGAAAAATAAATATTTTTTTCAAAACTGAAACAGATTAAACTACTATTACTTAGGAATTTTCAAAATAATCACACATGTAAAGTCACTTTTACGATTAATTTAAACCTCTGGTAAGCTAAATTGTTTTTAATGATTATTTAGCTAAAATGAAATTTTAATTTATTAGAATATTAACAGTAAACTGATGTACACATGAGAAACCGCTTACTTGCGCCTAATTAGACAAAAGTAAATTACCAGCAATTAAATTTGTTTTAAGTAATCATTAAATAAAACATTATTATCCTATGAGCAAGCTACGATATGAGCAAAAAATTTAGTAACTATGTTGAAACAAATACAAGATGCCTTAAACATGATTGCAATAACCGAGAAAAAAGCATGCCATTTCGCGCCAACACTTATTACAAAAGAGCAATATTGTGTACTTACCGCAAAATAGGTTTGTGGTATGTTGTAAAACATAGGTGTCTTTGCATTCAATTTTACTCAGAGTCAACGAATTATTAATAATTTCTATTTCTCTTTGAGTGTACTTCTTCGAACTGCAATGCTGTTCGCGAAAGAAATAAAAGAATTCTTATGACGAATGGAATATTATCGCGAATGAATAATTGCGTCTTATGCTTTTGTGAACTGTAATGCAATATACTAACTGTATGAAATCATCGTACGTTTTGTTATCATTATGTGGTACGGATACGATATTCATATTACTTTACAATCACTGAAATATAAATTAACATTTCAAAGGCAAAGTGTGTTTCTGTAACGAAATTTAGACGAATAAGATTCGAAAGATGATTTTTATAAATATTTTTATACACATAGCAAACATTTCATTCTTCGTCCAATTTTGTAATTTGCATTAGGACGAATCAAATTGGAAAAAATTCTGTAGCACTTAAACCACAAAATTTTGAGAACTTTTATCTTTCTCTTAAAAATACTTACAAACAATATAAATAATATAAATACGTAAGTTCATAACAAAAGAAATGTGTCCCTAATGTGTACATGGAATTTAATATGAAAAGTTATTGGGAATAAAGTCGACGTTTTCCAGCGATTTCTAAACGATCATAGAAATTACTATAGTAATTATGGCGGAGTATATATTTCAATATCTTGTTCAGCCAAGTAAACATAAATAAAAGTTAATAATTTCACGGAGAAGTATTAAAGTATTCCTCTTTTATGAATTCCGTTAAGGGCAAAATGCCAACCGAGCCAAACATATGAACATAAAGTAATAAAAGTACACTCTGTTATAACACGGTTAATCGTTTTAAATATTTGAAGAAGGAATTTATGATGACTTTGATTATCATCATGTAGACCTCTTTTTTGCGGTGTCTGGTAAAACTACGTATTACAATAATTATATATATTATCCATAAAACAACTTTGCATTTTGGGAAAGAAGTTGAAATATTCCATTAAACATCAGCTAACCCTCCTTCAGAAGAAGACCGACATAAACATGAATTTCCTGAGCTCCCATACCTATCGTAATGGGTGAAAAATCCTGAATCATTCTACAATGAAGGAACTTTATCTGTGCATAGACGTTGTCGATAGTGATGAACGATGTTATTAATATATTTGTAAGTAATTTTATTAGATGTTCGTAGAAAATAAAATATCTTTATGAATTAACATGAGTTTATTACATACCAAACTAAAAGAAATAATGGCAAGTAAGTATAAAATCGTGTTAAAAGTGAAAAATTATAATTCTGGTCATAAACTGATACTAAAACACGTTTTTGCATGTTTTCTTCTTAGTATTTTCAGAAAAATTGGAATAGTTTGTAAAAACTTGTTTTTGTTTTTTTTTAAATTTACTCTGAATTTTAGTACAAATCGAGAATAATATTTCAAATTATGAACACTGACAAAATCGTTCTTTTGCTGTTACGCATATACATAAAACATGTTTCGAGAATGTGATAATTTTCATTTAATTACGCATTAGTACTCTAAATCTAAAATTTTTTATCGCTTTGGTGATTGGATGCTCATAACATCAAGCCGTGAGTTTAACACTCGGTCGACAGTTTTTGTTTTCTAGATTATACATTAAAAATTACTTCGATTACGTAACTATGTAAATTAATGATTTATTAATAATAAATTAATATTATTGGAAATTACAAATGTTATTTTTTTGTGCTGAAATTTTATTAGTTTCAAAAATTGTATTTGTTTGCGCGCATAACTGCCAGCAAATGGATGATTTGTTGAATAGATAGCGTGAATTTCAGTTACTTGCCATTGGGCATGATCTGTCATTGCAACGAGAATCTAATATTCATGACATGTATAAACGTTAATAATTTAAAGTATAGTCAATTGTCAACGTCAATTATCTTGCACATTATTTTGATAACGTCAATTATCTTGCACCTGAATGCATTACTGTCCAGATAGTGTTACGGAATTAAGTTGAAATTCGATTATATGCATATGACAAATAACAGCTTTATGTGTTTTTCCTCGTGTTTTATTTTGTAATGAAAAGCGCCATTTCGTAATTAATTCCTTTTATTTACTTTGATTAGCTTTTCAGTCGTATCATTATTGTTAGTTTTTAAGTACGAAAACAATATAGTGTCGGAAGTAGGGCCCAATAGTACAATCGAAACTGCAGCTAAGATCAAAAGAGTGTTTAGTGAAAACATAATTTACAGATTCGATTTATAATATTGCTTTGATTATTAGACTTTTTCTTGGTTTTTTGTTTAATTTTATATTTTTAAATGACGTAATTTTCAATATATAAAGACGTGTTATAAATTATATCGATTCCTTAGACTTGAATATTTTATTAAAACTTTTCGAAATATCTGCAAAATAATTAAATTCATGCCTTTTGGCCTGTCTTTGGGTAACAATATTTTTATTTAAAAATCTTTCTATTCTGATAAACGGAATGCTGTTATAAATTTGACCAACAAGAGGACCACATAAAAGATCATTAAATTATTTCTAGTAAATAATAATTTCATCAAATTAATACCGATAGCCAATAAATTCTAGAAAATGTATTCATGAATGAATTATGGCAAATTTTCTTCAATACTAATTTTAGTTGCAGTACCTTACCGCCAAATAATACCTAACTTAGCATTTTCACACAGGAGACAGGAAACCTATTTTTCTTGAGTTACTATTTTATTTGAATTATTTTTAGCGTAACAATTCACAGATATTCTGGATTAACATATTTTCATATGAAAAATATGTCTCAATGTTTCTTTTTTTTAAATCAAACCAAAGGAAATGGAACGAGGTTTAAAGTTAATAACAGAGTAACATTGTTAAACAGTCCTATTAACCTGGAAGGAACATTACTTAATGTAAGTAGTCACTAAGAGCGGATTTTAAAAAGATATCTACTTTTAAAATATGAAATTGGCATTTAATTTGAACGGACAAGAAATATTATGTGGTTTTATCAACTCAAAACCTCATAACAGTTCTTTAAATAAATAACTAAATACACATTTTGCAGATTTTTAAATTAACTCTTAAGAGAATATAATACTGATTAAACATTTATGAGAGAGTAAAATTATTAAAGAATAAAGATAATCATCTTTAGTTTATAGGATTTCGATAAGAGTTTTTCGTACTAGATATCAAATATTTTTTTACATAAATCCTTTAAAATTTATCTATTTTTTTAACTTATGCTTTGTGTCTTTTTTCCAGCTCATATATACCACCGATAATTATTAAGTTTATTGCACATATAATATATATTACGTAAATGAGGAGGGTTCAAGTGTTGACGCGAAATAAAATGTCATTGATTTAATTCAATTTAATTTTGTCTTATAATTGGAATAAAATTTACTGTACAGTTGGTGGCATTTTATTACCCACACCTAATTGTTTAAAACTAATTCTTGAAAAAACTATTATTTTTTTTATTAATTTGTAAGAATGTCAATGAGTTTGTTCAATTTGAAAAGAAATATTTAATTCTTCAAAATTGTATCTATATACCAGACCTCATATTAGCTCATTGGTGATTTCTTCCTATTCTACGCGATCATTACAAAAAATTTTAATATATATTTTTATTACACAAATTTGTATTTTGGGCCCGTGCCCTTCTTGAGTGGCTAAATCATAAGTCGATGCATGTTTTTGGTGGCAAAAACTTGTCTGAATTTTATAAAAGTTTTTTTATTTTTTTCATCTGTACTGTGTACTTCCTTATAGTGTCAATTTGGTCGTACCACTTAGTTTAAAAACAAAATGTTTTGTGTAAATTGTTACGAAAATTATAATAGACGTACATATCCCGACCAAAACAAGCGACACTAATTGTTCAAATATCACGAATTAGGAAGTTTATGATGAGTTTATATTTACTCGTTGTTACTCAAATATAATATTATCTCCTCTTCCTGATCGTTTCTTGCGTGTGTAATGTAACATTAGTATTTAGCATTTACCGGACCGTTATACAATTTTAATTTCAATAAAAGGCCAAAATTATACTCCTATTACTCGACTTCTCGCTTTCGTATAAGATGCCAAACAAGTCAGATATTTCTCTTATACTAAACTACACAAATTGAAATAAATTGAAATCTGCTCGATGGTTTTAGCGCTATATCAATCAACACATCATAAATTAGAAAGAAACTAACTTACCCTTAAAAAATATAATCTAAAAAAATATATTCGAAAAATATAATCTAAAAAAATTTGGGTGCGCGCGCGTGTATGTGTGTGTGTGGGGCGGGTGGGTGTGTATGTGTGTGTGGGGTGGGTGGGTGTGTATGTGTGTGTGTGAATATGTACATAAATAACTATAAGTTATAACGGTGATTATTCCCATTTGTTACCATTTTGCTTTAGTTTTATAAGTGAGTAAATAACTAATCATTTTATTTATAAGAACAGAAATGGGACAATAGAAAGTGCATTTCGAATATTGATAATAACTTAAAATAATTGTACGCATTTAATAATGGTTTTGTTTAGTATAAATAAATTTGCAGCTCACCATGAAATATATTTGTACAGATATAACGCCACATTTGGGTGTACGTACTTAAATATACGAACGTCAAAATATATTGTTATCAATTTTAAAGCAAATATTAGAGCATTGTGATGGTATTTTAAATTACGTGAACCACATTGATTTGCTACTGCAATAGTTTGCTTTAATGAACTTTGTTTGGACATGAACTTACTATCCTTAAATCGGCAAAGTGACATACAACTGAGTTAAATACATGAAGTTATTAAATATTCTCCTTAAATTACAGAATAATACGCTATATTTATATTAGATAAATAGTATAACTGTGATATCAAAGGAAAAATGTGGAAGTAAATAAGAGTCATTCAATTTAGGATGGTATGTATAAATCATGTACAGGTATATAATGCAGATATTGAATTCACACACTTTGATACTGTTTATTAAAATATTGAATTCATAGAAATAATTAATGATATCTTCGTTTTATAATTTTCTGAATATATTTTTCTGAAATATACCGAACATCATATTATCGTTAATTTGGAAAGTTATACGTAAAAGAATTTCCCCGTCCATTAATTTTCCGATATTAAATAGAATAAAAGTTCCCCAGAATTTGGTAATCCATGACACGATTTGCTATAATTTTCACTACGATTTCCAATTCTTTATAAACTGGGAATTATGTGAACTTATTGCGCTTTATCATGCTACCATATTTAAAGCATTTACATCAAGCGGACTCTAAAAAACGGGCTGTAACATACATATGGACATATGAGTTATCCTATAAAAACTCGATTTTTTCTTTTAAAGTATGGAACTCTAAAAACGACAAAGAAACTCGGCCTATTATATGGAGAACAATAACTTTATATGTATGGAGAAGGCCTTGTACAACATTATATAACTGTGCTCATTTACGCTAAGATAATCAGAAACTGCAAACATTTGCAGTATGCCCCATTACATTCAGATGACTAAAATATAGAATCCATATGTGAAAGATCTCTTCGTTAAAATTGAAATGTCTTTGATATTTTTTTTTGGTTATTAGAACAGAAATCAGCGTTATTATTATGAACCTATCATAATAATATTGTGTAGATAAAATACCATGTAATAGTTAATATATGGATACAGGATATGGTAGCCCGAGCTTCATGTTTAGAATTGAAGTAATCTTTTTCTTTATAATAACTGTATTCATCTAGTACACAAAATGTAATATACAAATTTATTAATATATCTACATTGTATTCTCGCTAAAATAAATAGATAATTATCTACTGTATCAAAAAAAAATCTAACACCATAACATTGGCGCACACATCGATACATAATCTTTTATGTGTCGTGTCATATTTTCCCTAATACTGTTTATTTTCCCTAATACCACATAGTGGTATAAAACCGACAGTATATTGCAGCAGTGTTTCTCAATTCATATTCTAAACAAAATTCTTACCATATAATAGTTTTAAATATCTAGAAATAATTATATTATATTCATGACAAATCTATTGCCATAAAGAATATGTTTGTGGGAGAGAAATAATAAGACTAAAATTTTTCGTAACATACCGAAATTTACAACATATTTGAGAATATTCCTTTATATTTACGTCATAATTATTTAATGCTAATCTTGTTTTATTCGGAAAAATATAAGTTAAAAAATAAATTTTAAATTTTCTCAAATTTTCCCGCTTTCAGAATGTTCCCTACGCTGGGGTCAAAACTCTTTCACTTTATGCTAGTATATTTTGCTCGGATGATAACTCAATGTTGAATTTTCAAGAATTTCCTTCTTCCACAAATTTCCTCTAAGTTTCGAGAACTTTTCCTTATCTCACAATTCTCTTACTTTACGATTATATATTTATAGTAACGGAAAATTCTATATTTAATTTTTTAGTAATTTTTCTAATATTTAATGACGCTTTTTATTTCCTTATCATCCTAAAGTTACAAGCTGCACGGCGCTCTAAATTCTTGACCAACTGCACGCAGCCATTTGTTCATAACTGTAAACAAATACGCGTAATTAAAAATATTAATATTAATGAAGACATAAAATATTGAGTATGAAAAGATATATCTACATTGAAAAAGATGCTAGAACGGGATAGATCCGGAATGGCCTTTGGCTGTTTTAAAGAAAATTAATAAACAAAAAAGGAAATAAATATGTAAACATAAAATTTAATCAAACAAACAAGTGAAACACAAAACAAGTTTATTTCTTTGTTTATACCATTTTAGTGGTTTCATAAGAGGCTTTGAGTTACATCTCGTTTATCTTCAGTTCACTTTCATAAATAGGCATTCAATTTAAACAGTGCAAATCAAACTTGTTAAATAGAAGTTAAGAATTAATTTAATTTTTCGTATCCTCTTTTCATTATATCTATGTTTATTCTCGACTCGGCTCGCTTGCAGGTTGAGTTGCCACGCAAAATAGTTTTACATAAATATGTAGTTATTCCCAAAAATACCGAATTTTTCCCAAAAATACTGAATTTTTCTATTTACAGTGAAGCATTAACCAAAAGTTCACCAAATGGTTAATAAAAAAAGCGCCTAAGCTTTCCAATCTTGTTAATGTCAATTGGGACAATTTTATTCGCCCTTTATTTAAAACTATAATAAATTATTAACAGCTTATTTTCCTTCAAAATACTTTTCAACGTTAAAGAATAATTCATATTTATAAAGGAACCAACCCCACTTGGATCCAAATAGCAAAGCCCCGTGTAGTGTGCGTAGATCGGGTTCAGTGGACGGTAAAAGGTTGCGCCAAACAACTGCCGATCCTTTAAGGGGCGACACATGTACGCCGAGTTTGGTGAATACCGTTGCGCCTCCATGAAACTCGTCTGATAACTGTGTTAATAAGATTATAAGTGACATCACTTTTAGTTATATTCAAGATTGTCTCATTGAAATAAGAAACATGTGATATTATTTTCAAAATGAATAACATTTTTACTTACTTTAGAAGAACATAATAACTAATAAAAATATTAATGTACAACGTCAATATGGATACCAGATTTACAACACTAATGTTTTATTTTTATTCTGAGAAACTAATATACAATTTTCTTTAAAACTGAAAAATGAAATACTAACATAAAAAAGGATTGTCGCTATTCTTTGACTATTCCTTTGGGAGTAAGTTTCATCTGTTTTATTTTCCTGGAAAGAAAATGTTAACAGTTAATTAAAAATGATTACCGCCATTAAAAGTTAATATGACATTAAAATATTTATGCTTAATAATAAACTAATATAGCCAGCCATTTTCAACGACAATATAATATTATTATGACTATAAAACATTATTTTTCGTATTTTATCCCGTTCTCAATATACTCTATTTCAAGGTCATTGCAAGGGTTAACCATCCTGCAGTGCATCTGCATATATTATCAAAGGGACATAATACGCGACATGTCGAATAACTTATTTAGCCTTGATTACTGAATGAGCGATGTGTATATTATTTTGCAGAATCAAAAATCTATTACACTGAAAGGTCTGTATTTTTCCCAGGTTAAAAAGAAGGTTTTGCTTGTCTTAATGAAATAATTTAATGAATTTTGATTAGAAAGTAATGTTAAAAATAAAATGAAATTATTGTTCAGAAAAGAGAAATTATTTGTCCATAATAAAATTTTAAATCAAAAAACTTATAGATTATCTTCTTCTTCTACATTCCAGAGGAATATGAAAACAAAATCTTGTTATAGTAATGATCAATGAAAACTTCGAAATAAATTGTGTCATATCAATTAATGCATATAAAATCTACTGAGGTCTTTGAATGAAAAAAATGATTAAACAATTTGTATTAGATATGGTAGAGTGTTTAACGATTCTTACCGCATTTTTAGAGTATCCTAGATTATTGAATTTTAAATACATACCAAAACTAAATCATAATGCGGAGCATAATAACCACCCATTCCATATATGCCTATTTGTATCGACTCAGCAAATTGAACTGAGAGATGGGACATATGTCCAGCGCGCCTGGACACACGTTCTGCAATTCTGTCGTCGCTGTCCTTGACTAAGGCCATTTTACTTATTCTGAGCTTGCTCAAACTTGGAACGGGATTTCCTTTAGCGTCTAAGCTGAATACCAAACTAGGTATTAACTGAAAAGAAATGGCGTGTAATAGTATGATTATCGAGTATTGACGCTTGTCTTCTTTCAAGGAAAAATATCGTTTGGAAAGATTTCAGATGTGTTTTTGAATAACAATATAAACTTCACAAGATATTAATTTAAAAATTTTAATCTGATTATTTTGTTAAAATTATAACCTTAATATAAATTTTAACTATCTTTTCCATATAATGCTTTTTAATCCATAATATACTGTTAAGGATCAATGACTAATTTCATCGATCAATGACTAATTACATAGTACAATATTCGTATTATTGCAAATTGCATATTCAATGTCCACTTCCTTTTTTTTAAACATAACATTAAGTTATGTGAGAGTTATACAAAAGCGGTGGTATCAAAACAGATTTTTATTACACCAGATTCTATTTTCAAATAATATACTTGTATTTTTTTCGATACAAAACGA